>CM050516.1:84080641-84768141 GCA_027563665.1 Antrozous pallidus | reverse complement strand
CTCCCCACTCCTCTTTCCCCTCCTTCGTGGCCCACTCGGTCCGCTATCATCTTTAATTGGCTCTTATGGTCCTGAATTCACTGGGCCTCTGCACAGCCCTGCAAGTGGGACCGGGCCACAGCTTCCCCCACCGCCTCCTGCCTAGCCAATTGGAGGATTCCTTTGTGGAGAGGTGGCCCCCAGGCCCTGCCCCCTCCCTGCCCCTGCCAGCTCGCTCAGCAGACAACCCCGGAGCCCATTGTCCTTAAGGGCTGCTGTAATTTTGTCTAATTCAGCCTGGGAGACAGCAATTAGAGCTAATAAACAGACCCCAGACCCCTGCTCCGCTGAGTCTCCCTCCCAAGCCTGCTTCTCTCCCTGTCACCAGCTCCTCTCCTTCCTCCAGAACAGGGGAGGCCGAAAGAGCAGAAAAGCCCCCCAAGCCTCAGTTTTGTCATTTAGGAAGTGATTCTAGAGTGGGTGCCCAGATTGTGCCCACCTGTCTGTCTGCTCTATTGGGCTGGATGGCCTGCGGCTCAAATCAGCCTCTTTCCCCACAGTCTTGAGACACCAACCGGCCTCATCCTGCCTTCTCCTCCCCCAGCCCAGTCTCCCTTTACTCTGCCTCAAATTCAAGGTCACGGTTTGTGATGAGGTCGGGGCTGTATTCCCGGTGGGGCAGGGTCCTGGCAGGAGAGATGGCATGTTCTAATGGGGGCCTGGGAGAGAATGCCACACTGGGCTCATGGACTTAGCGGTGTGGGCAGGGCTAAGGGGAAACAACAATCAGGTGGGGGTCACAGGAGGGAGGAGAAGGAGGGAGCAGATAATGAATCTCCAGAGAGAGGCCTAGGAAAGGTCTGCATGCCACCAGGTACCTGGGCCCGTCAAGCTGGTACAAGATTAACCCTTACATCAAACCACTGTTCATGAGGACACGCTCCTACAACACCCAGACTTCAATGAGAACCTGAAGCACAGAGAGGGTTAACAGTTTATCTGATGTCGTACAGCTATTAAGTGGCAAGCCTTAGATTTGAACCCAGGTGCCAGCGCCTGTATCTAACCACTAGGCAATAGTGTCTTACTTTTATAGTATGCATTGGAGGCCTGATGCATGAAATTCGTGCAAGGCCCTTGTCCTCGGCCCCCACCTGCCACCACCACTGGGGCTTCTGCCGCCTCGGCTCCCGCCTGCTGTGGCCTTGTCCAGAAGGAAGGACATCTGTTCTAATTAGCATATTATGTCTTTATTATTATAGAAGATATTTTCTAAAATATTTTTTGTTGATTTTTAGCGAGGGAGGAAGGGAGAGGGATAGAGACATAGAAACATCGGTGAGAGAGAAACATCGTTTATCGGCTGCCTCCCGCACACCCCCTACTGGGAATTGAGCCCCCAACCCAGTCGTGTGCCCTGAACGGGAATTGAACCCACCACCTCTTGGTTCCTGGGTTGATGCTCAACCATTGAGCCACCCTGGCCAGGCTGGTATTGTTGTAGAGTGGGAATTTTTGAGCACTACTGAGGCCGTGGACTATGCCCCAGATAGAGTAGTCAGTGCTGACACCAGGTCGGGCCTTGCGATATGGTCTCATGGCCCCTTCCCAGCACATAGGCCTTGCAAGATAGAACACTGTCAGCTTTCTGAAGAACAGGATGACCCTGGGAAAAACATGGTCGTCAATGGCATGACTCTGTCGTGGCTTGGGAAAAACTTTTGTCTTGGGTTGCTTGTTCTGCAAAAACAGGATGTGGTTAATGTGCTTAAAAGTGGTCCTGCACAAAGGGTCGGGGCTGCTCTCTGGTCTCCCTGCATGGAGGATGGCAGAGCAGTCTCCAGGCCGGCTAATAAAGACTCCCAAAATTTTCATTTGGTCTGGGCTCCAGTGGTCTTTCACTCGCCTCCGCTCCACAAAATTATGAATAGTCAGCAAATGTAGGAGACTCTTAGGCAAATCAGCCTTACGTCTTCAAACAAAGGAAAATAATTTCTAGAAGGGAGTTGAGAAACTTCATTCATTCATTCATTCATTCATACAACTAATGTCTTTCCTGAATACCACATTGTTCTGTGGACTGATGGCTAAGGCACATGCGCCTGGCTTGGGAAAAGCAGAAATAGCAAGAAGGTTTCTGAAGGAAGGTTATGGAACTTAGTGTTTCTCTGTCTGAGTGGGGACAGGTTGGGGGCAGTTGGGGAGAGGACCAGGCTGAGCAACAGGTGAAAGGGCACATCTTCAGCACCACCGCCTTGCTGGGCATCAGGTGCCTGCCCTGGGCACTCTCCTGGGCAGTGCTGCCCATTTAGTGCTCACAACAACCCCAGGAGGAGGTGCTGTCCAAATCCCCACTTTGTAGATGAGAAAACGGAGGTCAGCACCAGGCAGTGCGATACAGTGGCCCAGCTGTGGTTACTGGGGTGTCCGTCCTCTTGATCTGCTGCACCCCTCTCCAGTGGGGCGGCCAGGGAAGGGGGCACGCAGCGGTCTGCTGCCCAGAGATCCTGCAGCAAACGAGCTGGAAAACGGGGCTGATGGCTTAGAATGTGAGTTGGGGCATGACAGCTCAGCCTGGTCCTCGGCTCGGTGTCAGTCTTTTTCCTGGTGGACTCCAGGAGAGCATCAAGGCAAGAATCCCCACGTTGGAGCTGAAGCCCCGAGAAGTGTCCGTGAGTGACACAGTCAATGGCAGAACCCACTCTGGTGTCCTCACCCAGAGGGGCCCCAGAGCCAAATAAAACTCCCCAGGAATGCTCTGTGCTGGGCCAAGCCCCATGGTTAGCCCTTCTTTTGTTTAATCCTCCCACTCCCCTCCATGAGATAGCACTGTGACCCCCATTTTACAGATGAGGATGTTGAGGCTCAGAGAGGGACAGCTTCCTGCCCAACATCACACAGCAAGGCTGAGTTTGCGAAGACAAGCAAGAGAGAATGGGAGAGAGACCCAATCCTGGGGGAATTCCAGTAGGAGGTGTGTGTGTGGGGGGGGGGGGGTGCATAGAAGGAGTGGGGGTGGATTCCGATGGGGAATAAGAAGAGTTTTCTTGCCAAAACTGGTTTGGCTTAGTGGATAGAGTGTGGGCCTGCGGACTGAAGGCAGTAGGGGGTGTGTAGGAGGCAGCTGATCAATCTCTCTCTCTCTCTCTCTTTCTCTCTCTTTCTCTCTTGATGTTTCTAGCTTTCTGTCCCTCTCCCTTCCTCTCTGTAAAAAATCAATTAAAAAATATTTTTTTTAAAAAGAAGAGTTTTTTCAGGCACCCCTCCCCCATCACTCCCCTTCTGATGTCCCGTCTCTCCCTACATCTAGTCTTCAGATGGGGGATGGCTGGACTGTGCAGAGCTGAGAATACATGCAGAGTGGTCCTGAGATGCAGGGAGGTGAGCCGCTGAAAGAAGGAAGGAGGCAAGGAGGGAGGAAAGTCTCACCCCTCATGCACGCCCCCCACCCCGCCAAGATTCCCTTCCGTAGCTTCTGCCAACTGCCTGCTTTATTTACCATCCCTGCACCCCCACAGCAAAAATAACAAGACTACTTTGATGCCATCTCTTGCTTGAGAAAAGCATTTCTGCGTTAAAGTCCCCACTCGCCTGCCCTGGCCAGGAGGCTCGGTTGGTTAGAGCGTCCTCCCCATATACCCAGGTGGTGGGTTTGGTCCCTGGTTAGGGCACATGCAAGAATCAACCAATAAATGTGTAAATGAGTGGAATGACAAATCTCTCTCTCTCTCAAATAAAAAAAAATCAATACAATAAAAAAATTAAAAGTAAAATTCTAGCTTGCCAGCTAGCCAATTGTGTGGCTTCACGTCTCTGGGCCTCAGTTTTACCATCTGTATAATGGGATTCATAATCACATCTCATAGGGCAGTTGTGAGGACAAAATGCATTAGAATGCCCACTGCCCAGCAGGTCTTCACTAGATGTTGCCTGTTATTGTGGGTAGGGTGATGGAGATGTGTGAGATAGAATTTAAGGATCCACAAATGGCAAGAATGGGGGCAGACTCCACATGGCCTCAGACACAAGGCACCGTTTTATAAATCAGTGAAAATGACAAAAATATGGTGGAGTTGGGAGCTCCCAGCGACTGCAAACCTCACCTGGTAATCAAAGAATTGTCACCATAGCATTGAGAATAAACATGATTGTTGTCGTTTTGACACTACGGGAACAAATCACTTAACTTAAAAGCAGTTGTCGATCGCACACAGTACTCGCAGTTGGCGTAGGGCTGTTGCGAGGGCCGGTGAAGTGAAGGAGACTGTTTATGAAACCTCTCGCTCTCGCTCTCTCCAGTACACAGCTCCTAGAGTAACTTAAATCTGAGCCTTACTTTTCCCAACTGCAAACTGGCACGAGTGTCTCCACCCCCACAGCGTCTGTTCTGGTAAAGAAGCGTTTGACACACGAAGTAGGGGCCTGCTCCTACTGTCTCATCTTACTGCTACTTAACTCATTATTCTATATTTATTTGTTTGTTTGTTTTCACTCCTCACCAGAAGTTATTTTTCCCCATTGATTCTCAGACAGAATGAGAGGAAGGGAGGAAGGAGCAAGAAAGAGAGAAAGACCAACCTGAGAGAGACCAGCTGCCCAGCCCGTGTGCCTCAGTGGTTGAGTGTCGGCCTATGAACCCGGAGGTCACGGTTTGATTCCCAGTCAGGGCACATGCCCGGGTTGTGGGCTCCATCCCCATTGTGGGGTGTACAGGAAGCAGCTGATCAATGACTCTCTCTCATCATTGATGTTTCTCTCCCTCTCCCTTTCTCTCTATAATCAATAAAAGTATATTTTAAAGGATGGGGGGGATGGAAGATGCTGATAGCACCTGTACCATGGGATTGTTAGGAGGACTCAATGAGTTAAAAAGTGACGTTTTCTTAGAACAGTCCCAAGCATGCATTCCTAGTATTCCATGCATGTTATTCTCACACACACACAGGGGTCTGCAGCAGAGCCTCTGAGAAAGCTCCCCAGACTGGAGTCGTTGAAAGTCTAGGCACTGAGCTGAAACTGGTTTGGCTCAGTGGATAGAGCGTCAGCCTGCAGACTGAAGGGTCCCAGGTTCGATTCCGGTCAAGGGCATGTACTTGGGTTTCGGGCACATCCCCACTCGGGGTGTGTAGGAGGCAGCTGATCGATGTTTCTGACTTTCTATCCCTCTCCCTTCCTCTCTGTGAAAAATCAATAAAATATATTTTTTTAAAAGGAAAGAGAAAAAAAAAGAAAGTCTAGGCACTGACCTTCCTTCCTCTTTCTCTTTCTCCCTCCAATGTTTGCTGAAGGCTCCTTGATTGGCTTGACACCTGCTAGGGAAGGCCAGCACCCCTGCCTGCTTGGGGACAGACACTTCTGCAAATACTAAGATGTGCGTTGGGGGAGGGAAGTGCCTGACTTTGAGATGCTGAGGTCTGGGCTCAGAGTGGAGATGGAAGGCAGGATGGGGTGGGCAGCAGAGGGGGTGGTGGTTAGAGTTGGGGTGGGAGCACTGGGCCATGCTCCGCCAGCCGTGCTCCTGCTGACACCTAGTGGCAAGACAGGATTATCATCGTTTTCATGCCAGCTCCCTCTCTGAGCGTGTAGCCTCCGCCAGAATGCCTAACTGACTCCATGAGCCACCACACTCTGTCCATCTCTGGGCTCTGGTGAGTCGTGCTGCTGGGAATTCTATGGGAAAGTTTCTGTGGGAATGTCTGGCTTCTATTTTCTTGGGTAGATAGGAGTGCACTTGCTGGGTTAGATGGTCATTCTACATGTATCCTTTTGAGGAATCGCAGGCTGTTTTATTTTTTGGTCCTCACCCGAGGATATTTTTCCATCGATTTTTAGGGAAAGTGGAAGAGAGGGGGAAAGACAGAGAGAAACATCGATGTGGGAGAGACACATAGACTGGTTGCCTCCTGCATGAGCCCTGACCAGGGCCCGGGCTGGGGAAGAGCCTGCAACCAAAATATGTGCCCTTGACTAGAATCGAACCCAGGCCAACACTCTATCCAATGAGCCAAACCAGCTAGAACTGCAGGCTGTTTTATATAACAGTTGCACCATCCTACATTCCTACCAGCCATGCATGAGGCTGTTTCTCCACATCCTCATCAAAACTTATTGTCTTCTTTTTAAAAAAATTTTTTTATTTTATTTATTTATTTATTTTACAGAGAGGTAGGAAGAGCGATAAAGAGTTAGAGACATTGATGAGAGAGAAGCATCGATCAGCTGCCTCCAGCACACTCCCTACATGGGTATGTGCCCACACCAAGGTATATGCCCTTGACCGGAATTGAACCTGGGACCCTTGAGTCTGCAGGCCAACGCTCTATCCACTGAGGCAAACTGGTCAGGGCTGTCTGTCTTCTTTAAAAAATATATATATAGTTTTATTGGTTTCAAAGAGGAAGGAAGAGAGAGATGGAAACACCAATGATGAGAAAATCCTTGATTGGTTGCTTTCCGCACGACCTCCACTGGGGACCGAACCCGCAACCTGGGCATGTGGCCTGACTGGGAATGGAACTGCGACCTCCTGGTTCGTGGGTTGATGCTCAACCACTGAGCCACCATAGCTGGCTTGTCTGTTTTTGTTTTGTTATTCCTCACCCTTCAATATTTTTCCCATTGATTTTTAGGAAGAGTGGAAGAGAGAAGGAAAGACAGAGAGAAACATTGATGTAAAATAAACACATTGATTGGTTGCCTCCTGCATGAGCCCCAACCAGAGCCTGGGCCAAGGAGAAGCCTGCAACCAAGGTACGTGCCCTTGACCAGAACCGAACCTGGGACCCTTTGGTCCACTGGCCAACACTCTATTCACTGAGTCAAACTGACTAGGGCTGTCTTCTTGATTCTAGTTATCCGGGTGGGTGTGAAGTGGTAAGTCCCGTCAATATTGGGTTCTAAATAACCCTAAGAACAGTCCCCTCATCACCAGGCCCAGCTTGAACTTCTGCCCTTCTCGCCCCCTCTGCCACTCCCAAGTTCACCAGTAAATTCTCATTCAATGAACAAATGGATAGCCCTAGCCGGTTTGGCTCAGTGGATAGAGTGTGACCTGTGGACTTAAAAGTCCCAGGTTTGGTTCCGGCCAAGGTCACATGCCTGGATTGCAGGCTCCATCCACAGTAGGGGGCATGCAGGAGGCAGCCAATCAGTGATTCTCTCTCATCACTGATGTTTCTCTCTCCCTCTTCCTTCCTCTCTGAAATCAATAAAAACATTAAAAAACACACACACACACACACAGATGGGTGGGTGGACAGATGAAATGTTACTTTAGCTGTCAAAAATAATGTTACAGCCGAGACCGATTTGGTTCAGTGGATAGAGTGTTGGACTGCGGACTGAAAGGTCCCAGGTTCGATTCTGGTCAAGGGCATGTACCTTGGCTGCAGGCACATCCCCAGTAGGGGGCGTGCAAGAGGCAGCTGATCGATGTCTCTCTCTCATGGATGTTTCTGACTTTCTATCCCTCTCCCTTTCTCTCTGTAAAATGTTTAAAAAAAATAATAATGTTACAGAAGGATGTTTAATGAGGAGGGAAGTTGTGGTAGGCAGAATAGCGCCACTTCCCCAAATCTACATCCTAATCTCCAGGACCTGCGACTACGCCTCCTTATATGGAAAAAAGATCTCTGCAGATGGGATGAAGTTTAGGACCTTGAATGGTCCTAATGTAAAAATTATTTTACATTATCTGGGTGGGTCTAATGTAATCACAGGGGTCCTTGTAAGAGGAAGGCAAGAGAGTCAAAATCAAAGAATGAGATGTGACAGTGAGACCAGATATTGGAAAGGTGCAGGACCATGAGCCAGGAATGCCGCGGCCTCTGGAGGCCGGAGCAGCTGGGACCAGAGGCTCCCCTGGAGCCCCCAGGAGGAGCCAGCCCTGCCCACACCTGGTCTGCAGCCCCCTAAGACCCGTCTTTGGATTTCTGACTCCAGAACTGTAAGATGACACACCTGTGTTGTTTCCACACGAGTGTGTGTGGTAAACTGCCACAGCAGCAGTAGGTAATGAACACGGAAGGATGAGAATACATTCCCATATGACTGCCCTGCTGGGTCATACCGGGCTCTGAGACAAAAGGGAAAATGTGTGCCTCTCGACATATGTTTTATGTAATTTTTAATCCCCCCCAGAAGTAGATTTTGAACATGTTACAAAGTGTTAGCTTCCATTTACACACAGAAAAGTAAAATTATAATAAGTTCTTAACATTGTGCATTTCAATATGCCTACTTTTAAGTTTCGATCTATTTTTAATAATATTCTGGGGAGAAATAGCCATTAAAATACATAAAAAGAGGTACATTTTTGCACTGATTTCATATTCCGATATATGGGTTGGCAAGGCAAACTTGATGAAAACTTGATATTTTACTCATTATGGAGTTATTTTGCCATTAATTTGATATTTTATAGTAGTGCATTAAAATATTTCTCTCGATTGAGTTTTTGGAGCCCTTTTAATTTTTGTACCTGAGGCCAGTGTCTTCCTCTCCTCACCCTAATTCTGACCCTGCGGAGGGAGGGATGCAGGGAGGGTGGAAAGATTTTACAGCAGTCTGACCTTAAATTCTTGCCATGACCCCCTCCCCTCTACTATCTTAAAAAAGAGAATGCAAACAAGTTCGCTCTGGGTTATGAGATGAAAAGTCACTTTAATTAACTTCTTTCTATGTCTAACTTTTTTTTTTCCTTCAAAATTTCCTGAATGTAGTGTGCAGGAAATAAAAGTACTTTACAAAAAGTTCGTGTAGAAAGTGGTTTGGGCTGAAACAACATTGTAAATATCTGTAGACACTCAGAGGAGATATTTTCAATAGAGATTCGAACATTGGTTTCAGCATGGGCTTGTGAGCAATTTTTGTCTTTGTTTTAATGGGATATGTGTTGGCGATAAACTAATAAAGATGTGTTTATTGTATGTTTTCCTCTTCCCAGCTTCCACTGCATCAAGCAAGAGTGATGAGCATTTAGGAAAAGCGGAAATCATCTCCGACGAACGCAACCAAATGATACAGTATTCATTTCAGAAACTAAAATGTAACAACTTTTGTAACATCAGCTCTGAATAATAATCACAAAAGGTCTTGCCCCCGATGGTTTCCGTATTGTAACTGTTACCACGTTCGCCTCACACGCGAAAGATCTCCTCCCAGGCGGAAACACGCTAATTTTGTTTCTTTCTTCCAGAATTTTAGAATTTACTTCAGAGTAACTTCATGGAAATTCTGATTCAGAGATTTTTTTTTCTTTTGTATCCCTGTCTTTTTAGAAATAACAGTAGAATTCTAAAAATTATTTCAAAGTCAAAACAATTGAAATTCTAGTTCGATTGTTTTACCATAAAACTTTAGATGTCAAGTAAAGGAGGAAAAAAAAAAGACCTGGCTTGCGTTGGCCGGGAATCGAACCCGGGTCAACTGCTTGGAAGGCAGCTATGCTAACCACTATACCACCAACGCCCCGGCAGTCCAGTCTTCTCCACGGATCCTTAATAGGAAACACATTGGCTTGGCTGGGCGGTACCAAATAATGGGATGTCTCTCCCACGCGTCCCTCCGCGCTTCGGAGGACACCGCCCTCGGATGTTCCACGCCGCCGTCCGCCCTGCCGCGCCGCACGTCCCCCCAGCGCCGCGGAAGCCTGGGTGTCGGCGCCGGCCGTGGCCAATCCCGGGCCGCCGCCTGGGCCGCTCGACTTCCGGGTCAAAGGGTCCCGAGCCTCGGAGTACCCCGTGCTCGCCTCCTCCGCTGTCCCCCCGCGCCCGCCACTTCCGGGGCCGCAGTCCCGGGCATGGAGCCGCGAGTCTGAGGCGCTCCGGCCCCGGGACGACCCGGCCAGCCCGGCCGCCGCCCGCGCCGGCCCCGAGCCCTGGTGAGCAGCGCCCCGCGCCCCGTCCCGCTCGGCCGCGACCCTGAATCGCCGAGACCAGCACGTACCCTCCGCCCCCGCTTCCCTGCCCCGTCCCGCCGCGGACCGCACTCTCGGCCTCTCCAGCCTCTCCAGCCCCTGGTTGGTTTCCTCTGCGCTCCGCCTCTCCTTTCCCTTCATCCCCTCCTCTGCTGGGCCCCCTCTCCGCCTCTGCCTGGCCGGCCTCCTCCCCATCCATCCCAGCGCTGCATGCCACCTGGCTCGGGCCCCTTTCTGGGGCCGCACCCGAGCACACCTCCTTTCCTCGCAGGCTCCGGAGGTCCCCACTTTCTCCATCTCCCACGCAAATATGAGAGTGGAGGCCACCTCTCTGACCCGCTTGCTGCCCCCTGCCCGGCACTGGGGCCTCCGCTTCCACTTACACGCAGAGTCCAGCCCCTCTTCTCAGCTCCCCCCCATCCCCATCCCCAGGCCCTTCCGGCCGCCACTTTCCTCCCACACCGACTCAGACCAGCCTGGACACTTCCCCACCTCGATGCTGCCCCTGAGCCCTCCGCTGAGCCCTCTGAAGCAGCCCTTCCCTTTGCCACCACCCCTGTCAACCCTCCCTTCCCCCTCTGTGAGGAAGTCCCTGGCCTCTGTTAAAAAAAAAAGGAAAAAAAAGCCTGCTTTCGAGGAGCTGGGACTAGAGCCCAGATGCGTACTGTGGTCACCAATCCCTGTCGTCCCTGGCCGAGTCCTGGGGGACTGGCCCTGGGAGGACTTGTCTCCTAGGCGTGGTTCGGGACCACAGGGCTGAGAGATTCAGGCAGACAATCGGGACTCCCCAGTGGTTAGTCAGTCCCTCCATTAACCCACTGTGTTCATGACACGTTCACTCTGTCAAGGTCTTGTGTCCCACACCTGCAGCTGGAATGGAGGCTTTCTGGACCCTTTAGAAGGTCAGTTGTGCAGAGGTGCGGCAGCCACGCAGGCTGGGTGTGGGCTAGTGGGATTCATCTGCCTGTTCCGGGATATAGAAGTTGGCAGGAAGTGGTTTTCTACAGCCCTGGGGTCACCACCCGCAGCGACGGTTGGCTGGGACCCAGGCCAGTAGCTGAGGTTTGTGTGCTTATGGTGGAGGCTTTTCTTTCCATCCAGCATCCCAGTCCAGCTGCCCCACCCCGTATGTACCCCCTGAAGGACCAGGGATGAGAAGGTGGAGAGTGCTGATTCCAGCCGAATTTGGCAGAGGTGTGGCTGCAGTCTCCCACACCTAACTCAGTGCCGGATATTTGGTCAGTGAATGGTGGGAACCCTGGCTCTGAAAGGCACTTCAGTCCAGTTCTCCCCTAGGTGTGATTTTAAATAACTTGCTTAGCCAACAATATTAGCTGTCATGTAGTTTCTACTATGCCAGGCCTTGCCCCATGCAATCTCATTTAATCCTCACAGTAGCCCCACTGCAGTCCCATTTTATCGCTGGGGCAGTTGGGCCCTAGAGAAGTTAAGGGACTTCCCCATGGTCACACAGCCTGGCTGTGGCAGAGCCAGGATTTGGGCCCATACCTTTCTGATGCCCAGAGGCCACTCTTCACTCTGACTGAGAGCAAAACCAGGGCTTCCTATGGTGAGTGTTGCTTCACCTCCTACGTGATCTCTAAGTGTCTGGGCACCCAGCTTGTTGAGAAGGTTGTTGGGTGCCAACCAAACCAGAGGTCTCTCTGATTTTAGGCAGTGTTCAGGTGAGGACAGGGACAAGCTCACCCAACCCAAAATGCTTACTGAGTGCTTCCTATGTGCGAGGCATGGCTGGGCTCGGGACACAGCAGGAATAGGACAGCTGTCCTGCCCTCGTGGAGTGGCCATCCCAGTAAGGAGTGCTCACCCACTCAGAGCAGAGGTTCTCAGCCTCAGAACTAGTGATATGTGGGGCCAGGTCATTCTTTGTGGGGTGGAGTGAGAGGGCCATCCTTTGCTTCATGGAATTGTGTCTCTACCAATCAGATTGCTAGTAGCATGCCTTCCAGCAGTGACAACCAAAAATTTCCCCTGGGGGCCAGAATTGGCCCTGGTTGAGACACCCTGGATTAGGGGATCCCATTTACCCCATCCCCCAGGTGATACTGTGTTCTCTAGTCATTTGGTTTGCTGGGCTCCTAGGATGCTGCACACATTTGAACTGTGTGGGGAGGGAGGGAGAGTGACTCAGCCACTGGGGGTCATTCTAGTTTATACCATCAGGGATTTTATTTTATTGATTTTTTTTCCCAAATATATTTTATTGATTTTTTACAGAGAAGAAGGGAGAGGGAGAGAGAGTTAGAAACTTCAATGAGAAACATCAATCAGCTGCCCCCTGCACACCCTCTACTAGGAATGTGCCCGCAACCAAGGTACATGCCCTTGACTGGGATCGAACCTAGGACCCTTGAGTCCGCAGGCTGATGCTCTGTCCACTGAGCCAAACTGGTTAGGGCAGGGATTTTATGCTGGTGTCTATTGTGAGCCTAAGGATCTAACTCAAACTTGCCCCCCAAATAATGAATGTAGAGTTTTCCCCTCAGCACTGCTGACACTGGGGGCAGATCACTCTCTGTTGTGGGGACAGTCCTGGGCGTTTCGAGGTATTGAGTCTCATTCCTGACCTTCACTCCCTTGATACCAGTAGCGTCCCCACCCCCATCAATGGCGACCACCAGAAAATGTCTCCAGACATCACCAAGGGTCCCCTTGTGAGGCAGAGTTGTCCCCTTTGTGAACCAGTGTCCTAGAGCAAGTGCTGTGCAGGAAGACCAGGTGTTGTGATGGAGGTGACACATTAGCAACTTTGGATTCAGTGCCTGGAGGGACCTCTGAAGAGGTGATATTGAGACCCAAAGGTTAAGAGCAAGCAGGTCATACAAAAAGGAGGGAAAGGGTCTCCCAGGCAGAGGGACTGGCAAATGCAAAGGGCCTGGAGTGGGAACGAGAGTGGTGTGTTTAGGGAAGAGTAAGGCCAGTGTGGTGGAGATCATGGTCAAGGGCAGGGGAGCAGGAGAGGCCAGGCGGGCCATCAGGGAGCATCTACAGCGAGGAATTTGACTTTATTCCATTTCTGGCCAGTGTGTGGGTGGGATCCTCGGGGTCATTTGATCCTCTCATCTTCTCAGGGACTTCTCACCTTGGGAGAGCTGCTAGGCAAAGAGATGCTGTTTTCTGGCAAATGTCAGACACCCTCTCAAATTTCAGGCCAGGGCATCAGAATGGCCTTGGCATTGAGTGTTCCCCAGAGGCAGGGAGGGCTGCCCTAGGAAGTGAGAAGCGGGAGAAGGGGAGAGCTTGCACCCCTGGATTGGCTGCTGGCGGTTCAGCCCTGTGGTCTCTCCCTTTGCAGGCTCCCCCACCTTCCTGATCAGCCAAGTGGTTAATGCGGAGGGTTAAGAAGCTACGCCTGGACAACAACTCAAACACAGGAAGTTGGAGGAGGTGAGGCGCATGCTTTGGGAGCTCTGATTGCCAGGGATGTTGCAGAGTCTTAGGTCTGGGAAGATTCCTTTGCACCCTTACCCCCCTACGTTTCTGCGTTTCTCTAAGGTGAAGTTCTGGCTATCTTGTGTGAGGAAACGGTGTGGCTAGCGCAGGGTTTCTCAGCCCTGGCACTGCTGACATTGCGGCCAGATCACTCTGTGAGGCTGTCCTGGGCAGTGCGGGTTATTGAACAGCAGCCTGGCCCCCACCCACTTGATATCAGGAACACCCCCGGTCACAGCAACCACGCAAGTCCCCAGAGCATCAGAATGGCCTTGGCATTGAGTGTTCCCCAGAGGCATGAAGGGCTGCCCGAGGAAGTGAGAAGCGGGAGAAGAAGAGGGAGCTTGCACCCCTGGATTGCCTGCTGCCCCCTGGGGCCGGGATCAGCCCTAGTTGAGCGCTGCTGACCTGGTGGTTAGGATGTGAGTTTTGAGTTCAACAAACTTGGGCTCCCCTCCCCTGGGGGGTGACATTAGTTAGGCCATTTGGTCATTTTGAGCCCACTTTTCGGGCTCTCAGATGGAGCTAAGTCTGAAACTCACCTCCCAAGCTTACAGTGAGGACTAGAGGTAATTACACACACAAGATTCGTGAGTTTGGTAAATTCCACGTGTGGGGCCTGGTGTGAACTAAAGAAACTGTAGGAATTTCTCCCCCAAGTTGACCTATGTCAGTCTCAGTTACCTAACAATCTCAGGCTCGTTTGCTTTTGGGGAGGCAGGAAGGTATCAAAGATGATTCTGGAAGACGCTAAACATGGTGATTGGTTCCCAAGACAGGCTCTGAGAACATGCAGTCGCCATGTCTGATGGGTGAATGTGTCAGGTGTCAGATAGTGATGGGAACCCACGTCTCTCTTCTCGTGTGCCTTAGGTCCCGGGTGGGCACCGGCTGGACTGCACACTGACTCTGTGAGGCTGGTCCTAAGAGCCGGGGCCTCAGTGGTGCTGGGCAGAGGGTAGCCTGCTGCTTCCTGGGAACCCCCCGCTTCAGGGACATGGGGAGTGATCTGATCGCCACTCCCGAGGGAGTATGCCCTGTCCTTGCCCCCGGCTCTTTACCTACCCTTGCCCAGAACCTGCCTCCCTGCCTGCCTTTTCTGTGGTTGGCCTGAACTCTCCCAGAGCTCAGAATTCACGGTTTCTTCTTGCCTTCCACCTGCTTCCTCGTCACAGGCCCCACCGGGCCTCTGGTTGAGGCCGGGTGGTGGCCCCAGCTCTTGGAGCACCAGCTCAGGCGGAGATCATAAGCTCCCGTCAGGCCTTGACAGTGGCTGAACCGGATGCCCTGCACTGTTCGCTGGTGGTGGTGTAGGCTGTGAAGGCGCCCTGCCGATTGGCAGAAAGAAAGTGGAGGTGGACATGGCTTAAGAGGCTTGCAGTCCACTTTCATTTCCCAGCTGTGTAAACTCTTGAACAAGAAGGCCAGCCCAGGCCGGCAGTGGAGGGTGAAGGGCCGGCACAGACTTGCTTCACCAGGGCTCCGTTTCGTCCACCAGTCCCTCTTCCCCAGCCTCTGCCTGCAGTCAGGGCTTTGCCTGCGGGGAGAAGAGAGGCAAGTGGAGAGCCTGACTTAGCACCGAGCCTTCGCCTGGCTGGGAGCTTGGGCTGCCCCACTGCATCTAGAAGATTCTTAGAAGTTTCTCCAATGTTTCATTCCATTTCTCATCTCCTGGATCGCATCTTCGCTCCTTGGGCTCTCTGTAGCGATTGGAGGCAAGATCTTTTTTGTCACTCTTTACTGTGGAGATAAGTCATTCGACTTCGTGAGTGCTCTCTAGGCTCTTTGCTTCTGGGGCTCCCTTTGGGGACCCTGGAGGTCACGATCTGTTTTTCTGCTGTGAACAAAGCTTGAGCAGTGGTAGCAGAGTTGGGGAGGGCTGGATGGTGAGAGGAGTCCCCCTGGCTTGGTTTTCTGGGCTTGTTGCTGGCGGTGTTTGGGTCGTGTGGGTTCTGGAATGCTCAACCGGTCCCATCTGTCATCCCTCAGTGAGTCTCCCGCCATCTCTGGGTTTGGTTTGTTTGCCCCGAGGGCCCTTGAAGGTGCTGCGTGCGACCAGTGGTCTGTGTCTTCAAAGCCGGTCTAGAGAAGCGGAACTGACTACTCCTTCTGACCAAGGGGCAGGACACCCCAGCTCATTGCGCTCATTTTGGATGGCCTCATGAGATGGCCCTGCCTCTTCCACAACTGGGTCACCATGTTTGTGTTTAGCTTTCTCTAAAACAAATATTTGCCTGGCCAGGCCAGTCTGGTCAAGCAGTGTACTCAGCAGCGTGGGTGGGGGAGAGAGAGGGGGCCTCGTACGGCCACAGCTGCTCTGGAGCGGAATGGCCTCTGAGGGGAGGGTGTGCACATGCACGCTCTCACCGAGCTCGCATGGTCCAGAGAATATCTGCCTGCTTCTCTGAGCACCTCCGGTGAGTTTTTCCTGCTGGCCAGCAAGCTGATGGCACAGGTCATGAGGTTTGGTAATTAATTCTCTGTGCTCAGGCTTCTGTGCATGGGCCAGTGGTCTTCCGTGGCTCTCTGTGGAATGCCCGCTGTGCCGGGGCCACGTGAGGTTGTAGGGACACAGACGTGAATAGGACAGACATGGGGGAGCCCGGCGATGGACAGGCCATCGTTGTGACGCGTTCTCTGTGGGTGGCATGTGAGAGATTAACGGAGAGCCCGGCTTTGGTATGATGGTCATAGAAAGTTTCTAAGGACTTGACAGATATTTAAGCTGAGGTCTGATTTGATGTTACTTGAGCAAAGAGAGGAGTTTAAAAATTGTTCCAGCAGAAGGAACAGCATGAGCAAAGGCCCTGGGGTTGGAGACTAGTCTGGGCTGTTTGAGAGATGGCCAGTTCTCCTGGGGATAGCGATGACAGGGAATGAGGTTCGAGAGTGGCCGAGGCAGAGGACAGAGCTCCGACGGCCAATATGAGGACTGGCTTGCACCGAAGGAAGAGAAAACCCCCAAGACAGGGTTTTGAGTTGATAGACAGTTACCATCATTTAGCTGAGAGGTGACTGTGGCTTGGATCTTAGCCGTCATGGTGTTGGAGAGAAGTGTAACAATTTAAGAAATACTTAGGGGACAGGGAAAGTTGCAGTGTGGGCTTTGGCAAGGGGGATTGGAGTGTCTGATGAGGAGGCAGCTTGTATATGGAACCCGGGTACCACTTCCCTTCTCATTTTCTTCCCGCCTGTCCCTTCCTCCTCATAGCTTCTCGCTGAATTCTGAGGGGGCGGAGAGGATGGCCACTGGGGTGCCGATGTCCGACTCAGGCAACACGGTCGAGATGGAGGACTCGGCGACCCACTTCCAGGTGCAGAAGCACTCGTGGGAAGGGCTCCGGAACATCATCCACGGCAGCCGCAAGAACTCGGGCCTGATCGTCAACAAGGCTCCTCATGACTTCCAGTTTGTGCAGAAGACAGATGAGTCAAGCCCCCACTCCCATCGCCTCTACTACCTAGGTAAGCCTCCCGTGTCCCTGCGGGCCCGCTAGCTCCTGTGGGCCCCGGGGGCTGTCCTTGAGCAGGACAGTGATTCTGGGATGACTGTTCCTAAGGCCTCTAGTGCCCACAGGTCAGTTGGTCCTCTTAGTTAGAAGGTCCACATAGATGGGCCTGGCCCTGCGCAAACTGCCATGCCCTCCACAGACATCTGTTCACGACGAAGGTCTGGCCCAGGGTCCTCAGGAGGGTCAGCGGTGCAGGTGAGGGGCACAGAGGCCGGGGGCCCTGTCTGTGCTGCAGGTGCTATGGTTCAGGCCTGGGACATGGGCTTGAGCCACAGAGGTCGTTTCAGTGCCAGTCAGTTGGCTCTGCCCCTGGGCTGGGCTTGGGGGCTGTGGGTCTCCCTCCACGGCAGGGCCACAAGTGACTCCAGTAGCTCTGGCTGTGGAGTGCCGTGTTAAGAAGGCCCATGGAAAGCCTTGGCCGGGTGGCTCAGCTGGCTGGAGCATCATCCCACACACCAAAAAGGTTCCCAGTTCGATTCTCACGTTCCTAGGTTGTGGGTTCGGTTCGGTCCGGTCCCTGGTCAGGGAGAGTATGAGAGGAAAACAGTCGATGTCTGTATCTCTCTCTTTCTAAAAATCAGTAAAACCATATCCTTGGCTGGAGATTTAAATGAATGAATGCTCATGAAAGCTTTGTGATCGCACAATCGTACATCCTGTGGTCTTAACAACAGAGGATGGCCTGCCACATTTTTGTGCGGCTGCCCCGATACCTGGATAAGCATGTTAACAACTAGCCACCTCGTTCTCCTCCGGGTGTGCGCTGTGGAGCAGCATTCTACACATCTGCAGTTGTTCACCTGTGTGTGCTTCCTGCCGGGCCACAGGGAGAGCTTCAGGGTACCCTTGGCAGCCAAGCCCCAGCCTGGCTCCTAGGAGGTAGACAGTTAAAATCTGCTGAGCAGGTGAATGTTGCCCTACTTTACCTAAAGGTGTCACGGAGCATATGCAGTTCCAAGTGTGTTTGAAAGCAGCGTGACACATGATTGTTGATCCAAGGCAGGTTTCCGTGCTCAGCATTCTCAGCTGTGGGGCCCGGGTCAGTCTCTGTATCCCCCGCCTCTGGGATAGTGCCCATTCCTGGTCATGCCCTCCGCCCCAGTATCAGAGTGAGTGATGGAATGAACGAATGAAGGTCATTCTGCCTGAGGTTTTCCCCAGGCTAATGATTGTGACTGTGACCTAGATGGACATCAGAGATGCATGCCCTCCCCACAGAGACCCACGTGGAACCCGCTGGCGGTTGGGCAAGCGCAGCGGCTGCTTTTGGAAATCTAGTTCTACTGATGCCCAGCATGCCCACTCGTTTATTTCCCTCGATGGCTGCCTTTGAATATAGATGTAACAATGGTCAGATGGCCTGCAAAGTTGAAAATATTTACTGTACAGCCAGCCCTTTACAGAAAACGGTTTGCCAGGTCTAGCCTAGGAGAAATTAGGGCTGGATGTGTGTGCTTCAGGCTTCATTTAGCCAATGGGTGTGCTTCAGGCTTCATTTAGCCAATGTGTGTGCTTCAGGCTTCATTTAGCCAATGTGTGTGCTTCAGGCTTCATTTAGCCAATGGGTGTGCTTCAGGCTTCATTTAGCCAATGGGTGTGCTTCAGGCTTCATTTAGCCAATGTGTGTGCTTCAGGCTTCATTTAGCCAATGGGTGTGCTTCAGGCTTCATTTAGCCAATGGGTGTGCTTCAGGCTTCATTTAGCCAATGGGTGTGCTTCAGGCTTCATTTAGCCAATGGGTGTGCTTCAGGCTTCATTTAGTCAAGGAGGAGCTTGCTGTTAGGACTGAAAGTGGCCAAGATTCACGGGGTCTGGTGAGTGTTGCCTCTTTCCCCTGCAGTTTCTTGGCTCACCTCAATCCCCTTCTCCACTTTCTTTGGTCACTCTCTCAGGTTCAGATTCCATCCAGGTCCAGTACTTACATGAGCTTCCTAGGGCTGCTGCTGTAACAATACCACCAAGTAAGGAGGTGGCTTAAAACAACCAAGATTTATCCTCTCACAGTCAGGGCATCAGAACTCTAAAATCAGTTTCTCTGGGCTGAAATCAAGGTGTTGGCAGGGCTACATGGGGCTTCCTGCTCTAAGGGAGAATCATTTCTGGCCTCTTCCAGCTGCCGAGGCTGCTGCCGTTCTCTGGCTTGTAGCTACATCGCTGCAGTCTTTGCCTCTGTGGTCACATCGCTGCCTCCTCTGTGTCTGAAGGCTCTCTCTGCCTCCTTATAAGGCATGATTACAGGTAGATAATCCACCCTAATCTTCCCAGTTTAAGATTCTTAACTTAATCCCATTTGCAAAATCCCCTTTGCTACAGAATGTAGCATATTCACAGGTTCTGGGGATTAGGGTGTGACATCTTTGAGAGCCATCTACAGAGCTGCTGGAAGGGACAGAAATCCTCTGAGCACCTTTGAGCCACCAAGTACACCTTGTAGTCAGGGGCATCTCTGGGTACCCTCCCCCTGCCCCCTGCGTGTGTTTTCTCCATGGGTTCACTTTAACTGCCCTGCCGTCCGCACTCAGAGTTACTTGTCTAGGGTTCTAGACAACAGCAGAAATGGGTTTCTGGGAGAAGGAATCAAATCGGCTCAATATAGGTCAGATGTCCACTTGTCCAGTTGGTCACCGCCTGTGGGTGTGTCTGTAGCTGGGGTGGGCCGGTACCCGAAGTCCACAGAAGGCTCTGTGGGCCCGGCCAAGACCCCAAAGTGTGCTTAGAACAGTTCAGATCTGTACTTCCTCTTTTGGGGTGACACTTGAATTGATCCAGTCTGAATCACTCAGTACCCTCAGGGTACACTTCATGTCCAAGTTTCTGGGGCAGCCCTCTCCAGAGCCCCCCAAGTATTTATAACATGGCTTTGTGCTAGCCCAGGACCTGAGCATGCTGGCAGTCAGCGACTCTGTGGATGGAACAGAAGGGCCTCCAAGGGCGATGCCTCGCCTGCTGCTCTAAGCGCCACCTCCCCTTGCTTTCCCTGGGGCCCCTGCCTCCTCGGTGGGCACCAGGCTTTGCCAGTCAGGGCATGTGGAGCCAATCACTGGGTCCTCAGGGAAGGCTCTTTGAGATGTGCCCGAGGAAGCCCAGGGCACTCAAGATGAATCAGAGAAGGGACTGTGCGGCTGCTGCCGCCAGGAAGATGGGGTGGCGGTGGCTCAGGTTCCAGGGCTCAAACTGCAGCGTCAGGAAAGCCTCTCCTGGCTCTACTGTCCCTCCCCGGGCACATGAGCCCCTCATAGAGGACAGGGAGGCCGCAGGGCCCTAAGCAGCGTTGGGGGCCCTTTAGGCAGGAAATACAAGACCACTGTGTCCTTGTGTCCTATGTCCAGATCCAGGCTCCTATGCCTCACCAGGCCAGTCACCCAGGCCACAGTGCATGGTGGTAGAGGTGGTAGTTGCATTGGAGATGGGGTGCTGTTCCTAAAGAGGGACAGAGCTGGAATGAGAAGGCAGAGGAGGGGCAGTGAAGGCAGAAATCAGCGGTAGTCATTAGTCATCTCTGACCCCTGCCTTGCACGTCCATCATCACCGACACTGGTGCTGAGGGCAGCTCATCCAGGGAATGTGCTAGCTTAGGCCATCGGCTGGGGAGACGGTGATCCCAGTATCCTTGGCAAGGCCACACCCTTGGCTTCTCATTTGGAAAGCTCCAGCTGTCCCACAGAACTCTGCAGACAGAGGTTGTCCAGAGCACGTGCTGCGGGCAGGGTGGCGGGCAGTGCCATGTTTGTGCCTCCAGCTGGCGATGAAACAAATGGAAGCAGCTTAAAGGGTCCTTAGGCATCGAATTGTGAGTGCCACCCACCTGCCCATCTAAGTTAACTTTGTATTTTCCTCAAATCTACTTTTAAAGGAACTTTTATTAACCTAGTAATTCTCTTTAAATATGCTTTTATTTTGCTAACTATACGTTGTGAGCAATTTTATCATAAGTGGAAAACCCATGTCACTTGCCGTATCGAGAAGCTACTTATAAAGATAACTGTAAACATAACAATTATTTTTATTATTTTGGTTAATCTTCCCCCAATGATATTTTTTCCATTGATTTTTAAAGAGAATGGAAGGGAGGGAGGGAAAGGGAGTGAAAGATAGAAAAAGAGGGGGAGAGAGAAAGGGGGGGAGGAGAAACATTGATGTGAAAGACATACGTCAGTTGGTGGCCTCCCGCACACACCCAGTGGGGACCCAGAGATCAAACTTGCAACCCAAGGGTGTGCCCTTGACTGGAAATCAAACCTGTCACTCTTCGGTACACAGGCAGCACTCTAACCACTGAGCTACTAGCCAGGGCTCTGCTGTTAACTTTATTAACAGCAATTGTATTGTCATCCATCCAAAGTAAAGACATTACCGATGGGAAGATCTGCCGTTATTTTGTTTGCCTAAGAACAGGATAGCACCTTCAACAGTAAGACACATCTCAACATCAGAGATATTAAGAATGTGAAAAATTGCAACTTACTGGCTCAATTAGGTTGATGTCTCTGAGTGACATATGCTAAGTGCTTTGTGTTTCTTACCTCATTTAATCCACACAGAATCCTCACTGTGCATCTGCTGTAATTTTATAGATAAGGTTAGGTCACTGGTTCTGTCGAGGAGGTTCTGTCCTCGAGGGGACACTGAGCAACATCTGGCTCCATCTATAGTCATCATGACTAGGGGTACTCCTGGCATTGAGTGGGTGGGGCCAGGGTGCTGCTCCATATGCCACAGTGCCCAGGATGTCCCCCACAGAGAGTGACCAGGCCCCAGAGTCACCGGTGCCAGGGGAAGAGATGCTTGACTAGATGCACACTTTTTTTGTTCTATTGTGTGTGTGCTGTTTCTTCAGTAATTTAGTTCAAGAAATTCAGCACACACATCTCGGCCGTGGAGGATCCGGTGCTACTGCTGACATGCTTAAACCTGGGTTCGTAGCTTCTCTGGGGATGGGTGTGCAGCCTGGTTGTGCTGGCAGTATGACAGAAGCAGAAGGAACCAGCTGGGCCCGGGCACGGAGAGCCTGAGGCTGGCCCGGCCCTGTGCTGGGCCAAGTCACCCATTCTGTTTTCTTCCTCTTCCCCCAAGGGATGCCTTATGGCAGCCGAGAGAACTCCCTCCTCTACTCTGAGATCCCCAGGAAGGTCCGGAAAGAGGCTTTGCTGCTCCTGTCTTGGAAGCAGATGCTGGACCATTTCCAGGTGAGCTGCACCTGTTGGGTCCTGCCTATGGGTGAGGGAGGTGACCGGGTCCTCAGACCGTACACCATTGCCTTGCGTCCTCAACTCCCGAGGGGCCCAGGCCAGCCACACAGTTCACACACATTGCAGAGCAGAGCTTCCCACTCACCGCAGCCTTCCCCTCTCCCCCATTCCTCCTCCCCCCTTTCTTTTTCCCCTCACACTCCCCTCTTCTCTCTCTCCCCCTACCCCCCTCTCTTCTTTCCTTTCCCCTCTCCATCAGTCTGTGCTCAGCCCCAGAGTCTAGGCTTCTGATGAGAGTGCTTATAAAAGCATCTTATCCTTTTAAATGCCTCACCAAAGACTTGAACTGACTTGGGCCCAGGCCTTTTTATGGAGACTTGGCTAATAATTAATGTCATCCAGAGTTGACTCGGTTCCAGGGAGAAGGATGGCGGGTGAAGAACAAGAGCGCCTTTCTCATTGGTTGGTTTGGTTCCGTAAAGGGAAGTTGGCAGTAGGGTGTGGGGGGATGACACACTCTGAGTCTCTCCATGCCAGCGCAGCAGCTCTCCCTTTTGCCTGCCCCATTTAGTCCCTAAGCCAAGGAGCTGTATTCACATAGCTTTTGTCCCAGCTTGGGGGTAATTTTGCTTTGGGTTCTGCTTTTTTATTTATTTAAGTTTTTTGTGTTTTTTTTTTTTTTTAATTTCAGAGAGAAGGAAGAGGGAGAGAGAGAAACATCAGTGATGAGAGAATCATTGCTCGGCTGCCTCCTGCTCCCCTTACAGGGAACGAGCCCGCAGCCGGGACATGTGCCCTTGACTGAAATCGAACCTGAGTCTCTTCAGTCCACAGGCCGATGCTCTATAGGGCGTGGGTTCTGCTTTTTGTAAAAGGCATTTCTTGTCATTAATGTTCCTCTCCATCTCCATGTCATCTTCAGAACTCTCCTTGCCCACAATAGTTTAGCTGCCCAGACCCGCCAGGGTTGGGTGTGTGGGTGGTCGGGTGGTCTGGAATTTGCTCTGCCCCCATCTGTGCAGAAAGTATGACTGATATTAGGTGAGTTCCTATCGAATGCTCTTGGCAGGAAGAGCCGGTGAAGGGGGTGGAGGCGTCTGTAGGGTTGGCCTTGGGGACCTGGGAAGAGCAGTCCAGCAGTATCTCCCCGTGCTGTGGGGCAGAGGACAGTCCTCTCGGCCTTGGAGGTTCCATGGGAAAGGGGCACAGGGAAGCCCAGAGGCAGGGAAGAGGGGAGGAGCCCCATGTAAGACCTGGAAAGGACTCTGCCACCCGTTCTCAGTGCAGCGCTGCTCATCAGAACGTTCTCTCTAGCGTGGACCCAGGTCAGATAGCTCCCTCCTGGTAGTGCCAGGGCCTCTGGGTGCTGACACTGGCATCTGTCTCCCCTTTTCCCAGGCCACGCCCCACCACGGGGTCTACTCTCGTGAGGAGGAGCTGCTGCGGGAGCGGAAGCGCCTGGGCGTCTTCGGCATCACCTCCTATGACTTCCACAGCGAGAGCGGCCTCTTCCTCTTCCAGGCCAGCAACAGCCTCTTCCACTGTCGGGATGGGGGCAAGAATGGCTTCATGGTAAGCGCTGGTCCCTCGCTGCGGTGGGGTGGGCAGAGGGGGCAGCATCCTGCCCCCCCTGAGCCAGGCCTCTCCGTCCCCAGGTGTCCCCCATGAAGCCGTTGGAAATCAAGACCCAGTGTTCTGGGCCTCGGATGGACCCCAAGATCTGCCCTGCCGACCCCGCCTTCTTTTCCTTCATCAACAACAGTGACCTGTGGGTGGCCAACATTGAGACAGGCGAAGAGCAGCGGCTGACTTTCTGCCACAGGGGTAAAGCAGGCAGAGCGCCAGGTCCTGGCCAGTAGGGTGTGGTCTGTTGGGCCAGGCCCAGGCCAGCACTTTGCAGACATAGTCATCAAAGGCACCAGTCCCGCTTCTAAAATATACCCTGCCCCGATTCCACCCTCCCTGACCCAGGCACCTTCCTGAACCCGGCTCTCACAAGCCACCCTCCTGGGTGGCCCTCTGTGGGCTCCCTCCACCGGCCACTTACTCTGCCCCTCTGCCCACTCGGCCCCTCCCACCTCTGCTCTCCTTTCTGACTCCGTGGTTCAAGCTCAGCTCTCACCTGCTCCCTGAGTTTTCCCTCATGCCCCTCCTCATTGGAAGGTGACCTTCCTCTTCTAAAGATGTTTTCGGAACTCTGCACCTGCCGGGGCCTCAGACCTGCCCCCCGTTCTACCCCCCAGCCCCGGTGCCCTCGCTCTAAACCTGAGCAGCTCAGCTGGAGGCAACTCAGACACTGGCCATGACCAGGGACACTTTTAGTTGTCATAGCTGGGTGGGGATGTCCTGGGATCGAGTGGGTGGGAGTTCAGAGATGCTACTCAACACCCCGCAGTGCTCAGGACAGCCCTCCATAGAGAATATGCTGACCCCAGTGTTGGCAGTGCCGAGGGGGAGAAATCTGCTTTAAATGAGACTGACTCCGCACCTCTCCTGCCTTCTCCTCCTCCAGGCTTATCCAACGTTCTCGAGGACCCCAAATCTGCAGGAGTGGCCACTTTCGTCATCCAGGAAGAATTCGACCGCTTCACCGGCTACTGGTGGTGCCCCACAGCCTCCTGGGAAGGTAGGCTGAGAAATCTTCTGTTGGCCTGGCCAGCAGTTCAGAGGTTTGAGCATTGGCCTGTGCGCTGAAGAGTTGTGGGTTCAATTCCTGGTCCAGGGGATGTGTCTGGGTTGCAGGTTTGATCCCTGGCCCAGGGCAAGTGCTAGAGGCAACTAATCGATGTGTTCTCTCCAATTGATGTTTCTCTTTCTCTCTTTTCTTTCCTCCCCTCCCTCCCTTCACTTCTCTCTAAAAATCAATGGGAAATATATTCTTGGTTGAGGATTAACAACAAAATGCTCTGTGTACACTTCTTTTATTAATAGACTCTCTGTGCTTTTCTGCTCTTTGCACTTTTCGCTTTAAAGAAACCTCAGCAATCTTTCTATTGATATCATTTGGGCTGCTATAACCACACTGCAGTTTGGGGGGCTTATAAACAGCATTTACTTACATCTCATGGTTCTCAAGGCTGGGAGTTCAAGATAAAGGTGCCAGGACATTCAGTGTCTGGTGAGAACCTCTTCCTGGTTTTCAGATGGCATCTTCTCGCTGGGTCCCCATGTCGTGGGGTCACTTACCCGACTCTTGAGGGCTCCACCTAATCACCTCCCAAAGGCCCCATCATGTAATGCCATTGTATCGGGGATAGGCTTTAACATTAGAATTTGGGGGGATACAATCCGTTGCAGTCAGCACACAAAGAACTCTTTGGAGCATGAATGTGCCATGGTTTATTGAGCTAGTTCTTTGGTTGTTTCTGGTTGTGGGTTTTGGTTTTATTTTGGTGTCATAATGAGTACTCCTATGAATACCTTTATACACCGATTCTGGCGGGTGATCTGGGCATATCGGTCGTTCTCAGCTGGGGTGAACCTGCCTTTAGGGGACATTGCACAATGTTGGGAGACACCTGTTTGTCACAGCTGAGTCAGAAGCACAGTGCTGCCCTCGAGCCAGCCACTCAGCCTCTTAGGCATCCAGTGGGCCGCCCTAACGCAGGTGTGGAGCAGGCAGGGTGCGGTGCTTCTGGAGACATCTTTGGTCTGTCCACAGCGAGTGTTAGGGGAGAACAGAAAGCAGCAGGAGAACCTCCTCAGTGGCTAAGGAAGGAAAGGGCCTGCTGAAAGGAGCGGCCACGGGCTCTGTCCCTGTGACATCAGCTTGGCCAGTCACCCCAGTCCTTTCTCAGCTGCTACCACCCAGTGATCTACATATTCTCACAATGATCTTTATTGTAATTCTTCTTCTGGAGTCAGGTGTTAACTAACCTATGCTGCTGACCCTGCTCCCACAGACCGAGGGCCTGCCCGACAGGCATTTGTTGTCTCACAGTGCTGGGGTCTGCAAGTCTGGGGTCAAGGTGTCAGCATCTTGGCCCCTCTCCTGGGCTTGTTCTCCCTGTCTCCTCACCGGTCTTCCCTCTGCATGTGCGTTCTTAATCTCTTCTTATAAGGACACCAGTTATATTGGATTAGGGCCCAGCCTAATGACCTCATTTTACCTTAACCACCTCTTTAAAGACCGCATCTCCAAATAGAGCCTCATTATGAGGTCCTGGGCCCCTCCCAAGGTTTGATTCCGGTCAAGGGGATGTACCTTGGTTGTGGGCACATTCCCAGTTGGGGGTGTACAGAAGGCAGCTGATCGATGTTTCTCTCTCATCGATGTTTCTAATTCTCTATCCCTTTTCCTTCCTCTCTGTAAAAAAAAAAAAAAATCAATAAAATATATTTAAGAAGAAGAAAAAAGGTCCTGGGGTTAGGGCTTCAACATAGGGATTTGATAGGAACATACATATATTCAGCACACAAACCCCTCCATAGCTGTTTCCCACACCATTTTATGCTGGGAATAGTTCAAGCCTTGTCGCCATTGTGCAGTAAGGTAACTGAGGCCCCAAGAGGAGGTGTGATTGGCTGACGGTCTAGTAAAGGGCAGCCCCTGGTTCCAGCCCAAAGGCTCATGCTCTTGCCCGAGCCCAGCTGTGGCACAGCAGCTCCTCATGTGCACGGGATGGGGTGGCCTCCTGGCACCTTCACTGGTGTCCCCTGCCTCCTCCCAGGTTCAGAAGGCCACAAGACACTGCGAATCCTATATGAGGAAGTCGATGAGTCCGAGGTGGAGGTCATTCATGTGCCCTCTCCTGCACTGGAAGAAAGAAAGACAGACTCATACCGATACCCCCGGACAGGTGAGTGCCCGGGACAGGTGGGGATGGCTGGGCAGTGGTCTGAGTCCTCATAGAGCAGGGTGGGGCACCAACTAGGATGGGCCCCAGGACTCAGGAGCAGGCTGGGCTCAGGACCAGAAGCAGGGCCAGCACACAGAAGGAGCTAGGGGGAGGTTGTGATGGGCTGTGGGCCTCAACTTGGGACGCGTCAGACATTCACCACCTTGTAAGGATACGGACCCAAGTTTGCCTGTTTCTCAAGAGAAACTGTAAATCCAGACTCATTTGAGAAATCACCCAGTTCTTTTTTTTTTTTTTTAATATTTTTATTGATTTCAGGGAGAAGAAAGGAAAGGGAAAGCGAAAGAGAAATATCAGTGATGAGAGAAAATCATCGATCGGCTGCCTCCTGCACACCTGAGAATCGAGCCCGGAACCTGGGCTTGTTCCCTGACCAGGAATCAAACCGTGACCTCCTGATTCATAGGTTGGTGCTCAACCCCCGAGCAACACTGGCTGGGCAGAAATCTCCCAGTTCTTAAATGTTGCTCAAATTATTTAAAAATGCTTAGTAAGCCCAGCCAGGTGTGGCTCGGTGGTTGAGCATCGACCGGTGAACCAGGAGGTCATGGTTTGATCCCCAGTCAGGGCTTATGCTTGGGTTGCAGGGTTGATCCCTGGTGAGGGGTGTGTAGGAGGCAGCCAATCAATTATTCTCTCTCACTGATGTTTCTATCTCTCTGTCACTTTCCCTTCACCTCAAAATTAATAAAAATACATTCTAAAAAGATAAAAATAAAAACACCTAGTAAGCCAAACAAAATACGTGGCGGGCCAGGTTCAGCCTGCAGGTCTCTTGTTTGCCGCCTCCAAGGAAGCAGATTAAAGAGTTGTTCTCGCTACTGCAGTGAGCAGCGCCTCCTGTCTGCCATGCTGGCAGAGCCTCCTAGAGTATTATTTCCAACCCCCAGTGCAAATGGGAAAAGTCAGTCTCCTCCCTCCCTGTTTGACCAATGGGAGCACTGAGGCTCAGAGACATCCCTGCCTGGGGCGCTAGAGTTCTGAGTGCCAGAGTTGAGATTCATCATAGAAATACCTGGCGCCTGAACCAGATCCCACCTCTGGAGGCACGCCTTAGTTCCCGTCTGTAAGCCACCTGCCTCCCCCGGGGTGGAGCCCCCGGTGTCACATGGGATGCCGGCCACCTTTCTGCATTGTTGGTGGTTTCATCGTGGATCTGTCCCATCTTCACAGCCAGAGTTCAAGCTCTCCAAAGGCAGCAGGCATCTTCCTCGTGTATGTTCCACCATGACCTCCCCATCAGCCAGAGGTTATACAGCACTCTGGAGTGAGGTCCTGGCCCAAGTCATAAAGTCCTGCTCAAGGGCTTTGTGCCTGGACCAGAGAGGGAGACCTGCCCATGGAGAGGCCTTTGGACACCCTTCCTCCCCCATGCCAACTGTGTCACCTTTCTGTGTCCCCCTGCACCCTCCACCCCAACACCTGTTCTTACCCTACATGGGCGACACCTGTCGGGTTCACCTCACTTTCATTTCTGTAGGTAGCAAGAATCCAAAGATCGCCTTGAAGCTGGCCGAGTTTCAGACTGACAGTCAAGGCAAGGTAAGAGCGCCAGAGAGCCCTGAGGAGCTTCTGGAGGAGAAGAGGGTCAGGGTGTGTGTTTTTAGCCTGGGTAGGTAGTGGAATAGCATTAGCAGGCTGCTCACCCCCTTCCCACTGCAGGTGCTCCTCCTGGCCAGCTGAATCCAAACAACACCACCCAAAGCTCTGCTTCCAGGCTGGGCCCTGCTGCCCCGTCACTTGGCACCTCACTGAAATGACAAGAGGCCCTCATCACTTAGCGAGTTGTTGCTTAGGTCTCCTTAGTCGGGAGGGCAAGAGCAGCTGTGACTGAGAGGGGCTGTGGGGACATCAGGCCCCCACATCAGACAAGCTGAGAAAGCCTTTGCATAGTTTTGCCAAAATGCATCCTTGTGTAATGTTTCAGAAGAAAGCGTATGATAAACTACACATACTCTAGTAATTGAGGAGTCAGTTTTTGTTCTGGGCAAAATTCGGCCCTAACCAGAGCCCTTCTCTACTCTAGACCAGAGTGTTCGTGCAGATTTAACACAGATCAGCCCCAAGTGGCTTTGTTTTAAACAGTCCCTGGCTCTGTCGGACAAACAGGGTCCTGCAGTGGTATGAGTTATACCAGCTGAACAGGCAGTTGGGGATGTTTAGGGAGGTGGTCTGCTGGCGGGGTGGGGCATGCTAAGGCCTGCCTGCCTTTTCCTCCTGGGGAAATGCCATGCCAGCCCCATTTAGGCTCCAGGAAACTGGCATCCAGAGACAGTCTTGTCCAAGGCCACCTGGCTTTGCAGTGACAGTCCGCACCAGAACCCTGGGTTTCCCGCCAATGAATGGGCTATCATAATAAAGTCCCACAGAGTGGCTTGAACAACAGAAGTTTATTGTCTCACAGTTGTGGAGGCTAAAAATCTGAAATCAAGGTGTTGGCATTGCTGGTTTCTCCTGAGGCCAGGAGAAAGGACCTGTCAGGCCTCTCTCCTTGCCTTGTAGACTGTCACCTTCTCCCTGTGTCTCGTCACAAGACACTTTACCCATGTGATACCTGTGTCCACATTTCCAACACTAGTGCTGTTGGATTGGGGCTACCCTACTCCTGTATGACCCCATCTTAACTAATGACATCTGTAGCCACTTTATTTCCAAATAAGGCACCATTCGGAGATACTAGGGGTGAGGACTTCACCATGTGGATTTGAGGGAGGGACACAGTGTGCCCCTAACAGTGACTGTCTACTCCTCGGTAGCATGTAATGAGGCCAGAGTGTGACCCGAGTCTGTGTTCCCTTTAGATTCTCTCGACCCAAGAGAAAGAACTGGTGCAGCCCTTCAGCATGCTCTTCCCCAAGGCGGAATACATCGCCCGGGCCGGGTGGACCCAAGACGGCAAATAGTGAGTCTGTCTTTCAGACAGGATCTGAGTTATTTATATTCAGGACCTGGGTGGGCCACTCCTCTCTACCCCCGACCTCTACCCCTATTGTAAGCATCATGGAGTCACCAAATAGAAGGATTCCTGTTTCACTGGCTTTCTAGCCCTTCTGCTCAGATCAGAGACAAACATCTCCAGCCAGATCCTCAAGCATGGCCTGGAGGCTCAGGCCTCACCACCCACCTTTTTTTTTTGTGAGGCCCAGAAGCCAAGAATGATTTTTATGATTTTAAATGATTTGAGGGAGAGGGGGATCTAAAAAATAATATTTTATCCAACATGAAAGTGATATAAAACCCATAATTCAGTGTGTGTAAATAAAGTTTTATTGGCACAGGCCCACACCCATTCATCTACAGCTTGTCTGTGGTTGCTTTCACATTACAAGAGCAGGGTTGAATAGTTGTGAAGGACACCTGTGGCCCACAGAATTGGAATGCTGACTCACTGACCCCTTTGCAGAAAGGGTGTGCATCCCCCGCTCCAAACACTTGCCAGACTCCCTTCATGGCAGAAGCAGCTAGACTCAGACCATGGGCTCTCTCTGGAACCTCCCATCCCTATGATGTTGCTCCTTTATATATGTGTGTGTATGTATATATATATTTTTAATTTTTGTTGATTTCAGAGAGGAAGGGAGAGGGAGAGAGAGATAGAAACATCAGTGATGAAAAGGAATCATTGATCAGCTGCCTCCTGCACGCCCCACACTAGGGATTGAGCCCACAACCTGGGCGTGTGCCCTGACGGGGAATCGAACTGTGACCTCCTGGTTCAGTCACTGAGCCCCGCCGGCTGGGCTGAAATTGCCCATTCATTTGGTTTTAGTTGCTTCCTGTTTTTTGTTTTTTTTAATCTTTATTGTTCAGTTTATTAATTACATTGTTTCCCCTTTTTTATCCCCCTATATCTCCCCTCCACCCTGTACCTATCCCACCCTCCACCCTCCCCTCCCCCTCCCCACTGGCCTCTCCCATTGTTGCAAGATTTTTGTCCAGTCTCTTGCTGTACTTCCCACAACCCTTTTCTCCCCAAGAATTGTCAGTCCATTCCTTCTCTATGTCCATGTTTCTGTTATATTCACCAGTCTATCCTGTTCAACAGCCTATCAATTCACTTGATTTTTATGTTCATTTGTTGATAGATGTGTATTTGTTGTTCATAATTTATATTTTTACCTTTTTCTTCTTCCTCTTCTTAAAGAATATTTTTCAGCATTTCATAGAATATTGGTTTGGTGGTGATGAACTCCTTTAGCTTTTTCTTATCTGCGAAGCACTTTATCTGATCTTCAATTCTGAATGATAGTTTTGCTGGATAGAGTAATCTTGGTTGTAGATTCTTGCTATTCATTATTTTGAATATTACTTGCCACTCCCGTCTGGCCTGCATTGTTTCTGTTGAGAAATCCGCTGACAAGCGTATGGGCGCTCCCCTGTAGGTAACCAACAGTTTTTCTCTTGCTGCTTTTAATATTCTCTCTTTATCTTTTGCTCTTGGCATTTTAATTATGATGTGTCTTGGTGTGGTCCTCTTTAGACTCCTATATTTTGGGGTTCTGTGTACTTCTTGGGCTTTTAAGTCAGTTTCTTTCACCAGGTGGGGGAAGTTTTCAGTCACTGTTTCTTCAAGTAGGTTTTCATTAACTTGCTCTCTCTCTTTTTCTGGCACCCCAGTAATTCGGATGTTGGCATGCTTGAGGTTGTCCCAGAGGCCCCTTATGCTATCTTCAGTTATCTGAATTCTTTTTGTTTCTTGCTTTTCCAGCCGAGTGGATTTTGCTTCTTTGTATTTCGAGTCTTTGACTTGGTTCTTGTGGCCCTCTGGACTGCTTTTAGGACTTTGTGTAATATTTTTTATTTCAGTCTGTGTATGCTTGATTTCTAGTTGGTCCTTTTTCATATCCGTGAGGGTCTGGTTCATATCCTCAGAGGTCTTGTTCATTTCCTTGAGGGTCTCACTCATTTCCTTGTAAGTCTCATTCATTTCCTGGTTGGTCTTGTTTATTTCCTCGTAGTTCTCATTAAGTTCATCGGCCTTTTCTAGGAGCCTCTTGAAAAGCCTTATAACCGTGGTTTTGAACTCTATGTCTTGTCATCTTTTCTCCTCCATTTCTTTCACACCTGATTTCTTTCCATATCTCTGCATGGTGGCTGCTTTATGTGGTAGATGTCCTCTAAGGGTCAGTGGCACAGCCTCCCCAGTTACTTGAGGTGGGTACTCTTACTGCAATCCTTTATGGGTTGTATTCAGTATTTTTGAATTTAAACCCAGCTTGTTGTTAGCCCTAGGAGGGTTTGACCTCCAGGCCAATTGTCTGTGAAGGGAGACTGTGTTCAGGTTGGATGGGCGGAGTCTCTGAGCTGCACAGGCAGCCTCAGTGTCAGCTATGTCCTATGTGTCGCTCGCGCGCATGGGTCTCTGTTGGATGGGGATGGCTGCAGGCACCTCCAAGAGAAAGCCGCTAGTCTCTTCCCCTTGCCAGACAACTCTGCCTCTCCCCAAATGACTCTGCACACCCAAAGTCTCGCCCAGGGTTGTAAAATAGGTGGTTTCCGAGACCAGGAGACAAGTTTCCAGGGGGCAAGTCGCGCGTTTGCGCAAACTTCTTTTCCCAGCTACCCGGCTTCTCCGCAGACTAGGAGACCTCTGCCGCGCCCGGCTTCCAAGGTGCGTCCCCCAGACCTCAGACCTCGCCTGGCGCTGGGGAATCCGTGTAGTGGGACGTCTCCGCCCTCCCCGTTGGCGAAATCCAGCTAGGGTTGCTGCTCCAGCCACCGCCCACGCGTACGACCAGGACAGCTCCAAACCTGTTTCCGTCTTCAAGGCTGCGCTCCCGCCGCTCTTCTGAGTCTCAGTGTCCCACCTTTACTTTTATTTGTGGAGTTTTCACTCAGCCAGCTTTCTGGTGATTCTGGGTGATGTTTGTTTTGTTGTTATGTTGTAGTTTTTGAATCGTTGCGTGAGGCAGAACAATAGGTGTTTACCTATGCCACCATCTTGGTTCTCTCCCCGCTTCCTGTTTATTTTGAGGTGTTGCCTTTCCACTTATAGTACTGATAGGTCCCCATTTAAAATAAATTTAAGTTAAAAGTTGTCACGTTACAGCATAGTATAAAATCAAGGATGGTTTTTATAGGTGAGGGTTTGACAGAAATTCTCAAAACTGCTCTTTGATTTAATGATGTAAGACGTTTCCAGATGTCAGGTTGTGGAGTTCTGACAGCCCTCCTGAGCATGCATTCCGGCCAGGAAACTGTCATGGGGTTACTTGGTCAGGTATCGGCGATGTTGACAAAAGGGGGCGTTAGTCACCAGTGTCCGTCTGCTGGCCCCTGAGGCCCCTGGCTTCTCTTCCCCCCTCTCAGCGCCTGGGCCATGCTCCTGGATCGGCCCCAGCAGCAGCTCCAGCTCGTCCTCCTGCCCCCGGCCCTGTTCATCCCCACCACCGAGAATGAGGAGCAGCGGGAGGCCTGCGCCAGAGCCGTGCCCAGTCATGTCCAGCCGTACGTGGTGTACGAGGAGGTCACCAACGTGTGGATCAATGTAAGGGTGTAAGGGTGGGGAGGTGCTGGGTGTGCATCCGGGGTCCCCCATGTGGAGAAGTGAGCTCAGGCAGGCTCCCCCTGGCCAGGGAGGGAGAGTCCACAGGGGCTGGGTTTGGCCTCACCTTTCTCGGCAGGGTGTGCCCTCACCTGACGTGTCTTTTCTCTTCTGCCCCGACAGGTTCATGACATCTTCTACCCCTTCCCCCAATCAGAGGGTGAGGACGAGCTCTGCTTCATCCGCGCCAACGAAAGCAAGACCGGCTTCTGCCACTTGTACAAGGTCACCACCGTGTTACAGCCCAGTGGGTACGACTGGAGCGAGCCCTTCAGCCCCGGGGAAGGTGAGCCACGCCTGACTAACGCCATTGCTCATCAAGGCTGCCGGCTGAGGTTCAGTGCACCTTTGTTCACTGATCCCTCCCTTTGACTCAGCCGCCCACGGGAAAGAAGCTTAGCCTTTGCTACCTGTCATTCGCACCTGGCTGCCTGTTCATTCAGTCATTCAACAGTAACTATTGAGCATCTACCAGGTGCCAGGGCCCTTCTTACACCAGGGGTCGGCAAAATATAGCTGCAGGTCAATCCCAGCCCCTCTGCCTGTTTCTGTAAAGTTTTTTTGACACGTGGTCACGCCCAGTCACTCATGGTCACGCCCATGTCCTCTGTGGCTATTTTTGTGCCACAATGATAAAGTTGAGTAGTAATCCAAAAACTATGGACGATGCTGTCCCGCCAGTGATGAGCCTGAGGGGCTTTCTTTCTAGAACTGGTGGTTAGGAGAACATCTGGATAACGTGCTGTGGACCAGGGACCTGGAGGATGTGGTAAAAATGGCAGAGGCAGCCACAAAGAGCTCCAGGCCTCATGAGCAGCCCATGCAAAGGTCCTGAGGCGGGACCATGTCTGCATGGTAAGGGTATAGCAAGGAAGCCTGTGTGACCGGAGCAGAGTGAGGGAGGGGAGAGAGGGAGCAGGAGAGGGCAGAGAGGGGGTGGGGCAGGTCATGTAGGGTCTTATGAGTCTCGGAGAGAACTTGGGCTTTTGCCTTGGTCTTCCCCCAGTTTAAAGTGGTTCCTGAGGGGGCCGTGTGGAACATAGCCTGAGGGCTGAGGAGAGGGACAGGGTCAGGGGAGGTGGGGGGCTGGGCTGACCCAGGCGATTTGATGCACTCTGCGCTTTGACACTAGCTGACATGGTCTGCCTGTGGATCTGGATGTGGAGCCTGAGAGAGAGAGGACGGCACAGGCACCATCTGTTCCGTCACAGGTCTGTTCTGAGATGGAAAGACTCTGAAAGGGACAGTTTTAGGAGAGAACAATCCAGGGGTGGGCCGGTCTGTGTGCTCGGAGTTCTGGAGAGAGAATGTATTGTGATGGGAGTGTGGCCGTCCTTGCACTTGGGTGGCATCTCAGCCCCTGGACAGGACAGAGTGCCACAGGGCCGAGCCTGGGTAAGGAAGCAGTGTGGCCTGCGAGTTAGGCCGGGCTCCTCAGCTTGGAGCAGGGTCTCTCCCGTGGGCACTGCTGACCTCAGGGCCAGGTCATTCTCTGCATGATCGTCCTGGGCACTTGGGAGTTCAGCAGCATCCCTGACCCCACCCACTCCCCAGTTTTGATAACCATAGGTGTTCCCAGGTGTCACCCAGTGTGTGGCTGCCTCTGTCGGGATTGCCCTGCAGTTTAGAGGCAGAGCCTACAAATGAGCCTCAAGCAGCCACCTGCACAAGGGACAGACCCGAGTGAGGATGTGTTCAGGGTGCCAGGAGCCGAGGAAGGCCCAAGTGTCAAGCAAAGCCACAAGCTTCGAGGGGTTGGTAAGGCAGGGACTGAGGAGTGACTGCTCTCTCAAAGCATTGTCACTTGGGGTTTGGTGCGGCCCCACATGCCGCCTGAGCCATCTCCAAGGAGAGTTTTCTTTAGCTCATTGGTGTTGCTGAGTTTTGGCTTGTCTGTTGACTTACTGACTCCACCTGGCTTTGGGAAATGTCACTTGAAAAATCCTCATTTCTGCCTCTTGAAATGGGCCAGCTGAGCTCGATTCTCACCTGGTGGTAGATTGGAGCTCAGAACAGGTGCCTCTCAGGAGACCTGCTTTTGAGTTGGGCACCCCCGGTTTCCCATGCACCCTGTATACGGGCCTCCGCTGCAGCCCCAGGTCACACTCTTGTCACATGTCTTCCACCTGCTCGATGGCAGTTGGACAGATGAGAGGGCATGGCCTCATTCACTTTAGATCAGAAGGAATGAGTTCTTTAAAGTCAACCTCCAGGTGTGCAATTGATGAGGCCAGTAGCCTGTTGGAATGCACAAGCGGCAGGACAATGATGGCGCTGCCCCTGAAGTGTCCGTGCGACACACGCTTTCACAGAGGACAGTCCTACTGGGGAGGCCCAGCAGGCGTGCCTGGCAGGGCCCTCTGGGCCAAGAGAAACATGGGCTTGAATTTGGATAGCCAAGAAGACTCAAGAGCAAGAGCAAAACCTGGGGCTCAGATGGGTTGGAGTGAGACAGGGGGGCCAGCCAGCGGCAACACAGTCTGTGCCTCAGCGGGAAGCCTCGAGTGGTGGAGAACTGAGGAGAGGCAAGGCTGGCCCTCGCAGAGACTGTAGACTGGCATTTGGCAAGTTGGTGGGGGCCGGTCTGGTCAGTGTAAGTCTGCTGTGGTGCAGGTGGGCCTCAGTGCTTTGTGTCCCCATCACAGCTTCCCAGGGCCCCTTCACCTCTTTTCCTTTCCTTATTTCCAGATGAGTTTAAGTGCCCTGTTAAGGAGGAGATCGCGCTGACCAGCGGCGAATGGGAGGTTTTGGCCAGGCATGGCTCCAAGGTACCAGCGTCTCCATGCACACTGTACATGCACAGGCTCAGACACACACTTCTGGTCCCTCTCAAGACCTCCCTGCCCCCACCTGGCCACTCCTCCCCCCTGCCCTGTCCCCTCCACAGCCCCAGCGTGCCCACGGCCAAGGCTGGAGCCACACTGGGTCCAGGATCAGGGCCCCTTCTGAGCACATTCTCAGGGCCACAGGGAGCGTTCTGTTATCCACCTTCCACTCCACGAAACCACTCAACCCTGGAAGAACAGTTTGTGGGACACTTGGGGTGTCCACTGTGGGATTGTCTTGCAGCTTCCAACCAGGGCCCACCCCCACACTTCCCCGAGGGGAGGTTCAGGAGCAAAGAATGCAGCCCCAGGGAAGACCAGAGGCATATGTTCTATTCCCCCCAAACACATCTCTTAAAAACACAGTGCGACTTTGCCTGTGGCTACAGCATTCTTACAGGGTCCAGGTCTACAAAATTCCAGATTTCACAAAAGGTCCCCTTAATCGGACTTCCTGGTCCCTACTTCACACCAGCAAATGCCTCGTGGACCAAAGACTGACGTGTTAGCGCACGTGTGTCCCTCACGGTGCTCTTCATACGGGGAGAAGTAGCAGTCAGTGAACACTGGAGGGGCCAGCGTGACAGGCAGGTCCAGGCTCCGTAGGGAACCGTGTTGGTGGCCGCAGAACCACACCTGACGGAAAGCCCTGTCACCGACTTGTGAAGCCATCGCTGCAAATTGTCGGGAAAGAAGTTGTAAAACCATGGAGCACAGTCCCAACTCGATCAGATTTTACATCGTCATCTTTACGCCTGAGGCAAGAGGGCCGGAAAATTGGGCATCCAGAGGTTAGAGGGCAGTCACCTGCTCTTAGTGGCTGTGCTTGGTTGCAGTCAGTTTTGCTGGAGGTGTTCCCCCACCCTATCCCCAACCCCAGCTCTTAGCCTAGCCCTGCCTCCCCTCCCCCCCAGGAGTAGCTAGGTGCTCATATTCCGTTTCCTCATCTGTGAAATGGAACCATCTAGAAGCTCTAATTCTTTCATCTTGACAGCTGGTCTCTCCCCTTGTTATTGCTGACTTCAGGGCCAGTGATTCTCTGGGGGGGGTGTCCTGGGCTCTGCAGGGTGTTGAGCAGCCTCCCTGGCCCCACCAGAAGCTCTCCCAGCTGTGACAACCAGACAAGCCAAGTGTCCCCTGGGCAGAACCACCCTGGGAGGACCCTGCTTTGAAGTGCTCTGAAGCCCACGTCATCCCTTTCTCTGTCACTGAACATCACTGGCCTCCCTTATCTCTTTACCAGAAATTGAAAAACAAAGAGCTAGAGTGACTCTCTAACGTCTCTGCCTAAGGTCATGTGCCCGCCTATTTCTGCGCTGCCTCTGGAGAGACGTGGCTCCCTCGCCTGGCAAAGGCCGATTTCCCCATTTGTTTGAGTTTTCCAAGGACATCCTCTATTTCTAGAAAACCTCTATTTAAAAAGTATGGTAACAGTGAACACGTCAGTGTTTGTTACTGTAACTGAATCATTCTGGATAAGACGCACATCGGAATCCCCTTCCGCCCTCTCCCTGCGCTCTGCAGCCTCTGCCCCTCCCTGACGGTGACCACAGCGGGAAATCCCTGTGGACCTGTTTGCGCACATCGTTTTCGGGAATTTCTAGGGTTTTTTTTATTGTCACCTTTTTTTAGTCTTAAAAGCACTTTGAGCATCTTTGTCCCTCCATTTTGAAATCCCCTACTGGGTGAGTTCCTCAGGAACAATTCCCAGAGGTCTCATTACCAGGTCAGAGGACACACTTTTCTTGTTTTGCCTCCATGTTGCCAGGTTGTCCCCAAAAAGGCAATGCCTGTTCCCATCCCCAGAGCAGGGTTTTCCCTCTCCTCTTGACATTACCTAAGAACCCCACAGGGCCCTAACCGGTTTGGCTCAGTGGATAGAGCCTCAGCCTGCAGAGACTGAAGAAGGTTCGATTCCGGTCAAGGGCATGTACCTTGGTTGCGGGCACATCCCCAGTAGAGAGGGTGCAGGAAGCAGCTGAATTGATGTTTCTCATCAGTTTCTAACTCTATCCCTCTCCCTTCCTCTCTGTAAAAAATCAATAAAATATTTTAAAATAACCCCACAGGGATATAGGTGGGGCAGGGAGTGCCGCCCCTTCACCCCACGTATCTCAGTCTCAGAGGTGGGCTGACCCCACCTGGGACTGGCAGGCCCTTGGGCCCAGGATGGCTCCTCCCTCAGCCTCTGTGGGAGGCTCTGGGCATGCCCAGAGTAACTGTCCAGGGTTATGATTCTAAGTTGCCCCTGGATGTGCAGCCAGCCCAGCTAGACCCACAGGGTCTGAGAAGTGCATCTCTTCCAGATACTTCTCAGCCAGTTTGGGTGATAACAGGTCCCCTGCCCACAGAACACTGGGCCTCCCTGTGGGGGTAGGGAGATGGGCGGGGTCACGGGAAAGCAGAACTGGGAAGCGTTGGGCAGCCTCACCAGGAGCCCCTGTGTCCCCACAGATCTGGGTCAACGAGGAGACGAAGCTGGTGTACTTCCAAGGCACGAAGGACACTCCGCTGGAGCACCACCTCTACGTGGTCAGCTACGAGTCGGCCAGTGAGATTGTGCGCCTCACCACGCCCGGCTTCTCCCACAGCTGCTCCATGAGCCAGGTGGGCACTCCCCTGGGTCCGGATGCACTTCATGGCACTATCCCTGTACTCGCTTTGGCCTCTCAGAACATTCTAGAACATCAGGCAGCAGCCAAGCACCAGGGCCACTTCCCACCCAGGGGAAACAGCTGGTAGGAGTTTGCTGACTACAGAACCAGAGAGATGGCATAGGAAGGATCTGAGTCTGACCACCTGGGACCCCTGGCCAGGGGACAGAGTCCTCTAGGCCTCAGTTTGCTTATCTGAAAAATTGGGGTAACAATAACAGTTGCCATCCCAAATGGGTGGAGTTTTAAGGTTTGAATGAGTAGTTATACTGGGTAAGGATGGTCAGTATCAGTGAAGGTTGGCCAGTGATGGAACAAAGGGTGCAGAATTGGGGCGGGGGGGAGAGGTGCTCAGCGCCCCCATCCTACCTGCAGAATTTCGACATGTTCATCAGCCACTACAGCAGTGTGAGCACACCACCCTGCGTGCATGTCTACAAGCTGACCGGCCCCGATGATGACCCTCTGCACAAGCAGCCTCAGTTCTGGGCCAGCATGATGGAGGCAGCCAGTAAGTAGTCCAGTTCCTCTGGGACCAGAACCAGACTTGCCCCTTGGGAGCCTCAGCTTGCCCGTCTATAAAATGGATTAGGGTCCCATCACATAACACTGGTGAGAGGAGGTTGTCCTGGAGGGTGAGGCAGCGAGCAGCCTGGAGCCCTGCCTGCTAGGCCTCCCAGCGCCGGCCTCTCCCGGCAGCCCGGAGAGCTCCTCTGGAGCATGACCACTGGCCCCAGCTCTCCTGCAGGCTCTGCCCCTGGGACAGTCTCTTGTTTCTGTGCTGCAGTTAAGGCTGCACCTCACAGAGCAGACTCGGTTCAGGAGCTGACTGCCTGCCAGCAGGTCCCTGAGGCATCCTTGTCCTCAGGGGCAGCGTCTCCAGGGCACAGCAGATGCTTGGAAGCCTTTGTAGAAGGTGGCCTGGAGGTCAGGTGTGGGCGGAGCCTCGGAAAACCGGAGGCAGCTGTCAGTTCGCCCAGGAGCCAGGAGGGCAGCCTTCACGCTGCTGAGGGGACCCCAGGTTCCAATTCTGGCTGCAAAACCAAGGGCAAGTCAGCTTGTCTCCCTAAAATGTTCCTTTATCTGCAGAGTGATGGAATGTCTATTCTTAGGATGAAAATGAAACCCTTCCAAACACACGAGAATCTCTCCCCATGAAGGGTGCCCTTACCTGACCCAGACCCGCCACTTGCTAGATTTCCCGACGTTCTGGGGAAATAAGCTCTGGCATTTGTAAAACATTTTACGGGCTAGAAATATCTTCTTATATCATCACCCCTTGGAACCTTAATAGGTAAAAGGCCTCTCCACCTAATAGCTCAGTCTGTGACTCTGCACATCACCCATCACAGGACACGATGGAGCAGGACCCTCGGCCTGGTTTCACAGATGAGGAAGGGTCTCGCACAGCAGCAGGAGAGCAGCGATGGGAACTTGGGTGGCCTGACACCCAGCCCTGGACCTCAGGCAGGAGGACTAGGATACTGTTTTCCAAAACTGCTGATCTTGCCATGTTTGCAGACAACCTCTGTGAGCAGTTGGCCAGCTTTAGCCAAACCCACCACGCCCCGCCATTCGCGTTGTCTGTGGCTGCCTCAGGGCCACAACAGCAAAGCTTGGTTGTTTCTGCAGAGACGCAGCCAGTCTCCTCGGCATTAAAGGCAAAAATACTCTCCACTCTTTCCAATAAACACTTGACAACTCCTGATACATTACCACTTACTTAACTTTTAAAAGATATTTTCTTACTGATTTTAGAGAGAGGAAGAAGGGGTGGGGAGAGAGAGAGAGAGAGAGAGAGAGAGAGAGAGAGAGAGAAACATTGATCTGTTGCCTTCCATACACACTCCACTCCGATTGGGGATCAAACCTATAACCCGGTACGTGCACTGACCAGGAATCGGAACTGGCGACCTTTCAGTGCACAGGACAGTGCTCCGTCAACTGAGCCACACCAGCCGGGGCACCTTAACTTTCAAACCTGCACTGTTTCCCTGAATGAAACCGTCTTAGAGACTTTCCTTACCATCGTGATCCAAACACCAGTGCTGCTTTGCAAAAATGAAAGCAATTATAAAAATTTGAGAGAAACAGACCATGAAATTGTCTGTCAAATCCCAGAAGTGATGTTACCTCCCTCAGGGAATCGGCTGGCGTCAGGCTGCCGGGGCGGGCTCTGGGCCAGGCTGGCGCGTGCGTGCCCACAGAGTGCAGGTCACTCCTGGCCCTCTGATTTAAAAACCCTTAGAAAAGCAGAGGATGGGGTGCCTCCAGCTCACCCTCAGCAGGGTGAGGCCAGGCAGTGGAGTGTGGGTGTCAGCCAGCTCTGGGCTCCTGTCTGAGTAGCCACGGCTTCTCTTGTCTGTAGGCTGCCCCCCCGATTACGTGCCCCCGGAAATCTTTGACTTCCACACGAGGTCTGATGTGCGGCTCTATGGCATGATCTACAAGCCGCATGCTGTGCAGCCAGGGAAGAAGCACCCCACTGTCCTCTTCGTGTACGGAGGTCCCCAGGTGGGTGCTGCCCTGCTCCCCGCACTCCCTCCATGCCAGGACAGGAGTGCCCCCTCTGACCACACAAGGTTCTGGGGTCCCTCAAGCTTCTGTCTCTGGCTTTCTGTACACCTTATCCTCCCTGATGACCACCGCTCCCCCTTCTCCTGCTGATGTTCTCTTGTCCCTTTGGGAAGCCCCTCTCATCCGATGTGTTCCTTTGGGCCACCAACTATTCAGTGATCCCCTCTCACCCATGGTCACCAGCATGGGGACAGAGGTGGCCATTGGCCCTAGGCCCAGTTCTCTGGGAAGCGTACATCTAAGTGGCTCTCACTTTGGGGAGTCCTGTCCTTCAGGGGACACTGGATGGTATCTGGGGACATGTGCAGTTATCACAACTCAGGGGAGAGCACTCCTGGCATCAGTGAGTGGAGGCCAGTCTGCACGCTCCAGCGCTCACTATGCACACCCCCACTTCTCCCCCTCCCCCCCCCCCCCCCCCCCCCCCCCCCCCCCCCGCACAGGGAATGATAAGGCCCGAATAGTAACAGCGCTGAAGTGAGGAGCTGGTTTGAGTCTAGTTCCTCAGAGAAAGCAGCTACTGCCACACCAGTCATTCCCCCACCAGCATTCGTGTCTGCTTTTTAGAGATGACTGAAGGTAGAGAAGAGGCAGAACATGGCTAAAAAGAAGAGAAGATTCCAGGGAGGGCGGGGCTGAGAAGAGAGCTGGGCTGGGCCTCCGCTCTGTAGCACGCTGTGGGAATAAGGCTTGTTGCGGCATGGGCCCCCCCCTTCCCACTCCCCCACGTCCTCGCTTTGGCTTCCCCCACAGGTTCAGCTGGTTAATAACTCCTTCAAGGGAATCAAGTATTTACGGCTCAACACGCTGGCGTCCCTGGGCTACGCTGTGGTTGTGATTGATGGCAGGGGCTCATGTCAACGAGGTCTCCGGTTTGAAGGGGCCCTGAAGAACCAAATGGTAACTTTTCTTCCCGGTCCCTCTGGGCCCTTCCTGTGTAGCAAAGGGAGGTCTGGGTTTTGTTGGCTCAGGGTTTGGGGCGGCTCTGGGTCACCTCCTTCAAGGACCGTCATAAGTAGAATGGCCTTTTGAAACCAAGGGGAACATCTGCTTTGCTGCTCAGCTCTGAGTTTCGTCTCATGGGGACAAGGTATACACATCCCACCTGTGCCTGAAACCAGACAGCCAGCTCGTCAGCACGGCCCAGGTGGCAGGAGGTGCCAGGGGCTGGGCTGGACAGGCACTGGTGGCCGCAGAAACGGTGCTCACGGTAATGGGGGTGACCGTGATGAGGATAGATGGTGGTGACGATGGTGATGATGGACGTGATGATGATGGTGAGGGTTACGGTGATGATATGATGGTGGTGATGATGGATGTGATGATGATGGTGAGGGTTACGGTGATGATATGATGGTGGTGATGATGGATGTGATGATGATGGTGAGGGTTACGGTGATGATATGATGGTGGTGATGATGGATGTGATGATGATGGTGAGGGTTACGGTGATGATATGATGGTGGTGATGATGGATGTGATGATGATGGTGAGGGTTACGGTGCTGATATGATGGTGGTGGTGGTGATGATGATGATGATGGTGGTGACAGTAGTGGTTGAGGTGATGATATGATGGTGGTGGTGGTGGAGATGTTACCAACTATTCATTGAGCCCTAGTATGTGTCATACCTCTGAGTGTAGGACACTCACCATCTCATGTTACCGTCATGTCCACTGTAAGATGGGTCCTGTTCAGGTTAACATCTCATTTTGGGGCGGGAGAACAGGCCCAGAGAGAGGAGGTGACTTTCTCAAAGGAACAGCCAGGAGGTAGCGGGGCAGGGCTGGTGCCAGGCCTGTCTGACCCCTGCCCCGGAGAGGGAGAGCAGGGAGAGTGTGAGTGGAGCTTTGATCCGAGAGGGAGAGGGCTCCTCACAGGGGGCAGAGGTGGGACAGCGTTAGGAGGAGCCACTGAGAGGGTCCCGCCTCGTCCCCCAGGGCCAGGTGGAGATTGAGGACCAGGTGGAGGGCCTGCAGTTCGTGGCCCGGAAGTACGGCTTCATCGACCTGAGCCGGGTGGCCATCCACGGCTGGTCCTACGGAGGCTTCCTCTCGCTCATGGGGCTGATCCACAAGCCTCAAGTGTTCAAGGTGGGTCCTGCCCCCGCGCCCTCCCTCTTGTCTGCTAGCGCCCGCCCGTGCCCCTTGCAGCCCTTGGGGGAGGCATCTCGGCAGGGGCTTTGCCACGTGGCTGTTTCTCCCCGCAGCAGCCCCACGGGGCCGAGCCCCCCTCCTCATTGCCCGCCACTGCTGACCCCAGGATGGCATCCGGCTGCACAAAACCCCGCCAGCAGCTCTCTGTGGGAGGCTGAGCCTGGGACCCCGGCCTCGGATGGGCAGAGGTGGGGCATGGTGTGAAGAGCATCGGGGGAGGGGCCCCCAGGCCGGCAGCACTGTCCGGGCACCGCGGGGCGGCGATGAGGAGGAGGAGGCAGAAAGGCAGTGGGCCCAGGGAGGAGCTGATCCCGGCCGAAACATGCCCGTCCGACTCACCCTCCCTCGACAGCACACAGACCACGGGGGACACGGTCTGAGGGCCCCTCCCTGCCAGCCCCCCTCCCATGTGCATGTCCACTCCTCCTGTCCTCCGGGGGAGGCCCCGGGACAGCCAGTAGAACGAGGGCTCCTGAAACCTGACCCACGTGCATGTGTCTCTCCTCTCTCTCTCTCTCTGCCCTGTCCATCCTCTGTGGCCCTCAGGTGGCCATCGCAGGTGCCCCGGTCACGGTCTGGATGGCCTACGACACAGGGTACACGGAACGTTACATGGACATCCCGGAGAACAACCAGCTTGGCTATGAGGCGGGCTCCGTGGCCCTGCACGTGGAGAAGCTGCCCAACGAGTAAGGCCCTCCCTGCCCTGGCAGTTCCGAGTCACTGGGCGCCCCTGCCCCCGACACTGCCCCTGCTCCCGCTCCTCCCGCTCCTCCCGCTCCTCCCGCTCCCTGCTTCAGCCTCGGCCCCGCCCGCAGCCCAGTCTCCTCTCCGCTCCTCCCAGGAGGTGGGTGTCTGGGCGCTCTGGGAGGGGGCCCTGGCCCTGCCCGCAGAGTGCTCTGAGGAAAGCTGTAGGTTTGTAGCACTGCACGTGTGGACACCCTCCTGACCCAAGCACATGGTCCGCCAGAGGCCAGCAGTTGGCCTGCAACATGAACAGCCTTTGTCTTGTGGGTGTTGGCACTCTGGTTTGGGACTCAGGTCCACATAGTTGTAACATTGGATCCATCGGACCAGCTCAGATGTCCCATGGCATTCCTTTGGCATTGGCATCTGCTTCTCTGATTAAAGAAATCAGTGTTGCCACTTTCGGCTGTGGCTCTGAATGTGTGAATGTATGCCGGGCTCCCGTGCCTTCATGCTGGGGTTCCCTTTGCCTGTAACCCTGCCTGGGCTCCCTGGGCAGGCCGGCACGCAGCCAAACTCGGAACCCCCTGCTCTAGACCTGTGCCATCTACCTAAGATCACATTCACGCACGTCCACCGAGATCACCATCCATCGAGACAGATTGCTGGTTGCCAGGGTGTGGAAATGATGATGCCGTGGGGTTTTGCTTCGGGGTGTTGGAATGTTCTGGGACTAGATAGAGGTGATGGTTGTACAACCTTGTGAATACACAAAATGCCCCTGGAATTTTGCTTTAAAATTAGTTGACTTCAGGCTATGTGAATTTCACCCCCAAAAATTACTTTTTAAAATCAAATGTGGCCACTTTTGCCACATTTCAAGTGCTCAGTAGCCATGTGTGGTGATGACTTTTGGGCTGGGCAGGACTATAACCTTCTGCTATCCCAGGGTGCCTCGGGGCAGCACTGCCCTAAAAGCTTTCCTGAAGCCCAGGCCATTGCACACAAAGCCAAGAACGTCCTTCTCCCCTCCTTGCCCGGAAGTGAGGCCTCCCTGACCCACCACTTAGGCTGGTGTGTTCCCCTCTCCCCAATCTTCTCCCTCCACTCCCTGTTCGCTGCCCCTGGGCTGGAGAAGGACACTAGGACTAACTGCTCTGGGTGGGAGAGGAGGGTCCCACCTCAGACTCTCACCCCACCTTGTCTTCCAGGCCCAACCGCCTGCTCATTCTGCACGGCTTCCTGGATGAAAACGTGCACTTTTTTCACACAAACTTTCTCGTCTCCCAGCTGATTCGAGCCGGAAAACCTTACCAGCTCCAGGTGGGTGGATCCTGGATGCTTTGGGCCCCTCCCGGGAGCTGACATGGTAGGCAGTGGCAATCCGGGTGGCATCGCCTCTCACTGCCACCTCTCCCTGGGCTCCCTTTAGCCAATGCCCATTTTGTCCTGGATGCAGCAGTCCTGGGTTGATCGCTCCGGGTCCATGCTGCCCCAGTGCTGGGAGCACAGCTAGACTCGCCCAGCCCAGAGCCTGGTGGAGAATGGTCATATAACTGAAATTTTCACACACACACAGTTTTAAACCAAGAAACTTGGAGGAATTGTCCAGGGTTCTGCAAGCATCTAGGTGGGGTATTGGCTGGGATGTCAGAAAATTTCCTAGAGCGGTGGCATTTAAAGGAACTAAAGACTAAGTGGGGAGTCAGCCAGGCCCCAGGGTGGAGGAGGTGTGAGGAGGGCACCAGACCCAGGAAACCAGTTGGATGGAGCAGCATGGCTGGGGGAGTAAGCTGGAGAGGAGTTGGAGACCAGGGCCGGCCCAGGTGGCTGGGGCCTCGGGTGAAGAGTGGGGTATTGGGAATGGGGTGGTGCTTTAGTAGTAAGGGGGGGGGCCTGAATGCTGGCATTTAGGGGGTGAGTCTTGGATAAGGGCTTGTGGCCTTGCCTGGATTTTGTTCTAAGGAAGAGAAGAGGTGTCCAGCCCTGAGAGCAGGACTGCAACTGTTCTGCTTGCTATGTGACCAGCATCCCTCTGGCTGTCGTGTAGACAGGGGCCAGTAGGACAGGAGCCATAGTCACTTGTCCTGGCAGGAATGGGCTCGACAGTGGGGAGCAAGAAGCCCAGTGGGTTGTGGAGGAATTCTGGGGGCAAGAGGGACAGATTTGATCACATGCTGCCACGGTGTATTTCTGCTTCCCAGACACCTCCATGCGCTCTGTCCTATCAAACTTGGCAGAGGGAAGCAGGCAGAGTTGTTTTTTGGGTTTTTGTAATCTTCACGCAAGGGTGGGTTTATTGATTTTAGAGAGAAGGGAAGGGTGGGAAAGAGAAGAGAAACATCGATCCGTTATCTCCCTTATGCATCTCATCTGGGGATCGAACCTATAACGTAGGTATGTGTCCTGACCAGGAATTGAACCCGCAACCTTTTGGTGATGACAACACTCCAACCAACTAAACCACATGGCCAAGGCAAGGGCAGAACTTCTGTGGGGGTGAAGAACTGTTAGGGCGCCTCTCGGCAATCCCACCCCCAGCCACACATGCTTCTCACAAATAGGCCAGAGGCAGCTGCAGATCAGGGCAAAAGTCAGGCGAGCCCAGGATGGAATTTCAGGTGTCCCTCTGAGCCTGACACCATGACCAGGTGGCTGGGATAGCCCCTCCTGTGTGACCACAGGTGGCAGGTCTGTTAGCCATGGGCCTCGGTTCCTCGTCTGTAAAATGGGCACAAGTACCCCCTGCCTCCCGTGAGGCTGTGAGAGCCAAATGAATTTTCTCGGGGAAAGCCTTTAGACCCTGCCTCCCCAGGAGAAACTGTTGGGGTGGGAGCTTGGCTCACGCTCTTTTGTCTCCATGCAGGAGTGGGCGGTAGCACAGGCCCTGAGGGGGATGCACTGAGCCAGAAAGGGGGAAAGGGCTCCAGAGTGCCAGGGTAGGCCAGCAGGGTCGCTCGGTGCCACCAACCCTGCCTTCTCTGTCCACCCAGATCTACCCCAACGAGAGACACAGCATCCGCTGCCCCGAGTCCGGCGAGCACTATGAAGTCACGCTGCTGCACTTTCTACAGGAACACCTCTGAGGGCCTGGCCCTCGCCGCACACTTAGAGCACAAGTGGTTTCCCGCCGCTGCCACCACCACCACCACCACCACCAGTGAGACCAGGCGGGAGGACCGAGTGGCCTTGTAGCCCCACCCTGCAGTGCCCTCGCCACAGCCCCTGCTGGACCGCCCAGGCCCAAGAGCCGCCTCCTTCATGTCCCGATGTCTTCTATCGTTTTTTAAAATGCTCCTGGGTCATTGCCTGTTGCTTCTTGGTTGCCAAGACGGAGAGATATGGCTGACACCCACAGGGCACTTCCTGAAGCCATCCCCTCTCCCCATTGCGTGGGAGCAGGACGCCTGAACTCCGCTGGGCCTGCCGCCTGGGCCCTGGCCCACCACTGCGCCCAGCCCGGAAGCATGCGATTGGTTGCCTTTTCTCCTAACCAGCCCCATTTCCTACTTGTGTTTTGTTTTTGGGGACATTTTTCGTAATTATTTAAAAGACAGAAAGCAAAGGGTGCTGAAATCTAGAGTTGGGGTCTGCTGCTGAGGAACGGGGTTCAGCCCAGCCAGCACCCAGTGAGCCCCGCCTTTTTTGAAGCCCAGAGTGGGGAGGCGGAGGCCAGCAGGTGTGAGCGATGCACGAGGTGCAGGGCAGCCTCCTGGGCCCGCCTTCCCCCGCTTTTAGGCAGGCTCTGACCTTGTTCAGCTTCGGCCTCTGCTGGCCAGCGGCTGCTGCCACCCCGTCCCTCCAGCCACGTGTCTGCCTGGCCCACACAGACCAGATTCCAGGGTTGGGAGTGGAGCCATCCCCACCTCAGGGTTACCTTTACCCCTTCCTTTCCCTCCCTGCCAAGAGTTCTGCCAGGGGTGGGCAAAAAAAAAAAGAGAAGAACCCCAGAAACAAACCACCTCTACATATTAAGGAAAGAAAATATTTTTGTCAATTCTTATTCTTTTATAATTATGCGTGTAAGAAGTAGGCTCATTAAACGATTCCAGATGGAAACGTTGCCACCTGCCTGCGTTTCCTTCTAAGCCCTGGGGATGGGGATGAGGACCTTTTGGAATGTGCAGGGTCTAAGAGGTGGCAGAGCCAAAGGCATGGTGGTCTTTGTAGTCAGCCCTGGATGCCTTGGCACAAAAGAGGGGCACCATGCCCTGGCTGGAAGATACTCTGCTCAGAGTGGTCCAGTGAAGACGGTGCCCACAATCCTGATGTGTCACTCGAGATGCAGCCTGGGATGTGGAGGGCGGTATAGCCATCCCCCCAGGCTTTCCCAGGGCAACAGCACAACCCAAGGTACAGCATCCTTCCGGCTGAACGCTCTGTGGGCCGCCATTACTTCCTTTTGCACTGTGCTTTTCCAGAGACATGAGTCTGTGTTTCAGGCATCAGGAACCTCCCCCGGTTCATGTTTGTCCCGACAGCAGAGAGATCCAGGGGGACTGGAGACGGTGCCTGTGTATACAGCACGCAGGGTATTTGAGTTTCTGACAGCAGAATGGCCTTGCTGAGTGCAGTCATCCTCTCCATCCTTCCAAAGGGAAGCCCTAGCTTTACACAGAAAGCTATAGGGAGGAAAGATGCCCTTCATCCCAAGTCTCTATTTTTAATAGCTGTATTCTATTCAGCTTTGTGAATATTCTGTAAGTTATTTTGCCAGGAACCTATCAAGGACTAATAAAAGTTACTCTGGACTTTCTATATTAATCAGTATAAGGGTCAGCTGGCCTCCTCTGTATAGAGCCAGATAGTAAATATTTTGGGCTTTATAGGCCAGTTAGTCTGTGTTCCAACTACTCAACTTCACCCTTGTAGTTCAAAAGCAGCCACCAATGATATGTAAAGTGTGATATGTAAGGTATAGCTGTGTGCCAATAAAACTTTATTTACAAAATCAGGCATATAGCCAGATTCAACCCACAGGCTGTAATTGAACAACAACTGGTATAAATGATACCGAAACCAATAGCTTTGTACATATTTTGGGCATATGTTTGAATTTATTGGGTAAATTCCTAGAATTATCAAAGGCATATTCGTTTTTAATTTTTGAAGAATACTGCCAACTTGCCTTCCAAAGAGAACGCCTCAGTGTGCACTCTGCCAAGAGAGAAGAGTGTCAGTTTCCCCACTCCTTTACCAGTATTCTGTGTCTTCAAACATTTTTATCTTCAGTCTTAAGAGGTGAAACAGCATCTCACGGTAACTTGAACTAAAAGTTTTTTTATGTGTGGGAATATTTTCATGTTTTAAAGACACTAATTTACTAGTAATTGCCCCTTTCTTTTCATCTATTAACCTCATTGATTTGTAGACACTACATATAAAGGAAATTAGTTCATTGTCATACAGGTTGAAAATTGAACTATGTTGCTGATTTCAAAATGTTTTATGGGTAAGGTGGCTAAAATCATCTCAGGAACAAGATGCCTTTTACTTAACCCACTGTAAAATAAAATGGAGAGGAAACCAGTCCTAAGTCACAGAATGATAGAAACTGGTGAGAAAGAGGACTCTGGGGTTGCCCCAGGAAACTTGGCAGCTGGCAACCCTCAATCATGTCAAAGCAGGGACTCTTCATCGCAACCTCCTACCCCTGCCTTACCTACTCAACATTCAGATTGTCATGAGACAGCATCTGATGGCCAAACTTCAGTTAGTCACATCCCTGCCCTGACAACGAGGTCTGGAAACAAGTGAGGTGCCAACAGGAAGCGGGAATGAATGGCCGGCCGCTACAAAGGACAAGTGTGACAGAAGGTCTCAGTATCTCGAGGTGGCGGGTTAGAGGTGTTTCTTCCTGATGATACGTGGCCACTGTTTCCTCCACCACCTGATGGGGATTCCATGAGCCGGGGGGGTGGGGGGGTGCCCAGGATGCTATTTGAGGTCACCTATGCAGGTGCTTGATTCCTTTCCCAGTATAACTGCTCATCTCTTCCCTGATTGGCAAGAACCCAGATGTAGTAGACATAAAACCCTGTCATGTCAATTGCAGACATTTTCCTGGTTTGTCATTTTCAAACATGTTGATGGCATTTTTCAAAAATAATTAGACACAGCCCAGCCGGTGTGGCTCGGTGGCCGAGCATCCATCTATGAACAAAGGTCACGGCTCGATTCCTCAACAGGGCACATGCCTGTGTTGCAGGCTCAACCCCCAGTCAGGAAAGTGCAGGAGGTAGCCGACCAATAATCCTCATCATTGATGTTTCTATCCCTTTCTCCCTCGCCATTTCTCTTAAATTAATAAAAAAACATTTTAAACAAATAACAATATTTAGAAAGTTGCAAAAATAGCACAGAGTGTCCCACGTACCCATCACCCAGATTACATCTTAACCATAGTACATTGTCAAACCAGGGAATTGACAGTACAGTGCAATTAGACTAAACCTTACATTTTAACATCTTTCACATGCACTCATTTCTGTGTGTGTGTGTGTGTGTAGTTCTGTTCCACTTTGTCACCTGAGCAGATTCCTGTAACTACCACCACAATCAAAATACAAGAATTGTTTATTCACCACCACAGAGCCCCTTCACGTGACCCCGTTATATCCACACCTACCCAGTTTTGGTGTTCTGACAGAGAAGTCTGTGGTAGCTGAGTCACCAGTTGTTTCTTTTAGAACTGCTAGGTTTCATGTCGTGGCTAGACAGCAGGACCTTTAGAATGATGGATTTTTCTTTAAACTTTAGTGCAAATGATGGCTTTTTCTTTAAACTCCTTTAGTGTGTGTGTTTTGAGGCAAAAAGGAAAAACAAGAGTCTTGGGACTTAGTCTTTCTAAACACACACACACACACACACACGTACCCCTCTTTAGTAGGATACCCAATCAGCTCATAATTGAAATAGAACATCAGCCGAGACCGGTTTGGCTCAGTGGATAGAGCGTCGGACTGCGGACTGAAGGGTCCCAGGTTCGATTCCGGCAAGGGCATGTACCTTGGCTGCGGGCACATCCCCAGTAGGGGGCGTGCAAGAGGCGGCTGATCGATGTCTCTCTCTCATCGATGTTTCTGACTTTCTATCCCTCTCCCTTCCGCTCTGTAAAAAATCAATAAAAAAAAAAAAAAAAAAAAAAGAAATAGAACATCAGTTGGGAGGAACCAAGATGGCGGCATAGGTAAACACCTATCTTGCTGCCAATTTCAAAACTACAACTTAACAACAGAATAAACATCATCCAGAATCACCGGAAAGCTGGCTGAGTGAAAATCCCACAAATAAAAGTAAAGATAGGACACTGTGACTCAGAGGAGCAGTGGAGGGCAGCGGAGGGCAGCGTTGAAGATACACACGGAGCCAGAGGTTCGGAGCCGTGTGCACACGTGCAAATAGGGCGGGCGGCTGCAAACCCGGCTGGTTTTCTTGAACAGGAAGGGAGACAAAGGCGTCCCATTGCACTGATTCCCCAGTTCCAGGTGAGGTCCAGGGAACCCACACTCATACAAGGTGAAACTGGACAGTAAGGAAGCTTGCTGAAACCCAGGTGTGGCGGAGGTCTGCGAGCTTGTGGAGAGAGCACGTGGGCTTGGGAGCAGTGGAGGTGCGCGAGTGCACAGAAAGGACTCGTGACTTGCTCTCTCTTTCAGGAGACCACCGGACTGCACTGTTGTACAACCCTGGGCGAGACTTTGGGTGTGCAGACTCATTTGGGGAGAGGCTGAGTTGTCCGGCAGAGGGTGGAGATTGGCAACGGCTTTCTCTTGGAGGTGCATGCAGCTGTTACCACCAGGCACAGAGACCCAGGTACCGCACAGGGCAGAGCTGATGCTGCCTGCTCAGCCCGGAGACTCCGCCCATCCAACCTGAGCATAGCTGACCCTCACAGCCAATTAGCCTGGAGGTCAAACCCTCCTAGTGCTAACAACAATAATCTAGGCTTAACTTCAATAATACTGTACAACCCATAAAGGGCTGCAGTAAGAGTATCCACCTCAGGTAACTGGGGAGGCTGAGCCACTGTCCCTTAGAGGACATCTACCACACAAAGCTAATCAACCAACTCAGGAAAGCAGCCACAATGCAGAGAAATGGAAAGAAATCATGTGAAAGAAATGGAGGAAAAAAGATGACTGGACATAGAGTTCAAAACCACAGTAATAAGGTTTTTCAAGAGGCTCCTAGAAAAGGCCGATGAACTTAATGAGACCTACAAGGAAATGAACGAGACCTACGAGGATATGAAAAAGGACCAACTAGAAATTAAGCATACACTGACTGAAATAAAAAATATTACACAAAGACCTAAAAGCAGTCCCAGAGGACCACAAGAACCAAGTCAAAGATTTGAAATACAAAGAAGCAAAATCTCAGCCAGAAAAGCAAGAAGCAAAAAGAATCCAAATAATTTAAGATAGTGTAAGGGGCCTCTGGGACAACCTCAAGCATACCAACATCCGAATTATAGGGGTGCCAGAAAAAAAGAGAGAGCAAGATAATGAAAACATATTTGAAGAAATAGTGACCGAAAACTTCCCCGACCTGGGGAAAGAAATTGACTTAAAAGCCCAAGAAGTGCACAGAACCCCAAAATATAGGAATCTAAAGAGGACCATACCAAGACACATCATAATTAAAATGCCAGGAGTAAAAGATAAAGAGAGAATATTAAAAGCAGCAAGAGAAAAACAGTTACATATAAGGGAGCACCCATACGATTGTCAGCACATTTCTCAACAGAAACTATGCAGGCCAGATGGGAGTGGCAAGAAATATTCAAAGTGATGAACAGCAAGAATCTACAACCAAGATTACTCTATCCAGCAAAGCTATCATTCAGAATTGAAGATCAGATAAAGTGCTTCGCAGATAAGAAAAAGCTAAAGGAGTTCATCACCACCAAACCAATATTATATGAAATGCTGAAAGATATTCTTTAAGAAGAGGAAGAAGAAAAAGGTAAAAATAAAAGTTATGAACAACTCGCCGAAATCAGTTTGGCTCAGTGGATAGAGCGTCAGCCTGCAGACTGAAAGGTCCCAGGTTCGATTCCGGTCAAGGGCATGTACCGTGGCTGAGGGCACATCCCCAGCAGGGGGTGTACAAGAGGCAGCTGATCGATGTTTCTCTCTCATCGATGTTTCTGACTTTCTATCCCTCTCTGTGAAAAATCAATAAAATATATTTAAAAAATTATGAACAACAAATACACATCTATCAACAAATGAATCTAAAAATCAAGTGAATTAAAAATCTGATGAACAGGATAAACTGGTGAATATAACAGAATCATGGGCATAGAGGGAATGGACGGACAGTTCTTGGGGAGAAAAGGGGTGTGGGAAGTGCAGCAAGAGACTGGACAAAGATCATGCAACTATGGGAGAGGACAGTGGTGGGGAGGTGAAGGTGGAGGGTGGGATGGGTACCGGGTGGAGGGGAGCTATAGGGGGAAAAAAAGGGGAAACAATGTAATTAATAAACTGAACAAAATAAAGATAAAAAAAAGAAATAGAACATGTTAACAACAGCTCTTGGCCACTAAATTGTTCACAATGACAGGCTGAAAGTCAGACGCAGGTGAGAATAGGAAAGACATGAATGGAACAATGCTGTATAACACACACACACACACACACACACACACACACACAAGGACAGCGGAACCAATTTTTAATAAATCCAGAAGGAAATTTCTTAACACAAGCAGGTATCCTTATTTAGGGCAGGCTGCCACTGCCAAGGAGTGTGAATTCTGAAGTCAAGTGTTTGCAGAGCAGCCAGCCGCCTATAGGAGCCTCCTGACCCCCGGAAACTGACCTTCATCCTCGGGGAGGGGGCAGATGAGGGGCTGCAGTGGATTTGAGTGTAATACAGCCCAGCTTAAGGGTTACCTGCGACATTTTCTCTTCATTCTGTTCTTTCAGGTCAGGAAGAACTAGGAAGAGGCTTAATTCTGGACACTCCTGGCCATCGGGCGTTTCTTGAAATGCTAAGCAATTTGTGACCCGCCCCCTCACACAGACACAAAATGATTCCTTCTGTAGTTGAAAACCTGGGATTTCTTCATTGGCATCTAATGCTAGTAGCACCTAGAATTTAGAGTAAGAACCTGCGGTCCCTCCATCAATCCTGACAACTCCTGAGGTAAGGATTATTTTCTCTTAGATTTTTTATTTTGAAATGGAATTCTCATGTCCCTTGCTCATCTTCCCCTAATGTTAACATGGCACAAGCCAGGTATTGAAACCAGGAAATTAACATCAACACAATCCTATCATACACATAGACATATACAGACCTTATTTGAATTTCAACATCTCTCCCTTGTCATTTTTCTGGTCCAGGACTGTTATGGGTTGAATGCTTATATCTCCCCAAATTCGAGTTGAAACCTAACCTCCAACGTGATAGTGTTAGATGGGGAAGTTGGGGATTGATTAGGTGAGGAGGGTGGAGCCCATGAATGGGATCAGTGTCCTTACACAAGAGACCCCAGAGGACTGGGGCCTGAGGACAGGCAGGAGAGCAGTCTGGGGACCAGGAAGTGGGCCCTCAACAGACAGAAAGCTGCCAGAGCCTTCAACTGGCCCTTCCCAGCCTCCAGAAGTGTGGAAAGAAATGTGCTTTTTTGCCCCGCAGTCTGTATTTTGGGGACAGCAGCCGGAAGTAAGACAAGTATCCAAGCCAGGACCTTCGCATCGCAGCTTAGTGGTCTCCATCTCCTTACTCTGTGATGCTCCTCAGCTCTTTCATGACAGCTTTGAAGAGTACCGCTGGTTATCTTGTAAAACATCTCTCAACTTAGGTTTGTCTGATGTTCGCTTATAATTAGGTTGAGATCCAGCATTTAGGGCAGGAATTCCAGAGGTGCATCCTGCGGGGGACCCCATGACGTAGCAGTCTCATTTTTGGTGATGTTAACTTTGATCATCGGGCCAAGTGGTGTCTTATTGTAAAATTACTCTTTTTCTCGTTGTAATTAATAAGTATCTTGGGGGTAAAATACTTTAAGGTGATGCAACTATCCTGTTTCTCATCGTAACTTTCCACCACCAATTTTTAGGATTTTGGCTGCAACGATTATAGGTCTTTTCCCAGCGGTCATCTTCCATTTCCCTCACAGCTTACGTTCGTTGGCTTAAATGTTCGTGACTATCTTTCCTTTCCCTCATTCCCCGCACATTCACTAACTGGAAGAGCAGAGTTCAGTTAGGGGTGACGGAGCCGAGCCCGCTCACCGCACGGACCCTGCCTGGCCTCCCAAGTCCCGCCCCAAGATGGCGGCCACAGCGGGCCGGCGCTCCTGGCCACGTGACCGCGCCGCCGCTGACGTGGCCTCCGCGGGACGCCCGACGTGTCCCTCGCCGCGCCCCGTCCGACGTCCAGGCCCAGCGGGCCCGAGTTCAAGATGGCGGCGCCCAGCGGAAGGAGGAACGGCGGCGACGGTGCGAGTTTGTGGGCTGCGCTGCTCCTGGCGGCCGTGGCGCTGAGGCCGGCAGACGCGGTGTCCGAGCCCACGACGGTGGCGTTTGACGTGCGGCCCGGCGGCGTCGTGCACACCTTCTCCCAGAACTTGGGCCCCGGGGTAACTGCTGCCGCCGAGCCGGGGACGGGTTCCGGGGTGGGGGTGTGGGGGTTGCTGCCTGAGAAGAAGGCTCAGACTTCGTGGGTGGGGCCTCAATAGGAGTGCGGACTCGGAGGGCTGGCGGCTTTGAGGGCGCTGGGTCACTGTCCGCAGCCCCTGCCTCCTCTCACATGCCCAGGCAGCCCTGTCCCAGACCCAGGCGAGTGCCCAGCCATTGGAGGCAGGGCGGACACGGGGGGAGAGGCCGAGGTGGAGGCACAGGGGGGGAGAGGGAGTGGGAGCCTCTGGGTACGCGGCTCCAGGCCCCGGAGAAGGTCGGTCCCCTTGCAGCTATGATTAGGAAGTGGACAGACGGTGCTCTTCCTACCATTGCACAAGGTCCCCCATCTTTCGTATCACTGAAGTGTGAGACCAGGCCCTCTTTTCCTGAGGCCGCAGGCCTACGTCTAGCCCAGCCTTGTCCCCAGCTTGTTGGAGAAGTCGCTGCCGCTTTCATCCTGCTTCTCCATGTCTGTGATAGTATCGATTGCAGTTGTTTGTTGAGTGCTAACCTACAGCCTGGTACTGTGCGGAATGCTTTATATGTTAGGCCTATTTTGCAGATGAGCAAACAGAGGCTCAGAGAGGTTTGCACCTGTCCCAGAGCCACAGTGGCCCAGATACGGGTCCCTGATGTTTCGGCTCCCAAGGGGGCCTGCGGGTGTCCCAAAGCCCTAACTCCTAGAGGGGTGGGTGTTAGAGGGGGTGTGACCACCTCCTTCCCGTTCTTTATTCCCAAGAAGCTACATGGGTTGTTTGTCCTGACCCAGGTGCTCACTAGTAGGGAGGCAGGAAGGGGAATTCTGGGTTGTCACTCCCTGGGAGGCCTTGCAGGGCTGGCTTCCAGGGACACCCACCAGTGCTATCTGCCTCTGCCTCCTTCCCCTTTAATGTAGATTTTCAAAAGCAGGATCTTCTTAGACATCCCAAGATTCTGCCCCTTAAGAACTAAGGATTACATCCTACTGAGCCTTCTTTTCTACTCCATTTCTAGGACAGATACACTTGTGTATTCACCTATGCTTCTCAGGGAGGGACCAATGAGGTGAGTTGTACAAAATTTCATGTAATTTAGTGTGACGGTACCTGTTGTCATACAGAGACGCTTTCCCAGGATAAAGGTTGTCATGGGTGGGTTACCTTACACTCCTTAACCAGTAAATAGGCGAGTGCTCATGGTAAATAGTGGCGGTAGTTCCACTCATAATTCCTCAGAGTGAACGAATGTCGAGACAGAAGGAGGGACATAAGCTGTGAATCTGCCATTCCCAAGAGGCTCTATTAGAGGTGTTGCATTTGTTTTCTGTGCTAACAAATCACCATAAACTTAGCAGCTTAAAACAACACCCATTTATCATCCCTCAGTTCTGGAAGTCAGAAGTCCTGGGGCTCAGGTGGGCGCTTCATAAGCTAAAATCAAGGTGTCAGGCAGTCTGGCCTTTCATCTTCCAGGCTTGATTTGTTGTCAGAATCCAGTTCCTCACACTGTTGGACTGAGGATCCCCTTTCCTTGCTGGCCATTTTCTCCATCTGAAGGCAAAAGAGGAAGTGACATAGATTCTAAGCACCAGAAGGGCGCATTGCGCAAGAGGTGCCAGTGGCCTTTAGGCCAGCGGTCACCAACCTTTTGGACCTCGAGGACCACCAGTGCTCTGCGCACCACTGGTTGGCAAGTGCTGCTGTAGAGGGTGAGAGCGGCCTCTGCTGGCAGCAAGGACACACGGGCTTCAGTCCTACAGTCACAACTGATTCTGCCACCACAGGTAGAGTTGGAAGAAGACCCCAAACTCCATTGGAAATACGGTCTGGCCTTGACCTTGATTTTGCTTGTGAGAGAGCAGAGGTGCAGCGTCACCATATCCAGACTTCGTTTTTCCCTCCATGTATCTCATCTCCTCCCTTTTGCTAACCATCGGCTCATTCTCTATGTCTATGTGTTTGTTTCTGTTTTGTTTTTTCTTTAGATTGCACATATAAGTGAAACCATATGATATTTGTCTTTCTCTTTCTGACTTATTTCACTTAGCACAGTTACACTCTAGGGCACACCCACGTACACAGCACTGCCCCATTCACTCCCCATCGGGCAGTCCTGTGTGGGTACCACAACATTTTGCTAACTCCGAATTTTCATTGGGTGGAGAAGCCCATGTGAGCACACAGTAGCACTTCACTACCTCTGTACTTTCTCTGGCCAGGGTAGCCCTATAGGCAGGTGCTACAATATTTTGCTAGCTTTGCACTTTCACCAGGGGAGGGGGCTCCACATGTACACACAGCCCAGTGGGACACCCTGTCATACCTGCTGGGTCAATCTCAGGGTGGAGGGGCCCCTTGTATGCATGCCATGGCACCCTCCTCTTCCTGATGGAGCTAGCTGGAACTGGCTGAGAACCTGCTACAACACCCTACAGTTTGGCCAGAGAACCTGGATGGAGAAGGGAAACATAAATAACTAGAGGCATGGCACATGAAATCTGTGAGTGGTACAGTCCCGAGGCCTGGCCTGCAATCAGGGCCATCTTCCTCAGCTGCCTGAAGCCCCCCCCCCCCCACCTCATCAGGTGATAGGTGCCTTATAAGTGGGGGGGGAGGGAGAGACTGAGAGGTTGGCTGTCTCTCCCCCCTCCTGCTTGCTGGCTCCACCCCCCACCAAGGGTGGCCATCAGGTGATCGGAGCCTGTCGGCTGGGGAAGGGAGCCAGGAGGTGGTCTGTGCGCCTCATAGTGACTGGTGCAGTGGTCGTTCTGCCGTGAGGTTTTGAAATTCTCAATTTGCATATTACCCTTTTATCAGATAGGATGACTCACTGATTCCTCTGGTTCTGGGCTTCCCAGCTTGCAGAGAGCGTTCTCAGCCGTCTCTGTGTGGTTTCTATACCTTGTTGGTGCAGAAGCTGTATAATGGGCTCACAGTCGTCTCTCAGGAGGAAGTGCGCTAAGTATTTCATGTGCTCTTTGGAGGGACGAGCTCTGTGTCTACCTACACTGCCATCTTGGACCTGCTTTTTGAATTACACACTTTAAGAGTAAATTGTACAGTATGTGTAAACTAGTAATTTGTTCCTACATGGGTGCTCCAGGCAAAAGGCATCTAAGTGACCATTTACTCCCATTTAATTAACATAAAAATGGCTTTGTTCCCATTAATGAAAAAGCTTTGATGTTAAATGGGGAGTACCAGTAATCTGAGTCCATTATTACTCTTGGGAGGGATTATAAACTCATTTTACTAATAAACTATGAAAGTAAGTGCCTTAGGCAGTCTGGAACATAATGCGTTTTTCATTTCCTTTTGGCCAGGTTTCCAGAGGCCATAAAAATTAGAATACACAGGTAGTGGTGTGTTTTGGAACTAGTTTAAATTTTGAATTTGTTTAAATATACACTGAGTGGCCAGATTATGATGATCTCTGAACACAGAGAGGCCTGGTGCATGAATTCGTGCATAGGTGGGGTCCGGCCAGCCTGGCCAGGGGGAGGAGACATGGGCGTTTGGCCAGCCTGTCTGCTGGCCAAACTCTTGGTCGAGGGGACAATTTGCATATTAGCCTTTTATTATACAGGATATACACTGAGTGGCCGGATTATTATGTGTTCAGAGATCATAATCTGGCCACTCTGTATACTTTTACTGATTTCAGAGAGGAAGGGAGAAGAAAGAAATAGAAACATCAGAGATGAGAATCATTGATCCCACACGGGATCGAGCCCACAACCCAGGCACGTGCCCTGACGGAATCGAGCCCTGACCACCTGGTTCATAGGTTGATGCTCAACCACTGAGCCACCCTGGCCAGGCTAACATTTTAATTTTTAAATAGCTAATACATTCGCATCATCCAAAAAGAAAAACATAAAAGATTAACAGTTTCTTCTACTAGTCTAGTTCCTGCCCACATCCTACAAGTATCCACAATTATTAAAATCTTATGTCTTTTCTGAGAACTATGCCTCTGCAAGCAAGCATGAATGTATTGTCTTTTTTTATTTTATTTTTCTTAATAGACATTATTTTTCAGTGCAGTTTTAGGTTCACAGCAAAATTGGCAGAAGGCATAGAGATTTTGATGTATTTTCTTACCCCTCCCCACATGCACAGGCTCCCCTATTGTCAGCATCCCCCTCCAGAGTAGTGAACCTACATTGACATATCACTGTCACCCCAAGTTCATAGGTGACGTTAGGGCTTACTCTTAGTATGCGTTTTGTGGGTTTGATCAGATGTAGAATGTTATGTATCCACAATTGTAAGTATCACGTAGTTTCACTGCCCCTGAGCAGAGCGTGGGGCACCTGGGAGCCAAGCTCCAGTGGGGGTCCAGGAAAGGTTCACTCACTTTGCAGAGCTGGAAGTAGACGGGCCGCTCTCGGAGCCACCCTGCGCTCGCCAGGCTGTGTGTTCTGGACTGACCCCTGTCGTTCTCCCCCCAGAAGTGGCAGATGAGCCTGGGGACCAGCGAAGACCACCAGCACTTCACCTGCACCATCTGGAGGTGAGCTGTGGGGTCTGGCAGCGGGGCTCCTGGGTGGAGTTGCCTTGGCTCAGGCTGCTGGGGGTGAGTGCACTGCTGCTCCGTGCAGCAGGGAAAGAGGGGGGCAGACACACCAATAGGGTCCTGCATCCCTGGAGGGGCACACAGGGAGTGCCACAGCGGGAGGACTTCTTTATGCTTCTGCCAGCAGGCATGAATGTACCGTCTTACTTTTTTTGTTTTTATGTTTCTTTTTTTTAAATATATATTTTATTGATTTTTTTACAGAGCGGAAGGGAGAGGGATAGAAAGTCAGAAACATCGATGAGAGAGACATCGATCAGCTGCCTCTTGCACGCCCCCCACTGGGGATGTGCCCACAGCCAAGGTACATGCCCTTGCCGGAATCGAACCTGGGACCCTTCAGTCCGCAGTCCGACGCTCTATCCACTGAGCCAAACCGGTCTCGGCTGTTTTTATGTTTCTTAGTAGACTTTTTTTTAGAGCAATTTTAGGTTCACAGCAAAATTGAGCAGAAAGCAGAGAGATTTTGATGTATCTTCTTGCCCCTCCCCACATGCACAGGCTCCCTGTTGTCAGCATCCCCCCCCAGAGGGAGACATTTGTGGCAGGGCCCGGAGAGCTCCCCAGGGAAGCGCACCGACACTGGGGCCAAGAGGAGGTTATGGGGATTGAGGAACTGCAGTCCAGGAAGTAGCTTCGGCTCCCGAGAGGGGGTCAGGCTCCCAGATGCTCACCTGCCACTGTCACCCTCAGTCACACTCATTGTCCATGGGCTCAGTCTCCCTGCCAGGAACTGATGTCTTGTTCATCCTTCTTGTTACCTCACTGCTGGTGCCAGCTTGAGCTAGTGGTGAGCCAGGGAGGGATGGAGGACAGGGAGTGCGTAGCCCTGGGTGGGGAGGAGGGGGATGGGACATGACGAAATTGTGTCCCTTCTGCCCTGGGCTCTTCTGTCTCAAATGGGCCACCTCAAGCAGAGCCAAGCTCTCAGACATTGTGTGCCCGACAGAAAGTCCAAGCTCTGGCTTCACCCTCTGGACCGGGGTCCACACAGGACAGATCGATAAATTGGACACAGAGGGAGAGCAGGGACTTGCCATTAATGAAAAGAAGTGGCGCATTTTTAAGTTGGACATATACTGTGAAGACACGACACTTTTTAAATGCATTTTTAAATGTTTTTATTGACTTTTAGAGAGAGGAGAGGAGAGGGACAGATAGAAACATTGATGTATCATCAGTCAGTTGCCTCCTGTATGCTCCCTAATGGGGACCAGGACTGGAACCAGGGACCTCTTGGCATATGGGTCAGTGCTCAACCACTGAGCAGCACTGGCCAGGCTTAATGCGTTCTTTTTAATCCTCATCCGCTGATATGGTTTATTGGTTTTTAGAGGGGGAGAGAGAGCAACATTGATCATTTGCCTCCTGTACGTGCCCAATCGGGAATTGAACCTACAGCCTTTTTTGGTGTGCAGGATGGTGCTTCAGCCAACGGAGCCACCCAGCCAGGGCGACACAGCACATTTAGTCACACTTGCAGTGTCATCCCACAGTCTCAGTGCTAAATAAGCAGCAGGTACTTACTAAGTGCTATTGGGAAGATTCTTGCCTTTGTGCTGCACTGCCTGCCCCCGGGGCCAGGAGCCCAGCGCCCTCATCCGGTCAGACCCTGCCTGAGCCACATCTCCCGGCCTCAGAAGTATCACAAGGAAGGAGCCTGGGCTGCCCTCATTACGGGGAAGGCTCGTTACAGGGTTGCGCTAACCGTGTGCAGATCACTGCCTCTCACAGGGAATCTGAGCACCAGCCCTCAGGGGCACCATGGAGCCACCTGCTCAGCCTCCCGATTTCAGACATGGACTGACCCTCCATGCAGAGGTTATGAGAATCTGGGAGACTCCCTGGATGCCATCTCTTTATCCCCACCATCTCCTCCCCTCACACCCCTGTCCCTAACACCTTCTCCCCCACACCCCTGTCCCTAACTACTTCTCCCCCCACACCCCTGTCCCTAACTCCTTCTCCCCCACACCCCTGTCCCTAACACCTTCTCCCCCCACACCCCTGTCCCTAACACCTTCTCCCCCACACCCCTGTCCCTAACTCCTTCTCCCTGGCCTCCTGCCGCCCTCTCTGTTCCCACCCTTTCCGTCTGCTTCTCACACATGGCCAGTTGCAGCTCTTCACACTGCAGACTCCGCATCCCCTGTTGGCATCAGTCCTCCTCTCTTTTGTGTGTGTTCATCCTCGTCCGATATTTTTCTATTGGTTTTCAGAGACGGGGAGAGACAGAGAGAAACATCGATGTCAGGGATCACATCGGTCAGTTGCCTCCCACACATGCCCTGACCAGGGCCAGGGATCGTGCTCTTGACCAGAATTGAGCCTGGAACCCTTTAACCCGCAGGCTGACTATCCACTGAGCCACACTGGGCACCCGACCTCCTCCCTTGGCTCCTCTCTCTGCTCTGGCCATACTGACCTCGTGTTTATCAAATGCCCCCACTTTTACCCTCTGAGGGCCCTTTGTAGCAACCATTTCCTCTGCCTGGGCCAGTCCTCCCCTTCCCAGTTCACTCTATTTCTCACCCTCCGGGATGCTACGGCCCCCATAAAATACCTGATGGCATCGGCACTCGATAAAAACATTTGGTGAATGAGCACGAGGGCCCCTGCCCTGGAACAGCTTGCCTTCAGAAGGGGACAGAGCGTTGTCAGTAAACCAGCCAGAAGAATGTTCTGGAGAAGGAAAGAGAATGATGTTGAGGGGCCCCGTCCACACTTCCCAGTCAGCAGTGCTTGGAAACATGCGGCCCTGGGCTGACCCCTCGCCTGACCTTTCTCCGCAGGCCCCAGGGCAAGTCCTACCTGTACTTCACACAGTTCAAGGCAGAGGTGCGGGGTGCCGAGATCGAGTACGGCATGGCCTATGTGAGTATCAGCCGTGCGCTTCAGGGTGGTTGCCTGAGGTGCCCCCGGGGAGACAGGTAAGAGGAGGAGGTGAACATAACTCGGAAGAACACGGGACACTGCCGACCCCATGGGCGCAGGGAAAGAGGCGGTGTGGTGCCCAGAGCTGGACCTGCTCACCTCCAGAGACAGCAGACAGGTGGGACAGGAAGTGGACACCTGGCATCACTCTCCTGCCTGCTGGTTTCCTGCTGGTGCCCCCCTTGGAAAAGCCAGCAGGAAGCTAGAGGGCAGGGTGGCCTGGATGCTCAGCTCTGAGACATGAAGAACAGCAGGGTGGCCGTGGTCCCGAGTCAGGTGTGTGGCTCACTGTTATGTATGTGGGTGTCACATCCCTTGGCCCCAAAGACCTGTGGTTCACAGGCTGAGCAGTGCCTTCTGCGCACTCCTGACCCCCACAGCCCTTTCCACAGCGCCCCGGCCACGCTGCAGAGCCTACCACGTTCCTGCCACTTTCATCAGTTCAGGTTCAGCCAAGAGGCAGGACCACTAGGAGGCGGGCAGCCAGGGAGAGATGGTTTGCCGGGAATTGGCTTCTGCCACGGGGCCGGCTGGAGGCGGGGCTGGCCCTGCCGTCCCAGGGTGTGCTTTCTTCAGGGAAGCCGCAGCTCTGTCCCGACGATCGCTCCCAGTAATTGAGTCTGGGCCACCCAGGTCACCAAGGAGAACCCTCTCGGGTGGGCTTTTATCACACGCACAGAACACTGCACAGCAGCACCTAGTGACCGCCACTCCGTAACTGCAGACATGGCTGCTCCAAGGTGACACCTCAGACAGTCACACTTTGAACTAATGACTCTCCAGGGTCCCTTTAAAACTATTTTAGCTCATTTGAGAGCACAATTCTAATTTTTAAAAATTACATTCAAGAGACTGCTGTGCTTGTCCCATTTCCATAAATTAAGAAAAAAATTGAATTAAATACCTTCTTACTAGGATTTGCAGTGAAAGCACGAAGTTTTAGGCCAGTTGACAATCTCTTAAGTAGATTAGCCAGCCACTCCTCCTGGATTCTCTTATGTGCTCAGGAAAGCGTCACCCGGCTCTTCAGTAAACGCACAAGGTTTTAATCTGTGCCTCTTGGGAAAGCAAGCCAAATCGTGTTCTTTCCTGATTAGGGAAGTTTCCACTTTTTCCCTTTCAGTCGAAAGCTGCATTTGAAAAAGAGAATGACGTTCCCCTGAAAAATGAGGAATTTGAAGTGACCAAAACAGCAGGTGTGTAAGAGTGGATTGTGGACATGGAACCAGATACTGGGGGAAGAGGGGGGAGGTGACAACAGAGGGCCGTCAGGGGCCAAGTGGTGAGGAAGGACAGTTGCAGGCACATCCGGACTACAGGCCAGGCATCCGTAACTGTTCCTGTGAAGGCCCCACAGTAAATATTTTCAGTTTTGTGGGACCCATGGCCTCTGTTGCAACTGCTCAACCTGCCCCATCAGGCAAAGGGCACACCACGTGCCACTGAATGGATGTGGCTAAATTCTAACAAAACTTTCATACTTGATGAACTTGGAAATGTGAATGCCATGTCACAAAATACCATTTTCTTTAGATTCTTGTTAAAATGACCTTATCTCAAGAGTGGCGGGCCGCACTGTGCCAGTCCTTGATTGACAGCTGGTGGTCCGTGGGAGCGCTGTGACCTCCACACGGCCTGGCTGTCCTGGGCTCTGTGACCAGGAACAGCTTCCACACCGGGGCCTCCAGCCCTGGCCGGCGCTTTCGGCGGGCAGTGTTGGCCGCACACCCAATGGTCACAGGTGTGGTTCCTGACCCAGGGCAAGTACCTGGGTTGCAAGTTGCATCCTCAGTCCCGGTCGGGGCATATGCAGGAGGCAACCCACCTTTCTCTCTGTGTGTCGTCCCCCGCCCCCCTCTCGGGTGAGGATTAACAAAACAAAAGATTGGGACCCCCTGAGCCCCTGAAAGCCACCCACCCGTCCTCTGAGCCATGTTTAGCCACAAAGGGCAGATGCTGAACAGAAGGGTGGGGAGCTCTGAAGTTGGGGCTTGTGTTCCAGAGCAGGGGTGGACAAGTGAGTGGTTGGGATGATGGGCATGGAGCTAGCCAAGGGGGGAAGCCCTGAGGGTCCTGGGTTTCAAGGGAAAGATGAGGTGAAGGAACCCAGGTGGCTATGGATGTCACTGGGTATGAAACCCTGGGAAGAAGACGGCGTGGGCAGTGCTTCAGGGAGGCAGCACCTGAGTCTGGATGGAGCCCTGCTTGCAGGCCCTTGAGGACATGGGGACATTCAGAGGAGAGGCTATTAGGCTCCGGGCAGGCGCTGAGCCCTGGGGCACGCAGTCGCATTGCACAGGGAGTCAGGGTGTGGCGAGGTGTGGCGGATGGCGTTTGCAGATTCCCTGGCCCTGCTGTAAAAGCATCATCTGGTCCCTGAACAAGTTTGCCAGTGTGAGCAGGAGGTGACACAGCCTGGCCTCCACGCCATTCATTTTCATTGCGGCAAAAATGACCGTGATTTCCCATCTTAAACTTTCCTGTGGAATCCACTGCCCTCAGGCAAGGCCCACCAGCCTCTTCACATTTTTCTGTCTCACCCGTAAGACTTTCAGGGCTGGGGTTCTTTTCATGCGCAGTTAGCTTTGGGGACTGCTCCCCTGCTCTGCCAGACCCCACTGGAACCTGCCCTGGCCCGAGAGCATCTGGCAGCCTCAGGGCCTACCGTGCATTTCTTATTTGCAGTGTCCCACAGGCCCGGGGCGTTCAGGGCTGAGCTGTCCAAGCTGGTGATCGTGGCCAAGGCGTCGCGCAGTGAGCTGTGACCAGCAGCCCCGTGGAGGGCGGCTTTCTCTCATCTCTACTGAGAGGGCAGTGCCTGTGAGACCTGGCGCGTTATTGGTTTGCTAGGGGCACTGTTGGTTTTCTGCCTGGCTGATGTTGCCCTCTTCAGAGGTGTTCCCAGGGTGGCTGAGGCTCTGGGACAAAGTCCAGGGGACCTGTCTCTTCTCCTCCCAGCCACCCCCCAACCCCCACCAGTTCCCCATCTTCCCCAACACCACACCCCCCTGCCCCTCTTCTGAGCACACAGAGTGTGGGGCTGAGCCCGCTGCTGCTGGTCTTACCAGGAGAGGCATCAGCCCAGGGTGGGGGGCCGCAGCTTTCCTGGCGCCAGCATGTCCCCCTTGGGATCAGGCCGGACCCCGGTGCTCGGGGAAGAGCAGTCCTGCTGTCCTCTGACCTCATGTTGACTGTTTTCTTACAATTTCCCCAGAAGACCACCTTCCAGACTCACTGGAAAGAAATGAAATGACCTTTTGTATTTAAATAAATAGAGTTAAGAAGGAACTGCGTAGACTGGGTGTCTGGTGCTGGTGCCCTCCTGGCAGGGCATGAGGGGCAAGGGCCCAGGGTAACAACAGTAGGAGGCTGGCTGCCCTCACCCCCTTCTCTGTCGGGAGCAGGTGGGCTGTGTCCCCAGGACACGGAGTTTGAGGCACAACGTTTCTGCAGGCACAGAAGCATCGAGGTCCAAGTGAGGCAGCTGAGAGCCTGCTCCGAGGCCCGAGCACTGCAGCTCCCTGAACGCGCCGGGCAGGCCACCCGGGCGGGGGCGGGGGGGGCGCTCCACAGCCGACCTGCTCTTTCGGCCCAGGTGGTGGCTTTGCTTAGTTTTCTAAAGCCATGTTGTAGTGGGGCGATTAAAAAAAAAATCACAGGCAAACAACATTAAATAAAACCCAAATCAGAGGTGCCTTGGTCTCCTGGCTGGGGCGGGGGGGGGGCGGGGGGCGGGGGGGGGGGGGCTGGGAGCCTGACCTGGGCCTAATTCCTGACCGTGTCTTCACGAGCGAACAGAGGAAAAGAAAACCATGTGACTGAGTCACCAGTTGGATCGGCAGAGGACTCTGCCTTTCACTCTCCTGTGCCAACCTGAGGGCCTGGCACTGCCTGCCCCGCTGCCAGAGCAGCAGTGAGCTGGAGCATTGGGGTCCTGTCCAAAGCCTCACCTGTGAGCAGCCCAGCGAGGCGCTCACCCGCCCACACCCCCGGCGGGCGCTGCAGTCGGACGGTTTCAGACTGGGGTCATGCGCGTGAACCCCAGAACAAAACCATCGGAGAGGGCCGGTGGCCCTGACGGTGTGCAGGGGAAGACTCAGCCAGCCTGGGCTTCTCCGCCTCGGGAGGGATGTTCTGAAGGTTCACATCACAGGGCGGGTCCGCCTCCAAGGATGGCCCAGCTCCAGTCTGGTGAGCACAGCCAACCGGTCACCACAGCCCAAGAGCTGATCGTCCAGGGCCTCCTGCCACACGGGACAGTTGGACATGGCCCTGAGGTGTCAGTGGAGGGAAGGGGATTTTTCCAGTCAGCCTAGAGTCACCGCTACCAAATCCCTTGGTGTCTCCAAGGATGCAGAACAGTGAGTGCCAGGCACCGGGACACGGGAGGGCATCTCTGCGCGCACAGACGCCTGCCCTTGCCCCGTGTGACACGCGTGTGCATCTTTATGTAGCTTTTAGGTACTTTCCAGAACAAAGCCACACAGGCACCAGGACCTTCCATCAGGAGGAGGGGCTCAACCAAACCCTAGTTTATGCTTGCAGAGCCAAGCTCTGCCCTCCACCACACCATCACAGCGCGAGGTACAGAGACCACACCTTGGCAAGGGCCACAAACACCGCCTTCATCGACAGCCTCTGTTTGAAAGGCAAAAACTGGCCCCGGCTGGCGTGGCTCAGATGGTCTGAGCTTTGTCCTGGGTACCTAAGGTCACAGATTCGATCCCCAGTGGGGATGTGCAAGAGGCATTCTACCTGTTTTCTCCCTCCCCTCACTCTAAATCAGTGGAGCCCTAACCGGCTTGGCTCTGGGTGGAGCGTGCGCCTGCGGACCGAAAGACCCCGGTTCAGTTTCGGTCAGGGCAGGCACCTTGGTTGCGGGCACATCCCCAGTAGGAGGTGTTCAGAGGCAGCTGATCGATGTTTCTCTCTCACTGATGTTTCTAACTATCCCTCTCCCTCCCTGTCAAAAATCAATAGAATATATTTTAAAAAATAAAAATGAATGAAAATGTCCTTGAATGAGGATTTAAAAAAACAAATGAGGCAAAAACTGGTCAAACTTCTGATCAAGATGGCAAAATAGGAAAACGCCACTCACCTTCTCCCACGACCACATCAGAGTTATGACTAAATTACAGAGCAGCCACTCGAGAACCCCTGCAGACCAGTTGAACAAACTACAGCAGGTTATAAAGAAGCCATGCTGAGACGGGCAGGGAGGGCGGAGGAGAGGAAGGGGCAGGTTCCACTCCTGAGTGTAGCGATTAAGAGTTGGGAGGAGGCCTCGGCCAGTGTGCGCGGTGGTAAGAGCATTGGCCCATGCGCCGAAGTGTCGCAGGTTTGATTCTGGGTCAAAGGCACCTGATTGCACTTCTATCCCTGGCCTCAGTGGGGGCCTGTGTGGGAAGCAATCGATGTGTCTCCCTCCTTCCCTCAGTCATTGGAAAAATATGAGGATAACAAAAATGATAATAATTGGGTGCCCTCTTGCAGTGGGCGCCAGAGTATTTACATCTGGCTGTGAAACCAGCAGGGAGTGCCCCCGGGAGAGACGAAGAGATTGCTAGAAACAGGCACTGATCTTACAGGGCTGGAGAACAGACTCGTTGCTCACAAACTCACTAAGCCCCGCACAGGAGCAGCAGTTCGGAAAGCACCAGGGACTACGAGATAGAACTGAGTTGATTAATTCCAGGCAAGGACTCCAGGAGCAGGTAGTGGGGCAACTGGAGACAGAAGTGTCGGCAGACACCATTGCTTCTTTGTTGAGCCTCCCCAACCCCACCGATAGGCCCAGGCAGGCACCAAATCTGTATTCTCCATTAACCTGGCTGACACCACCCCCTCTCATAATACTCAGACCCTTCCCCACCAACTCACCCAGTCTGAGCTGCTGCTAGCGGCTTTTCCACACAAGCAGCCTGCCTCAGTTCATGCTGCAGAGCCAGCCCCCCCTCTCCCCCGAACCCACACACCTCACACCAGTGATGGCTGCCCTAAGGCTTGTGCTGTAGATTTCTCAAAGTCCCCCAAATCCCAAACAAGCAGTGGCCAGCCTAGCACACATCATAGCAATTGCCAAGTGGCTCCAATCCCAGCACATGTCATGACCAGGCTCCATTTGAGTTTTAACTCCCATCATGTAGCTGCAAGCCTGGCGTAGATGGCGGCCAGGCTAGGCTCGGAGTGTAGCTTCCACTCAGCAGTCACAACCTGACGAGTGGCGCTGGCCTCAGCTCGCACGGGAACGTCCTCCAAAGGGACCCCAGCCCGGCACAGGGAGAGCCAGCCTCCGTTCACAGCACAACCTCTCCAAGTGCCTCTAAGGCCAGCACAAGTGGCAACCAACCACAGATCTCTTGGCAGGTCCCACCAAATAGCCCAAAGCCTGGCCCAAGTCACAACTGAACTTAGCCTGTGCTAGCGTCCCTCTCAAGAGGCTCCAGAACCAACACACCCAGTGGCCGGCTTCAGAGGACCCCAATGCCCTGCAAAAGTGAGTCCTGCTCCATGAGGTCATCCCTCACACAGCAGCTCATCTGCTGCACTCACAAACGGTCCTCAGCGCCCATCAGTCGACAGGGCAACTCGCCCACTGACAGGGCAGCAGCAGTCCAGGCCCAGCTACAGCAGGAGGGCGCACTCGGCCCGCTCAGGACAGCCCAGAGCATTCCGCTCAGTGACCAAGGAGACTGTGCCACTGGGCCCACAGGACGCCTACGACATAGGGCCACTCTGTCAAGAACAGGAGACGTGGCGGGTCTACGTAATACACAGAAACGGACACAGGGAGGCAGCCCGACTGAGATGACAACGAAGCATCCCAAATGCAAGAGGACAAAATCCAGAAAAAGAACTAAGTGACAGGGAGGCAATCTAGTGACACAAAATTCAAAACACTGCTTATGAGGAGGCTCAATAAACTTAGGGGAAGAACCAACTCAGAACTTCTAACAGGAAGCATTAAAAGGAAACATTGAAAACAACAAAAGAACCAATTCCAATGACGAATGTAACAGCTGAAGTGAATATTCCAGAGCAGCAAGTATCAAACAGTGTGGCACAATAATGTTTTGAAACATGCAATACCTGACTATTTAGTCAGGGGCACTGACTTCTTTTCCCTTCAATTGTAGAAAGAGAAAAACAACAGCCAACACACACAATAGCCGTCTGGTGTGAGTGAATCAAAATTATACCTTTTTTTTTTTTTGTCAGATTGGCAAAAATATATTTTTTGGTGTGCCACAAAATTTTAGTAATTTATGTGCCATGAGATGAAAAAGGTTGAAAATCACTAGGGCAGTGGTCGGCAAACTCATTAACCAACAGAGTGGCAAACCGCATGTGACTCGTGAGCCGCAGTTTGCCGACCACAGCAGATTAGATGAAGCAGAGGATTAAGTCAGCAATTGGAAGACAAGGTAGTGGAAAATACCCAACAGCAAAAAGAGAAAAATCTTTGAAAATGAAGGTAGTTTGCCCTGCAGACTGAAGGATCCTGGGTTCGATTCTGGTCAAGGGCACATGCCCAGGTTTCGGGCTTGATCCCTGGTAGGGGGCATATAGGAAGCAACCAATCAATGATCCTCTCTTATCATTGATGTTTCTATCTCTCTCCCTCTCCCCTCCTCTCTGATACCAATAAAAATATATTTTTAAAAATAATTTTAAAAAATTAGTTTAAGGGACTGCTGCGGCAACCGCAGGCATACCAACACTGCATCATCAGGGTATCAGAAGGAGAGCAAGGGGTTGAAAACCTATTTGAGCTCTAGCCAGTTTGGCTCAGTGATAGTGTTGGTGTGCTGACTGAGGGTCCCAGGTTCTATTCCAGTCAAGGGCACATACCTGGGTTGCAGGCCTGGTCCTTGGCCCTGGACAGGGCATGTGAGGGAGCAACCAATCGATGTGTCTCTCTCACATGGATGTTTCTGTCTCTCTTCTTCCCTCCTCTTCTCTCCAGAAACCAATGGGAAAATATCCTCTGGTGAGGATTTAAAAAGGGAAAGAAAAGAAAACCTAATGATGGGCAACTTCCCTACCCTGGGAAAGGAAAGACATACAATGCCAGGAAGTGCTGAGTCCCAAAGAGGCCCCCACACCAAGATACATAATAATTAAAATGCCAAATGTTGAAGACAATCTTAAAGGCAGGTAGTTAGTTACCTACAAGGGAGCTCTCACAAAACTGTCAGCTGACCCCAGCTGGTATGCCTCAATGGTTGAGCATCAGCCTATGAACCAGCAAGCCTTGGTTCGATTCCGGGTCAGGGTGCATGCCCAGGTTTCAGGTTTCATCCCCAATAGGGGACAAGGTGCAGGAGGCAGCCGATCGATAATTCTCATCATTGATGTTTCTCCCTCTCCTTCCCTGAAATCAATAAAAATAAAAAAAAAAATCTGTTTTTTTAAAAACTAAACTGAGATCTCATCTCACACCTGTCAGAATGGCTATCATCAATAAATCAAACGACAAGTGTTGGCGAGGATGTGGAGAACAAGGAACCCTCGTGCACTGCTGATGAAATTGGAAATTGGTGCAGCCACTCTGGAAAGCAGTATGGAGGTTCCTCAAAAGATGGAAAATAAAGCAGTCATACCATCTGGCAATTGCACTTCTGGGTATTTATTCAAAGAAAACAAAAACACTAATTGAGTGGCACTGGCTGAGCGCTGACCTATGAACCAGGAGGTCACAGTTCGATTCCCAGTCGGGACACACGCCTGGGTTGCTGGCTCGATCCCTAGTGTGGGGCGTGCAGGAGGCAGCCAACCAATGATTCTCTTTCGTCACTGATGTTTCTCTCTCTCTCTCTTTCTCCCTTCCTCTCTGAAATCAACAATAATAAAAAAGATACGTACTTCTCTATGTTCACTGAAGCATTATTAACAGTTGCCAAGATTTGGAAGCAGCCTAAGAGCAGATCAATAGACAAGTGGATAAAGGTGTGATAGATATATACAACGGAAAAAGAATGAAATCTTACCATTTACAACATGGATGGACCTAGAGGGAATTATGCTAAGTCAGACAAAGACAAATACCGTGTGACCTCACTTATATGTGGAATGGAAAAGACATGTGGCTTGGTTGAGCAGCATCCCTCGCGCCGAAAGGTTGCCTGGGAGTTGCCCATTCGATTCCAAGTCAGGGCGTATATCCAGGCTGTGGGAGGCAACCAATTGATCTTTCTGTCTCATCCATGTTTCTCTCTCTGCCTCTCCCTTCCTATAAATAAATAAACAAACAAATAAATAAATCCTGTATAATGAAAGAGTAATATGCAAATTGACCGTACCTCCGATCAAGCCACACCCACAGCCATGCCCACCAGCCAATCAGAAGCAAATTATGCAAATAAACCCCAACAAAGATGGCTGCTGCCACTGAGAGCAGGAGGGAGGCTTGGGTTTCCCCGGCAATGCCTGCAGTTGCCTGCTTAGGTCTCCACTGAATGCTACAAAGTTTCAATTGTAGAAGATATATAATCCCAACAGAAATGGCAGCAGCCACGGACCTGGAGAGAGAAGAGGCTAAGGTTGCTGGGGTGATGGAGGAAGCCAAACTTCTGCAGCCCTAGCCTAGGCCTCCACTCTAGGCTACAAAGTTTCAAACAGAAATGGCTGTTGCTACTGAGCGAGCAGGCTTGGCTTTGCTCCAGGCTACAAAGTTTCAGTTGTAGAACATAAATTAATCCTGGATCCCAGGGCCTCTACTTGGGTCACTGGGGGCATGGCCAGCGTGCAAACCACCACAGGCCCCTCCCCCAGGCTGCCCCACACTCCAAGGGAACCCCCACCCTGATCCAGAGCACCCTTCAGGGCAAACCAGCTGATCCCCACCCATGCACCAGGCCTCTATCCTATCTAAGAGTAATATGCAGATTAACCATCACTCCAACATACAAGAGGGCTGCCCCAATGTAGTCAAAGATCTTGCCCCCATGTGGACACAAGATGGCCACCACAAGATGGCCAGCAGGGGAGGACAGTGGGAGGTTCCAGGCCTGCAAGGAAGGGTGGTTGTGGGTGATCAGGCCAGCAGGGAGGGCAGTTGGGAGGGACCAGGCCGGCAGAGGAGGGAAGTTGGGGGCAAACAGGCTGGCAGGGGAGCAGTTAGACATCAATTAGGCTGGCAGGGTAGTGGTTAGGGGGTGATTAGGTTGGCAGGCAGAAGTGGTTAGGGGCAATCAGGGAGGCAGGCAGGCGAGTAGTTTGGAGCCAGAAGTTCTGGATTATGAGAAGGATGTCTGACTGCCTAAACGGGCAGTCGGACATCCCTCGAGGGGTCCCAGATTGAAGAGGGTGCAGGCTAGGCTGAGGGACATCCCCTAATCCCCATGCACGAATTTCGTGCACCGGGCCTCTAGTAAATAAATAAAACAAAATGAACAAACTCATAGATACAGAGAGAACTGAAGGCTGCCAGATGGAAGATGGGAGGCCAGGTAAAAAGGTGAAGGGATTAAGAAATACAAATTGCCAGTTATAGTAGTCACAGGGGTATAAAATATAGCCTTAGGAACATAATCATAATTTTGTAATAACTGTGTATGGTGCCAGGTGAGTACTAGACTTATCGGAGTGGTCACTCTATCCTATCTAATAAAAGAGTAATATGTAAATTGACCATACCTTCACTATACCAAATAAGCCATGCCCACAAGCCAATCAGGAGCTATATGCAAATTAACACACAACCAAGATGCTGCTGCCCATGGCAGGCCGGGCCAGGTGGGCTGGGGGTGTGGCCAGGCAGCGATTGGCCTGGATCGCAGGGCAATCACTTCACTGGGTGCTCCCGGCCTCGGGCAGGCTGGGGGCGTGGCCAGGCAGTGATCGGCACTGATGGCAGGGCGATTGCTTCACTGGGTGCCCCAAGAGGCCTTTTCGCCCCTGGCCTCTGGCAGGCCGGGCTGGGCTGGGGGCGGGGTCAGGCAGTGATTGGCCTGATCCCAGGGCGATTGCTGGCTGGGGTTCCCTGGCCAAGGTCCCCTGACCAAGGATGGAAAGTCTCAGCCAGGGGCTTTTGTCCTTGGGCAGGCCTGGGGTGAGCTGTCAGTAGGACATCCCTTAAGGGCTCCCAGTATGTGAGAGGGGGCAGGTTGGGTTGAGGGACAACCCAATCCCAGTGCACGAATTTTGTGCACTGGCCCCTAGTAAGGTACATAATTTCTAACCACTATGCAGTACACCTGAAACTAGTATAGTATTGTATGTCAAAGAATCGAAAAAATATTTTTTAAAGACTTTTTCCCTTCCAGTCCTCATGGAGGACATGACTATTGATTGGGAAGAAAGGAGGGAAGGAGGGATGTGAATGTGAGAGAAACAGATCAGTTGCCTCCCATATGCTCCCCAACCAGATACCAACCTCACAACCTAGGCGTGTGCCTAACCCAGAATTGAACCCACAACCCTTCAGTGCATGGGATGATGCCCCAACCAACTGAGCCACACCAGCCAGGGAGGGCCCAAGAAAAATTGTTTTTTAAAAGGCAAAAACCCCAAGGAGAAAACTCAGCACCAAGCAATTCAAGTCAGCTTCACATAATGACATGTGCTTTTATTTAAATTGTTCTGTAGCGCTCTTTGGTTTTTCAAAATTAAATCCCAAACTTATAAAGAGTCAAGAGGCAGAACAGCCCATCAAGGAACAAGTACAAGCATTATGCATATGGATAAATTCAGAAGAGCTGAGGGCCAAGAATTTCATCTGGGGCTTCTCAGGACACTCGAAATGCACGTTTGCTCTTGAATATGAAGATCTGTTTCTTGACTGGAGAGGTAAGTGGGGAAATTGGCCTTAGAGCGGTGACGTAGGAGGTAGGAACAGCTGACTCTCAGGTGAAAGGCTTTAGCTTCTTCAAGGAAGCAGAAACCAAACCACAGAAAGGCTGGCCTGAATCTGGGGGCATAATCTTGTCAGCCAGCACCAAAGGCCAGGGAGAGGCCAAAGGGAGAGGTGGAGACTGTGGCAAAGCAGAGGGGCAGCCTCTGTGCAGCTTCACCAGCAGGCAATGCAGGCTTAGCTGGGTTTTTGAGAGACTCCAAATCTGGATTGGCACGTGCAATTCCCCAGTTTTAAATGTCAACTGATTCCAGATGGCTCACACACAGGATGGGCAAGCAAACCCATCTTCTCACCAAATACAGCCTGCAGGCTTTCTGTTTGCAACCTTTGCCCCGAAAGAACTAGACCCAGTTGTGTGATCTGTCAAAGATCATTCCCTCTCTCCCTTGGGCACCCAGAGCAACCGTCCTGGCATGGCGGGACCGTAGCCCTGTTCTGCAATCTATGCCCCCTTCTGACAAAATTTGCAAATGCGCTCCCACACCCCACATATCTGTCGATGCCCCCGAGGTGAGAATCACTGCATCTTTTGGGTGCCCCCAAGGCCAAGATGTGTGAGCTCTGCTTTGTTAGTGTCTGTTTTTCAAACATGGAACGATCGCTGGAAAACGTGCACGCCTCTCAGATGCCTTTTTCCTCGTGCCCGGCGTGGAGAACGCACTCTGTCCCCTCCACGTGGGAGTCAGAGCTAGGATCCCAAGCAAATCGAGGCGTCCTCACCCACACACCAGCGCCCGGCAGCCCTCTTCCCGGCTCCGTGCCCACTCCCTGGGCCGGGCGGCTGGAAGGAGACTTGTTTCCTCTCAGTCACAGAGGCCAGAAGTCGGAGGTCCAGGCTTCGCCAGGCGGCTCCTTCTCAGGGCTGCCCCAAGCCTCCCTCCCAGCGCTGGGGGTTGCTGGCCATCCTTGGTGTTCCTTGTTTTGTAGCACATCCCCCCAACGTCTGCCCCGCCTTCACATGGCATTCTCCTCTTGTTCAATGTCTCCCTGTTAGAAGTGTCCCGGTCACGCTGGGTTAGGGGCCCGCTGTGGGCCACTGTGATCACATCTCGACCAACTCTGTCAGCAGCAACCCTGTTTTCCAAATCTGGGTCACACTCGTAAGTCCTGGGGGTTAGAACTTCCACAAAGGGGGCGGATCCCGTTCACCCCATTCCTTCCTTCCAGTTCAGCGTGACTCCTTTCCGAAGGGATTGGAAAGCCCGGCTCACAGCGTGCAGAGGGCAGCACCCGCTGCCAGGTGGCGTCCAGTGAGCTGAGGGGTGAGCCGGCCATCACGGGTCCGAGGCGTGTGAGGAGGCCACTGGCCTCGCAGGCTGTGCCCGTTCCCACGCTGAATTCCTCTCCGAGAGACTGGGTGGGAGAGGTGACGAGGGTCCATCAAACGGCTGCTTTAAACGGTTCAGCAACCTCTGAAAGGGGGCAGGTCACCTGCCTGGGGAGTTTGGCTAGAATCAGACTGGGGATAAAAGAGGTCATAGAATATGATAAGCCCACACCCCACCCCCCCGGGCCCCAGCAGGAAAGCTGAAGACGGGTCATATGCTGTCCTCGTCCAGCATCCTGGTGAGCCCCTCGCAGATGCGGCGCAGGTGGGAGCAGTAGGGCTCGGCCGGCCCGTAGAGCACGGCCAGGAAGTCGCAGTTGGCAAAGTGGCCGAAGACGTGGTTGATGCGGCCGTGGGACTTGGCGGTGAGGTGCGGGCCCACGGCCTGGCGCAGCAGGTCCCGGCACTCGAGGAGGGCGGAGGCCAGCACGCGCCGGTCGAAGGTGAAGTCCACCTGGTGGAAGCTGACGGCCGTCATGGCCAGGCGGCGCGCCCTCTGGCGGAAGCGCTGCAGGAGCACCAGCTCCTCCCCGGCCAGCTGCCCGCTGCGCAGCAGGAGGCCCAGCTTCACCGCCACCTTGATGAGGTTCTTGAGCACCTTCTGGGCCTCCTTGCGGCTGCGGGTGAACTCCTTGGTGGCGCGGTACAGCTCGTCCAGCACCTCGCTGCTCGCGTCGTCGATGAGCGCGGCCACCGCGGCCTTGGACGCCACCTTGCTCAGGAGCTTCTTCTGGGCCTGCAGGGCCAGGCTCTTGGTGCTGAAGGTGTCCATCCGCCTGCCGGGGACAGACGGACCAGCATCAGTTCCCACGGCCCCGCCACCCCTTTCCTGGTGGCCCTGTGCGTCCCGCCACGCCCTGGCCCCTCCGCGCCTGCCTCTCCCCTGTAGACTCTGCCCTCAGCTCAGCCGGATGCCACCTCCCCCAGAAAGCGACCCCCACAGTCAATCCGATGGGGGGGCACCTCCTCTGGGCCACACATGCCCCAGGCACCCCCATCCCTGCTCTGCTCCCCCCCCCAGCTCTGCTTCCCCACTGGTCTGCCTCGCCCCAGGCCACAGTGGGGGCAAAGGGCCTGATTCCTTACCCGTTGGGTCCCTGGAGATCCAGACACGTCTGCCGAATGAGTAAGAGGAACCCGAGACCCACCCCCAGGCCTCATCCGAGGCCCCAGGCCCTGGTCGGAGTCCACCCCCACCCTGGCCCCAGGCTGCCAGACCAGGAATGTGCTGTGGGCTCCCACTCACACCCGAGGGCTCCCACAAAGCCTGTCTTTGTGGAGCTCAGCCCCGGGGAAGGCCAACCCTCTCAGAGGTTAGGGCGGACACGGGGATTCCTGGAGCGGCCTTCCCTGCCCCCAACCCCTCACCAGGCCTTGGGGCTACACATTTCGGGCCACAGCGAGGGCACCACTGACTCAGCACCGTGTGACAGGCCCTGCGCTGGCACATGTGCCCGTTTTGTCATTCCACCGGGTACTGGGGTTGCCCATTCTGCAAAAGCAAGCACAGAGGCTGAGCCACTTCCCAAGGCCGCACAGAAACACAGGCTCCCCAGTGCCGCTGCTCATCAGCCCCTCCACCTTTCCCACTGACACCGCAAGTCACCCCGAGTCCTGGAGGGTCGGGAGCTGTCCCCATGACAAAATCAGCCCTCTGACCACTAGGTCAAGAGACATAACTGTCTATGCTCAGTCCCTCCATTTATAAAATGGGGGAAGAACTGCCCGGAGCAGAAGTTCACAGCCGACCCCAATGCCCGCCAGACTGTGCCCGTCCCCTGGGCAAGAAGCTGGACCCGGAAGCCATCCAGCCACCTGGGTGTGACAGCCTCTGTGACAGCAGCAGCCTCAGGCTGGCCACTTAGCCCTCCCACCAGTTTCTCTAGAACATTCTATTCCATTCCCTTTACTCTTCCTATAAACTCCTGCTCATCCTTCAAGTCTCCGCATCACCGTTAGCCACTCCTAGAAGCCTTCCTGGAGGTGCCAGGCTGGGCCGGGTGCCCCTCAGCTCCCACGACGCCCTGGGCCTCCTCCGCTGTGGCCTCGCTGACCCAGTGGCACCGGCAGGGTGCGCACACCGCCTCAGGGGCCAGCCCAGGGCCTGGGCCTGCAGAGCGGGTTGCCGGTCTAAGGGAAAGGATATCTGCAAACATTGGAATGAGAGAGCACTCCTGAGGCCTGGGTCTAATCTTCCCGTTTACAGAGGGGCAAACTGAGGTTCAGAGAGGAGCTTTCTCTGAGTCCAGGGATGAGGCCCAGGCTCTGCACCCCAAGGGCCCTGGAGCCCAGTTCCTTCTGCTTATTTTGGTCGCTGTGTGAGCCCGGGCAGGGCTCTCCCCTCCCTGGCCTTGACTTCCCATTGTAGGTCCTGGGGTGCAGCATGCTGGTCCCAGAGGGGAGCTGGGCCTGTTTACAGTCTTTTTAGAAAGGGCCTGGGCCACCACCCCCGCCCCAAGCCAGAAAGAAAAGGCGTGGGAGTGGAGGCCCCTGCAGCCTCCCTCCCCAGCCTCCACACTTCCAGCCCCTCCAGCCAGTCCCCAGTTCCGCCACCTGGGCCAGCCCAGCTGCACGCCCACCCCTCCTCCGGACCCATTGTTCTGCCAGAAACACCGCTAACAGCCGGGTTGGGGGGGGGGAGAGGGGGAGGGAGCAGGTCATGGATCAAAATAAACTCTGGCCTTCCTTCCTGCCGCCGTGCTCACACAGGTCCCAGGGAGGACAAGCCAGGAGGGCCAGGCTGTGCCACCCCGGCCCTCTGAGTCAGGGTCTTTCCGGGCACTGCCCACCAAATGCCACAGCCCCACTATCGTTACCGACAAAGAAGCCCACTAACGTTTCAGAACATTCATTCAGCTGCTCAGTGAGCACTTATGGAGCATCACCTGTGTACCAGGCATCGGGAATACACCATTGCCAAAAAGAAAAGATCTGGTCCCTGTTCTCCTGGGGAATCCCTACCCTCTAGACCAGTGGTCAGCAAACTGCGGCTCGCGAGCCACCGTCTGCCGCTCTGTTGACTAATGAGTTTGCCGACCACTGGGAGAGGGGCTTAATCACAAGGAACAACAGCCTGTAATTATTGGAATGGAGTCTAGGTCAGTGGTTGGCAGACTCATTAGTCAACAGAGCCGCATGTGGCTCGCAAACTGCAGTTTGCCAACCACTGCTCTAGACCCCACACCAATTCCTTCTTACAAAATCATTTGGGTGCTCCAGTACTCCCCTGAAATGGACTCCGCAGGCGCTGTCACCTACCTCTACCCGCCGGTTTGAAAGTAAAATTACTAGATGGCGAAACAGGCCACCCTCTGAGGGGAGTAAGGGCTGGGGTCTGGGATGCTTCATGTTCTGTTCAGTCGGGGCCGCACGGATACAGAACACCATCGAGTTAGATGGCTGCACTGAAAACCAGCGGAGTGTACACTTTAAAAGATGAACGAATTTTATGGTATGTGAATTATCTTCTCTAATAAAAGAGTAATTTGCAGATTGACCATCACTCCAACACACAAGAGGGCTGCCCTCATGCGGTCAAAGATCCTGCCCCCATGGGGACACAATATGTCCACCACAAGATGGCCAGCAGGGGAGGGCAGGTGGGAGCAAACAGGCCGGCAGGGGAGCAGTTAGACATCAATTAGGCGGGCAGGGGAGTGGTTAGGAGGTGATCAGGCTGGCAGGCAGAAGCGGTTAGGGGCAATCAGGGAGGCAGGCAGGCGAGCAGTTGGGAGCCAGAAGTCCTGGATTGTGAGAAGGATGTCCGACTGCCCTTTTAGGCCCGATCCTTTTAGTCGGATATCCCTTGAGGGGTCCCAGATAGGAGAGGGTGCAGGCTAGGCTGAGGGGCACCCCCAAGCCCCCATGCACGAATTTAGTGCACCGGGCCTCTAGTATGTAAATAAACAATATCTAACGTTTCCCCAAAGAAGATACACAATAGCCAATAAGCAGCTGAAAAGGGGGTCCCCATCCTTGGCCATTCATGATCTATCGCTTCACGCCCACCAGGACGGCTCTTATAAAAAAGACACCCTGGCCAGTGTTTCTCAGTGGTTAGATCACTGGCCCAAGCACCAGAGCGTCACAGCTTCAATTTCTAGTCAAGGGGATGTACCTGAGTTGCAGGTTCGATACCCAGTCCCCAGTCAGGGCATACGTAAGAGGCAACTAATTGGTGTATCTCTCTCACACACCTCTCTTTCCTTCTCACTCTCATACACACACTCTCTCTTTCTCTCACCTTCCTTCTTTCCTTCCTCCTCACTTCCTCCTGCCGCCCTACCTGCCTTCTACTCTCTAAAAATCAGCGGAAAAGCGTGGCTCAGTGGTTGAATGTTGGCCTATGAACTAGGAGGTCGCGGTTCAATTCCTGGCCAGGGCACGTCCTGGTTGCGTGCTCTCTCCCCGGCGGGGGACGTGCAGGAGGCAGCCGATCAATGATTCGCTCTCATCATTGACGTTCCTATCTCTCTTTCCCTCTACCTTCCTCTCCGAAATCAATAAAAATATGTATTTTTAAAAATCAATGGAAAAAATATCCTTGGGTGAGAATTAACAAAAGTCAGTATCGAGTGCTGGTGAGGCTGTGGGGAAACTGGAACCCTCACACATACAGATGGTGTGAAAAATGGAAAATGGCCCTAACCAGTTTGGCTCAGCAGACAGAGTGTGGGCCTGTGGACTCAAGGGTTCCGGGTTCGATTCCAGTCAAGAGCATGTGCCTTGGTTGTGGGCACACACCTAGTGGGAGGTGTGCAGGAGGCGGCTGATCGATGCTTCTCTCTCATTGATGTTTCTAGCTCTCTATCCCTCTCCCTTTCTCTCTGTAAAAAATCAATAAAGCATATTAAAGAAAAAAAGAAAAATGGAAAACGGTGCAGCTGCTGTGGAAACAGTATTGGCAGTTCCTCAAACACAGAGTTCCTGCATGACCCAGCAATCCCACTCATAAACATCCACTCCCCCAAACGAAGACACGTCCACACAGAAACTCACATGCACACGCTCAGAGCAGCACAATTCATGCGCCCAGAAGTGAAAACCCCAAAGCCATCAACAAACGAGTAAACAAAACGTGACCCACACCGTGGCTGTCACTCAGCCACGAAAAGGAGGGAAGCACTGACACTGCAGGGTGGATGGGCCGTGAGCACACGGTGCTGGGAGAGGCCAGACCCCAAAGGCCACCGTGTGATCCCATTCGTGTGGAGTGTCCGGGACAGGCACATCCACAGGGACCGAAAGCAGTTGCCAGGGGCTGGAGGCGGGTGAGACCTGACTGCTGATGGAGATAGGGTTTCTTTTAGGGGTGGAGGAATGTTCTGGAATTTGAATACTTTAAAATTGTGAGTTTATATCTCATCAAGCGGAGCACTTACTATTAAGTGTATATACCAATACCTTTATGTCCCTCACTATATATGTTTTATAGCTCATTTTTTATAATGCTAAATGAATTTAAAAATAGGATTTGGCCCAAACTGTAATACAAACAGAACGTAAGATAATGCCATTAAGATTTGTAAATCACTTTCACAATGACAAGCACTCAGTAGGTACTCAGTACAGGTCTGTTTGTTTTTTAAATTGATTTTAGAGAGAGAAAAAAGGGAGAGGGAGATTTGTTGTTCTACTTATTTATGCATTATTGATTGATTCTTGTATGTGCTCCCAATAGGGATCAAACCCGAAACCTTGGCATATTGGGATGACTTTCTAACCAACTGAGCTGCCTGGCCAGGGTGAGACATGTTTGATTAAAAAGAATTTCTCTCCTTAAAAGCTCAAGCTCAAGCTCACTGCACTCAAGGATGGAGCAAATCTACCAGAGGTTTGCCCATATGGTGAACATCCTATATTATAAAAGGCTAATATGCAAATAGACCAAATGGCAGAACAACCAGTTGCTATGACATGCACTGACCACCAGGGGGCAGACACTCAGCACAGGAACTGCCCCCTGGTGGTCAGTGCACTCCCACAGGGGGAGTGCCAGTCAGCCAGAAGCCCTGAGCTGGGCTCATGCTGCTGAGTGCAGTGGTGGTCTAAGCCAGCTGGTGGACATCCCCTGAGGGGTCCCAGACCACAAGAGGGTGCAGGTGGGCTGAGGTACCCCGCTCCCACAGTGCATGAACGTCATGCACTGGGCCTCTAGTGCTATATAATAAAAGCCTAATATGTTAAGTGTCTGTTCACTCAACTGGTTGCTATGATGCTCACTGACCACCAGGGGCAGACACTTCAGTAGCTTAGTTTGCTGTTGAGGTCCGGCCAGTTGGGACTGGGTGAGACAGGCTGGACATGCCCTGGAGATCCCTCCCTAGCCCCAATTGTGCACCAGTGGGGCCTTTCGCCTGACCGGTGCCCTCTTGCAATCTGGAACCCCTTGGGGGATGTCCACCTCTCGGCGTAGGTCCATGCACTGGGCTTCTAGTATAGTTATAAATGCCTGTCAAGAGTTCCATCTTCCCTCAACTTACCCAGGAATATTCATTGAATATTAAAATGGTGAGGAAAAAAACCAGCCCCACTCATCAGCGTATGTTTTTGGCAGGACATTAGGAAGTGGAGGCCAAGGGCTCCCCCGAGCATGGCTGGACACCTAGTGTCCCTGGTCCCTGCCCCCAAACGCTAGAACATCCTGCTATTATCAGAAGCAAAAAAAAAATAATAATAATATAAAATAAAAATAGAAGTTTTCCAAATTTCCAAAATGGCCCCGAAGAGACGTCGCCCACACTGAAAGGAGGCGCCAGAAATCAACAACCACGGAGCCAAACAGGATAATTTCAGGCTAGGGGGCAGGGAGGGGAGTGACAGGGACAGGCAGGTGACATGGGCGGGGTTGTTGGGAAGGCCTGCTGCGGTGGCGCCCCTGGAGCGGGGCTGAAAGGACAAGGTCTGGGGGAAGGCTGAGCCAGGCAGAGGGAGCAGCCTGCACAGCGGCTGGGCAGGACCTGCCGCCTCAGAGGAACAACCAGGCAAGGCCCATTCACAGCTCACAGGCCACAGTGGCTCCAGACTAGCCCCTGCCCCGGGGGCAGCTTTCCCTTCTGTGAACTGGGTGTCCAGACACCTAGTGGCTCTGTTGACTCCTTCCCTGCCCCCTCCCCCCCCATTCTTCCCCCAAACACTGGAGCCTGGTCCACGCTTCGGACTTTTGCTCTCTGCCAACCCCATTTCAGGTTTTAGACTCCAACCTTTGTCCGTGCTCCCATTTGGACACTCCAACACCCACTATTCCCGGGAGTCACTCCCATCCCCCTCCTCCTCTCCCCCAGGCAACCACAGATCCGCTTTTTGTCTCTGGATCTGCCTGCCCAGGGCATTCCACACACATGGAATCACACGCCGTGTGGCCTTCTGTGTCTAACTTCTCTCCCTGAGCATCCTGTGTTCAAGGTCCATCCCCACTGTGGTGTCAGTGAGTGCTTCCCTCCTTTTTATGGCTAAATGATATTCCATACCTTATTGCTAATATGTCATTAACCACAAGTTCACAGTCTGTCATTTTTAATAAATGGCAAAATTCCTGAAAATACAGCAAGGGGCTCCCGTGAGCTGGGGCGAGACTGCTCCAGCATGCCACCGGCCCGCGGGCAGCCTGCCCCACCGCATGAATTCTTCATGCCCCACACAAAGGGTGTCAATAATTGATGCTCCCGCTAGGCAGGTCCAAACCAGCCACTCCTTCTCTCCTCTCTGTCCTGGCTGCAATGGCCAAGGACGGCCTCAGGGGGCCCCACCTCTGCCCACTGTTCCCACACAACATCAGGTGCCCACTGCATGGAGCTCTGCAGTAACCATTGCTCACACTGCTCGTCAGTGCTCATCTTAAATATGGCCAAAGGGAAAGGGGACTCTGCCTCTGAGGCTGGGGAGACACCTGTGGTTATCAAACTGGGTTTCCTAGAGCCCTTGGGGGCCACCCCAAGCACAAGCAGGGTCTGTGGTAAGATTTCTACCGAGGAAGAATGTGGGGGCCAAACAGGAATGTTGGAAGACTTCTGCCAAAACCCGTGTAAGAAGTACAGGACCGGCTGGGGCCAGGCTGAGCAAAAGACGTTAAACTGCAAGTGGAGGCTTCAGGCCACGTGGCAGGAAAGTGGATGCAGCCCCTAAATGAGCTCTGGATTCACACTGTTCTCACCTACCCCAGGCCTCACCCCAGCACTCTCATGCTGTCCTCCCAGAAGTAGCCCCCAGAGGGCACCAGGAAACACCTAGGTGGTGCCCCAGGCCTCCTTTGCTCACTTCCCTCCAGGCTATCCACCTCCTCTATCATCTCCCAGCCCCACCTCGCTTCCTCCCCTTCCTCCCCCTCCTCTTCTAGCTCACTCGGCCACAGGCTTCCTCCCTGTTACTCCACACACCAGGCAAGGTCCTGCCCTAGGGCCATTGCTCGGCCTGGAATGCCCTTCCCCCCAGGTCTCCAAGTAGCTTTCTTCCTTGTCCTTCAGGACTTAAATCAAATGCCGCCTCCTCAGGAGGCCCTCTCAGAACCCCCATTTAAACTAACTTCCCCATCCATCCGACTCCCCATTATCTTCCTGCAGTTACTACTGAGTGTGATGATTTTCCTGGCTGAAAGGACATGTCTTCCGACCCTGAAGAGTGGTTCACAGTAGGTGCTCCGAATCTGTTTGCTGAATAAATAAATGACCCCTCCGAGGGTCACAGAGATCTCATTCGGAGATCCCACTGTTCAGCCAGGAAAACCGAGGCCCAGAGACAGAGTTGTCCCAAGGTTACACAGCAGCACAGCACGAGCTTCTGGGGGGGGGGGGGCCGCGCTTCCCCAGGTAGATGCTCCCAACTTCCACCATCACACTGGACACAAGGGGAAACTGAGGCCTGGAGGACAAGGCCTTAGAAGCTCTCAAGGACTCAGCCTGTGGTCCCTCCATGGAAGCTCAGGAGGGTGGGATTCCAGGGGAGGTATGGAGGCATCCCGAAGAGGCTGTGGGACTGCGCCTGGTCCTGCCAGCTCTGGGCCCCACCTCTCGGTGTAAATCCCTGGGGCTGAACCCAGACAAGCAGGAGTTATTTTACTCAGCATCTGCCTCTACGCGTGGCTGCTTCCATGCCAACAGATGGTTTTTCCTAGGCACCCTCTGTGGCCCCATTTGACAGACAGAGACACTGATACCTCCTAAATCCACCTCATTAGACCACCAAGCAACCGAAAAACCCCTTACCTGCTCAGGCCTCAGAGGAGGAAATTGAGGCTCAGGGCGTGTAAGGCTACATACACATCAGGAGGCAGCAGGAGGGGACACCCCGGGGCCTCAAATCTGTACCTGCCTAATTTCTTCTCTTAGGGACCCCCTGCCCTGCTCCCCATCAGAATGGGATTCAAGACCCCCATGGGCCTGGGCACTCACCTACCGCCGGTGCCCCAGGCCACGGAGCCTGCCAAGGGGAGAAGCACAGCCCAGGTGTTTGTGTGGCTGGGACTACAGCTCTTTGTTACAGTTTCCATAGGTACAGCGTCCCTGCCCTCCTCCACCCTCCCAGCTGCCCAGCCCTTGGCCCAGCCCATCGAGGCAACTTGTTATGTTTTAAAATTGACTTTGTGGACCTGGCAAGGTGGTGGAGGAAACAGCCTGTGCACAGGCCCTGAGGGTGTGAACAGAGAGGCTGTGTGCCTGGACAGTCAGAGAGAAAGTGGGAGGGCATGAGGGCCAGGAGAAACGTCTCTTCATTCCATTTTGGAGGGAAAACTGAGGCCCAGAGAAGGGAAGGGAACTGCCTGAGGACATGAAGGAGACTCACATTCCCGCATTTAATCCTGGGAGCAGCACAGAGCCCCAGGAGTTCTGTTCCTTCCATTACACAGGAAACCGAGGCTGGGAGAACCGAATCCTGTGTGAGTGGCAGAGTGGGAACGCAGGGTGGTCAGACTCCGAGATCTGAACTCCCTAACCACTTGCACAACTGCTCTCACCCATCTGCAGCCCCTCGGGGCCCTCGCCTCCTTCAGCTGGGCTGACCTACCCCATGGAGACCTGTTTACACTGGGGCTGCCCCTCCCAGGAGGGCCCCAGAATGGAGGAGGTAGTGAAGCCGCAGATCTGGGTCAGCTCACCTGCCAGTTACCCCCGCGAGTGGCAGTCCCAGGTCACAGCTGGCAAAACTGAGGCCAAGGCTTCAGGCCACCGGGGAGCTCCTAGGTGGCCAGTGTCGGTGGGCCTGGCCTTGGCTCCCCCAACAGCCTGGAATCTGGCCCAGCACCTGGCGCCAGGTGAAAGGAGGAGAGTCCATCAGAGTCCCCATTGGCGGGGGGCGGAGAGGGGGGGTAGTGGGGTCTCTCTGGTGCCGGAGCACCGCCCCATGCCAGTGGGGGCAGTTCAGACCCCCTGTGCCTTCTCCTCACCCATGTAGCAAAAGACTGTCAGAGACCGAGGAAAAGTTAGAGGGAGAGGGAAACTCAGGCCGGAACACAGGCGGACGGGGAAGCCGGGTTTGCAGGGGCACGACGTGGCGGGAGAGACGGAGGGCGGCCAGGTAGCCCCCGAAAGACGCCCCGGCATCGCTCTCTCACCTGCTCTTCGGGGCCCGTCGTGGACCCGACAGCCGGGATCCGGTCCCACCGCCTCCGAAGGGCCGACGCGCCCGCCGCGGAACTAGCGCTTGTTAACTCAGCGGGTGGGGCGCCAAGCTCTCGCCCTCCGCTCGCCTGGCGCGTCGTGGGCCCCGCCCCCGCCTGGCCCCGTCCTCTCGGAGGGGGATGGGCCAAGGACGTGGACTCGGCCAATAGCAGTGCGGGCGGCGTACAAAAAAGCCAATAGAAGCAAGTCACCGCCGAGGGAGGGGAGGGGCTAGGGGCGGGGCCAGGCGGCTCTGGGGATTCCTCCGGAATCGCGAAACCGGCCGGATGCTGGGGGCGCCGCGGCTCGGGGCCAGTCGGAAGACAGGGGAGGAAGGGGACAGAGTCAAAAACAAAGAGACCCAAGGGGAGAGAGGAAGGCTCAGAGTCAGAGAGAAAAACATCAACCGTGCAGTTCTGGACAGGACCCTTCCTCCCTGTGGGACTCAGTGTAGCCACCCGGGTAATAGAAATTTGGGTAGAAGCACGCTTCTTAAAGTACAACCAGGGAACCCTTTCCATCAGAATCACCTGGGAGCCCCTTAAAAATGCAGATTCCAGTACCCCCTCGGGCTGACTCTGACCCAGGGTCGAAGATCTATGGTTCCGGGCTGCTCATAAACTCTCTAGGTGAGGTGTGGGCAGTGGCTGGTTGGACGGGCCCTGGAGGTCCCACCAGGGGACTCCCAGAGCCAGCTTCAGTTTCAGTGGGAAACTCAGTGCAGGTGGGGCGGCAGGGCCAGCTGGGCATTCCCCTACTCCCCGTGAGGATGCAGCTGTGAGTCCTGGGAACGGGGCCCTGGAGCGGCTCCCAGCTCTCTTGCCTCCTGTTTCCTCTTTGCGGCCCCAACCCAGGTCCCAGTTGCAGCGAGAGCCAGGGAGGCCAGGGCAGGCCAGCTAACAGATGTTTGTTGAGTGCCTAGCCTGTCCTGCACAGCGGGGGGTGGGGGACAGGAAACTATGGCACAGATGCCTGAGGCCCAAATAAATGAAATGCTTCTTTATTCCATTTTGGAGGGGGAAACTGAGGCCCAGAGAGGGGACGTGAACTGCCTGAGGACATGCAGCCACAAGTGGCAGGGACGAGATTTAAAACCTAGGATTGCTTGTCCTACCTCTTCTCACCCTCAGCTAGGTCCTACTCTCTAAGTTGGGGTTTCTCATCCTCAGCACTATTGATATTTGGGGCAATAATTCCTTCAGGTGTGTGTGGGGGGAGCATCATGTGCTCTGTGGAATGTTGAGCAGCATCTCTGGCTCCACCCACTCAATGCCAAGGTAGGCCCTTTCCCCCAAGTCATTGCCAAGCATTTCCTTGGGGAGTCAGACTGGTCCCTGGTTAAGACCTAAATCCATCTCTTCATGTCCCTGAGCCCCAAATTATGGATCCGGGTAGCTCCTGGGGTTCACAGAGGCAGAGAGACCCATTTTAGCACCTCGTCAAACCACCGCAGGTTGTTTCAATGAGTGCTGTGTGGGCATGAGCAGGTGTGGAGCATGACGGAGGCGGGTTCAGTCCCAGCTTTGTCAATATCTGCCTACAAGTGTTCATCTCTCTGACCCTCCATTTTCCACATCTGTGACATGAGGATACTAACGCTTACAGGTCCACAAATAAGAGAATGAATAAAAAATGCAGGTTCTGCCCTGGCTGGTTTGGCTCAGCGGATGGAGCGACGGCCTCCAGATTGAAGACTCCTGGGTTCAATTCCGGTCGAGGGCACAGGCCTGGGTTGCAGGCTCAATCCCCAGTAGGAGATGTGCAGGAGGCAGCCGATCAATGATTCTTTCTCATCATTGATGTTTCTGTCTCCCCCTTTCCCTGCCTCTCTGAAATCAATAAAAATGTATTTTCTAAATGCAGGTTCTGCCCGGCTAGTGTCGCTCCAGGGCACATGTTGCAGACTTGATTCCTGGGTGGGGTGGGAATGGGCGGTAACTAATAGATGTTTCTCTCTCACATCAGTGTTTCTTTCTCTCTCTCCCTCTAAAATCACTAAACATATCCTCTGGTGAGGATTTTGTTCTTAAATGCTCACAAGAATGTGAAGAAATTAGAACTTTGAACATTGATGGTGGTGGGGGATATAAAATGGTGCAGCTGTTGTAGAAAAGCTTGGTGGTTCCTTAAAAATTAATCATAGACTTAGCATGTGACTGAGCAACTCCACTCATAGGAATCTACCCAATGAAGTTGAAAACAGGGATGCAAATAGGTAGTTCCACGGCAGCATTATTCACAACAGTCAAAAGGTAGAAATAACCTGTGTCCATCAACAGGTGATGAACAAGCACCATGTGGCTCATCTATACGATGGGATATTATTCGGGTCCCACGTCCGAGTTACCCAGACCCTGAAGAAGGAAGAAAATTCTGACTCCTGCTATAACTTGGGTGAACCTTGAGCACATGATACTGAGTGAAATAAGTCCGACATAACAGGAAAACACTGTGTGGTGCTGCTCATAAGAGGTCCCTGGAGGAGTCAAATACATAGAGACAGAAAGTAGGTGGTGGGAGCCAGGGGCTGGGGAAAGTGGGTGGGGAGTGTGTGTTTAATGAGAATGGAGTTTCAGTTTGGGAAGATGAGAAAGTTCTGGAGATAAATGGTGGTGACAATTACACAACAATGTGAATGTATTTAATACCACTGAACTGTACACTTAAAAAAGTGATAAACATTGTTATATATTTACCATAACTTTAGAAATGAATAATGTAATATACCAAAACACTGAGTTGTACACTTTAGGTGAGTGAATTGCATGGTATATAAATTATGTCTCGATAAAACTGTTTGGTTTTTTAAGAAAGGGCCAGAGCCACATCTGGTAATAATAGCAACAATAGCATAACTAATATTTATTGAGCACCTATTACGTGCCAGTCGCTATTAGCACTTTACATAAATTAACTCATCAAATCCTCACAGCAACCCTGCAAGGGGCTACAAGTGTTCCATTTCACAGGTGATGAAACGGGCTCAGAAGAAGCAGGTTGTGACAGAGGTGGGATTAGAACCTGGGGCAGTCTGAGTTGGGTGTAATATGTACAGCTCTTCTGAGCGGCCTGGACATCCTTGGGGTTGCTCCCAGAAGGTCATTCGTAGAAAACTGGGGGGTAGGGGAAGGAAGGAGCTCCTGAGTCTAATGAAGAACAGGCCAGAGGCTCTATTTAGGGTTAGAGGCTCAGCTCAGGTCTTGGGGTCATGGCTGTGCCTCTCCCGGCCGTGCACAGCAGGGGGCGCTGTTGCCCACAGCTGGCCCAGGAGCGACCTCACAGGAATAGGTGGCTAAAGTGGTCTGCATCTGCATGTGGGGAAGGGTCCCAAGTCCAAGTTACCCAAACCCTAAACCCATGCAGTGGCACCTGCACCCCAGAATCAAGCCTTGCATCCTGCCGGACTGTGTGGCCCCGAGAAAGAGATCCTCTTCTCTGTGCCTCTGCCTTGCCCCTGTGCAATGGGACCTCCGTGTGGAGAGGAGGGTTTTCTCCGGGATCCTCGGAGAGTCCCTCGCCTGGCGGCTTCACACTGCCCAGGAGCTTGGGGGACCAGTGGCCACAACAACCCCCCTCCTCTGCTCCAAGCCCCGAGCTAACTCCCCCATGACCTGAATCCACCTGTCCCCAGCCCATCTTATCTGTGAGGTGAGACCCCTCCCAAGGCCCCTTAAGAAGGAGAGTGGGCCCAGCTGGCTTGGCTCAGAGGCTGAGTGTCCACCTATGAACCAGGAGGTCATGGTTCGATTCCCAGTCAGGGCACATGCCTGGGTTGTGGGCTCGATCCCCGGGGGCAATGCAGGAGGCAGTTGATCAGTGATTCTCTCTCGTTACTGATGTTTCTGTTTCTCCCTTCCCTCTCTAGAATCAATAAAACTGTATTTAAAAAGAAAAGAAAGAGTGGGTGGGCAGGATGAGGAGGGTAGAAGCTTGCTGGAGCCCCACAGGCCAGGAGCTCACAGAACTTCCCCAAGAGCACTGGGGGGGGGGGGGCTGTCATCATCTCTGAGGTCACTGGCTCAACCAGAGGTCAGGGTCACGGATCAAGTGACCCCCTCCCTTCCCCTCTGCTAACAGGAGGCAGAAGAAAAGTGGGGCGGGAAGGTCCTAAAACAGCCTCAGTCCGTTGCCTCCATTGCCCCCTTCCCCGCACCTTCCTCCCCGCTGCACACTGAGCTAAACGCTGAGCAAAGGAGCAAGCTGGGCCTCAGTGGAAGGAAGCGTTTACAAGTGTAAGCGGAGCAGCCACCTGCCGGCCGCCTGCATGTGGGTGGCTGGTGTCTGGGGAGATAAACTCCAGTCGGGGCCTGTGTGCACGTGTGTATGTGGGTGTGTGTAGTTGGGGGGAATGGCCTGATCTGCTGCTGCTGATGAGGGTAGTGAGCCCCAAAGCATTCCTGGCAGGAGAAAACTTCATTTTTTGGAGCCTCGGTTTCTTTATCTGGAAAATGGGTGCAAACACAGCACCAGCTTCAGAGACTTGTAAAACTCTGAGGACACAGTGGGCTCAGCAGAGGCCTGACACGCACACAGGCCGCCGTCAGGGCTGGGACAGGCACACACGGGCGGTTGTGGGAGCCCAGACTGGGTCCCTGGGAAGCTTCCAGGGGGAGGTGACAACTGAGCTAAAACTTGAAGCAAGAGCAGGAGTCAGCCATGGCAAGAAGCAGGAAGGAGGCCCTTTCTAGCCTTGGCTTGCTGACCTCAGTCAGAGCACCGAGACCCACCTTGGCTTGCTGACCTCAGTCAAAGCACCGAGACCCACCTTGGCTTGCTGACCTCAGTCAAAGCACCGAGGCCCACCTTGGCTTGCTGACCTCAGTCAAAGCACCGAGGCCCACCTTGGCTTGCTGACCTCAGTCAAAGCACCGAGACCCACCTTGGCTTGCTGACCTCAGTCAAAGCACCGAGGCCCACCTTGGCTTGCTGACCTCAGTCAAAGCACCGAGACCCACCTTGCAGGCCAGTTGGGGGAGGGAGGCGGGGCTGAGCGGATGCGGGAGAGTGCTGAACTGAGAGTGAGTGCCCATGAGGACTGGTTATTAGCACTGGGGTTTTCTGTTCGCTGCTCCAAGGAGCCCCCCGGCTGTGGGAAGGAGGCAAAAGGAGCCTGTGAAAGGGCTGAAGGGTTGAATGTCCTGGTGAGTTGTTCCCTCCACCCTGGGAACCTCCTCACACTCCCAGACGCTGCAGCTGGTGAGATGGCTCCATGAGGGAGTACGTCCAGCTCCTGAGTCTGTTTCTGGTTTGGGCCCAAGTGATTTTGCTTGTCAGCCTCAGCTTCTTCATCCGCTGGGGCAGATTTGGTCCCCACCACGCTGAACTGCAGGGCATTGTGGGTCTGGGAGGGTCGACCTGAGTGGACTATCACCTGTCCAAAGTCGCCAGGTGTCCCTGGGAACCCAGGTGAGGAATTCGAGCTCTGGCCTGCCCCACCCAATGTACTCATGCATCCCACGTGTACTCAGTGAGCACTTGCTTTATAGCAGGCGCTGTTTCGGGCACTGAGGACCATCGGGGAACCCAGCAGACCCAACGCGCTGCCCTCGGGGAGCTGACTTTCCGGTGAACACGGAGCAGAAATTATGCAAATTATTTAAAAATTACAATTGTGCTATTCTGACGGGCAGTGGGACACTCAGAGCAATTGGGGTCCTGGGTCGGACCCTGGGACAGGAAAAGAAGGTCATTTGTAGAAAAACAAGAGGAATCCACACCCAGCGTTGGGAATCAAGCCCAGACCTGCCATCCTCTCTGTCCAGCTCGGTGCTTTCCTTCACCCTACTTCTGTCCCCTTCTCCGACTGTCCTTCCCTCCCATAGCTCAGTCTGGTCAGCCTCTCTGGGTTCCCTGACTATTTCCCTGAGACCCTCCCTCCACCAGGTGCCTGCAAGGCCCCCGAGGGTCAAGGCAACCCAGGAAGGCTTCCTGCAGGAGAGGGCTCCTGGGCAGCAGGGTGTGCTGAAGATTGGGGCCGACAGCCTGTGATGTCCTGGTTGGTTTGCTCATCCTCACTTCTCAGGGACACAGGGCTTAGGTGGGAAATCTGGTTCCTCCGCAGTCCTCACACCTGCCTATCTGTCTTGATGACTTCATCTGGGCCTGAGCAGGGTGCTGCTGACCTCATCCTCCCTCCTCCGAGAGGGGTGTTAGCCAAACCTGACATGATAAAATGATAACTCGGCAGCCCCACACCTGGCCAGAATCTAGGGCAACAAGCGTCTTCTACACATTATCTCAGAGGCCCTGTCGTGGCATTGTCACAGGCTCCCTCAAGCGGATAAAGAAACTTACCCCAAAGAAGGAATTCACGTGCCTGGAGGAGACACAGCCGCTCACAGCTCAGCCACTCAGCCACTGCACTCTGCCTTCGATTCATTCTCCCTGCAGTCGCTAGGGGGTGCCTGTGAGCAGGAGAGTCAAGTCAGGTCCCGGGGCCCACAGCCTTTCAGGGCTCCCACCTCCCTAGTAGTAAAAGCCCAAATCCTCCCCACAAGGTCCTACAGAACCTGCCTGTGTCCCTTCTCTGCCCTCACTTCCTCCCTCTCTCCCATCACTCACTGTTCCTGACAAATGGGCATCTTTGATATTCCTTAAATACTCTGAGCAGGGTCCTGCCCCCGGGCCTTTGCACGGGCTGTTCCCTCTGCCAGGGATGCTGTTTCTGAAGATCTTTATAGAGACTCTCCTTGACATCCGCTGAGGGTGCGGAGGGAGGAGATTCCTGCTGACAGACGGCTGAGGGGCTGGAGGGGGTGGAATGCCTTCTGTCCCCTTCACCACTCCCATTGGAGTTCTCCCCTTCACCTGGGCCTCTGTTCCCCATCTGTAACACGGACAGGTGACATTTCCAAATCGATGCCAATGGTTTCTTACGTTTTCCATTTCCCTCATATCCATAATTGTTGACTATTTTCCTCTAAACCTGCTCACATTTGGAACATCAACAAATAAATAGCCCAGGCAGTGTGGCTCAGTGGTTGAATGTCGACCTATAAACCACAGGAGGGACACGGTTCGATTCCAGGTCAGGGCACATGCCGGCTGTGGGCTCGCTCCCTGGTGTGGGGAGTGCAGGAGGCACCGATCGATGATTCCCTCATCATTGATGTTTCTAATCTCTCTCTCCCTCCCTTCCTCTCTGAAATCAGTTTTTTAAAAATTACAAATAAATAAATAAATGTGTTCGTTTTCTAGTCTCTTTGTTATCCCAAAGGCGGACACATCAGCGTATCCTGCTGTGAGTGGCAGCAACTGGAAATGCCCGTTAGTCTGAGCCTCAGCGGAACTGCTGCCGTCGGGAGCGCTGACCCTGTGGCGTGTGGTGGGTGAGCAGACGGGAAAGCGCTGCAGACCCCGGCCCCCAGGACCGGCTGAGACTGGAAAAGACGGGAATGACATTTAAGAGGGGGCTCTTTGCACCTGGAGTTCGATACTGTTTCCTGCCACAGCCGTCACCCCCTAAAGCCGTGTTTTTCCTGAACTAGAAGCTCACGGTGCCGTGGGTGACACTGGAACCGATTTCCGGACCCGGTTCTGAGACTTAACCCCCAGGCGGCCTCCCTGACAGTCCACTTCCGATAGTGTCTGTGTCGCCCATCCCTGTTCCCTGTCTGTCTCTCTCACCGTGTTCCGTGAAAGCCAGAATATTGCCTACCTCGTTCCTGCTGTGTCTCCAGCACCGAGAGCAGGTCGGCACACAACAGGCGCCCGATGCGTGTTTGGGGGATGAATGAATGTATCCATGTCCGCATCGGCTTGTGGGTGGCAGAATAATGATCGCTCCCCGCCCCGCCCCACCCCCCAAAAAGTCGGGTCTTACTCTCCAGAACCTGTGCACTGACGTGGCAGAAGTGGCTTTGCAGGAGCGATTCAGTGAAGGATGTGGAGCTAGGGAAGGGTCCCGGGCTATCTGGGCGAGCTCAATGTCATCGCAGGGGGTCACGCGAGGGAGGCATGAGTACTAGCGTCTGAGACGTGACCACAGAAGCCGAGAGCCACAGTGATGCCGTGTGAGAAAGACCTGACCCGCCGGTGCCGGCTTCGGGATGGAGAGAGGCCGAAGGCCCAGCCATGCCGGAAGCCGGAGGGGCTGGAAAAGGTAAGAGCATGGGGTTCTCCCCGAGAGCCCCCGCAGGTCTGCAATCCTGCTGACACCTTGACTTTAGCTCCGGGCAGAGCAGGGTGGAACCCAACTGGGGAGAGTGAAGGTGTCAGGACCCTGGAGAGCTCTACCCAGCCCTGATGCCCGCTCAACCAACATTGACTGAATGCCCACTGTGTGCCAGGCCCTGTTCCGGCTTCTGGGGAGGTAGCAGTAGAGGAAATTGATGAAAATCCTTGCCTTCGTGGAGCTGACATTCCAGTGGAAAAGATGCACAATAAACGATCGAATAAAATGCGTAGCGCAGTGGCAGGTGTAAACTCTCTCTCATCAGTAAAGAAGCAGGTTGCCAGAGGAACAGAGTGCTTGTTCGTAAAGGCACCTCCGAGGAGGTGCCGTGTGAGCGCAGACTAACGGAGGTGAGGAGAGAACATGCGTGTTTCTGCGGGAAGAGTGTTCCACGCAGAGGGAACAGCATGTGCAAAGGCTCTGAGGCATTCGCACATGCTGTTGAGCTGTGGTTTTGGGGACAGATGGAGAAACGACGGAGGAGGATTGATGCTTCTGAGGGCACATATCCAGTGCCCCAGCAGTTCCATTTTTAGCCATACTCCTTAGAGGAAATACTTTGCCAAGTGCATAAAGAGACATGTAAAAGCTGTTCACAGCAGCAGCATAATATCAAAAACCAAGAATTAGCCTAAAAATGCATCAACCAGCCAACCCAGTGTGCCTTGGTGGTTGAGTGTCAACCTATGAACCAGAAGGTTGCAGTTCAATTCCCAGTCAGGGTACATGCCGGGGGTTTCAGACTTGATCCGCCCCCCCCCCCGGGGGGGGGCATGCAAGAGGCAGTAGATCAATAGTTCTCTCTCATCACTGATGTTTATTATCTCTCTTTCCCTCTTCCTTCTTCTCTGAAATCAATAAAAATACGTTTTTTAAAAATACATCAACAAGAGAACAGATAAATGAATGAAGGCATATTCAAATGATAGACTAGTGTGGGAATTAGATTAATACAATAATTTCTTTTTTATTTTACAAATATGTTTTTTTAATATATTTTTATTGATTTCAGAGAGGAAGGGAGAAGGAGAGAGAGATATAGAAGTATCAATGGTGAGAAGGAATCATTGATCTGCTGCTTCCTGCACGCCCCCTACTGGGGACTGAGCCAGCCTGGGGACGTGCCCTGTCTGGGAGGGAATCCAACCCTGACCTCCTGGCTCACGGGTTGACGCTCAACCACTGCGCACCGACTGGGCACAATGCTGTCTGACATTAACTGAGCACCTGCTGTGCGCCAGGCACTTTCTGGGACAACAGGCACCATCCCTTGGAAAACCACCCTAAAAATTAGGGAATGTCTGTATTTATGTTTCTCAAAGGGGGCAGCTTTACCATGTCCATCGACTTGGACAATTTCTCCCAGCAGGGAGCCTAATGCCCCTCCTTGAGGGTGGGCTGGACTTGGTGCTTTGCTTTTCACGCCCAGAATAAGGCAGCAGCGACCACGTGTGCCTTTAAGACCAGGGAACAGAAAGCGCTCAGCTCCCTCCACCAGCACTCCACCGGGGCGAGGGGAGCGGCAGCCAGCTGCCATGTGGGAAGGGTGTTCACGCTCCCTCTGGCGAAGTCCGCATGGACAGGAACAGAGGGGGGCTGGGGGGCCTCCTGCCAACAGCCATGCGCCTGCACCACCTTGGAAGCAGCTCCTCGGGGCCCAGCGGGGTGCCTGCCAAGGGCCAGCCCGGAACATCCACATAAAGCCTGGAAGTGGAGGAGGCAGCACCTCTTTGTTGTTGTGCGCTGTCAGGTTTCGGGATACTGTTACTCCACAATAGTGACTGCTGTGCCAGATGAGGCAACCGAGGCACCGAGAGATGAAGTAACTCTCCCCAAACCCAAATCAGAGCCCAGGCCCAGCAGAGCTTGGCCTGGAAGGCAGCTGTTACTGGGCTCCTGTCTTCGGGAAGGAGATTTCAGGCAAGAGCCTCAGCAAAAGCACGCTCAGGCCCGAGAGGCAGCGCGGGAGGAGCCACAGGAGAGCCGGGCCGGGCTGTGCTCACAGGGAAGTCGGAGGAAAGGGGCGTTAGCCCGGGATGAGCTGCGCCTGCCCGTGGCTCCCCTGAGATGCCTGCGGGGGGGGGGGGGGGGGGGGGGGGAAGAGGGAGAAGGGAACAGGGACGTGCTCCCCAGAGAGAGTGGGAGCGGGGTCCTCTGCGCTGAGGGTGTTTATGTCTCTTGGAGGCGAGGCTCTCCGGGGAGGATCTCAGAGGATTCGCCAGCTTTCCGGGTGCTCCTCCCAGGGCTGGGGTCTGCACGCACTGTCGCATTGTCAGCAGCAGGGCAGGGCAGGGCTCCATCAGTGCGGCTGGTCCTGATGTCGGCATCGCTGGTCTGGTTTTTGGTGCGTTTCTGGGCCTGGAGCGGAAGCACAGCGGAGGCCTGGATGTCCCCTTACAGAGGACGACGCCTGCTCCGCAGCGGTGGCCGCTGGGTCAGATGAGGCCACCGAGGCATCGAGAGTAGCTGTAAGGTCAGGGCTACACGGCAGGGCCAGCGGCACGCTAGGGGAGGCGTGAGGCCCGTGTTTTCCCAGTTTGTCCATTGCTAGGCACCCGGGACTTTGCACACAGGGGCCCCTCTGTACCTGCCCCATCGTCGTCCTTGCTCTGCTCGTGTCTGTCTAACTGCCTAGTACACAGGGAGTGAAAATTAAATATTGAGTGAAAAAAAAGTTGCAGAATTTTATTTGCCATGTGAGTATATTAATGTCAGTTTTTATGCACAAAATAATTCTATTTGCTGTTCATGGGTATATAAATGTGGGAATGGAACTGGGAATCAAATTAGACTTCATATTTAGTTCTAATGTTTTCTTTTTCTTTTTTTTAAATCCTCACCTGAGGATACTTTTTCCGTTGCTTTTTCACAGAGTAGAAGGGAGGAGGGAAAGAGAGAAACATTGATGGGAGACGCATTGACTGGTTGCCCCTGGTGGGTGGAGTTTGGGGGAGGGGGTTGGGGAGCAAACCTGCAACCAAGGTACATGCCTTTGACCAGGAATCAAATCCAAGACCCTTCGGTGGGCAGGCCCAAGCTCTAACCACTGTACACACCAGCCAGGGTTTGTAAGGGGGGGGGGGGTTGTTTGTTTGTTTGATTTGTTTTTTTTAATGAAAAAGATTTGAAGCAAACACGCCAAGTGTTAACCACTGTCAGTTCTGATGGGAGAGGCACAGGTGTGTGCTGTATTTGTCTTCGCACTTTCGGTTTTCTTAAAATTAAAATTAACTGATTATGAGGAAGAAGGAGTGGGGGAGGATGTGAACGGTGCAGTAGGAGCAGCAGGAGTGGAAGGCGCCCCAGGCAGAGGCACCCGCTTCTTGGAGGCCTGGAGGCAGCGGCAGGAAGTGAGGAAAGCTAGCAAAGTCGTTCTGCACCCTGCGGGCACAACGCAGTGCCAGCCCCCACTCCAGCCATTACAAGGTGGGGGGGGGAGTTAATGGTGCCCCAGGGGACGGGGCTGGCAACAGCTGGGTGCGTGGTTCTGGGCAGTAGCCCCTGAAAACATGTTTTCTGAATGATAAGTGAATTATCTGGGGAGAATAATACGGAAGGTGAGAAGGGTGGGCAGGTCTCCACAAGCCTGCAGTTTGGAGTTGGGATTGTTTGGGTGGCCAAGATCCGGTTCCTTCCATTGTACTTTTAAAAATATATATTTTATTGATTTTTTTTAATAGAGAGGAAGGGAGAGGGATAGAGAGTTAGGAACATCAATGAGAGAGAAACATCAATCAGCCACCCCCTACTGGGGATGTGCCCGCAACCAAAGTACATGCCCTTGACCAGAATGGAACCTGGGACCCTTCAGTCCGCAGGCTGACGCTCTATCCACTGAGCCAAACCGGTTTTGGTCCTTCCATTGTACTTAATCAACTGCCATCACAAGCCTCGAGTAATTCCAGGGGGAGATGCAAGAAGACACAGAGAGACCCAGGGGAAGATGTAAGAAGACACAGAGAGACCCAGGGGAAGATGTAAGAAGACACAGAGACCCAGGCAGCTTTTGGAGCTGGGTGGCTGGGAGGGCTTCCCGGAGGAGGTGACCTTTGAGCTGAGACCTAAAGGGTGAGCCAGCCTGGACCTGAGTGGAAAGGTGTGCCGGGCAGAGGGAGCAGCAAGCGTGGAGGCCCTGAGGAGGCGACATGCAGACCGGCGTTTCCGACACAGGGAGACCAGGGCTGTGTCGGGGGGTCCAGAGGTGACGGGGGCGGGGGAGGGTTGGGCCAAGCTTCAGGAGACTAGGATTCAGGCATGAAATCCCCAGGTCAGCGCTGCCACTCAGCACAGGCCCCACCACCCCTGTGCTCCCGAGGGAAGCAGCACCTGAACGGAGCTTTATTCCCCCCCGGGGAGCGGGAGTGAACGCCATCACCCCACGTTCTTCCGACTTTAAATTTAGCCCAGTGCACACGGAACCTGGTGCGGGAACAACAAGAAGTTATTAAGATGTAATTCCGTTCCCGTCTCCAGCAGCAGAGGGACCGGCAGAGGGAGGAGGGATTTAGAGAACGTGGAGATGACAACTCACAGGAGTCAGGGCCGCTGGAACGGGAGGCTTCGGGGGTCCCGGACCTGGCCCCCCACCTCCTCCGGTCCTGCTCCCCACAGCCCGGTTCCCACACAGCCACGACCAGAACAGCCAGTCTGAACCCAGGTCACCCCATCCCACCAGCCCCAGACCCCTGGTTCCCACTGTCCTGCCAGCAAAGCCCAAGCCCCAGCTTCCCTGCCCCCACGGCGCCCCAGCCAGAGAAAACCCGCCTCGCCGCTGAGTCTTTGCCCGGCCGTGCCCTCTGCTGCTCTGCCCATTCTAGAAAGAGACAGAGGAAGAAGTCATCCAGGTTGTCTTAGTCATCTCTGGCTGCGTAAGAAATGACCCCCAAATTAGCGGCTTCCAGCAAGACATCATGACTCGCAGTTCTGGGGATCAAGAATACAGGCTTGGCCCTGGCCCGTGTGGCTCATTGGGTAGAGCGCCGGGCCACAAACGAACGAAAGAAGGCCCGAGGTTGTGATTCTGTGCCAGGCCGGGGTGTGAGCAAAAGGCAACCAATCGATGTGCTCTCTCTCATGTCAATGTTTCTCTCTCTCTCCCCTCTCCCCCCTCCCTTCGTCCGTCGTTCCCTCCTTTCCTCCCTTCCACTCTCTTTAAAACTCAATGGAAAAGAATGCCCTGGGGTGAGGATTAACAACAACAAACAGAACACAGGCCTGGCTTAGCTAGGTGCCCTGCCTCGGGTCTCATAAGAACGAATCCACAGGCAGTCAGGTGATATTCCCATCTGAAGGCTGGGCTTCGTCTTTGGCGGCATTCGGCCTCCCAGGGCTGTTAGCCAGAGGCTGCCCTCAGCCCCGCTAGGGGGTCTTCTTTGCCAGGGTAGGCATGGGGTGAGCCACAGAGAGGAGAGAGAGAGAGAGAAGGAGGGAAGGGTGGGGAGAGGAAGGAAAGAGAGAGAACCAGCAAAACCGAAGCTGCAATCTTATGTAACCTAATTTCTCTCATAAGTAACATCCCATCACTTGCTAAATTCTATTGGTTAGAAATGAGTCATCGGCCCCACGCACACCCAGCTGGAGGGGACTGCACAGGGATGAGGAACTGGGGCTTCATTAAAGGTATCACTTTATGCACAGGCTTGGATTACTACGCAGCTGTTAAAAGTGACAGGGAGCCCTAGCCAGCCTGGCTCAGCAGATAGGGCGTCGGCCTGTGGACTGAAGGGTCCCAGGTTCGATTCCAGCCAAAAGCACATGCCTGGGTTGTGGGCTTGATCCCCAGGAGGGGGCGTGCAGGAGGCAGTCGATCAATGATTCCCTCTCATCATTGATATTTCTCTCTCTCCTTCTCCTTTCCTCTCTGAAATCAATAAAAATATATTTTAAAAATTCAAATCAACTAGAATTGAGCTTTCTCTAAACATGCATTTCTGTCCTGTTTACCTGATATTTTTAGGTGATTGACAAGTCCTGCTATTACCATTTTTCTTAAGAAGTTCATGAGGAAATTGTTTTTTGGGGGGTTTTTACTTTTTATTTTGAAATACTTTTATTTTATTTTATTGGGGTGACATTAGTAAACATGGACATACAGGTTACATGTGTGGATTACTAATTTACAAAATGTGTTTATAGGACCATGTGCTCACCACCCAGACTCAAATCTCCTCCTGTCACCTCATATTAGGTCCCCTTTCTTCCCCCACCCTCTCCCTCTGGCAACCACCATACCGCTGTTGCTCATGAGTTTCAGTTTCATATTTCACACATGAGTGAAATCCTATAGTTCTCAGCTTTTTGTGTTTGACTTGTTTCCCTTCACATAATATTCTCCCGGTCCATCGGTGTTGTAAGTGATGCTATTTCATCCTTTCTTACGGCCGTATGTTTAAAACACAAAGGTATGTCAGTAAACACCAGAGGAGACACACATCCACCTTTATGTATAAAAGGCTAACATGCAAAGTGTCCCCTCGAGAGTTTGACCTGGAGTTCAATCGCTTGCTATGACGTGTGCTGACCCCAGGGAGTGGTGCAGAACATGGTGGGCAACCAGCAGCAGCAGGGGACTGAGGGAGCCAGGGAAGAAGGAGGCGGGGCAAGGAGGGAGGAAGGGAGGGTGCAGAGCCTGATTGGCCCTGATCACTGGCCAGGCCTAGGGACCCCTAACTGCAAGAATTTCGTGCACCAGGCCTCTAGTTTTCTATAATATTATATAACACATTCAAAATTCTCCCAGGACTCACTACAAACTGTTAAACACGGGCAGGTCATCTACAGGATTTTTTCAAGCCATCATTTTAAGGGCATTCTAAAGATGTTCTAGAGATAAAGACTGGAGGTCCATAACCGTTCTAGAGGGTACACCCACGGGACAGAAAGAAACACTTGATATCCTCTGATCCAGTGCCCACCCTCCTTTCCAACTTTTACTTTATTTTGGAAACTTTAGAGCCAGAAAGATGAATGCACTTGGCCAAGCTCACCTGTTGGTCAGTCCTGAGAGCAGAGCCTGTGACTCCCAGTATTTTCAGTCTCCACAGCCCGGCCCTGCGGAGAGAGCTCCTGGTCTGGCAGAAAGAGAAGACTGTACGGAGCAGCCGGAAGTCAGCACACAGGCCCTCACCCCCAGAGGTAAGGCCCCACTGTCCAAGGCCACCTCTCCATGGCCGATCTCCCAGGCAGTGTCCCTACCGGAGCCTTCGATGCGATTAAGAGTTCAGATGGCCTGGCCGGGGTGGCATAGGGAAGTCGTGGTTCGATTCCCATCAACGCATGTGTCCGGGTTGCTGGTTCAAGTTCTGGTTGTTCCTTTCTCACGTTTCCCTCTCCTTTCCCCTTTCTCCAAAATCAAAAATTCAAAACGATTTTAGAAAACAGACAGTGGCAGTGTGTTCCATCACAAGACCAAGAAGCATCAGCTGAAGCCGCAGGCTCAGGCCTGGCTCCCGTCCTACCGGTGACGGGCTGGTGCTGCCGCAGTCACAGAGCTTCGGAACCCCACCTCCAAGGACCAGGGTCCCAGGTTCCCGTGTGCTTCCCCGAGGGCGGTGGACAGAGGATCCTGTCCTCCTGCTCCGCCAACAAGGCCCACTGTCTGCTCTGTTAGGTCATCCGCCTTCACAACCTGACGCCCCCATGGGAACCTTCCCATTCAGCACCCCCAGCACTCCCCGAGGGCCCCCGCTGTTGAGGAGCCATTCCTGTCATAAAAAGCACAGGTCCCTGGGTGTCTCCTCGTTGGGATGGAATGGTCATCAAGACATGAAGGGGCGGTTTGGCTGGCATTGGGCTGCTGTCCTCCACTTGTCCTTCGGGCCGCTCTCCACACTGCACCCATTAACGTCCGCCCCAAACCCTACGGACTCAGGAGAGCTCACCTGCTTTCAGGCTTCGGCGAGGCTTGACTGATGGGGAGTTGGTCGGAGAGAAGATGAAAGAACAAAGCGAGTGAGGGGAGAGGCTGTGTCCTCCCACCCGGCTCCTGCGGGTTTGCCTCTCGCTGGCTGAGTGTCCCACTGGGCACTGCGCCCCTCGGTCTGACCTCTCGGAAGGACTCTCCGGCCCCAGACAACAACCTCTCCCTCTTTCAGACCCATCCAGGGCATATTCCCGCACTAACCTGTGTGGGTCCTACCCTTACCCCTCCTGGATTATTATTTCCTTTGCCAATGAAACATGTTCAAGACATCTTTTTTGTTATTATTATTGATTTCAGAGAGGAAGGGAGAGGGAGAAACATCAATGGTGAGAGAGGTTCACTGATCGGCTGCCTCCTGCACACCCCACTCTGGGGACCGAGCCCACAACCCCAGCACGTGTCCTTGACCAGACTCGAACCCGGGACCCTTCTGTCCTCAGGCCGACGCTCTATCCACTGAGCCAAACCAGCTGGGGCTCAATGCATCGTGATGCCGGGGTGCCGTCTCTGGCCTCCTGACCACAGCGGATGTCAGCGTTGCAGGTCCCCTGCAGGTCACGCTGAGGCCTCCCGGTCCTCCGTGGACATACGAATGGTGTGTGTTCGGTTCCTTGTTTGGAAGGTGGCCATTCCTCTTCCCTTTCTTTGTTAAAATGATTTTTTAAAAATAGATTTTCATTGATTTTTAGAGAGAGGAAGAGAGAGAGGAACGTCCATGTCAGAGCAGCACATGGGTCGGCTGTCCATACTGGCCCTAGCAGGGGTCAAGCCCGAACCCAGGCCTGTGCCCCAACTGGGAATGAAACAGGCAGCTCTTAGGTGCTCAGGGGCAGCACCCGACCAACTGAGTCCCACCAGCCAGCTCAGCCCCTTAAATGCTCCCTCACCCCGGACACCGGGAAGAAGTAGTCTGGACCCTGTCTGTCAGGTTCATCCTCGTTGCTAGGCAACCCAAAGCTCTTGACTCCCCTAGCCCCCAATTCATATTCCTTCCTTGGGTAGAACAGGTAAGCTGTCCCCCCTCCCCTCCCCCTTGCCCGTGCACCAAGCTACCCTTTCTGAACCAAGCTAGCCTCGGGATGAGGGTCCCAAAGCAAGCTGCCCCCACCCCCCACTCCCCCACCCACCGTGGGGGCGGCCATGTCTCCTTGAGTCACCTTCTCTGTGCCGGTTTGTCTCCCCGACACCCAGGGAGGTGGCACTCTCGTTGTCTGTCCTCTTACACACGAGGCTGAGGGCCCGGGTCCTACAGAAAGTGGTGGCCTGAGGGGACCTCACCTCAGCGGCAGGGGTCCCAGGGCAGGTGCTGTGCGACTCAGGGGTGGCTCCTTCCCTTCCTGTTCTCCCCACCCCACTCCCCGGCTGGGAGAAGGGAGGTCACAGGATACATGTCAGTTCTGCTTCCCAGCTGAGCAGAGTAGATGGGGAAGCAGGGAGCAGATGGAGGGCCCAGAATAGAGGCCCCCCCACCCCAGTAGAAAAGGAGGGCGTGGAGCTCAGAGAAGGGCAGCACTAGGGGGGGCGCCCAGCACATCTCAGGTCCCTGCTGCCTGCTCCCGGAGATGGAAATGGCAAGTCAGGGGAGAGGAGAGGTAAGGAGAGGTGTGTGTGTGTGTTGGCGGGGAGGGGACTGATGGAGGGAGGGGTCAGATAGGAGAGCTGATAGAAGGAGGTATGGGGAGGAGAGATGGAGGGAGACCAGACCATCGCCCCCATCTGGGGGGCTGGGGGCTAGTCCTAGAAGGATATAGGGGTCCACACCATTTCCTGGGGGAGGGGAGAAGGTGAAGGAGGTACAGTGGAGAAGAGAGTTAGGGGGAGGAGGGGAGGGTGAAAGAGCTGGGAAGCTGAGAGAGGAGGAGGGAAGCAGTGGATGAAGCAGGTGCTCCACAGGAGAAGCAGAGACAAATGGAGGCCCCGACAGCGAGAGGGAGGAGGTGCACACCCGGCGCACACGGGGGCAGAGACACGCACAGGGAGGCAGACGGGCAGACGGTCACGAGACCAGGGAGAGACCGCAGTGACATTCGGATGATAATTGTCCAGGTCACAGTGGCCGGCAGACTCATCAGCCAACAGAGCCAAATACCAGCACAACGACCGAAATTTCGTTTGAGAGCCAAAATTTTTAAACTTAAACTTCTAACGCCACTTCTTCAAAATAGACTCGCCCGGGCCGTGGTATTTTGTGGACGAGCCACACTCAAGGGGCCAAAGAGCTGCATGTGGCTCTCGAGCCGCAGTTTGCCGACCACGGGTCTAGGAGGTTGGTGGTTTCCTTCTCTCAGCAGTTACCTTTGGGTGCCCAGGAGGTCCCCCTTAGGTCACCTCCTACCCCTGGTGGTCAGGCTGGGGTGGAAAGAGGGGAGGTGGAGGGAGCAGGGAGGGAAGACCTGGTGTGGGTGGGAGAATTAAGGGTGTAGAGAAGAGGGGCTTGGAGCTGGGGCATTAAAGGATTAATAGGCAACCAATCACTAGTAAGGAATGACTTTGGGTGAAAGGCATTACTAGGACAAGCAGTGGGCAGAGCCTGTGCAAAGGTCCTGGGGTAGGATGGTGCCTGGTGTGTTGGGGGAATATCGAGGAGGCCACGTGGCTGAGGCAGAGTGCGTGAGAGGGAGAAAGGGAGGCCTGAGGGCCGAGAGGGGCCGGGGCAGGTTGTGCAGGGCTTTGTGGGAAGACTTGGACTGGTACCACTGAGGGAAGTGGGCATTGTGGGGGCACTGGAGGAGCACAGATCTGCTTAGATTTTAAATGGATCATTCTGAATTTTTTCCTAAAAGAAGAAAAACAAAAATCTCAGGCAACAGTGACAACACTGTCACTGTTTCAGGCAACACTGTCCATCGACTAAGGTTGGTCCTTATGTGGTTTTATCCCCCAATTTTGTTACTTAAGATGTTCTCCAAACATAAACCAACTAATGACTGAGCAATGACAGCTCCAGCCCCGGCTGAACCCACTGACTTTGGGCTCCCAGGCCTCCCTCTGAGGAGCATTCAATCCTCTGCCGGGGCTGGGGACCCCCCGGCTGCCCTCACCTGGAGCCTCTGGCAGGAGCCGGCTTCTTCCCGGACTCCTCCACGGATGCCTCCACTCTGCAGGTCTAATTGTGCGCGAAATCCAATCGAATCATCAGGCCCCGATGAGCAGTTTTCGGGATTATTTAGTTCAGTGAAGTAAATAATGACATTAGCGTTCTCCTGCCAGCTCCTGGAAGCCCCGTCCCCCCCATTTCGGTGCTGGCTGCCTGCGCAGTCTTTAGCCTGAGGAGTGGGAACAGAGCGTGAGGGGCACAAAGTCTTCAGATGTGAGCAGCGGAGGGACTCTGCTCTTTCCTAAGCAGCACCTGCCTGAAGCCACAGAGAGTCAGGGCCTCTGGAGTCCATTTCCACCTCTTCTGCTTCCCTACAGGCAAATGATGACCGCGCTCCCCCCCCCCCCCCCCATCTCCAGCCTTGGTGTGTCAAGGCAGAACTCAAATACCAGACAAGGCTAGTGACATGCATAGTGGTGGTGATGGGGGATTCTGGTGTGCATGAACCCTAAGATCTTGTTTTGTTAGGAAATACAGAGAGACATTAACTTTCTGCCGTGATAGCCTAAGTACGCATTTTAAAAACTACAAGGATGGTCTGGTCTATGTGGCTCAGTTGGTTGGGTAGAAGGCATTCCAGGCAGTGGGCACAGCCTATGCAAAGGTCCTGGGGCAGGACTGTGCCTGGTCACCAAAAGGTTGCTAGTTTGATTCCTGGTCAGGGTTTGCTGGCTTGAGTCCCAGTAGAGGAGCATGCAGGAAGCAGCCGATCTCAGTGTTTCACTTTCACATAGATATTTCTCTCTATCTCTAAAAATCAATAAAAATATTTTTAAAAAATGAATGGCCTACCTTATAAAATGTTTTTAAAAAGTATGAGGGTAGCCAAAACCGGTTTGGCTCAGTGGATAGAGCGTCGGCCTGCGGACTGAGAGGTCCCGGGTTCGATTCCGGTCAAGGGCATGTACCTTGGCTGCGGGCACATCCCCAGTGGGGGGTGTGCAGGAGGCAGCTGGTCGATGTTTCTCTCTCATCGATGTTTCTGACTTTCTATCCTTCTCCCTTCCTCTCTGTAAAAAATCAATATATTTTTTTAAAAAAGTATGAGGGTAAACAACAAAAAGTATGAGGTGACTATGCAGAAGACAGAAATAGAATGAATAGAAAAACCAAGATGGCGGCATAGGTAAACACCTAAACTGCTGCCTCGCACAACAATTTCAAAACTACAACGGAAAGATAAAACGGACGTCACCCAGAACCACAGGAAAGCTGGCTGAATGGAAATTCTATAGCTAGAAGGAAAGAGAAAAAGACACGGAGACTCAGAGGAGCTGCAAAGCCTGAGGTACGGAGACAGTGCACAGAGAGGACGGGCGGGGTTTCTCTAGAGGGAAGGAGACAAAAGCTATCATAAGATTCAGAAATTCTCCTTCTGCACATTTATTGAAAGAAAATGAAACGCTGACCTGAAAAGATATATGCACCCTCGAGTTCACTGCAGCATTATTTACAGTAATCAAGATATGGAAGCAACCTAAGTGCCCACTGGTGGATGACTGGATAAGGAAGCTGTGCTACATATATACAATGGAACGTTATCTCCCTATATAAAAGCTTACTATGCTGTGTCCATCCGACTATCTGACCAGTCTCCATGACGCACAGTGACCACCAGAGGGCAGATGCTCCAACCGGTAGGTTAGCTTGCTGCTGGGGTCTGGCCTATCATGACCGGTAAGAGGCTGCACACGCCTCGGAGCCCTCCCTCAGTCCCTCCCCGGCCTGGCCTGCGCCCTCTCGCAATCCGGGACCTCTGGGGGGATGTCAGAGAGCCGGTTTTCGCCCAGTCCCCATAGGCCAACCCGAGGGACCCCACCAGCGCACAAATCCATGCACCAGCCTCTAGTGCAGCAGTAAAAAAGAATGAAATCTGCCGAGACCGGTTTGGCTCAGTGGATAGAGCGTCGGACTGCGGACTGAAGGGTCCCGGGTTCGATTCCGGCAAGGGCATGTGCCTTGGCTGCGGGCACAACTCCAGTAGGGGGCGTGCAGGAGGCAGCTGATCGATGTCTCTCTCTCATCGATGTTTCTGACTTTCTATCCCTCTCCCTTCTGCTCTGTAAAAAATCAATAAAATATATTAAAAAAAAAAAAAAAGAATGAAATCTTACCATTTGTGTCAACATGGATGGACCTAGAGCAGTGGCCGGCAAACTCATTAGTCAACAGAGCCAAATATCAACAGTACAACGACTGAAATTTCTTTTGAGAGCCAATTTTTTTAAACTTAAACTTCTTCTAATGCCACTTCTTCAAAATAGACTCGCCCAGGCTGTGGTATTTTGTGGGAGAGCCACACTCAAGGGGCCAAAGAGCCTCATGTGGCTCGAGAGCCGCAGTTTGCTGATGTGGAAGGTATTGTGCTAAGTGAAATAAGTAAGACAGAAAAAAAGAAATATTACATGGTTTCACTTATATGTGAATTTAAAAAAAAATGAGTGAACAAAACAAAACAAACTCATACTCACAGAAACAGGCCAAATGGATAGGGAGGATGAGTGATAAAGGTGAAGGGAAATATAGTTGATGGTATTTTGGTAAGTTTTTGTGGTGACAGAAGATTGCTAGAATTAATGGGTGGTCACATTGTCAGGTACAAAAATTTTGAATTACTATATTATACACCTGAAACTAATATAACCAATAGAATATTGCATACCAACTATCCTATCTAATAAAGAGGGAATATGCTAATTGACCATCACTCCCTTACAAAGATGGCTGCACCCACAGTTGAGGCGAAGTTCCCTTAAGGAGCCTTAATGAGCAATCAGCAGGGACCTGAGGCTATGCCCTCCCTCACCCTCATGGGGTTTGACAGGGGATCTCAGGCCACACCCCCTGCCCTGGCATCAGGCTGGGGGACCTCAGGCTGCACCCCCAGCCCTAGTGCCAGGCCAGGGGACCTGAGGCTGCACCCCCCTGCCTGGCTGGGCTTGACAGGGGACCTCAGGCCATGCCACCCACCCAGCGGGACTTGACTGGGGACCTCAAGGTGCACCTCCAATGCTGGGTCGGGGGAACTCAGGCTGAGTCCCTCAAGAGAACCTCAAAGCATGCCTCCCAGACAGGTCTGGGCTGAGGGACCTCAGGCCACGCCCCTGTCCTGGCGCCAGGCCAGGGGGCCTGAGGCTATGACCCCTGCCCGGAGGGCTTGACAAAGGTGGGACTGGCTGGGTCTGTATCCAGCCCAATAGGGGGGATGGGCCGGGTCTGGGTCTCACACGATTTTGAGGTGCATGTGGGTGGTCGGGGACTTGACTCTGGGTCCTGTGGTGAGTGCCAGACTCTGACAGGAGGAAGGTTTTCACATACATTTTATTAATTTTCTTTCATCTCTGACAGTTCTATTATAGAGAAAGGACAAATAGCAACATTAAATTATTTCCTCTAATTAATCCTCTTTTTTAAAAAAAATATATTTTATTGATTTTCTACAGAGAGGAAGGGAGAGGGATAGAGAGTTAGAAACATCGATGAGAGAGAAACATCGATCAGCTGCCTCCTGCACAGTCCCCACCGGGGATGTGCCCACAGCCAAGGTACATGCCCTTGACCGGAATCAAACCCAGACCCTTCAGTCCACAGGCCGATGCTCTATCCACTGAGCAACACTGGCTTCGGCATAATTAATCCTCATTTAAAGTGCACGAATTTCATTTAAGTACTAGTGTACTTAAATTTTAAAAATGTAAAGACTGATGGGTTATTTGATGATGTTAGGGAAGTATTGTTAAATTTTTAAATATGAGTCCTTATTTTTTAGAGATACAAACTGATCTATGTAAATTATATGGTTCTGGAATTATCTTCAGAATAATACCAAAAGAGATGAAACAAGAGCAATCATAAACTAATAAATGTTGGCATGGATGATGGAATACATGAGGGTTTGTTGTAGAGGGTTGGGCAAAAGTAGGTTTACAGCTGTTCATATGGAAAATAATACAATAATCCTACACAGGCTGTCCTCAGGTTACAACGGACTTGACTTACGCCATTCCGTGGTTACATCACCGTCTCCCACCCTATTTAATAAAAGGGTGATATTCAAATTAACCATCACTCTGCTACACCCACAAGCCACGCCCACCACCCAATCAGGGCCCCGGAGGGCGGAGTCTTTCTCACATCACATCACTCCAGCTCTTCTCTCCCTTTTCACAAGGACCCCTGTCATGACCCTGGGTTTACCTGGATGATCCAAGATAATTTATCTTTTTAAAAAAATGTTTGCATTAATTTTAGAAAGCGAAGAAGGGAGAGGGAGGGAGAGGGAAGGAGAGGGAGGAAGAGGGAGGGAGAGGGAGTGAGAGGGAGGGAGAGGGAGGGAGAGGGAGGGAGAGAAAGAGAAACGTCATTGGCTGCCTCTTGAATGCACCCTACTGGGGATCGAGCGCCGTAACGGTACCCGGGGTTGTGCCTGACCAGGAACTGAACCTGGGGCCTCTTGGTGCATGGAATGACACCCAACCAACTAAACCACACCGGCCGGGACTCCAATTTACCTTTGAAAAATGTTTTTATTGAGTTCTTTCTTTCTTTTTAACTAGAGAGGACAGGAGAGGTGAGAGAAAGAAAAACAAACATCCAGCCTGCACGCCGGGCATGTGCCCTGACCAGGAGCCGAACCTTCCCTGACAGGAATCGAACGGTGGTTCATTGGTTCACGGGTTGATGCTCAACCACTGAGCCACACCGGCTGGGCTCAACTTATCTTAATGTCAACTGATTAGCAACCTTAAAACAACCGAAATATGTTGTTACCATGCCCCCTTCCAGACTGGCTTCTATTAATCATTCTCTGCTTGGGTAGCACCTCCTCTAGGAAGCCCACCCTGATTGCCCTCTGGTCCCCACTGCTGTGTGTCCCCATCAGAGCCCTTACCACCCTGTGTGGGTCACCTGGCGATGTGCCTATCACCCCTGCTGAACTGCAAGGCCCCATGAGCTGTGTCTTGTCCCTGCTGTGTCCCCGAACCCAGTACAGGGCCTAGCAAACAGTTGGTGACAATAAATGCCTGTGGCCAGCAGGAATTGAAAGCTGCTCTATTTGGGTCTATAATTAGCCAGCCTACTGGCAATAAACGTAATAAGAGCAAACACAGATACTCACAAACTAGGCAGTTGGCAGGGGGCGCGGGGGGCACTGGTGGCCTGGGGAACCCCTTAGCCCTGGCCCTGCCTAGCCCAGCCTGGCTCTGCCTGGCTAAGCCCAGTGCCTGCCACCCACAGCAGCTCTTTCTGGAGTCATTAAAGCAAGCCTTTTACTTAGGCAGGTGCTGCCAATCCTAATTGATTGCCTATATCCCAGGGGTAGGAGGCTGAAGGAGATGGGGGTGGAGGGGTAGACTCAAGTTCCTCAGGTCAGCTGCTGGCTCTGGGCCAGGCCATGACAAGTGGGAGGGGCCCCTCGAGGAGAGGGAAACAAGGCCAGAAGGTTGGCCTCTGCCTTGCTGGAGGGGGCCCTGCTGGCCACTTGCCCTCCCCTCTCTGGCCCCCAGGTCTGGGGCACCCACCAACCTGCAGGCACATGAACACATGCAGATGAACCCACAACCCCAGGTTGGGCAGAGAGGCAGTGTAGCATGGCGGTGAGATGACTGGGCACATAACAGCTCTGTGCCTCAGTCTTCCCACCTGCAAAATGGGATTGTAACAGTACTCCCGACACACATACACCGATGGGGCTTCCAGAAGAATGGAATAAGAGAAAATGCTTAAACCGGGGCCCAGAAGATGCTGAGTGTTCTCCAGTGCTTATTACTTACCTGTTCACCAAGCACTACCTGCGGCTCGGCAGACCCACCAGTTCCACAGAGAACAGGGCGTGCACAGCTTCCTGTCCTGGGAGGCTGACGTCTGGATGCGGAGGGACAGAGTCAGACTAATAACAGGCACACACACCACCTGGAGAGGCAGTTTCTACAGATTCTGCAAGTCTTCCCATTTCACAGGTGGGACAAATGAGGCTCTGAGATGAGAAGGAAGCGGGCTTGTTCGTGGCCACACAGTTTCTGCAACATCCCACCTTCTGTGTGACCCGGAGCCCTCGCTCCTGCCGTTCCATTGCCAGGCTCCCTCTGCCCTGCTCTTCCTTCTGTTCCCAGATCAAGCACCCCTTCCCCAGGACATTCCTTCTGCCTCTCACTCACATGGCGTCTCTGATGAAACTCTCCGAGAGCTTCTTTCATTAACATCTGTTACAGATGCCACTGTTCCCAGAGCCTGGAACACAGTGGGTGCTCCCTAAATGCGTGCTCCCTGGAAGTGCGTCTTCAGGCCCAGCTCTGGGGGCAGCCCTGCCCAGACCATCTGCCAACCAGCAGCCGGGCAAGGCCAGGCAGGGTCCTCCCACCGCCCTGCCTGGCCCCGGGCTCTCCGCCTTGGCCGCCATGCTTCTAGAAGCTGTTCCAGCTCGTGGTCCTCCCTGGAGAGGCCTCATTACTGCTCCCTGACAGCCTGCGAGGCAGAAAGCGCAGCCTCCTGGGCTCTGGACCGCACATGAAGTCAGAACCGACATGAAGTCAGAGCCCACGCCTCCTGCACCTGCACACCTGGGGCTCAGACCCGGGGCTGGAGCCCGGGGCCACCTGCTGTCACTCTACGCCCTTCCTTTGTGAGCTGAAGGGATGACAGACTTGGGAGCAGTTCGGGATTTGCCCGCAGCATCGGGAGCTGGTAATAACTGTCATTAGGATAATGATTTTAATTATTATTTAATAAAAGTATATTTAGCAGCATCCATTTGGTGAGCATTTACACTGTTCAAAGCACTTTTTACAACTCCTTTGTTGATCCCACATGCCTATCCAGTGACCACCCGGTTTTCCCGAGAGCCCTCTGTCCCCACTTCTCCTTCTCGTGTTCCCTCCAGAGTCTGCTCCAGTGCCTCTCTCTTACCCGCCCCCCCCCCGCCCCCTCACACACACACCAGGACACTGCACTGGGAAGGGTGCCGGCGGCAGGAGCACCCACCTAGGTGACCATGGGGCAGATGGAGGGGGGGCTGGGCCCCTTCTCTGCCCAGGGGAGAGCTGTGGCCACCTCTGCTGGGAGGGGACGAGCTGGGAGCCTGCAGCCCTTGCATCAGAGGAGTCACAATGGGGGCCTGGGGAGCTTTGCTTCCACGCTCTAGAGACTGTCCAGACAGGGTCAAATTGGGTGGGTCTCCCAACTTCAGGGGCTCTGGTGGCCGACACAGCCCAGGCAGAGGAGATGGAGGGCTGTGGGGGAACCTGTCACTCAATGGGCAAGGGGAACCTGTCACTCAGTGGGCAAGGGGAACAGTCCCAGGCACAGCTGCCTCAATCTGGGACTCCAAGTCAGGCCCTGGCCACCGCCACTACCCCTCTCCAACCTGGGGCAGTTAGATCTGCCCCCTGCCTGCGTCCCCCTCCCCGGGTGGGGGTGAGGGGAGGACGGGGGAGGAAAGAGATGGGGGGCGGTGCGTTCACCTAATGCCCCTGGAACCGCCCAGGAAACAGCGCTGCCTCTGTGTCCCGGCCGAGGTTTGCCAGCGTTGCCCAGAGACGGGTGGGCAGCAGGCAGGCGACTGCTCCCCCACGCAGACCCCGCCGGCCCAGCCCCCTAGAACCCAGGTCCGGGACAATAAGCCGGCCCGGCCAGGAGCGGGGAGGGCGGAGCTGGGGCCGTGGGGGCCTGGGAACGGGGCGGCCCGGGCTTAGTGTGTAGGGAGGGGGGCCTGGGATCAGTCGGGGCTCTAAGTGGGGGTGACACTGGGTGGGGGTGGGGGAGCACAAGGGGCTCCCGGAGGAGGGGGCCTCGGGGGCGGGGCCGGAGAGGAGAGGGCGGCACCTTAGCTCTCCCGCTGCTGCGGAGAGAGGCGCCGACCGGCCCGGGCTGGCGCGGGGACAGGTGCGGGGCTCTGAGGGCAGGATCCGGGCACAATCCTTTTCGGAAGTGGAGTGACAGTGGTCGCACCGCTATAAATATGGACACAGCTGACCGGGGGGTGGAGGGGAGATCTTAGGGAACCTGGAGGACCCTAGGAGAAGGGGGGAGGGGGAGAGATGGGGGTGGCTACTCTGAGACCTGGGGATGCGCTCGGCTTTCTGGATGGCCCGGAAACCCGGTGACAAGATACGCTCGGGACCCTGGTGTCCTGGGGCCCCAGGGGAGGGGCCTGCCAGTGTCCCCCCAGTCTCATGGAGCCGCCTCCCCTCTCGCAGCCCCTCCCTCTTCTGAGCCTCACCCCTTCCTGAGCTCCTTCTGAATCCTTCTCTCCCCCCTTTTTCTGAGCACCCCCTCCCATCTCTCAGTCCCCTCAGAGGGGCTGGACTGGGACAGCCCTTCCCTGCGGCTGGTGGGGGCCTCCCGCCTCCTTAGCTGGGGCAGCACCCTCATATTTTGTGATGTGAAGAACGGCCTGAGCCTTTGAGGTTCAGCCCTTGGGTTCCCTGCAGCTGATTACCCAGCAAATGTCTGCAAACACCACTGTCGTGGGACACCAGCTCCTAGTGTGGCTCCTCACCCGAAACTGCCGTCCACACCCCCACCCTTCAAATTCCAGCACAGACCTCTCAACCTCACTTCCTCACTGGAAGCCAATCTAGAAATGGAGGATGGGTAGAAGTTCTGACATCATTCATTCAACCATTCATTCATTCAGTTATTCACCAAATATTTCACGGTGCTGTCTGCAAGCCTGTACCGGGGGCCCAGGATACAGTCCCACAGTAGGGGACTCACGGTCCAGTGGGTGATGGGGTTCAGAGGGCTGTTTTGGGGGCACACTGGCAGCTGTGGGTGTCAGGGAACTGGGGAGTCCAGGAAGACTTCCTGCAGAAGGTGTCATCTAAACTGAGCGCTGAAGGCATGAGAGGTTAAGCGGGGTGGGGTGGGGGGGGGTGTTCCTGGCAGAGAGAACAGCAAGTGCAAAGGCCCTGAGGCAGGCGTCCCAGCCTGCAGTTCCAGCCTGGCCACTCCTCTGCTGTGTGACATGGACCCGTGATCACCTCTTTCTGAGCCTCAGTTTCACAACTCAAGTTAGAGGCCCAACGGGGCCCCGGACACAGCAGGCGCTCCGCAGTGTCTGCCAGGTGCTGATGAAACATCAACATTCCGACGATTGTCTTGAAACAGAAGGCTCGTGGTCCCTGTCAGGGTGTGCAGGTTGGGGCAGCCCGTGACCTTTCCCTGGCCAAGGTGCCCCTGCCCGGGCCCCGTCCCCCTGGCCCGGCAGCCCCCCGCCAGCTGTCCCTCCACGTGTGCGCCGGTCTGTCAAGAGCAGGCGCCTGTTCCGGAACACCTGATGCCCCACTTCCCAGGGATTTCAGGGCAGTGGCTGCACGGAAGTCCAGCTGCCACGCCGGCTTAGCCCGGAGCCTGGGCGCCGGTGCTCAGAGGCCCCGCGCGGCCCTCTTGACCCCACAGAGAACCTGGCCCTGTCCCAACCTTTGCTGGAAAGACCCCACTTCAACTCCCAGCACTGGCGTTGTTTCCACGTGTGGCCTGGGGAAAGCCAGTCAACTTCTCTAGTCACCATCACAGCCAAGAACACCAGCACACCCACACAGCCTCAGCCCGGGCCACGTCAGAGTCTCCCTATAAAGAAGCTCTCTCTTATGGCAGGATTCTGAGTTTCACAAGAAGTGGAAACTGAGGCACGGGGCGAGGTCATAGGACTCACAGGGTGGATAATCCAATCAACAATAACGGAAATAACGTACTGGGTGCCTTCTTTACATGGACCAGCTCATTTAATTCTCCCCAAAACCAAATGAGGTTGCGGGGACGGCTAACAGAGGCATCTTTTTCAGGACATGGAGACTGAGGCCTGGAGAGGCTAAGCCATCTGCCCCAAGTCACAGCGCCGTGTGAGTGGGGCCACTGGGAACACTCCATGGATAGGACCGCTGTTATTACTGCTGCTGTTACAGTATTGTTTTTCTACCTGTTCAGAAAACTTACCTAAAACGTGGGAATATCAGCTGAGGCCAGCTCCCTCCCCCTCCCCCCCCAGCCCAGGGACTAGTCACAGCCCACCAGGCTCTGCCCCCAGGCACCTCCGGCCCAGCTCCAAGAAGCAGCTCCGAGAAGCAGCTCCGAGAACCTGTCTTCCCCCCATGACGGCGGAGAACCAGGTCAGCCAACCGCTGGGACATCAAAGGGAATCTATAAATACAGCCGCAGGAGGAAAAATAGACACTTTGCTAGCTCTTCCCAGCCTTGCCTCTCCACTCCGAATCTTTCCTGGCCAGGTGCCCACCGCAGTAGCTGCTGGGTCAAAGCCCCTGACCCCAGGAGCCCCTGCTGGAAAACGGTGGGGGGAAGCAACTGACAGAGCCTCAGTTTCCCCCGATGAGCTCAACTTCTGCCCTTGCCTCCTCCTGCCAAGAAAGAGGGGCATCCTGGGACTGTCCCTGGGAGGTGCAATGAGATTTTAAGGCCAGAAGTGAAGACTACTGGTTTGATTCCCAAACTCTGGAATCTTCCTTCTTTCTCTCAGGGAACACATAGGACTTCGGCATTGTGTTCGGAGCTGGGAAGCTGGGAGGACCAAGGCAGACAGTTCAGACTTAGGGTAGTCAGGAAGGCTTCCTGGAGGAGGTGGTATGAGCTGAGACCAAGGAGGATGAGAAAGATGGGAGGAGGCTGAGGGGAAGAAGTTCTGTGTCCTTCTGGGTTCTTCCCTCTTCCTCGCTCCCCAAGTCCTGTGCCTCCAAAATGCTTCTCAAATCCTTCTATTACTCTCCACCTCCGTAGCCCCTTCCCTGCTCCGGGGTCCCATGTTGCTCCCCTAGTCTAATGCAGTCATCTTCTCCTGGTCCCCCAGAGCCATTGCAGTCCAGGGTGCATCCTTCTCCATAAGACAGCCAGAGGCTATCTCTGTACCTGACCCCAGGGCCTTTGCACTGCCATTCTCTCTGCCTGGAATGCTCTCCCCACAGATTTCTATATGATTTAACTTTATAAGTTAAATCAGAGAGTCTCGCTGGCTCACCATAAACTCTCCCATAACCAGCTCAGTCTTGGTCACTGCTGCGTTCCCAGCAGTGCCTAGAGCCTGGAGCACAGTAGGTGCTCAATAAAGTTAGCTGAATAAATGGGCTGATGAGGGTCAAGGCCCACGGGCTTAGTTCTACCTTCCTGAAGACATTGGCCGTTTGGTAGCTGGAGCCGAGCTGGTCCCAGGAAGGGCAAGGAAGGTCCAAGAAGCATGGGTGTGGAGCTCCGGAGCTCAGCACCTGCCGACACCTCCGCCAACCACTGATGTCAGCAGGACTGAGGAGCTGACCCCGGTGGCAGGGATGAGCCGCCACAGGCTGAGGTCATTCCCACACCTCCCTCCACTGTCACCACCTGGTTTTCCTCCAAACAGCTTTTCTTAAAAAAAAAAAATCGCGGTACACGAAACCTAATAATACTGTTTTATCCATTTGTAACGTACATCTCAGTGGCATCGAACACATTCACATTATTGTACAATCACCCCTACCGTCTGTCTGCCTCCAGAACTTCCTTATTTTCCCAAACTGGAACTCTGTCCCCGTTAAACACTAACTCCCCATCACCCCCCAGCACCCCCCACTCAGCTCCTGGCTCCCACCCGTTACCTCCTGTCTCTATGGGTCTGGGGGCCTCCTGTGAGTGGGATCGCACAGTATCTGTCCTTCTGTGTCTGGCTTCTTTCACTGAGCATGTCCTCAAGGGTCCTCTTTGTTGTAGCAGGTGTCAGATTGCCCTTCCTTTTTAAGGCTGAGTCATATTCCACTGTCTGATGGACCCCATTGTGTTATCTATACACCCATGCATGGACATTTGGGCTGTTCCCGCCTTGGCCATGGTACATAATGCCGGTATGAACACAGGGGTGCAAAAATCTGTTCCTGACACACAGGTGTATGTTTTAGCTTTTCTTTTTCTCCGTAGACAATGCCCTGAACAATGTCAAGGGCATCAAAGCTCCTCACAGCTTCCAAGGAAAGTATTAAGAGGAAGAAATGTGGCATTTTAGAACCTTAAAGGACGTGAGAAGGAAACCCATCTTCATTAAGCACTTACTATGTGCCAGGCCCTGGCATCTTCTGAAACATCCTTACATTAAACAACTTGCTCTCGGCTGGGAAGTGGCAAAGCCAAGGTTTGGACCCCAGCCTGCAGGGGGCACACCTATCCCACCACCTGCTCGCTCGCCTCTAATGAGGCCCAGCTCACCACTCCATCACTGATTCAAGAATGAATTAATGCCCTTACTGGTTTGCTCAGTGGATAGAGCATCAGCCTGCGGACTGAAAGGTCCCAGGTTTGATTCCAGTCAAGGACATGTACCTTGGTTTCGGGCACATCCTCAGTAGGGAGTGTGCAGGAGGCAGCTGATTGATGTTTCTAACTCTCTATCCTTCCCCCTTCCTCTCTGTAAAAAAAATAATAAAATACAAAACAATGAATGAATTAATAAGATAATCTTAGAAGAAAAATACTGGTGACAAAGAGCTGCCCTGTTGGAGAAAGTGACCTTGGCCAAGCACAGCGAGGATCCCAAGCAGAGGGAGCCGCCAGTGCAAAGGCCCTGAGGCTGGACTGCGCCTGACTTATCGGAGGAATGGCGAGGAGGGGCAGATCGATGTGGCTGAAGGGGATGGTGGTGGGAGGGTGGGAGAGGCTGGCCCTGAGAGGGCTTCTGGATGAAAGGGGCCCAGGACAGGGTCATGGCCGAGGCTTCTAGACACACGCACCAAGACAGAACTCCCATATGGCCTTCCCCCCGCAGTCATCTCTGCCCTCCCGCCTCCATTTGTGCTCATGTCCCTGAGATTTCTGGATAACAAACATTTATTGAGCACCTACTGTGTGCCAGGGTTGTTCTGGGCCAGGGACAGGGAACCTTTTTTTCTGCCAACAGCCATTTGGATATGTATAACATCATTCACAGGCCATACAAAATTATCAACTTAAAAAATTAGCCTGTTTGCCAAAACCGGTTTGGCTCAGTGGATAGAGTGTTGGCCTGAGGACTGAAAGGTCCCAGGTTCGATTCCGGTCAAGGGCATGTACCTTGGTTGCGGGCGCATCCCCAGTAGGGGGTGTGCAGGAGGCAGCTGATCGATATTTCTCTCTCATCGATGTTTCTAGCTCTCTTTCCCTCTCCCTTCCTCTCTGTAAAAAATCAATAAAATATATATTTTTAAAAATTATCCTGCTGTCTTTGGTCAAACATTTAATTAACTCACCCCTAATGCCTTGGCGGGGCCAAACCAAATGATTTCTCAGACCTTAAACGGCCCGTGGACCAGACGTCCCCCACTCCTGTTCTAGGCAATGGGAACCCAGCAGGGGACAAATGGTGCTGTGGGAGAGACCATCTGCAAGGTTTGGTTGTGAAAATAAAATGAAGAAAAACAAAGCAGGAAGAGAAGAAAGAAAGGACAGGGTGTTGCTATAGATGCAGAGGTCAGGGTGGCCTCCCCGCAGAGTGACATTTGAGCTGAGACTTGGAGGAATAAAGGAGGCGTATAGAAATCTGTGGGGAGAGCATTCCAGGCGGAGAGAACAGCAGTGCAAAGGCCCTGGGGTCAGGTACAGAGTCACTCATTCAAGAAACTGTCACACTCTTAACAGCTGTAGCTCCAAGCCCTCAGAGGGATGCTTCCTCCTTTCCAAGTCCCCAGAGCGCCTCGGTGCTCCCAGGCGAACATGGTACTCCAACGAGCCTGAAGAGGCAAGGGAGGGAAGTCTGTCCGGGTTCAGATGAGCCTAGAAAGGGCACAGGAAGCAGATCACTCAGCCTAGGTCCCACGTCATTTGCTTAAGAGCCTTCCAAGCTAGGGGTCCCAGAGCCGAAGGAAATAATTAAAAGTGCGGGGTTCCAGTTCCAGGTCCATTTTCTGGCTATGTGAGTGGCAAAGCCTCTTCTCCCTGGGCCTCAGTTTCCACGCCTGAAAATGGGATCATAACAGTAGCTTTGTTCTAGAGCCGTGGGGCGGCATTCCGTAGATGCTCGATAAATGTCAGCTCATCATTATAACTATTAATATGTGCACAATGTGGGCATTTTCTGGGCAACAGGCCCACGGCGCTATGTAGTCTCCGGAACAGTACACACCCTCCCTGGGCACCACTTACACCGAAATCCTCCAGGAGAGTATCTGGACTTGGCAAAGGGTCCAAGAGAAAGCCCCCTCCCCTGCAAAAAAGCAAGGGTTAAAGGGCAGGGGCAGGAAAGGTTAAGGACCATGACGCAAACAAAAACCTACCGTCCCCCCTCCCCGCGCACACACACCAGGGACTCCAGGCGGTTAGCTCTGTGGAGGGACCAGCTGGGCGGATTTAGCCGGCGCATCTGCCACCCGAGCAGCTGCCGTTCTGGGGGGGGCGGGGGGGGCGGGGGGAGATGTGGGACGAGGGAAAAATCTGTCCGAGGAGAATTGCGTCTGCGCCGCCCAGCTGCCGGCTCCGGCTGGGGGGACACCCCAAATCCGCCGGGACCCTGAGCCCCTCCCCTGCGGCGGCCGCCCCCACGTGCCTTTGGGAGAGGGGGCGTCGGGGAGGCCCTGACGTCACAAGAGGCCTCAGCCAATCGGAGCTGTCCTTCCCGAGCCCCAAAGGGATTCCCGGGCCACAGCAGGGACCTGGGGCAAGACCCAACAGTGACGACCCTCAACCGGGGTTCAAAAGAGGGCCCGCAGCGGGCCATGCAAACCGCGGCTGGGACCCGCCTGCGAGGGGCGGGACGGGATGCGGTGCCCAGCTCGGCTCCAGCGGGCCCAGAGAGGGGCAGCATGGGCGGGAGTCACACAGCGGGCAGCGAGGCGGGAGCACGGGTGGGGGGCGCGCAGGCTGCGGGGCAGGCTTCCCTTTCCCCGCCGGCGCCTGGCACCAGGGCCGGGCTCGGCCTCTGCCCACCTCGGGGCCTTCGGGCCCCTCCAGGTCTCTCCCGGCCCCCCGCGACCCGGGGCCGCAGTCCGGCCGCGCTGGGCACGAGGTGTCAGTGCCGCGGGCGCCCGCAAAACCCGCACTGGATTCCTCCCGGGTCGGATCTGGACGGGAGTTCAGTGCTGCCCCACCAGCAGCTCAGATGGGGAAACTGAGGCCCAGAGGGGCGGGATTTCGCTTAAAGTCACAAAGTAGGAGGATGCTGCTGGCTCTGGTGACCTCGGGTGAGGGCCTGCCCCTCCCCGGGCCTCCCTGACTCACCCCAGGGGGAGCTGTGAACTTCCTGCCACCCTCTTCCAGGTCAGGGCTCAGACAGTCAGGAGCCCAGGGTGTGGGGGGGAGAAGGAGCGGGAAGGGGAAGTGAGCAGCCGGGCCTGACCTTGCCCTGGTCCAGGGCATGAAAGACCCATTCATGGCTGCTGAAGACTGGGTGGCAGCTGAGCTGGCCTGTGGGGGTGGGGCCTCAACTCAGGGCCTTTGTCCAAGCAGGTCCCTCTGCCTAGCATTCCCTTCCCACTCCTCACCCCGCACCTCATGTGCTTTCCCAAATCCATCTACCGACCTCCTGTGGTCCCCAAATCACCTTCTCATGGTCTTCTGGGGCCCCACCCAGTCACAGTGCCCAGTCATGTCAGCCTCAGTTCCTGTCTCCCCCGCTAGATTGAAGGCAGGCAGCTGCTTTGTCTGGTTGACTGCTCGGCACAGGGCCTGTACACAGTAGGTGTTCAATAAATGTTTATGGAAGGAATAGTTTGCCAGAGAGGGAGGGCATGCCAGGGGGTGGGCACAGCACAGGTAATGGTATGGAGGTCGGAGGAAGGTGTAGAGCCTGGCTGCTACCCAGAGGTGCTGTGTCGGAGCCCCCTCCCTTGTTGACAGGCGTCATCTCCCCAGGTGGGCAGGACACAGGGGTGGCAGGTGCAGGCTGATTTGCCTGGGACTCTGTCAGGGCAGAACCACTGGCAGGAAGGCCTGGCTGCTGGCGGAGGTTTGTGGTCACCAGGAAGGCCCTGGGCAGATGCCCGGACCCTGGACGAATCCCAGGACCCAGTGTATCCCATGGAGCAGGGTTCAAGTTTCTGTTTTTGCTTTTAATAGATTTCTTTATTGATTTCAGAGAGGAAGGGAGAGGGAGAGAGAGATAGAAACATCACTGATGAGAATCACTGATCGTCTGCATTCTGCACACCCCCTACTGGGGATCGAGCCCACAACCCGGGGCATGTGCCCTTGGCTGGAATGGAACCCTGGACCCTTCAGTCCACAGGCCGACGCTCTATCCCCTGAGCAAAACCAGCTAGGGCAGAGCTCAAGTTTTGAGTCATACAAGGAAGCCACACAGCCTGTGTGAGCCCCGGACTGCTGGGGTCCAAGGATGGGACACAATGGGCAATGCCCACCTAGAAGGTACTTTATAACCGGCGGCAAGAGGACGATGCTCTCTTCCCATCGGCCTGTGCCCTTGGGCAAGCTCCTTGGCCTCTCTGTGCTTCAGTTTCCCCATCGATGGGAGCCTTATAGGGCTGCTCTGAGGAGTGAATGAAGTCACTTCTACATCAAGGGCTCAGAAGTCGCCCCAGTACACAGCCGGTGTGCAAGACATATGGCTAGATAAATACATAATAATAAAACGTCTAGTGATTGCCTACTGTGCACTGGAGATGCTGGAGGAACAAGTGGGTGAGACATACACTGTCTCACCCGCATGGGGAGGCGCTTTGGACACACAGGGACAATGAGGCCCTGAGCGGGGCTCCCGCTGTCCTCAGGCCATAGAGAGTCAAGGAGGTTACAGGGCTGTCTGTCTCTGGAATCAGAAGACCAGTTTGTCCCTGTCCCAAAGGCCAGGGGCAGGAATGCTCCTCATGGGCCCAGGGGGAGCTGCAGCCCCCTAGGAACCTCTTCCTGCGCCAGGCCCCACAGGACGCTGGCACGGAGGACAGCCTATGCACCTGACCTCTGCAGCCAGCTGGCTCAGGTTCAAATCCCCACGTTCTCAGGAGGTGACTTTGGACAGGACGCCTCCCTGCGCCTCAGTTGTCTCACATGGCTGCTGAGTGTTACATTTAATGCTTGGAGATTGAATAAATAACCTCGTATGAAGGGGCCCAAGGAGACCACGGGGATTGCTGACACCGCCCCCATCATCCACTAGTGTGATCGGGAATGTCCTGAGGATGTGAGTGTGGCCAGAGTGGACCAGAGCAGGAAGTCCGGAGGTAGGAGGTTACGCAAGTAGATGCCCCACCCGGACAAAAGCAGGAAGCCTTCTCTTGGATCTCTCTCCCCAGCTCCCCCCGCCCCCCACCCCTTCCCGTCCCCAGTGCCTCCAGCCGCCCACCCAGCTCTGCCGCCCTCCGTTCCGCACCCCTGTCAATCCGGGCCGCGTTTTGCGTGGCTCCGGCCCGGTTTTGGGGGGAGAGGTGGCCGGCTTGGGTGGGGGGGCGGAGGTGGCTAGCCGCGAGTTGCTGCGGCCGCCGCGGCGGGCGAAAAAAATGCGGCCGCGGCGCACCCCGGGTCCGGCCGCCCCGCAGCGCCCTCCCCGGAGCGGACGCCAGCGCACGGGGAGCCGGGGCTGAGCCCCCTCCCCCAGCGCAGCGCCGCGGCCCGGGGGCGGGGGAGCGCGCGCCCCCAGCCCCCTCCCGGCTCGGGATGCCCGGCTGAGCCAGCCAGGCCAGGACAGGTGCGCGCACCGACCCCCCCTCCCCGCCCCCCGCCCGCCCGCGCCCTCCCGCCCTCGCGCTCCCTCCCGCGCACTCGCGGCGGCCGCGGCTCCGAGGTAAGCGCCCGGGGCGTCTGCGAGAGGGGGCTGGGGAGACGCTGCCCTGGGGGTGTCTGTCGGCGCGCGGCTGGGGGGTTGAATTGTTGGCTGGGGCGGCCGGGTCGGGCGCTGTAATTGGGGTGAGGGGGGGGTCCTGAGGACCCCGCCATTGGGTGGGGGGTGGATTTGGAGCCGGGAGGATCTGTCAGCAAAGCCGCTGGGGAGGGGGCTAGATTTTAGAGGGGCCGCTGTAGGGGGGGTTATAATAGGGTCCAATTGCAGCGCCTTGAAGAGGCCGGATTTGGGCCTGGGGTGCTGAATGAGGCTCCGTAATGGGGGTGTCCAATGGCACCGCAGCTGCGGGGGGACTGGATGTTGATTGGGGGCCTGTATGTGGAGCTATAATAGGGGTTCTGTCGGCACCGCAGCGGGTATTTTGTCCGGGGAGGGGCGCTTAAGAGACAATAATGGGGGCTCACGGCTGCGCCGCTCGGGAGCTGGATTTGGGCCCAGGTTGGGGGGGTTCAGGGCGGACAGGGGGCCTGCTGGCGGTGAGGACTGGTGTTGGGTGCTGGGGGGCGGGGCCCTGAGGGCCAAGTCAGAGCCGCCCAGGGCTGGGTGGTGGTCCCAGCGCGGTGAGGCCCTTCCATCCCACTTCACCGTCAGCCACCGCACCTTGGACGCCCCTGAGCCCTCCAGCCTCCTGCCTGGCTCAGGTCTAGTCCAGGGCCCCAGCCACAAGGGAGGGGCCACGGTGGGCCGAGAGAGCCCGTCTGGATACCCCTCGCTGCAGTGGAGACCCAGGGGGGGCTCAAGGGACCCCCAAGAGCTGACAAAGGGACAAAGAAAGCATCTCTCTCTGAGAGTGCCAGTCAGGGTGGGGGCACTGAGTGTGAACCCCCTCACACTCGTGCAGGCGCTAATCAGTCCCCAGAAAGGGGGGGGGGTCACTTGTCCTCTGTCCTACTCTCTACCTCCAGGTTCTCTCCAGTTGGGGGCACCTCCCTAGAGGGGGTGCCATAGGGAACCCCTGCGCCTGCCCAGAACGTGTAGACATTGGAGCTTGAAGTATTTGGAAGAGTCCTGGGACTGGGCAGTTTCTCTCAGCCCCTGTCAGCCCTCTCTGGCCGAGCTCTTTGGCATCTTGCCCCAGAGGTTGTCATCTTTGACCTCAAATCTGAGGGGAACTGGGGCTTGGGTTTTAGGGATCTGGATTTGGATTTAAGGAGGAAGGAGGGGGATGAATGACTGGGACCCCCACCCCATTTGCAAAATTGCATTTCTTTACATTTCTTTGGGTTCCCTCAGCTTCTCAAGGGGTCCAAAATCAAAGTTCAGTACCCTAGGATAGCCCCACCCCAAAGGCTCCCCGGCCCCCACTCCCTTTCCCAGTAGACATGGTTTCTTTCAAGGATAAACATTTCAGATGTGTCTGGGCAGTTGCTGAACCTATTCTGAGCGAGTATAGCAAGTGAGGGCCGTGGGTGGGGTTGGGACTCACCTGAGAGGAGGTCCCAAGCTCTACAGGAAAGTGGCTGGGGGTCGGTGGGGCTCATAGGAAACCCCTTGGGTACCGGGCCGATGGCGGCCCGTAGAAGCCTCATTGAACAATGGGGTGTCCACGCTGTGTGGGCTCATTCCCAAGAGCAGTTGGGAAACTGAGGCCCAGAGAGGGTGCAGAGGGAAACCAGGCCTGTCCCCTCCTGGTGGGGTCCAGGGAAAGGTGCCCCCACAAGAAACCCAAATGCTCTCCCAAAGGCTGCCAGGGCACCCTCTCCTCTGCCCATCCCGGGCTGTGCAGAAATTAGCCCTGGAGCCTCCAACGCCCCACCCCTCCCCAGAAAACATCGGCACAGAGGAAAGGCAGGCGTGAGAGGCGTGGCCCTGGCCAGGTCTCTAGCCGTCTCTGGGCTTCCATCTCCCAGAAGACGCTCTTTGGGTTTGAGGAGCTCCGTGGAGGGACATGAGGGAGAGACAGGTCACATAAGAATGCCCTGAATTTGTAACCCCGCCATTGCCCTTCCACTTCCCACCTGCCTCTGCCAGCGCTGAGCCAGAGTCCTCGGGGTCCTGTCACCTTCCCAGCTCTGAGGGAGACGCTGTCTGAGCCAGCGGGGGTACGCAGTCACCTAGGAGCGGCCGTGCTTCCTCTAGGCCTTCACCTCTGTCCGCGGGGTGAGGAGGTGCCGGGGATTTGCGCTGTACAAGAGTTTGGCATCTGCAGTGGCCGGCCAGGGCTTGTGACAGGAGTTGCTGGGGTTACCTGGGGCTGGCCCTGCAAGATAGAAATCAAACTGTCCTTGGAAAGGTGACCCTGACGTCAGCCAGGACAGGGGAGCTGGGTCCCCAGGGGCTGAAGGACGTGCCGGTTGCTGCCCGTCTCCTGGGATGGAGGGTGTCCCTAGCTGAACCTGGGATGTGGCCCTGTCCTGTGTACCTGGCCCTTTGCCAGGTGATGCTGGGGGCCCAGAGAGGACTCAGCCAGGGTGATGACAGGTGGAAGCAGGGAAGGCTGCCTGGAGGAGGGGTTGCTGGGCCTGGGCTGGACGGGTGGAAAGGATGTTGCCGGAAGGAGAGGGAGACGGGGGTTCCAGGTGGCAGGAGCGCAAGGATAGCCGCTGTGTGCTGAGTTGTTGCGAGTCCTGAGAGGCTGGAGTATTGTAAGGTGGGGAGACTGGCTAATGAAGCCTGAGAGTTAGCAGCGGCTGTAAATGCCAAGCAGAGGAGTGGGCTTTATCCCAAGGGGATCAGGGAGCCATGGAAGGTTTTAGAGCAGGAGCGTGAATGGGCAATAGTTCAGACTTTGAGCGACAGTGAGGAAGAGTAGTTCCCAGGAGACAGGCTCCTGGAGACCACGTTAGCTGCTTGGCGCAGGGGTGGCCCACCCCTCCTGGGAAGGGGGGCAGGTGGGGCGGTACGGCCATCTCTCCGGGGTCCTGAGAAAGTCATTCTGGTATTGGCTAGTTCCAGGGGAACCCTCCCGACTTCTTCTAAATTTCCAGGTTCTGTGGGTGTTCTGAACTGGGATGCTCAAGATGCCATGATTCTGAAAGCCAGAGTCGTTTAAAGGGCTGCCGGCTCTCAGACTGATTCCTCTCAGACCTAGCCGTGATTGGGGTTGACTGTGGGTGGAGCCTCACTTAGCAGAAATAGAAAAACTGAGGCTCCAGGGAGCCCCCAATAGACACAGGCGAGACCAGGGCCTGAGAGGTCTGGACCTGAGCCACAGAGTTATCTCCTATTTCCAGGGTCATTCATCGCCTGTCCTTCGGAGATGTCCGGATAAAGCGGTAGGCGTTAAAACACTAGGAGGAGACTTGGGAGGCCGGGACCCTCACCTTTGGGCAGGGATACGGGCTCCTCACTAGCCGCCCTCAATGACCCTTCACTGTCTGATCCCAGGGTCCAAAGGTGGCTACTCTGGGGCCTGCAGGGAGGGAGACCCTGTGTAGTGAGGACTACATTCCCCAGGATGCACCTTGGTCCAGGCTAAGCCAGCACTCCAAAGGCAGACCTAGGAGAGAACTTCCCAAATGCAGAAGTGCAAAAAGAGTTGTGGGTTCTTAGGGGAGCCCTCATCCAAGGCCAATGGGGAGATCAGTTACTCTACGAAGGCTGCCAGTGGCCTCCATGTACTGTGTCCCATGCTGCGTGACACTGGGGTCCCAGAGGAGGAGGCTTTTTCTCTGTTTGGCTCTCAGTGGGTAAGGAAACAGACACAGGCACTGGCCGTCTGCTACGTGAGGTCAGGGCCTGGGCACCGTGAGCACATGGGACTGATGAATGTGGACTCTGCCCAGGAGATCAGAGAAGATGCACTTTGGAGGGGCATTGCATCTAGGACCATGATGAATGTATAGGAGTTCACCAGCGGAGACCACATGCTCTCTGATAGTTCCGGAAGAGCAGTCTTGCTTTCCTGGAGTCAGAGTCTTCGGGCAGTCGAAATAGCCGCTTTGAATGACTGCGCTTAGAGATTGCCACAGCAGTCAGACCAGACTTACCTGAGTTTGAGTCCATCTCTTCATTCACTCACTCACGCCCCCGCCTCTGAGCCTCAGCTTCCCCATCAGTAAAACACAGATGCTAGTCTCACCCTCTTAGGGTTCAACATTTAAACAAGAGGATGCAGGCAAAATGCCAGGCATTGTCCTGTCTTTTCTTCTTACTCCAGTAAAAGGAGTTACTTTGAAAAACAGAAAATGTACCCTCTGGCCCTGATTGCAGTGGGGGCCTTGGGTCTGTGCTCCCATTTGATAGGCTGACAAATATCTAATGAGCACCTACTATGTGTCAGATGCTAGGAACCCAGCAATGACCGAGGCTGACTGCCCTCGTCGTCCTCACAGCCGGTGGGGGTATGGACACTCACTAGAGAGAGAAAGTAAATCAAGTATAATGGGTGGTCTGAAGATAATAGTATTGGATGATGTGGCTGAGAAGGGCAGAGCTGATGGAGTAGGGAGGGCGTCTGAGAAGGTAGCATTTGAGCTGAGACTTGGAAAAGGAGTCGGTCATTCAGAGACCTAGAGGAATAGCATTCCAGGAAGAGACCACAGCCTGTTCAAAGGCCCTGGGGTAGGAATGTGCCGGAAGGAGGTCCATGTGGCTAGAGCAGAGTGAGTGAAGGGGAGAGAGGGAGGGGCTGAGGGTGGGGCTGGGGGAGGTCTTACAGAGCCTTTGAGGGAGGTGGAGCCCTGAGGACTGTGGGCAGAGAAGGATGGGACCTGACTCAGGTAAGCACAGGCAACTGTGGCTGCTGCACGGAGGACTACTGTGTGCAGCAATGAGCAGCGCTGTGGTGGGAGTGGAGTGACTGCTGGTCCAGACGAGTGGTGATGGGGCTGGCCAGGTTGAGGCAGCAGAGGAAGTGGGTGGATGGAGTAGATTTTGGACTTGCTGATGGATGGGTGTGGGGAGGGACTGAGAGCCTCTTTCTGGTGGGGGGAGGGTAAGGCTACAATTAAAAGTGCGGTGTCTGCCCTAACCGGTTTGGCTCAGTGGGTAGAGCGTCGGCCTGCGGACTGAAGGGTCCCGGTTCGATTCCGATCAAGGGCATGTACCTTGGCTGCAGGCACATCCCCAGTAGGAGGTGTGCAGGAGGCAGCTGATCGATGTTTCTCTCTCATCGATGTTTCTGACTCTCTATTCCTCTCTGTAAAAAATCAATAAAATATGTATTAAAAAATAAAAATAAATAAAAGTGCGGTGTCTGGACCAGATGACCTGGGTTTAAATTCCAGTTTGGCCATTTCCTAGCTGTGCAGCCTTGGGCATATCCCTTACCCACACCGGCCTCAATTGCCCACATGTAACATGGTGACAAGAACCCCTCTCACCTACCCCACCAGTATTTTTTATTTCAGAGAGGAAGGGAAATAGGAATAGGAATATCAATGATGAGGAAGGGAAATAGAAACAGGAATATCAATGATGAGGAAGGGAAATAGAAATAGGAATATCAATGATGAGAAAGAATCATTGATGGGTTGCCTCCTGCATGCCCCCTACTGGGGATCGAACCTGCAACCCAGGCATGTGCTCTGACTGGGAATCATACTGTGACCTCCTGGTTCAAAGGTCGACGCTTAACCGGCCGGGCACCCACCAGCATTTTCTGTAAAGCCCCATAGCAGGGGGCTTGGGACACAGTAGATTATAAGTGTTTGCTGTTACTTCCCTTCGAATGTCTACTCCCCAGGCTCCGAGGAGAGAAAGGAGGCACAGATTGGGCGGCGCGTTCCCCGAGGTCACCCGCAAAACCTGGGCCCCTCGCTGTTTTTCTCCATTGATGCACATTTCTCATGACCCATCCCCCGGAGCCCATAGCGCTCTGCCAGTGATTCTGCCATTCCTGAGCTGTGACTCACTAGGACTTGTGGTGTGCTCTGACCCCAGGACCTTCCCGTGGGACCTATTTCCCGCTTTTGTCTTCAAGTTCATTGGCCAGGTCTTCCGTTCCCAGCAGCACTTGGCATAGCCCTGCCTGCGTCCAGCCCAGCATCTCTGAGTGGTGTATCCCCCTGCCTTTCTGGCCCCGTCCCACTTGGGGATCCCTGTGTCCTCCCAGACAGGGCTCAGAGAGGGGCAGCGACTGGAGGAATTCTGGGTGGGGGCTCAGCCTGGGGTAAAGGAGGGCTCCCAGAAGCCCGTGACTGGGGCTGGGGTCCCCATATTCTGCTCTCAGACGGAGGACACCAAGGGCGGGGACCAGATCTCTTTATCCTCCCTAAAATGGGGCCCTGAGAACCAAACCTTTCCGCCTCCCAAAACTGGGCCCCAAGAGCAGGGCCTGATTCTGTAGTTTCTCCAAGTGGGGGCTGAGGGCAGGCAGGGCCTGCCCAGGGCCACCCCCACTTGGGAATCTGTGGGTGCCCAGCCCACCAACCCCAGCCCAGACTCCCCAGGAGCCCCCAGCCCCCTTGGGGAGTCTGTTTCTGGGCTCCCTGAGGACTCGCTGGGTATAAATGACACTTTAATTTCCTCGAAACGGTTTCAGCATCACCGCGAAAGCAGCCCCCTCTCCCCCATTCCTAATTACAAGTTGCTGCTTCCGATTTGCCTCCTGGTGGCCCGATTTCCAAACTGATTAAATTAATTACTCGGGAGCAAGCCCTCCCCACCTGGGCCAGGAGTCCCGGGGACCTGCCTGTGTCCCCCATTCCAGGCCCTGCCTCTGCACCCCGGTCTCCTCTCTGGTTCCCCGCGTAGCCTGGGGACAGCCTCTGGGTCTCCAGACTGTGCAGCCTCATAGATGGCACGTGGTGGGTGCTGCACCAAAGTCAGCAAGAGGCAGCATCACCACGCGCCTGGGGTCACGTGCTGGCTGTCTCCCTTCTGTGCTGTGCGGCCCGGGCCAGCGACTTCGCCTCTCTGAGTCTCCGTTTTCCCCTCTGTAAAACAGGGGTGGTGCTGGTTTCTGTCTCTTCTCGGTGTGGATAGGAAACGAGCTCATGCATGTGAAGTTCTTGGCCCCGTACCTGCTGGACACACAGTAGGGGCATCATAAAACCTTAGTTTAAACCCCCGCTCTGCTGGGCTTCTGTGGGGACAGATACGCTCAGGCACTTGAGGACTGTCCTCTTCAAAAGAGACACCCAGCGTCGAGAGCGGACTGCATGCCCAGCTCTGTGTCAAGCTCTTGAGACATAGGCCTGGCCATGGCTCAGGTTGGCGCACAGTCGGTGCTCAGAAAATAAATATATCCTGGTAGCTCTTTTACAAGTAGGGACTGTTTATGAGATATTTATTCAGCCAGTGCTTGTTGAGGACCTACTGTGTGCCAGACCCCCTGCTGTCATGAAGCTGCCATTTTCATCCCTGACTCAGAGGAGGAAGCCCAGAGAGAGGGAGGATGTAACTGAAGGCTGCACAGCAGTCAGTACGGTTTATTAAGCACCTACTATGCGCACCTCATTTACTTTTCATGATAAGCAGCTGGCGATGGTTATCATGAGGAGAAATAGGGAGGAGGGTGGAGAACGGAGGATGACTCACTCTCCGCCTCCCAGGCTGGGGAGAGATGAGTTAACTACCATTGAGAGGGCATCGGGGGTCAAGGGGGTCTCTCCACAGCCGCCTCACCATGCCCAGAGCCCCAGGAACACCCTCTAGCTGCTCAGCCAAGTTCCTAGACAGCTCCCGCGCCCAGCTAGGCTGCGACGGGGGCGACTGAGGCAGCTGGAGGAGGCAGCTGTAAGCAGAGCTGTAACCAGACCTGGAGGGTGCAGGGGCCTGGCTGCCAGGGCAGGTTACTCGATCTCCTCAGGGACGCCAGGCCTCGGAGCCAGAATCCTGGGGTGGCCGGACTGACAGGAGCTCCTTCTATGGAACTGGAAACGGGCGTCTCGCCCCAGTCTGTGCCATGGCAGATGGAGAAATGGGCTCTGAGGCTGACCCAGGGTCACTGACACCGGCCCAGAGAGGGCAGCTGCTGGCCCAAGGTCACCCAGCAAGGTCACCTCACGTAGAGTGAGCACGTGGGCCCGGCCTGTCCTTGTGCGTATGTCACAGAAGGGAAATCGTCTTGTCTGGAAAAGGGGGAGCGTCCCCGGCGTTCTCCCCGACCCGCCCGGACCTTTTTCTGGTCGCTCCGTGGTCCCAGTTACTGTGCGCCCGTCCCGCGCTCAGCCGCTCCTCTGAGCGGGGCTGCGGGTCACCTCGCAGCGCGGCCACGAGGAAATGAAACTACGCACGCGCGTGCCTGCTTTTCTGTCGCACGTTGCTGGTCTACACTACGTCCTTTCAGCCCCGCGGCAACTTTTAAGGTTTGGGCTTGTATTCACCCAGTTTGCAGATTAGGGAACAGGCCCAGAGAGGGTCCCCGCCCTTGGTGTCCTCCGTCTGAGAGCAGAATATGGGGACCCCAGCCCCAGTCACGGGCTTCTGGGAGCCCTCCTTTACCCCAGGCTGAGCCCCCACCCAGAATTCCTCCAGTCGCTGCCCCTCTCTGGGCCTGTTCCCTAATCTGCAAACTGGGTGAATACAAGCCCAAACCTTAAAAGTTGCCGCGGGGCTGAAAGGACGTAGTGTAGACCAGCAGTGACTGCCGGAGCTCTCGAGGCTGGTGAGAGGCAGAGCCGGGGTTTGAACCCGTGCATGTCAGAGACTGGGCGGCTAACCTGAGGCTCCTCGGCTGGCACGGATGCCTGTCCAGCCCTCATTCTGGGCCTCAGTGGCCCCAACCTGCCAGCAAGAGTGGGGAGGGCAGGGCAGGAGGGTGGTTGGATGCCTGTCAACAGTGACTTGGAGTCCTTGGAAACTGACAGCCAGGAAGTCCTCAACAGAGGGGCGCAGACAGAGGCTTCCTGGGTGTTATATGTGTACACTCGGACACACAGGCATGTGCACACACATGTGTGGACCGCCCACCACTGCTGGGGCACCTGCGTGTTCTGTGGTTGCATCCATAGACACGTGCGAACACACAGATGCCATAACGTCGGGGCCCATGGGCATGCGTGGGGGGGACCCGCCTGTGGACACCCATGCCTGTGGAGGTGATGAGCAAAGTTGAATCAAGCAAGAGGTCCAGTCTGGGTTCAAGTCCTTGTGCTGACACTTAGTTCGTCAACATTCAGCGAGCCATTATTGAGCACGCTGGTGTTCCAGACACGATGGGGACATGTCACTGGCCAAGGCACACCAGGCCTGTCCTCTCAGGGCTCACCTCCCAGGGGGCAGAAAGGCTCGGAGTGAGCTATGATGTGGGTGATTCTTTCATTTGGAGGAATCCGGGCATAAGCCGATTTTGAGTGATGGTGCACATAGGCGTCTGGAGATCTCGCTGGAATGCAGGCTCTGGTTGGGTGGGTCTGGGATGGGGCACGGGACTCTGCATTCTAACAGCTCTCGAATGAGGCTGAGGCTGCTGGTTGGAGGACCATATCTGGGGAAGCAAGAGCCTGAAGGACGCTTTGAGAGTCTGACACCGTGGGGGTGGGGGGTTGGAACCTGGCAGGGGTCCAGGGTGATGGGGACACTCTAAGGGGTCAGCGTTTTAGCAGAGACCTGAAATAAAGAGGGAGCCTTGTGGCATCTGAAAGAAGAGGCTTTCAGGTGTGGGGAACGTCCTGTGCAAAGGCCCTGGGGCAGGACGGTGCTCGGCGTGTTGGAGGAGCAGCGAGGCCCAAGTGGCTGAAACAGTGTGCACTGGGGGGAGAGGGAGGGGTGAGGCAGGGAGAGGCAGAGGAAGGCAGATCATTCTAGGCCTGTGGGCCTCTGGGAGGACTTTGGCTTTTACCCCAGGAAGGTGAGTCCTGGAGGCAGAGCTGGCACAGCCCTGGCATAGGTGCTCACACGGGCCCTCTGGTGGCTGCTGGGGGTAATGGGCTGAGGGGAGCAAGGTCAGGACCCAGGAAATGGGTGGCTGAGGGTACTGAACTGGTCCAGAGGGGATGGTGGGGGCTGGCTAGGGAGCGCCTGGGAAGGGGTGAGAATTCTGGGTAAATTAGAAGGCAGACCCACAGGGCTTGCTGGCATTGGCTGTGAGGGTGAGAGAACGGGGCTGGGGCAGCGCAGGCTTTGGAGGGAGTGACTCCTGGGTGTGGCCTGAGCCTCCGCCACAGCCGTCCGTCAGGAGTTCCGTTTGACCTCTACATTCAGCTCCTTCCCATGAAAATCCTGGCAGGGTTTATGTTTTATCTGTTGTTTGTTTTGGAACTTACCAGCTGATCCTAAAATTTATCCTGAAGCTGCGGGTTTCCAGAGTAGCCCAGGCCCGGCCAGTGGGGCTCAGTGGGACGTGCCTTGTCCTGTGCACCAAGAGGTCAGCGGTTCGATTCCTGGTCAGGGCACATGCCCGGTTTCAGGCTTCACCCCCAGCAGGGCACATGCAGCCACTGATGTTTCTCTCTCATTAGTGTTTCTTTTTAAAATACATATGTTTTATTAATTTTTTACAGAGAGGAAGGTGAGAGAAAAAGAAAGTTAGAAACATTGATCAGCTGCCTCTTGCACACCCCTTACTGGGGATGTGCCCACAACCAAGGTACATGCCCTTGACTGGAATCGAACCTGGGACCCTTCAGTCTGAAGGCTGACGCTTTATCCACTGAGCCAAACCAGTTTCATCTCATCAGTGTTTCTATCTCTCTATCCCTCTTCCTTTTCTGTCTAAACATTTAAAAAAAATTTTTTTAAAGGGTAACCCAAACACCCTGGCAGAAAGAAGTGGGAGAAATGTTCCAGAAGGAAACTCCAGCCTATGACAAACCTGAATAGCCACTAAGGCAGTATAATACCTTACCCTTGACAAGGGGAGAAGGTGAAGTAGGGTGGCCTTGAGGAACTTTCACTCTGCCTCAGTTTCCCCATCTAAGACGGGCAATCCTGTGGGATGGCCTGTGCGAGTTGGAGTGACCGTTGAGGGTTGAGCTGAGCGGACCAGGCACAGGCATCGTCTGCTCTGGGCGGGAGCTGTCGCGATTCCAGTCTATACGTTGATGCCCAGGACGAGGCCCTGTTCCCCTCCCCCGTGGGTTAGGATGCATGCCCCAAGGCTGCAGGCAGGAAGCATGCCCCTCTGCAGGCATGCAGATGTATGGGTGCCCTGCATGGCATGGGGTGGCCATGCTGGCCACACACTCCCATGCCTGGTGGCAGCCCCCGGTGACCAGGTGCCGGGGCAGGTGGTGGGCCGGCTTCCCGGCAGGCAGGCGCCAGGCGGCTGCTAGGAGAGGCGCCTCGAGTTTCATGGAGAGGAGCAGATGTCTTAGGGGGCCTGGGGGAGGTGCTAAGGCCTCCGGTAACCCCAGGTGGCGGGGGGCGGGGGGGGTAAGCTGAGGCCGGGTGCAGCGGGCTGGCCCTGAAGTAGGCCAGATCCCCCTAAAGGAGCCTGTGGGGTTTCGTTCTGTGTTAGTATCCGGGTAACTAACGGGAAAGGACACAGCATCAGCCTCACACTCATTAGGACGGCTGCTGTCAGAAAGCAGACAGTGAGAAGTGGAGGCGAGGACGCGGAGAAACTGGAACACTGTGCACGGCTGGTGGGAATGTAAAGCGGTGGGGCCGCGGCGGAGAACAGCACGGCATCTTCTGAAACAGAAACAGAATTGCCGTCCGATCGGGCGCGTACCCCAGAGCACCGGGGCAGAGTCGCAGAGACTCGCCCGCCCCCGTTCGCAGCAGCGCTATTCTCAGGAACCCAGAGGCGGAAGCGGCCCAGGCGGCCGTCACAGACGATGGCGCACAGTGTGTCCCCTCCCCACACGTCCATTCTGACGGGTGCTGGGGCGCGGGGGGCCTCGGGACACTGAGCTCAGTGAGCCCAGCCAGACACGGGACAGACACCGAGTGACTCCACTCACCGGCGTCCCCAGAGGACTCGGACCCCCAGGGACAGAGAGTGGGTGGTGGGCGCCAGAGGCTGGGGGAGGAGTGAGTGCTTGAAGGGAACAGAGTGTCAGTGTGGAGCTGAGAGAAGGTTCTGGAGACGGATGGCGGGGATGGCTGTCCTACGCAGTGAATGGACTCATGTCACCGCACAGGACACTTAAAAATGGTGAATGGGCCGAGACCGGTTTGGCTCAGTGGATGGAGCGTCGGACTGCGGACTGAAGGGTCCCGGGTTCGATTCCGGTCAAGGGCATGTACCTTGGCTGCGGGCACATCCCCAGTGGTGGGTGTGCAGGAGGCAGCTGATCGATGTCTCTCTCCCATCGATGTTTCTGACTTTCTATCCCTCTCCCTTCCTCTCTTTAAAAAATCAATAAAATATATATTTTTAAAAATGGTGAATGGTCCTGGCCCGCCCACTCGGTGGCACAGCATCAGCCCGGGCACCGCAGAGTCACGGTTCCTGGTCAGGGCAGGCACCGGGGCTGCCGTTCCTTCCTCCGCCCGCGGGCACCTGTGGGAGGCAACCCGTCCATACGTCTCTCTTACACCTCTCTCTCTCTCTCTCTCTCTCTCTCTCTCTCTCTCTCTCTCTCTCTCTCTCTCTCTCTCCCCCTTCTCCCTCCTTCCCTGCCCCTCGCTCTAAAAATCAATGGAAAAAGTATCCTTGGGTGAGGATTAACAAATGTAAAAAAACGTTTTTTTAAAAAGGGCACGGAGACAGAAGGGTTACTCCGGCTGGCGTTATAGGGGACAGGGCTGGGGTAGGCAAGAGTGAGACTAGAGTGAAGTTGTTATTTTAAATTACAGTATTATCCCAAAGGGGAATTTGGGGGGGATGATGGAAGGTCCCGGCCGCTGCGGCTCGTAAGCGCCATCTGGTGGCGGATACAGGCCACGCCGCTCACAGCCCCACCTCTCGCCCCGCAGGTGTCACCTCCTGTCGCCCCGACCTCGCCATGCGGACCCCGCGAGTGCCCCCTCCCCGCCTGGCCCTACCGCTCCTGTTGCTGCTGCTGGGGGGCGCCCACGGACTCTTCCCTGAGGAGCCGCCGCCGATCAGCGTGGCCCCCAGGGGCTGTGAGTGGGGGTTCTGGGGGAGGGGGCTCTGGAAGGAGGGTCTTGCTCCCCAACTGAGCCCGCTGCCCCCTCCCTCAGGGACTCACTAGGCCAGGCTCACCCCAGCCCTAAACCACACTCCTCTCTCCCCCAGACCTGAGCCACTACCCTGTGTTCGTGGGCAGCGGGCCGGGACGCCTGCCCCCCACAGAGGGCGCCGAGGACCTCCACATCCAGCGGGTCCTGCGGGTCAACAGGACGCTGTTCATTGGGGACAGGTATGGGGTGTGTCCGGTAGAACGCAGGGTGTCGGGGTTTGGGGGAGTTTTCCTGATGGGGCTTACTGTTTGGCTGGGGTGTGAATGTGTGTGCCTGGGGTGGCACTTTTAGGGGTGCTGGGCTGTGGGTGTGGTTGGAGCCTGGTGCCTGCTGTGGTGTGTTAGCAAATGGGGACAACTGTTTGGTCAGAATTCACTGGGTGCCTCCAGGGAGTGCTAAGGAGGTGACATTTGGTTTGAAACCTAAATGATGAGGAGCCAGCCATGAGGAAACCTGGGGGAGAAGGGAACAAACATCTAGGCAGAGGGCAGAGGGCAGAGGGCAGAGGGCAGAGGCCAGGACGGTGTCTGGTGTGTTAGAACAGATGAGGTGCTCACGGCCGCCCTCTGGTGGCTTCTCTGGGGAGGCAAGTTGGAGAGCCTGAGCGGGTGCAGGTGGGAGAGGATGGGCTGGAATGGGTGGTGGCCGCGGAGGGTGAGGAGTGGGTGAATTCTCAATAAACATGAAAGGCAGCGGAGACTGACGTGTTGGGTGTGGGAGGGAGGAGGAGAGGGGAGCTGAGGGCGACTTCCATCTTGTGGTCTGCACTCTCAGAAGGACAGAGCTCGACAGAGGGAGGTCAGAGGTGGGAGACAGAGGAAAGCGAGGACCAGTTTGGGGGAACAGTCAGGCTCAGAATGGCCACATTGAATGTGAAATGCCTGTGGGCCTGCCGAGAGGCGACGCCGAGGAGCAGCTCCCCCCCCCCCCCCGCCCCCAATCTGGAGCTCAGAGGAGACAGAGTTGGGGACAGGGCTGTGGGCGTGGTCCAGAGGGTGCAGCCAGTATTAGAGGGGACGAGGCCACCCCACCAGGAGGGTCGGGGAGGGAGGAGGCCAGAGTCTGAAAGGTAGGAGGGAAGCCTGAGGAGTTTGGGGGGCCAGGGTCCTTCTGAGAAAGAGTTCCCAGGAGGAGGGGGCCCTACAGGGTCAGACACTGTGGAGAGGGGGAGGAGGACAGAGAAGTGACGGCTGTGCTTCATACCGGGTGGCCAATGCCTTAGCCAGGGCAGGTTCCCATGGCATGAGGGGGTGAGCCCGGGCTAGCCTGAGAGGTGCTGAGTGGGCACCTGATTGAAGGCATCGGAACGGCCATCATGGCAGTGTAACCCCAGGACTGCGGTGTGAGCCGAGGTGGCCGGCTAAGGCACGTGGCTGGGCTGGAACTAGTGAGTCTTTGAAGGGCATGGGGAGAGGGCTGGGTACACGCAAGCATGCGCCCAGTGCTGGAGTTGCTCATGGCAGAGTGTGTCCGTGCCCGGGCATGTTACCTGTTGGACCCCACGTTGGCCACCAGGCGGATGGAATGCGGGGAGAGTGGAGGCCCCCAATCTCACTAACCGCACCCCTCCCTCAGGGACAACCTGTACCGGGTAGAGCTGGAGCCCCCCACCTCCACGGAGCTTCGGTACCAGAGGGTGAGGAGGGGGCGCAGGCGGGAGGAGGGAGCTGACATTACGATGGGGAGCAGGATGGGTTCGGGGCTACCTAGCAGGGGCTCCTAGGGCTGTTGGGTACCCCTTACCCCTCACCCCTCACCAGCTCCCTGTGCCCCCAGAAGCTGACCTGGCGCTCCAACCCCAGTGACATCAATGTGTGTCGGATGAAGGGCAAGCAGGAGGTGAGTGGGCCTTGGTCACGCCCCCAGTCAGCCATGACCACGCTCAAGCCACGCCCCAGTTCGGCCTGGCCACACCCAAGGTGAACTCCTCCTCCCGCTTCATCCCAGGCCTGGACCCCCGTGTTGTCATGGCTACGCCCTGAGCCTGGCCACGACCCCCAAATGGTCCCAGGCATGGCCACGTCCTTAGGCTAGGTCCTGCCATAGCTCCATCCCTTCAATGGCAGAGGATAGAAAGTAGGTGTGGCCATGCCCCCATCTGGGCCTGGCTATGCCCATGTTCCCAGTGTGGTCCAGAGACCTACACACGCCCCACACTTGCCCCTCCCTGTTCTCTTCACCTCAGTCCTGGCTCCTCCTCTGCCCTAGCCACCCCCATTAAGGCCCACAGCACTGCCTGCCCCCAGACATGACCACGCCTCTCTATTCCCTCCCCATCCCAGGGCGAGTGTCGGAACTTTGTAAAGGTGTTGCTACTTCGGGACGAGTCCACCCTTTTTGTGTGCGGCTCCAACGCCTTCAACCCCCTGTGCGCCAACTACAGTGTGAGTCTCTGCCCCCGGAGGCCCGAGGCCCCAGGTCCAACTTCCAGACCTTCGCTCCCCTGCCCTCCACTCGCGTGCCCTTCCCCAGCCCACAGAGCCTCCTGCAGACAGCCTTACTGGGCCTGTCCTCCCCGCCTCCTCACCCAGAGCTCACGAGGAGGCTTCCCAAGGAGGCCCCTTTAAGGTCAGGGAAACCCTAGTCATTTGACCTATGACCCAGTAATAGGATTAAGTAGAGCCCACTCTTAGACCCATTTAGAGATCAACAAACTGAGCCCCAGAGAGGGGAAGTGACTGGTCAAGTCACACAGCACTCAAGGCAGAGACAGGACTCCCCCTGGAGGGAGGGAAGGGGAAGCCGTGGGGCCGCTGGGCGTGGCCGAGCTCTGTCACTCAGACCCTGTCCCCCTGCAGATAGACACACTGCAGCCCCTTGGGGACAACATCAGTGGCATGGCCCGCTGCCCCTACGACCCCAAACACGCCAACGTCGCCCTCTTCTCTGGTGAGTGCCCCCCGCCAGCTCTGACCATCTGATAAGGCCCCAGCCCCCAGCAAGGCGTGGCATTTTCCACTCGTGGAGTTGGGGTCATTTAGAAGGTGGCTGGGAGACTGTCAGAAACTCTGTGAAACTCAGCCTGGAGCCAGGGCTCAGTGGGAGTTGGGGTTCAGCTGGGCTCGGGGCCTCAGCAGGGTAGGGGCTCAGCCTGGGCTCAGACAGGCTCCCTTAGGCTCAGTGAGGTAGACTGAGAGTCTTGGGAGAGCAAGTATTGCCCCACACAACCCCTGGCCTCTACGATGCAACCCCTCACCGGCTCCCCCCATCACTCCCATCCAGAAGGAATGCTCTTCACAGCCACTGTTACCGACTTCCTAGCCATCGATGCCGTCATCTACCGCAGCCTTGGAGACAGGCCCACTCTGCGCACCGTGAAACACGATTCCAAGTGGTTTAAAGGTGGGATGGACCTTCACCGAACCCCACCACCCCACCAGAATAAGAGTCCCAGGGGAGGCAGGGAGGGGGCTCCCATCCCATCGCTGGAACCCACTGGCCTCTTTAAAAGACAGAGCCAGAGAAAAGATTGGCCCTGGCCAGTGGGCTAAAGCATTGTCCCAAGGTGCCAAGGTTGGAGGTCTGATCCTGGTCGGGGCAAGGAATGCATAAATAAGTGGAACAGCAAATCAGTATCTTTCTAACCCCCCCTCCCCAATCAATGTTTAAAAAGGTGATAGGAAAAATTGAAGTTGGACCTGATGGGAAAGGGTGGCTTGGGAGCCCAAAATGGAACCACAAGAGAGATACAGGGGCTCAGGTCTTTAACACCTGAGGGAGGAAGGTGCAAGAAAATAGTACATATTGCTGTTTGTGGAAGGTAGACACTGCAGTTTTAGGGTTCTGACACTTACCTCTTCCCTCAAAACCCCAAAACTCCGAGTCCGTTTCTTTTTGCCTGCGTAATCAACATAGTCCCCCCTTCACCATAAAAGCAGCCCCCCAGGCTGATGTGTGCCCAGCTCCAGAAGCACCCTTTCTCGTCAGGGGCTGGGTTCTGACCCCTCCTCTCCTATAGAGCCCTACTTTGTGCATGCGGTGGAGTGGGGCAGCCACATCTACTTCTTCTTCCGGGAGATCGCAATGGAGTTTAACTACCTGGAGAAGGTAAAGCCCTATTTCCCCTCCCAGAGAGGCCCAGGGGTGGGGCATGGAGCTGAGAGGCATCCACTCATCCATACATGCATCCATTCATTACCTCTTTCATCACCCATCATTATCTCCTTCAAATCATTCATTTACCCGTCCACCCATTCATCCATCTATCCATTCATCCATCCACCCACTAATCCATCCATCCATCCATCCATCCATCCATCCTTCCACTAATCCATCCATCCATCCCTTCCTCCATCCCTCTACCTACCCATCCATCCATCCATCCATCCATCCTTCCACTAATCCATCCATCCATCCCTTCCTCCATCCCTCTACCTACCCATCCATCCATCCATCCATCCATCCATCCTTCCACTAATCCATCCATCCATCCCTTCCTCCATCCCTCTACCTACCCATCCATTGCAGCAGCCAGACAGTAGATGCGAAGACTGCCATTTCCCACTAGTGTGACCTTGGGTCGGTCACTCTCCTTTCCCCGTGCCTCAGTTTCTCCACCTCTGCAATGGGGATATCAGTAGGCCCTCCTTTGCAGAGCTCTGGGAGGAAAGTAAGAGATGATGAGGTAAAGTGCCAGGTCCGCAGTGAACGATCTGTACGCGTACATGACAAGTATTATGACCGCCATGTTGCTAGGATCCTATTGTCATCCCCGCATTTCCTCTGGGGTATCTGACGCCCAGAGAGGTTCAGTGACCAGCCGGGACCCCACGGTGGGCCAGGGCCAGGCTCCTCAAGCTCCGCCGGGGTGGTGGGCAGTGTGGCCTTCGGAACTCAGGGCTCAGGCCCCGCCTGTCCCGTCCCGCCAGGTGGTGGTGTCCCGCGTGGCCCGGGTGTGCAAGAACGATGTGGGGGGCTCCCCTCGCGTGCTGGAGAAGCAGTGGACGTCCTTCCTGAAGGCGCGGCTCAACTGCTCCGTGCCCGGGGACTCCCACTTCTACTTTAATGTGATGCAGGCCGTCACCGGTGTGGTCAGCCTGGGGGGCCGGCCCGTAGTCCTTGCCATTTTCTCCACCCCCAGCAACAGGTCAGTGAACATTGACGGAGTGGACTCGGGGCCCCGGTGGACACGAGTGGGGAGGTCCCGCATTCGCTCATTGCCTGTTGTCCTAGGCTGGGCAAGATTGGACCCCCCAGGAGGCCTTGACCTCAGGCCACAGCAGAACGAAGCCACACTGACCCTCCAGGACCCTTTGGTCAGAAGTGGACAGATGGGGGGCAGCAACACCCACTGCCTTTGAAGGAGGGGGGCAGAGAGGGCTGCCTGGAGAGGGGACATTGGGACTAGGCTTCCGTGGGTGTGAGATGGAGGCAAAGGGAAGAGCATTCCAAGTTGGAGGAACAGCATGTGCAAAGCTGTGAGGATACAATGGTCTTGGCGTGTTTACACAAGAGAGAGGAGTCCCCGTGGCTGGAATAGAGGGAGCAAAGGGGAGAGGGACAGTATGAGGGCGGGGGAGGGGGACGGGCTGCGGAGGAGCCTGGGTTTTATCCTGGAGCACTAGGGAGCCATGGAAGCGTGAGGAGCAGAGGAAGGAATGGTTGTAGGGGCGGGAGTGGTGTCTGGGAGACTGAGCTTCAGGCACAGGACAGGGGAGGCCAGGACTCGGGTGGCTGCAGAGGAGCTGACATATGACCCCGTCTGAGCACTGTTCAGGCGGCCGCGACCAGCTGGGGCGGCGGGTGCCACTCTGGTTCGGGGGACTGACATCGACAGCTCCGGGGGACCGGGACTCCTCCACACACTTGCCTGAGGCAGTGCCTCCCACCAGGCTCACTGCTCCCCTTCCTCTGCCTCCCAGCATCCCCGGCTCTGCGGTCTGCGCCTTTGACATGACACAGGTGGCTGCTGTGTTTGAAGGCCGCTTTCGAGAGCAGAAGTCTCCCGAGTCCATCTGGACACCTGTGCCAGAGGACCAGGTGCCTCGGCCCCGGTGAGCGCCCCTCCATCCGAGACAGGTGCGGGGTGGGGGGGCATCCCCACGACCGAAGGCTGGGGACTCCCAGGCAGTTATTGGGCTGTTGCCAAGTTCAGCCGCACCCATTACCCAGATGAGGGAATCGAGCCTTGGGGCAGGGCCTTGGGTCCCATGGAGAATCAGAGCCCCTACATGGGGACCCCCCAAACTGCCCTGACCATTCCCTCACCCCCCGCCCCATAGGCCTGGGTGCTGTGCAGCCCCCGGCATGCAGTACAACACCTCCAGCGCCTTCCCTGATGAGATCCTCAACTTTGTCAAGACTCACCCCCTGATGGACGAGGCGGTGCCCTCCCTGGGCCACGTGCCCTGGATAGTGCGGACTCTGACACGGTCAGTCCCACGTGTGGCTGGGATCCTGGTGGGCGGCGGGTGACGATGAAGGCCCAGGACAGGGTGGTGGGTGGGGAAGGAGGGCGGGGCTGACTGTGGATGTGGGGGGGGGGGGGGAGGTGGACAGCAGTGTTGCTGGAGACAACATACAGCTCTGAGGACTGGCTGGAGACACAGAGACACAGAGAGGGAGAGACACACAGTGAAGGACAAAGAGACGCAGGGAGAGAGAGACAGGCCCACATGGGAGCCCAGGGTGGGGTCTGTTTTGGAGGAGGGTCGTGTGCAGCCGTGTAACCACACCAGCCCCCTCATTGGCTAGCCTGGGCCGTGTCTCTGTGTCCGCCCAGTGGGGGTGGGACCGAAGGGGCTGTGGTGCCAGACTGACCCTCCTGCCCTGGCCACAGGCACCAGCTGACTCGAGTGGCCGTGGATGTGGGTGCCGGCCCCTGGGGCAACCAGACTGTGGTCTTCCTGGGCTCCGAGGCGGGCACCATCCTCAAGTTCCTGGTCTGGCCCAACGCCAGTGCCTTGGGCACCTCTGGGCCCAGCATCTTCCTTGAGGAGTTCGAGACCTACCGGCCAGACAGGTGGGGTCTGGCAGAGGCCGGGGGGCGGAGCCGGTGGAGAGGGGGCACAGCCCCTGATCTTACTGATCTGCTCGCCCCCAGGTGTGGCCGGCCAGGTGGCAGTGACACAGGGCAACGGCTGCTGAGCCTGGAATTGGATGTGGCCTCAGGAGGCCTGCTGGCGGCCTTCCCCCACTGTGTGGTCCGCGTGCCCGTGGCCCGCTGCCAGCAGCACTCAGGGTGCATGAAGTGAGTGCCCCGGGCCCACTGCGGGGGGGTGCGTGCGGGGAGGAGGCTGGGGGAGATGAACGTGGGAAGAAGGCAAGAGCTAAGTCTTAAAGGCCCAGCAGCAGCCTGACTGGTTGGGAGACGAGTGAGGCAGAGGGCACAGCACGTGCAAAGGCCCTGGAACGGGACCATGACTGGGGTTTTAGAGGAAAGTGAGGGGCCCGCGTGGCTGGAGAGGAGTCAGAGCGGGAGGAGGGGAGGGCGGGGAGACGGTGGGGGCAGGTCATGCAGGGCCAGTGGGTCTTGGGGAGGACTTGGGTGTTTACCCCGAGGGAGGTAGGGGCCCTGGAGGCGTGGGCAGAGGAGGAGTGGGACCTGAGTGACATTTTTAAGAGCAACAGGAGTAGAAGCTGGGGACCAGGGAGGTGGCTGTTTTCCCACCTCTAAACTGGGTGGAAAACCAGATGCCAAGTACTGCCCCCCCAGCTCCGTGTGAGCCCCCCCAGTGAGAAACCCGCCACACCGCCGTCCTGGCAGTAGTGATGGCGTTGCGCAGAGCCGGACTCCCGCTCTGGGCCCAGCCCGCTGGGCTCCGACCTGGCCAGGACTCCGGGCTGCCAGTAGGTGGCACTGTGCCAGAGGCTGTGGCTGACGCCTGCCGCCCTGTCTCCCTAGGAACTGCATTGGCAGTCAGGACCCCTACTGCGGGTGGGCCCCTGATGGTTCCTGTATCTTCCTCAGCCCCGGCACCAGGTACGGGGAGCGGTAGGGGGGAGGGGAGTGTAACCCACCTGGTGATCAGGGCCCCCTCCTCCCCTCGGGCTCCGTGAGAGGGTCTTCTGCTGACTGTTTCTGCCTTGCCCCCCTCAGGGCCACCTTTGAGCAGGACGTGTCCGGGGCTAGCACCTCAGGCTTAGGGGACTGCACAGGTAAGTGGGGGGACGGGAGACCTGGGAACCCTCCCCTGGGGTCCTCATGCCCTTTGCAGCAGCATGGCCAGGTGGGGGGCCCGGACTAGCTTTGGAAGGTCAGGGGGTCCCCCTCCCGGGTAGGTGAGGGACAGAGAGGCCAAGAGACAGACAGATGGGTAAACTGAGGAGACAGACAGATGCATGGACAGGCTCTGAACGGGACGGAGCGATGATGAGACGCCCAGAAACAGACGGACCGACACGCTTTCAAGTGACAGATACCACAGGCAAACAGACGAACAGACTCAGAGAGGACAGACAGACCCCGGAGAGACAGGCGCCGAGAGGCAGGCGCCTTCGGAAGGGACGGACAGACAGACAGAGGGGCGCAGGCGGCGGGGTTGGACCCCGGCCCGCTGGCCCCTCTCACGCCGCTCTCCCCAGGACTCCTGCGGGCCAGCCTCGCGGAGGAGCGCGCCGGGCTGGTGTCCGTGAACCTGCTGGTGACCTCGTCGGTGGCGGCCTTCGTGGTGGGCGCCGTGGTGTCGGGCTTCAGCGTGGGCTGGTACGTGGGGCTCCGCGAGCGGCGCGAGCTGGCCCGCCGCAAGGACAAGGAGGCCATCCTGGCCCACGGCGGCGGCGAGGCCGTGCTGAGCGTGAGCCGGCTGGGCGAGCGCCGCGCGGGGGGCGCCGGGGGCCGCGGCGGGGGCGGGGGCGGCGCCGGGGGCCCCCCGGAGGCCCTGCTGGCGCCCCTGATGCAGAACGGCTGGGCCAAGGCCACGCTGCTGCAGGGCGGCCCCCACGACCTGGACTCGGGGCTGCTGCCCACGCCCGAGCAGACGCCGCTGCCGCAGAAGCGCCTGCCCGCCCCGCACCCGCACCCGCACGCCCTGGGCCCCCGCGCCTGGGAGCACAGCCACCCGCTGCTCCCCGCCTCCGCCTCCTCCTCCTCCTCGCTGCTGCTGCTCGCCCCCGCCCGGGCCCCCGAGCAGCCGGCGGGCCGCGCCTCCCACGGGGACTTCCCGCTCACGCCCCACGCCAGCCCGGACCGCCGGCGGGTGGTGTCGGCACCCACGGGCCCCTTGGACCCGAACGCGGCCCCCGACAGCCTCCCGCGGCCCTGGAGCCCGCCGCCCACGGGCAGCCTCCGGCGGCCGGGCCCCCACGGCCCCGCGGCCGCCGCCCTGCGCCGCACGCACACCTTCAACAGCGGCGAGGGCCGGGGTGACCGTCCCCGAGGCCGCCACGCCCGGCCCAGCACGGACTTGGCCCACCTCCTCTCCTACGGGGGCACAGACAGGACTGCGCCCCCCGTGCCCTAGGCTGACGCCTCCGCTGTGCCAGCCGCGGGGAACAGGAGCGCGAGATCCGGCCCAACGCCGAGTGGGGTGCTGCAGACCCCCCCCCCTCCCGTGCGCAGGGGTGGGGCCTCCGCCACACGGAAGCACAAAGGCCTGCCCCCCCCACCCTGACGGGGCCGCAGGACACGAGGCGGTTTCGGGGGGCGGGAGGATGTGCTATAGATTTGAGGTTGACCTTCTGTGCGTGGGTTTGGGTTTGTTTCCAATTTGCGGTTGTTGTTTTTTTGCAGTTTTCTACCCAATTGCACAACTCCGTTCTCGGGGTGGCGGCCCAGGGCTTGGAGGTGGCGGGTTGAGGAGGGGGCCACCGCTGCAGACCTAAGTGCCCCCCCTCCAGGCCCCTCCTTGACCTAGGCTCCTGGCGTGTGTGAGTGTGTGTGTGTGTGTGTGTGTGTGTGTGTGCATGCCATGTTCGTGTGCAAGGGGCCGGGGGCAGGGGAGGGAGGTGTGCTTGTGAATGCCCGCGGGGGCTGCTGCCGGCGTGTGCGTGGCGAAGGGCACTCATGCAGGGTGTGTGTCTGTGTGTGAGAGTGCGGCGGCCCTAGAGGCCTGGGCGTTTGGCTGAGCCAACACAGGGGCTTCCAGAAGGCCACGGGGGCCCTCCAACTGCCGGTCAGGAATTTGAGGGGAGACAGAGAAGGGGTTTTAGGGAGAGAGGCCAAGAGGGCCTGCCCATTAGTCACACTGGCAGCAGCTTTGTAAAAGTCTTGGTGGGGGCGGGCAGCAAAGGTGGGTGGGCCCCCCTGTAAATATGGCCCCAGGGTGGTCAGAGGGTCCCACACCACCAGTCCCCTTGTGACCTCTCCTCCAACCTCCAGCTGACCATGCATGCCAGCTGAGTGGCCAGCTGAGACTTGGACCTCTCTGGAATTTGCCTCCCCAACCCTCCCCCATCAATAAAACTGTTTACAACCACCGGCCCCCAAGGCTCTGGGTCTGCTCTGTCTCCCAGGGGTGGGGCCTGGGCAGAGGCAGGGCCCTCAACAGTTGTGAGTACCCACAAGACTCACAGCTGGGTGGCAGCAGCCAACAGAACTCTGGGGCGCTGAGTGTGGGGATGCAGAGAGTTTGGGGGGGGGGCGTCCCTGTCTTCATAAGGATGGGGCCAGTTTCTGATTGGCCTTTCAGCAAATATTTATTGTGCACCTACTATGTGCCAGGCACTATGTGGGGACAAAGACCCCTATTCTCGGAAGCTCACAGCCTGGTGGGGAGGCTGACCACTTACAAGCAAATTAGGCTTGATTTGCAGTAGTAATATGGGTAATATAATAAAAGCCAGATAATATGCTTGGTAGGGGGGGTTGTGTGTATGGAGAAGGAGGGGGGTCAAGGAGAGCCTGCCAGGGGTAACGTTTGAGCTGAGGTAGGGGAGATGGGGCTGCCTTGGAGAGAGGTGCGGGTAGAACCTTCCAGGCAGAGGGAACAGCCAGTGCAAAGGCCAGGCGGTGGGAATGCACTTGGAGGACGGGTGAGGCAGCCAGTGCAGCTGGAGCAGCAGGTGAGGGAAGATCGAGTGGCGATGAAGGGGGAGAAGAGGATAGGGCCCGGACTGGAGGGCCTTGCAGGTGAGGAGTGCAGTTTTGTTTAACTGTGGTAAAATATGCATAAATACACATCAATTCAAATGTGCCATTTGAGCCTTTTTAAAAGTGTTCGCTTCAGGGGCATATAGTCTATTCACATTGTTGAGCAACCATCCCCACCATCCATCTCCACACACTAAAACCCCATCCTCATTAAACACTAAGTCCTCATCCCACCCCACGGGCCCGGCCTGGGGGGCTTTACGTTGGACAGGGAGCCAGCAGAGAGTTTTAAGCAGGGGACATGGATCTGCTTTCATGTTAAGAGATCACTTTCGTGTTACGTCATTACAGTTCACAGCCCTTCCTTCCCGCCATGTCAATTAAGCACCTACTGTGTGAACAAGACAGACGTGGTTTCTTCTTGTCATGGGGGAAAACTGATAATAAAGAAACACAAATACCCTGACGGCATCTAACAGCTCATCCTGAACTTGTGCGTGTCTGTTTTTTCAGCTTGAGATACAATTGACATATAACATTGTGTAAGTTTCAGGTACAATTTGATGAACGGATATATTGTAGGATGATCCCCACAATGAGATGAACTCGTCCATTACCTCACACAGTTACCTTTTAGTGTATGATCAGGACATTTAAGATCTATTCTCCTAGCAACTACCAAGTATACAATACAGTATCATCAACAATAGTCACCGTGCTGTACATTAGACCCCCAGAACTTAGTCATAACTGCACGTTTGTGCCTTTAGACTAGTGGTTGGCACTCTGCAGCTCGCGAGCCACATGCGGCTCTTTGGCCCCTTGAGTGTGGCTCTTCCACAAAATACCACATGTGAGCGCACACATACAGTGGGATTGAAACTTCGGGGCCCATGCGCAGAAGTCGGTTTTCGGCTCTCAAAAGAAATTTCAATCGTTGTACCGTTGATATTTGGCTTTGTTGACTAATGAGTTTGCTGATCACTGCCTTAGACTGACATCTCTCCTCCCCATTACCCTCCACCCCAGCCCATGATGAGAACCGTCCTACTACCCGTTCCTATGAGCTAATTTTTACATTCCATATATACATGCGATCACACAGTATTTGCTTTACTCCACCTGACTTATTTCACTTAGCATAATGCCCTGAAGGTTCAAATGGCAGGATTTGTGTCTTTTTTTTTTTTTAATATCTTTTATTGATTTTTTACAGAGCAGAAGGGAGAGGGATAGAAAGTCAGAAACATCAATGAGAGAGAAACATCGATCAGCTGCCTCCTGCACGCCTCCTACTGGGGATGTGCCCGCAACCAAGGTACATGCCCTTGACCGGAATCGAACCCAGGACCCTTCAGTCTGCAGTCCGACGCTCTATCCACTGAGCCAAACCAGTTTCGGCTTTTTAAAAAATATATATTTTATTGATTTTTTACAGTGTGTCTTATTTTATGGCTGAATTGTGTGTGTGTGTGTGTGTGTGTGTGTGTGTGTATGAATAATGCTGCAGGAAACATGGGGAAGCAGATATCTAAAGAATGGTGATTTCACTTACTTTGAATAAATACCCAGAAGTGGAATTTCTGGAGTTTTTAATTTTCTGAGGAGCCTCCATATTGTTCTCTGTAGCATCAGTTTACATCACGTGGTTCCCTTTTCTCCACATCCTCACTAACACGTGTTATTTCTTGTCTTATTGATAATAGCCCAGCCAACAGGTGTGAAGTGACATCTCACGGTGGTTTTGATGTGCATTTCCCTGGGGACCATGGATGCTGAGCATCTTTTCATTTATCTGTTGGCCATTTGTATGTCTTCTTTGGAAAAGTATCTGTGCAGGTCCTTTGCCTGTTTTGCGTGGCTGTCTCTGCAGGCCTGCCATTCTGTCCTGTGTGTCCTGCTCTGTCCGTGTGTCTGTTAGGTTCGTCTATGCATTTTTGTTTTATCTCTGTCAGTATCTGTGTCTGTGGATTCATGTGTATCTATCTGTCGTTCATTCTTCATCTGTGCTTGTCACTGTCAGCCTGTGTGTCCTGTCTCTAAGACAGAACTCAGTCGTCATGACAGCTGAGGAGGGATAAAACCTTCCGAGATGTGGCCATAGCCAGGCATAACAAATAAGATAACAAAGCACACCTGAATTTTTAGAACTCAACCAGAATGAAAGCACTTAATAGCAAAACCCATGAGGTGCAGCCAAAGCCATTCTCAAAGGGAAGTGTATAGCCTCCTAAAGCATTCATTAGTGAACAAACAACCCAAAACAAATGGTGCATCAGCCTAAGATGAAGAAAGAGCAATACCTGAAATCTATATGATTTTACTAACCAATGTCACCCCAATAAATCCAATTAAAAAAAAAAGAGCAGATAGGACCTTTGGAGATTGAATTCAACTTCACAGATGGGGAAACAGAGGCCAAGAAAAGTTAAGCCACGTGCACACAGTCATAAAGCATAGCAGTGGTAGCACAGCTGGGATTCAGAAATAGGTTTGGTCCCTCCCAGCTCATTGTTCAAAAACTGCAAAGACTTGTGGCATCACTCGCTTTTATACTCTATTTTTAAAATATTATTTCAATAAAAATATATCCAACAACATGTCATAAATTCAAGACAAGTGTTTTTTGTTCTCTCCACTGCACTTCCTGATTGCTCAAACGTGTCACAAAACAGTACCTCTTGTCCCCATCCTCCAGGACTGGCACCTTGCAAGCTCATCGACCCTTGGTTCCTGGGTTGGGGGTGGGGGGTGTGGAGACTCACTCCCAGAGACTCTGGGCGCCCACTTTCCCATAGCAGGAATCAGGGGAAGGAAAACTGGACAAAAACAGGGACGAGAAGGGGTGGGCAGCCCCTCTGCTGTCCTCCCCCTTCCAGGAAACAGTTTTGCAATCTTGACTCCTCCCTTTCCTATGCCTGGCTCAAGCTCAGGCCCTATCCGGAATAGGGTGTGGGTGGGCGGGGACTTCCCGATGGTTGGTGCTCCTGCACCCAGCCCAGGCAGGTATAAGGCCACCTCACCAGACCAAAGGAATCTGGATGGAAAAGAGAGAGGCCACCATGTCCTCCTGGAGCCCAGAGGGAAGCCAGAGGTAGGTCCCCACCCTACCAATCATGGGCAGGCTTGGACACCAGGCAGTGCATGGACATTCTGTCTGACCCACTGAAATCACAGGCCAGACATAGGCCTCCTGGCTGGAACAGACCAACACTCAGGCTCCAATTAGGACAGGTTTGCTCCCATACACACACTCACCTGCAGACGGCCCAGGCAGGGAGTGAGAACCACCCCTGGCCTCAGAGGCCTGTGGGAGTGGGCCCGGAGGGGGACCAGGAGGAGCAGAAGCCCCAGCCCTCAAAGAGTTACAGTGCCAACTGCAAACCACCCAATATCAAGGCCAAATGCCTGCCCCCAAGCCTGCTTTGGGCACTTTTTTTTTCTTTCTTTCTTTTTTTTTTTTTTTTGCTTTGGGCATTATTCATGTTCAAAGTCCCATTTGCACGGGGAGCCCTGGCTTGTACCTGGGTGCTTGAAGCAAGATGGAGCTGGACACAGACCTTGATGACCTTGTTTCATCAGGGTTGGAAAGGAAAAGTAAGAGCACAGAGAGGGGAGCCATGAGTTCTGCTTGGGAAAGTCAGATAAAGCTTCATGAAAAAAGGGGCATTGGAGTTGGGGGCTTTGCAGGATGAGTAGGAGTTCACTGGCTCTGCCTTCAATACATGAAGAAGAGGAGGAGGTGACTGCACTAGTCCAGAGGAGCACTGAGGAGGCATGGTTCTGGGGAGCAAAAATGGATGGGAAGAAGTGGGCATGTTCTGGGTATATTTTCACTGAGTTGGGTATATTTTTATTTTGGCTCATTAAGCACTTCTATCATTGCCTCCAGCCCAGGGGTCCTGGACTCCCATCTTTCTAGAATCCTGTTCCTACTGCTACTAATTGTGGCCCCCTCAACCCAAGGGGTCACCCCAATCCCTGAAGCCTGCCAGGTGTTCAGGTCAAGCAATGGCAGCTCTGTCAACTGCTACCCACCTGCCAAAGTCCCCCGACAGCTCCCAGCCGACACCATCTTCCTGTCTCTGGAGTCCTTGAACCTCACCCAGCTGCCACCCGAGACCCTCCAGGGCCTCTCTAACCTCCAGGAACTGCACCTTTCCAGCAACGGGCTGGAGACGCTGTCAGACAAGTTTCTGTTGCCTGTGCCTCAGCTGAAGGTGCTCGATCTAACCCGCAACGCCCTGACCCGGCTGCCCCCCGGCCTCTTCCAGGGCTCAGCCACCCTCCACACCCTGGTGCTGAATCAAAACCAGCTGGGGGCCCTGGAAACCTCGTGGCTGCAGGGCCTGAAAGCCCTGAGCCATCTGGACCTGTCCGGGAACCACCTCCGGACACTGCCCCCCGGGCTGCTGGCCAACTTCACTGACCTGCGCATCCTTGACCTTAGCAATAACCAGCTGGAGACTTTGCCCTCTGACCTTCTGAGGGGCCCCCTGAAGTTGGAACGGCTGCACCTGGAGGGCAACAGATTGCAAGCACTCGAAGAGGGCCTGCTGGAGCCCCAGCCAAACCTGAACTACCTTTTCCTGAGTGACAACCGGCTGGCCACAGTGGCGGCCAGCGCCTTCCGAGGTCTGAAGGAGCTGGACATGCTGGACCTGTCCAACAACGTACTGAGCAGCGTGCCCAAGGGGCTCTGGGCATCCGTGGGGCAGCCCGGGGCAGGCCGGGAGATGAAGGAAGGCTTTGACATCTCTGGTAACCCCTGGAATTGCGACCAGAACTTGGATGACTTCTATCAGTGGCTTGTGGGCAATAAAGACAAGATGTTCTTCCGGAATACCACATGCTGCGTTGAGCCCAAAGCCATGCAGGGCCAGACGCTCCTGGCCGCGGCCATGTCTCACTTGGAGCTGAAGGCTGGGGTGCAGATGGATAGGAGCGGCCTGGCGGAACACTGCACATTAGGCAATTAGTTCCCTCTTAAGGGTGAGGCAAGCTCTCCACGGTTGCTAGACCCATGCTTCCCAAAACACCCCTTAGGCTCACAGGCCTCCTTGCCTTTGCTCAAGCTTTGCTCATTGCTCTTTCAGGAATGCCTTCCCCGTGTCCCACATCTCCTGGTCTCCCAGCTCCCTCAGCACACCCCTGGCCGCACTGGGGCTGTCTCTGACTCTGGCTCCCTCACTTTTGGGAGAGCTCTCTGAGTGCAGAGCCTGAGGCTGGGTTTTCTCAGTTAGATGTCAGACCCGAAGGGTTTAATAAATAATTGTCAGTCCTAGTCGGTTTGGCTCAGTGGATAGAGTGAGTGTCAGCATGTGAGCTGAAGGGTACCAGGTTAAATTCTGGTCAAGGGCGCATGCCTGGGTTGTGGGCTTGATCCCCAGTAGAGGGCATGAGGAGGCAGCCAATCAATGCTTCTCATCATTGATGTTTCTATCTTTCCCTTCCTCTCTGAAATCAATAAAAATAAAATAAAATGTAAAATAGTTTTTTTTTTTTTATTTTAAATAAATGTCAAACAGATCTAGACAAATCGGCATTTACTGAGTTCCTGTATCTCCCAAGTCAACTTCCTACTTCTCCAGGATGGAGGAATAGGCTGACCCAGGGTGCCTGGTGCTGGGCTTGAAATCTGAAACCCAGTGGCTCCTCCTCCTCCTCTCTCCTATCCTGAGGCTTCACCGGAAATAAAACGCTGACTATTGGCCAGGTGTCATTTACTGGTGGATTCCTGCCAGAGTCTGTGCCCTGGGGAAGGTTTAAATTAAACCACATTGCTTCAGGTCTCCAAACAATTCGTCATGCTGGCCAGTGATAGCCCAGGGCACAGCCGCCCAGGACAAGCATGGGCAGAAGCCCAGGGCTGTGCTCTCAGGACTCAGGACCTAGAGCCACCTGCTGACAATGCTGGGCATAGTGGGGCCAGGATCAGATTTGGGGGGGCCGTGTGTATGTGTTTGGGCCATGCTCGTTTTTTTCAGCCCCCTGGAAGGAGTGTCCTGCCCACACTGGTGATCATTCCAGGCGTGAAGATGAAAAAGCCAGGGTCTGGCGCTTGATTTGATTGAATTTAAATAAAATCCGTCAGTCACTGGGGGACCCAGGGCAAATGGTTTAAGCATTCTAGACTTCAGTTTGCTTATCTGTAAAATGGGGATCTCAGAGAATGGGCTGGTTTGGGTCCTGGTTTAGTTAAGTGGTAGATTAAAAAAAAAAATTTTTTTTTTAATGGAAAGAGCCCTGGCTAGGGAACTCAGTTGGTTAGAGCACTGTCTTTATATGCCAAGGTTGCCGGTTCAATCCCCAGCTGGGGCACATACAAGAATCAAGCAATGAATGCATAGAAGGTGGAACAACAAATCAGTCTCTCTCTCTTCCTCTCCCTTTTATAAATAAATAAATACTTTAAAAAATAGAAAGACATTAAGGACTTGCCCAAGGTCACTGGGGAAGGAGGTGGGAGTTGTGGTCACCCCCCAAGGCAGCGAGGGTGACAGGTGACAAGAGCTACGGAGGTAGCTCAATCTTTGGGCATCCACAGTCCCCAAGTTGCTTTGGCAACTGCACAGTTCTCAGGAGCACATGGGTAGAGAGTGGGATCCTGAAGCCCCACCCCTGAGACACGCCCCTGGGCAGCCTTTCCCTATTGGTCACTCCCAGGAGGCTCCGCCTCCAATGCCACTATAAGGCGGGCGGGGCCGGCAGAGGGCGGAGACTGGAGCCAGAGTTTGGGGTCCGCGGCAGCACCTGGAGGCTGAGGCTGCGCGCCCAGGTGAGTGTCACCCGGGTGGAGTCCAAGAGCACCCAGCAGGCCTGTGGCCCGAATTGGGTGGGCAGGCGAGGGTTCAATGGCGTGGAGAGAGGAGGGAGTGACGGGCTGGAGCAGGTGGCTGAGACCCTTGGCCCAGTTGGCTGAAGCTCAGGACCCTGTTGGGCGGGGACCACAGCTCTGAAGGCACGGGGTAGGGATGACCTGCAGGCAGGGAGTCTGAGGTCAAACTCCCTACTCTGAATCAGCTTAAGCTGAGTGACCTTGAGCCCAGCATGGACCCCTACGTGCCTCGGTTTCCCTGGTTGCCAATCTGACTGGGTTTACTGGGATTCTAGTTCCCACCTGCATCCCTGTATGGGGCTGCTTGTGCAGTTCTGTCCAGAGTAGGGGCAGCAGGGACCTCCCCTACTTTGCCGAAGAGGAAACAGCCCAGAGAGGTGAAGGCACTTGTCCAAAGTCACACAGCAGGTAATGGCAGGATTGAAACCTGAGCCCTTGCTTTGAATCACTACAGGGGCCCCACTTTGCCAGAGGCTCTCTAGTGTGCACCTACTGTGTGCAGAGACTTGTGCACTGGCTGTGCTCCTCACGACAGTCTGAGGTAGGGTGTTATCATTACCTCATTTTTCGGATGAGGAAACTGAGGTCCCAAGAAGGAACAAGACTTGCTGGAGTCACAGAGCCCCGACAGACAGAACCCAGGGCTTGGGAGGAAGCTTGGCGGGCTGGCCCCCTTCACTCTGTCCTGTCCTTCAAGGTGACCCTATTTGCAACAGGCATGTCAGAAGATGAGGCGGCTCAGGCCCACAGACCCAGCTTGTGGGAGCAGGACCAGCAGGTGAGGGGCTGCACCTCCTATGGAGCAGGACATGGGGAAGGGAGGGGGACGGTCCCTCCCTGGACAGCTGGGCACCCCTCCCACCTCCATCTTTGCTTTGAGCACCTCACTCTTAGGGCATTTTGGACCATGGAGGCTGGCATCTCTGCACCTCCTACCCACTTCCCAGAGGGGCACAGTGAGGCCTGGGAGGGGAGCATTTCTCCAAGCACACCCACCCAGCTGGCTTATCTGGCCTCTGCCCAACTTTCCCCCTCCCACCTCTGCGTCTCCGCCTCTATCTCCCCACCTCTGTGTCCACCATCATGGCACTCTTATCAACACCAACAATAGCAGCACTCACAGCATCTACCCTGCATCAGTCACTGTTCCAAGCACTTTACACACATTAATTAGCTCCTAGAATTCCCATCACAGCCCTAGAAACCGTCTTACAGGTGAGAGACGAAGGCACCAAGCACAGCAGGTCACTCACTTGCCCAAGCTCACACAGCTCAGAGGTGGCCTAGCCAGAACTGAATGCAGGCGGTTTCGCCTCAGAGGCGTGTACCCTTCAAGCCACCAGACTCGGAACTTGTCACGCTGAGTGTGTGCTGCTGAGAGCAGGAGCCTGTGAGCACCTTCATGTGGGCTCCTCCGCGGCACACAGCCAGGGGCCCCGTGTGCTTCCCCCAGCCTCTGGCCCACCCCTCACGCTGGCCCCTCGGGAGGAAGTGGGCTACAGTGAGACGGAGCCTTCCTCCTCCCTGGGGGCCCCTCTGACCGCACCCCTTCCCACAGAACGTGGTACACCGAGTTGTGGCCCTGCCCCTGGTCAAGGCCACGTGCACTGCCGTCTCGGATGCTTACAGCGCAGCCAAGGGTAGGCACCCGCTCCTGGGCTCTGCCTGCCGCCTGGCTGAGCACTGCGTGTGCAGCCTCGCCACCAGCACCCTGGACCACGCCCAGCCGCTGCTCAGCCACCTGCAGCCTCAGCGTGAGTGCCCCTGGCCGGAGGGCCGCCTATGGCTTCGCCCTCTCGTGCTCCATCCGCATGGCATGGCCTGCAGGGTGGACTCCCTGACCTGGCTGTCCCTCCTCAGTCTCACCTGTCCTGTGCCTTTAGTCTGACTGCTTGTCCCCCCGACCCCAACCACCTGTGTCACCTCCCAGCCCCTCTTCCCCTCTACCTCTCGGCATGTTATGTCTGATCTCCTGGTCATCATCTGCCCTTAGCAGCGTATTTGTGCCCCCCTGCCCCCCGTCCCGTTCCATCTGTCTTGAAGTCCCCCTCCCTTGTTGGTTGGCCTGTTAGGCCTTGGGCCCCTTTAACCTATCCAACCTCCCTTCCCCGTCTGCCCCTCTGTCCCGAGAGCTGCCTCCACCTCTCCGGAGCCCCATGTCTTCCTAAACCTGTGACCAGCTCAGGAGTCCAACCTGACCACCTGACGGGGGTGGGGACAGAAACACTCTTGACTGAAGGGGCCACCTGAGGTTCCCAGCCCAGGGCCTCCCCTCCTCCTTCTTAGCTGGTTTGAGTGACCTTGAGCCTGCTCCCTGGGGCATCTGAGCTGAGCATAAGTGTGGAGTCACCTTGGTGCTGGCAGAAGTCTGGCAGGGCAGAGGTGGGGAAAGCAGAGGAGGTAGTGCCCAGCCGGGTGGCCCACCACAGCCCCAGGGTCTCCAGCCCCTCAGGGAACCAGCCAGGTCACCCCTTTTCACGAAGGCCTCCCTTCTTCTCTCCCTGTCTCTCTCCCCGTTTTTCTCTGCTTCTCCCTCTAGTATTCCCTCCTTCTGCGTCCCTCCCTCCTTTATCATCTCCCATATGCTCACTCCCTGCCTCTCCCTCTCTCTTCAGTGGCTACAGTGAACAATCTTGCCTGCAAGGGCCTCGACAAGCTGGAGGAGAAGCTACCCTTTCTCCAGCAACCTTCTGAGATGGTATGGCACAGGTCATGGGGATCTGCAGGGGGTGGAAGTGGGAGGGAGGGCTGCCTCCCCTCAAGACCCAACCAGAACGCCTCTGCCAGCTGGACTCTGGGACCAATCAGGCTTTGGTCAACGCAAAAAACACACAGATGAAAATAATCAGCACCCAGCCCTGGCTGATGTAGCTCAGTTGATTGCGCATCATTCAGTGCACCGAAAGGTTGCTGGTTCAATTCCTGGTCAGGGCACATGCCTGGGTTGTGGACCCATCCCCGGTGTGGGATGTGCAGGAGACTAATGATCAACATTCCACTCTCACATTGATGTTTCTCTCTCCTCCTTTCCTCTCTCTCTCAAAAGAAAAAATTCAACAAAAATGTGTTTTTAAAAAAATAATTGGCACTCTAGCCCTTAAAGTGTGCCAATAGGTGCTGGTAACCCCTTAGGCCCCCCTGTGAGGGAGAGTTTTTATTTTCCTCCATTTATAGAGGGGGGAGTTGAGACCTGGAGCTGGGAAAGAGCCAGGAGTCCTTGACCCCCAGCCCCAGGAGCCAGGGAAGGGAGCTGAACACTGGATCGGGGGTCCCTCCCGCCAGGTGGTGACCTCAGCCAAAGATGCAGTGGCCAGCAGTATGACCGGGGTGGCGGGCTTGGCGCGGCAGGGCCGGCGCTGGAGCGTGGAGCTGAAGCGGTCCATGAGCCACGCGGTGGACGTCGTGCTGGGCAAGTCTGAGGAGCTGGTAGACCACTTCCTGCCCATGACTGAGGAGGAGCTCGGTGAGACTGGTGCCCTCTCCACCCGCCCCTGAATCCTCCTGCCCAGTCCCCACCCCCACAGGCTACAGATTAGAGAGGTCCCCTGGCCTGTTTGGCTCAGTGGCTAGAACGTCAGCCTGCGGACTGAAGGGTCATGGGTTCGGTTCCAGTCAAGGACACGTACCTTGGCTGCAGGCTCGGTCCCCAGCCCCGTAGGGGTGCGTGTGGGAGGCAACCAATCGATGTCTCTCCCCTTCCCTTCCATCTTGTCTAAAAAAATAAAATAAAATAATCAACGGGGTCCTGGCTGGTTTGGCTCAATGGATAGAGAGTCTGCCTGTGGACTGAAAGGTCCCAGGTTCAATTCTGGTCAAGGGCAAATGCCTGGGTTGCAGGCTCCATCCCCAGTGGGGGGGCTTGCAGGAGGCAGCTGGTCAATGATTATCTCTCATCTCTCTCATTCTTCCTCTCTGGAATCAATACACACACACACACACACACACACACACACACACACACACACCAATGGGGAAAATATCCTTGGGTAAGGATTAACAAAAAACTCCAAACAGATTAGAGAGGTTCAGGACTCACTCGATCACAACAGATCAGCAGGAACATGGAGCTGGAGCCCAGCCCTGCCCCCCCTTCTCCGCTTCCATACTCCCCCAGCCATCATCCTACTAGAAACCAGACCAGCCAAACCCCAAGGGCATAAGTGGCTTAAAGACTTGAGAGAGTAGTGGTCTCAAACTGGTAGCCCTCCAAATTGTACTATCTGGCCTGTACAGTGCCTTTTAAATGTTTTAATTCATTGCACACCCTTAACAATTAGATTTTGCCCTACAAATCCCAATTTCTGGCTTGCCTTGAAAAACTAGACACTTGGGTTGAATATCATCTGCCCCCTTAAAGCCCACCTTTCTCCAATGTTATAATAGTGACTGCTGGCCCTGGAGCCAATCTGACTTCTCGGCCCCTGCTTTGGCATTAGAAGAACACGTTGACCTACTTTGTCTTCGATGGAAAGGCACTTATGAAGCACCAACTGTGTTCCAGGCACTTGCGATATATTCTTTAAGAGGCAGTTTATCAAAGTGGTTAAGAACAGTTTAAAGTGAGAGTGCCTGGGCTTGAATCCTGGTTCTGCTTCTGGCACACTGTGGGACTTCACCTCTCTTTGCCTCAGTTTTCCCCATCTGTGAAATGGGGCTAATAACAGTGCCTACATCATAGGGTTTAGGGAATATTGAGAGTTGAATTTGGTAAAGGGAAACTATAAATTTGGGAGCCCATGGGCTTGTCCACCCAGAAGGTGGGTGAACAGACATGGAGGCGGGTGTCCACACTGACCCCCTCTCCCCACTCTGCCCTCCAGCGGCACTGGCAGCTGAGGTTGAGGCCGAGGGCCCGGAAATGGGCTCAGTGGAACAGCAGAGGAGACATCAGGGCTACTTTGTGCGCCTGGGCTCCCTGTCAACACGACTCCGCCACCTGGCATATGAGCATTCTCTGGGGAAACTGAGGCAGAAGAAACATCACGCTCAGGACACACTGGCCCAGCTGCAGGAGACACTGGAGTTGGTGAGAGCCCTCTGCCTGCCCCCACCCTGTAATGCTGGCCAGTAAGCATGTATTAGACGCCATCCGAGTACCTGATCCCATGCTAGACTGAAGCGGGAGGCAGAACTGGCCTCCAGCAGCCTCTAGCGGTTCATGTTCAGGGCTGGGGAAGAGGGGTGCCTGGGGCTGGAGGAGCTTAGGGGGTGTTAAGACGCAGTCTGGGGAGTAGAGAAGGGGTTTTGTGGAGAAGTAGGGGCTAGAATTTGTAGGCAGTTGAGGTAGGCCTGGAGAGGGAAAAGGTACTTCCTCCCTCACTCTCCTGCCACCAGTTCTAATCCTCTGCACCCTTTAGGTTCCAGCTCACACCCAGCTTCTTGTCTCATTGTCATCCCTCCCTGCTCCGAAGGAACATGGCAGCTCCTGCTTCCTGGGCAGATGTCCAGCCTGCCTATCCCACCTCCCCTCTCCTCATCTCTACTGCCAGCAGTCCGTGTTCTCAAACCCTCGTCCAACACATCAGCCATACTATCAGCCCTGCCCTCAAAGTCTGTCCTGAGTCTGTCCACACTTCCTCCCTCCGCTTCCTCTCTCCACCTGCTTCCAGCTCTCATGCCTGCACACTTGTCACCCAGCTCTCCTCCTGGACACATCTGTCCCCCCATGCCAGCCAACAGAGGGCACCTGTGAGCATCTGAGCATTCAGGCCTGAGGGTTCATCCATTTTATAGCATGTATCAGAACTTCCTTCTTTTTTTGTGTGGCTCAATAATATCCCATCGTATGGACGGGCCACAATTTACTCTGTTCATCTTTTAATACCTGCCCTGTCCTGGGTACTGAAGACACGGTGCTCCTTCAGGACACCCACAGTCCAGTCAGGGGATCAGGGTCAAAATGGGGAATAGGCAGGTGCTCTGGGACCCAGAGGAGGGGTCACCCGGCCAGAAGGGGAGGCTTTCTGGAGGGGGTGATGTCCACACTGAGACTAGAACTGGAATGAACCAGTGGGGGAGATGAGGTGGAGGGAAGAGTGTACATGCTTGAGGGACCCGCAGGAGCAAATGCCTGGCGGTGAGTCTGAGCTTCAGGAGAACCACCGGTCGCAGGGTCTGCCAGAGGCAGGGGATTCAGTGGACAGGCTGCCAGGCTGGATCAGCAGGTGCAGAAGGCTACACACAGCAAGTGTTCCCTAAGTGCTTATTGAGGCCAGATCCAAGCTAGGCTCCCCCGACCCCCTAAGTCCTCCACCTCTGACGAACACGTTTCCGGTCCCCACAGATTGACCTTGTGCAGTGTGGGATGACCCCCACCGCCCCAGCCCGCCCTGGGAAAGTGCACGAGCTGTGGGGGGACTGGAGTCTGAGCCCCCTGGAGAACGGCCGCCGCCGCCGCAGTCAGGTAGGACGGTAGGGAGGGAGTGGTTCTGGATCCGGCCTGGGTTGCCAGGGGCCATGACTGAGCAGTGCATACCCAACTGCTGAGGTGGCTGGCTGGAGTGCCCATGGGGAAACTGAGGCAGGACGGCAATACCTCTGTGTCCGTGGAAAACGGAGGGAGGGCTCGGTCCCAGTGTGTACCTACGGGGAGACTGGGGCAGGGGGACAGTCCCGATGTGTCCATGAGCAAACTGAGGCAGGACAGCAGCCTCACCTGGAACACTGAGGTGCCCCCTCTCCCACCCCTCCCCACAGGTGGAGCTGGAAACGCTGGTGTTGTCCCGAAGTCTGATGCAGGAGCTACAGAGCGCAGTGGATGCACTGGAAACCAGCGTGCGGGGCCTGCCCCAGGGTGCCCAGGAGAAGGTGGCCGAGGTGCGGCGCAGCGTGGACAGCCTGCAGGCTGCCTTCGCTGACGCGCGGTGCTTCGGGGATGTGTCCGCCTCGGCGCTGGCCGAGGGCCGGGGCAGAGTGGCTCGGGCCCACGCCTGCGTGGATGAGCTGCTAGAGCTGGTGGTGCAGACCATGCCGCTGCCCTGGCTCGTGGGGCCCTTTTCACCCATCCTCGTAGAGAGGTCGGAGCCCCTGCCTGACCTGGAGAACCTGGTGGACGAGGTTGTGGGGGGCCCTGACCCCCGCTGGGCGCATCTGGACTGGCCGGCCCAGCAGAGAGCCTGGCAGGCCCAGCACCGGAATGGGCTAGGTCTCCCAGAGGACATTCCAGAGGAGCCTGAGCCGCCCAGCCGCCCCAAACACACCTTGATGCCAGAGCTGGACTTCTGATCCCATGGGGCCTCACTGCCGGTGGCAGCAGGAAGCTGCCCTACACGTCCATAGCCTACTGCCCTCTAGTGGCCACACAGCCAATGCCTTTACCATGGCCCAGGCTCGGAGTTGGGGGTTCCCCTGGAATTCTGAATCTGGACCAGCTACTCTGACATCAGACCCTTCCCAATCTTTCCCTTGGACATATGCGGACATGAACCTAACTCAGATCTGACTAGCCTCCAGCTGGATTCGTCTGTCTGTAGTCACCTGTTCCCTCACCCCAAGAAGCTGATCAAAGCTCCTCAGAGAAACACATTTTGCCCAATGGCTTCTATTTGGGGTTCTGCAAAGCAAGCATCCACTTGTTCCCCCAGTTTGCACATCCTGGACTGAGGGGTCCCCAAAGATGCCGGGTTGCACCAGATGGGCCAGCCCACCTGCTTTGTTGTTTGGGGTATGCTCTCCAGAATAAAGGTGCTTTGTGTTGTTCAAAGGCCTCTGTCTGGCTGGGGTGAGTCTCAGTTACAGGGTACCCGGGGGCCTCAGAGGTGTGACTGCATGGCACAAGCCAGGGTTCGAGATTTGAGAGGAATGATGCCCACTCCCCCCCGGATTGCCATCCTGCATCCTGTCTGTGCTTCCACCCTTAGTGCCCAGCCCACCTGGCTTAATAAGCACTGCCCCTTCAGATGTAGCTTCCTGGAGTGAAAGCTCACACTCGTATAAATGAATGTCTTGGAACTGCAGGGAGCAGGATCTTGAGGAGAAGTTAGAGGGGTGAGTCCTCCTATGCCCATCTCCCTGCACCCACAGTTGCTGATTTTACTGTGGTATCTCCACTGTTCAGGATTGGGGAGACAGAGATAGGGCAAGGGCCACGGGCTAGTCTCAAGGGGGCCCTCCCATCTGCTGACCACATTCTTGGCTGCCCCTCAGACTCCCCAGTGGCCGGGCAGGGTGTTGGGAAACCACAGCACAATTCGGTGAGGTCAGGGTGGCCCCTGGCTTCCCTGGGACCCAGGCCAGGGGCAGCTCTGGGAGCCCACACCACTTCCCACCGGTCAGATTCACTTCCCTGCCGCTGCTCGGGAATCTCCCTGGCTCTCTGTGGCTCTGGGGTTGAGCCCCAGCCTTGCCTGCAGGTGGGTAGGCAACTTATTTTTCCTCTCCGAACGTGTTTCTCCTCTGAAAAATGAGTAAGTCATGCCCAATCCCAGTAAACACCTCTCCCACAGAAGCTATTATTCATTCACTCATTCATTCAACAAATACAGGTTATCCCCCAAAAATATATACACACTTTGAGTAATTACTAATTCTAATGGGTTAAATCTGAAAAGAAACATCAATTGAGCTATCAGCTATTAAGTGTATAAACTTTTTTTTTTTTAACAACCTGTATTTATAGAGCACCTGCTGTGTGCTAGGCAGTTCTCCATCTTGGGGACATGGCAATGAGCAAAACAGATCAAATTCCTGCCTTCTATGACCTGACAATACAGTAGGAGATGAACAATATAAGAAAAGTAAATACCATATTTTCCAGCGTCTAAGACGACTCTTTAATCCAAGAAAATCTTCTCAAAAGTCGGGGGTCGTTTTATACGCCGGGTGTAAAAATACCGTAGCCTGCAGTTATGATGGGCGTTGCTAACCTGCCAGGGACTCGCCTGGCACTTGCTCTCTCTCTATTGTGTTATCTTCTCCTATCATCATCAGTTCCAGTCGTCTTATACGCTGGAAAATACGGTATATTACTTTTTTTAGTGTTAATAGAATAAAAAAAATAAAGGGGGGAGGCAATGGGTAGTATATGAGCATTTGAGGAGAGATGTATATTTTTATTTTTTAAAATATATTTCTTTATTGATTTCAGAAAGGAAGGGAGAAAGAGAGATAGAAACATTAATGATGAGAGAGAAGCAGAATCACTGATTGGCTGCCTCCTGCACACCCACTACTGGGGACGGAGCCCACAACCCAGGCATGTAGCCTTGGCTGGAATCAAACCTGGGACCCTCCAGTCTGCAGGCTGATGCTCTATCCACTGAGCCAAGTCGGCTAGGCCAAGATGTATACTTTAAATAAAAGAGGGGATCCAGAAAGACCTCTCTGAGGAGGTGACATATGAGCAAAGACTGGAGAACATTCCAGGTAGAAGGCACAGCCTGTGTACAGGCGCCGAGGCAGGACCTTGTGGGGCCTGTTGAAGACACAGCAAGGCCTGTGCGGCTGGAGCAGAGCGAGGAGGGGAAAGAGAGTACAATGAAGGCAGGGAGAGGACGGGGCAAGACATCCAGGGCCTATGGGCCACAGGGAAAACCTGGGCCTTTACCCCAAGGGAGGTGGGAGCTCTGGAGGGCTGGGGCACAAAGGAGACAAAACCTGACTTGGTATTGATTTCAGAGAGGAAGGGAGGAGAGCCATAGAAACATCATTGATGAGAAGGAATCATTGATTGGCTATCTCCTGCGTGGCCCACACTGGGGATCGGGCCCACAAGCCAGGCACGTGTCATGACTGGGAATCGAACCGGAAACTCCTGGTTCATAGGTTGATGCTCAACCAGAGCCACAGCGGCCATGCCATTTTTATTATTTTTGCTGGGGGGAGGGACACACTCAGGATGCAACTCCCCAATCCTGCAATGTCACCTTTAGGAAGTGTTGGCTAAGGAGAGGGTCTGGGGTATCCCCCTTTTGTTCCTTGACTGTCCTGCAGGCCCAACAGCAGAACCCTCCCTTCTCCCAGCTCACAGCCACCAGCTGGTTCTTTCTCCAACCCCCACCAGCATGAGCGTGATGCCTTTATCAGGGGCAGGCTGGGGATAAACAGCCCAGGAGGGCATGGCAGTCACTCCTCTGCTCAGGGTCTAGGTCTGAATCCTGTCTCTGCCACTTCCTGGCTCTGTGGCCTTAAGTACAAAACACCTCCTCTGAGGCCACCTTGGACTGGCCTGAGCCTGCCAGGCCTGGTTCTCATGGGCCCCGGGCCCAGCACCTTTCCTCTGCTCTCAGTACTGGGCCACCTCTGCCCACAGCACCCGCCCCCACCAAGCTGAATGATTCACAGACCGTCCTATGTTCCAGGCTCTGTTGGTGCTGTCTTGGTCTATTCTGTCCCCTTTCTCAATGAAAGTCCCTTCCGGAGAGTGACATGTCCCACCCCTGCCGAGGACAGACGCTGCTCCTCTCTACCGGGACAATGCTAAGCTAATGTCTACTGAGCACCTGCTAGGTACCAGCCACAGGGATAAACAGGTTACATGTGTGACCTCATTTCACACTCACAACTACCCTATGAGTTGGCTCATTGAATCCAACATGTATTAAGTGCCAACTGTGTGCCAGGTACTGTTCTATTGCAGGGAACACGGGAAGGGAGGGAACTGTGTGGGTGGAAAAGTGCTCTAGGCAGAAGACACAGCCCATGCAAAGGCCCTGAGGCAGGACCATGCCCAACGATTTGGAGAAATAGCAAGGAGGCCCCTGTGGCTGGACTGACCAAAGAGGCAAGAGCCAGGGGAAATGAAGGGCAGAACATTGTGGGCCAGTGAGGAGTCTGAAGGGGAAACTGCGGCCAAGACATCCCAGTAGAACTCCGATTTGAACCATGTCCACCTCATGGATGGAAAGAATAGACCAAGAGGGCATGTAGGCTGTGTCTCAGGAACATAGGACGGCCTGTGAACCACTCAGCTTGGTGGGGCGGGTGCTGTGGGCAGAGATGGCCCAGTACTGAGAGCAGGGGAAAGGTGCTGGGCCCGGGGCCCATGCAAGCTGGGCCTGACTGGCAGGCACGTGACCCTGCTGGGCCCTCCCCCAGCAGGCTGGCCGCCTGCCTCTGCAGGCCAGGCCTGTGCCTGCCCCAGACCCTATAAGGCCTGGGAGCTGAGAGCAGAGCCAGCTGCCAACTGCGCCGCCAGACACTCCAAAGGACCCTCTCGTATTCAGGTGAGCAATGCCAGGGTGAGGCAAGGTCTCCAGATGGGTGTCCGGGAAAATCTGGGGGCTATGGGTGTGGGGCAGGAGGCATGGGAACCCCATTTATGAACCATCTCTGTCCCCTCCCAGCTGCTTAGAGTATTAACATGTCTGCTCAAGAGGAAGGAGGCCGGAAGCCCCACAAACCCAAGGGCAAGGTGAGGAGAGGTATGGGAGAGGGAGATCCCTGCTAAGGCCTAGAGACCCCCCAGAACCTTGCAAAGGTGACCCCCGTAACCCTCAGATCTGGGAGGCGCTTTCTGGGTGTGGCGGGAGGGCTCTGGGAGCCAAGGTGCTGACTCTTCCCTCCTGTCCCAAGCTGGGGTGGGGGCAGACGTCAGCTCCTTTCCTCCTTTGTGACCCTCAGCTAGCCACAGCCCCTCTCTCGGCCTCACTTTCCCCATTTGTGAAATGGGGGCTGTGGAAGAAGGCCTTGGAGACTTAAAGGAGGACCTTTTCCTCCTTCCACGAGAGGTCGGCTGCATCTGCCCATTGTTCAGATTAGGAAACTGAGGCTTAAAACTCAAGGTCACCCAAAAACAAGAGCCTGAGAGGTATGGAAGCCCAGGATTGTCTGATGCTTTCCCCCACCCCATCCCATCTGGCCCAGCCTGCTCATGCTGCGCCCTCCCCACACAGACCCTGAGCAACTTCTTGGGGTTCCTGCCTGGCTTCAGTTCTGGCCGGAACCTGGTGGCCAATGCTCACAGCTCAGCAAGAGAGGCCCAGCCAGTAGCTGATTCCACAGATGCTCCTACCCCCGAGGCCACCCATCCCCAGGCCCAGGGTGAGTACACAGCTCAATAGGGTGGGGAGGTCTGGGGGGACTCCAGCAACAGGAAATCCCCTAGCAGGGACTTCTGGCCACTTTGGGACATTTCCTATGTGCCTGCATCATCTAAATAGACACTACAAGACTGGCAACGCTCATTTAGCACCAGATGGGGAAACTGAGGCATAAATATGGCAAGTGAGTAGCTCAAGGTGCATAATCAGCAAAAGTGGGGGTGTGAACACAGTCTATCTTTCTTCAATACCACTCACACTTCCCACATCCCCACCCCACCCCCACCTCCCACCACCCATTTGTAATGCCTGTGGACCAGGGCCTGGGTGTTCTGCAGGCAGACCTTGTTGGGGATGGCAATCCTGGTTCCCCAAAATGGACAGTGGCTTCCCTGGGATGGCAGAGCCTGGGGGTCTCCCCACCCTAGTTACTCAGCCAGAGTGCTCGGGGACAATTGGGGGGGGGTGGCGACCTAGGTTTGGGTGGCTGCCCGGGCGGGGCCTCATTCTGGGCTGAGCCCTTGGCAGCTGACTTCTGCTCCACATACCCAGGCCTGACAGGCAACTGCCAGCTGTAGCAGAGGTGGGGCGGGGCCCTGACTCCTCTCCCCGCAGTCCCCTGGGTAGGCGCACAGCAGCCAGGACTCGTGTGGAGAAAACACCAGGGAGCTCCTCCGGTCGGGGGGACTGAGGCCCTGGGGGGCGGGGGCGGCGGAGTCAAAAGGAGCCACGCCCATGGCCACAGATGTCACCTCCTACTGTCCCTGGCGGGGTGGCTGGGACATTCCTGACCTTTTGGGCTGTGCCCGCCGATTGAGCAATGGGCACCAGAGCAGCTGATGCCAGCCCGCTTCCCTCGCATTCTCTGGGGTGCCTGACCAGCTCCTGTGCCCACAGCAGCTACCGACCCGAAGCAGATGGCCAGAGAGGTGGAGAAGCTGCCGCCAGCTTCAGACAAGGTGAGTGGCGGTCAGAGCCTGGTCTGATGGCCTCTGCCTCCCTCAGGAATGTTTTGGTTCTGCCCGAGGGCAGACATCCCTCTAGGCTTCCATTGCCACATCTGTGAAATGGGGGCAGTACTGCCTCACTGCCCGCATGGTCAGGCTCCAAACTACAGACCGCCCCTCAGTCTCTGTCTAGCATGATGGGACCAAACAGCGGCAACTCATCATGTGTCAAGCTCTGGACACTGTACTTTATATGTGCTGCTTAATAGTTAATCCTCCCAACCACCCTGAGGAGAGGAGTAAGTAGTATCCCCCATGACAGCTGAGGCACAGAGAAGCTGAGCCACCTGCCAAAGGTCATGTGGCAGGTCATGGCAGTTTGGGACTTGAACCCAGGGGCAGTCAGAGGCTGAACTACAGCAATGTTGCATGCACCCTTGGTCCTGAATACATGGGGACTGCCTATGTTATCCTGTACCCAAGGCTGGGCCAAGTGGAGGGATTGGTGTAAGGCAGCTGAGGCCCCAGAGGGTGGCAGAGCCCCGACAGGAACTCCCGCCCAGCACATGCCCCCACCCTGGTCTTCCTAGTCTCCCTCTCCCCTCAGCTCAACCAGATCTTAGCATCTCAGAGGGGGAAGAACCTCGACAGGTCCTTCTGGCTGAAATTAAAACAGACCTCTTACCCCTTCTCCATTTATACAATTCTTTTCTACTCCTCTTCACTCATGTTAACTGAACACCTACTATCTGCAATGTGCAGATAATCCTTAATCCATGATCCTTGAAGGTGGTGCTATTTTAATCACTTTTCAGAAACCGGCTCAGAGAGGGGACACCACAGCTTCATACAGTGAGTGCAGGAAAGCTGAGATTTGAATGTGGGTCTCTGCAGGTGCCCACACCAGATGTATCCACACCAGTCTGGACGGCACTCAGACTGCCCACTTGATTTAATCCTGGGCAGGAAATAGTGAGAATAAACTTCTCAATATCAGAGCTTCTCAATGTCAGTACTGTGGCTATCTGGGGCAGGATCATTCTTGGTTGTGGGGCTGTTTTGGACACTATGGGGTGTTGCACAGCATGCCAGGCCCACAGCCAATCGATGCAAGTAGTGCCTTGTGCCCCCGGCCACAACAATCACGGATGTCCCCAAACACTGCCCAATGTCCCTAGGGGAGTGGGGTGGGGGAGGGAGGCTGGCTCTCCCCAGATGAGAACCACTGAATTAAAAACAGCACACTCAGGGCTGAACCTGAGTGGTGGCAACCCTGAGGCCAGTACGACCCTTTGGTATCGGCTGAGACTGCCATTGGGTAGGTTAAAAATAAAGTTACTGACAACTTCCTATGGCTTGAACCCAATACTTGCTCCTATACTTGTGTGGTTACTACTTTTCCAAATGTTCATTCCCTTCTCTTAATTGAATACATTCATTTGAATGAACAATTTGGTCTCTCCACTGTTAATGGGGAAACCAGGCTCAAATTCTGCTAAAAATATAATTCAATGGCTTGCTGAGCCCAAGGCATGGACACCACCAGTGCACCTTGTCAAGGGTTGCAGAGGTATTAGGGATCCACTGTCAGCAAAGAGGCAGGCTCTGTTGGGTCAGATGAGAAACTTGATGTAGTGAGGGAGCTTGTGAAGGGTGCTTCCGGGAAGGCCATGTGAACCTCGGGGGTGGGAAGTGAGGAGGCAGGGCCTCTGGGTGACAGATACCACTTACCAGACCCATCAGGAATCAGGCTGGCAGAGGTCTGCCTCCCAGCTCTGCTCTTGACCACACATGTCCTTTCTCATCAGATGATCTCTGGGGTGAAGGACCAGGTGTGCTCCGCGGTGACCAAAACGGAAGATGCCATCTCCTCCGGAGCGGTGAACAGGGCAGACTCAGCTCAAGGTGTGGTTCAGAGAGGTCTTGGAATGTCCCAACCTGAGCACGCTGGAATCAAGGAGGCTGTGGCCAGCGGGGTCACAGGGACAGTGGATATAGCCAAAGAGACCTTTCAGGCTGGCGTGGATACTACCAAGACGGTACTGACCGACACCAAGAACACCATCTGCAGTGGAATGACTAGTGCTGTAAATATGGCGACAGCGGTTGTACAGGGGGGCCTGGACACCACAAAGACAGTCATGACTGGCACCAAAGACACAGTATCCACTGGCCTCACTGGGGCAATGGGTGTGGCCAAGGGTGCAGTACAAACTGGCATGGACACCTCCAAGTCCATCCTGACTGGCACCAAAGACACAGTGTCCACTGGCCTCACTGGGGCAATGAATGTGGCGAAGGGTGCCGTCCAGACTGGTGTGGACACCTCTAAGACCATCCTTACTGGCACCAAAAACACAGTGACTACCGGACTCTCTGGGGCAGTGGGTGTGGCCAAAGGTGCTGTGCAAACTGGCATGGACACAACCAAAACGGTTCTCACTGGCACCAAAGATACAGTGTCTACTGGACTCACTGGGGCAGTAGGTGTGGCCAAGGGAGCAGTACAAACTGGCATGGACACCTCCAAGCAAGTCCTGACTGGAACCAAAAACACAGTGTCTGCTGGCCTTACTGGGGCAATGGGTGTGGCCAAGGGTGCCGTCCAGACTGGCATGGACACTACCAAGACTGTGCTCACTGGCACCAAAGATACAGTGTCTACCGGTCTCTCTGGGGCAATAGGAATGGCCAAGGGTGCCGTCCAAACAGGTGTGGACACCTCCAAGACCATCCTGACTGGTACCAAAGACACAGTGTCCACTGGCCTCACTGGGGCAATGAATGTGGCCAAGGGTGCCGTCCAGACTGGTGTGGACACCTCTAAGACCATCCTGACTGGCACCAAAGACACAGTGTCTACCGGACTCACTGGGGCAATGGGAATGGCCAAGGGTGCTGTACAAACTGGCATGGACACTACCAAGACAGTGCTCACTGGCACCAAAGACACAGTGTCCACTGGCCTCACTGGGGCAATGAATGTGGCGAAGGGTGCCGTCCAGACTGGTGTGGACACCTCTAAGACCATCCTTACTGGCACCAAAAACACAGTGACTACCGGACTCTCTGGGGCAGTGGGTGTGGCCAAAGGTGCCATGCAAACTGGCATGGACACAACCAAGACGGTTCTCACTGGCACCAAAGATACAGTGTCTACTGGACTCACTGGGGCAGTAGGTGTGGCCAAGGGAGCAGTACAAACTGGCATGGACACCTCCAAGCAAGTCCTGACTGGAACCAAAAACACAGTGTCTGCTGGCCTTACTGGGGCAATGGGTGTGGCCAAGGGTGCCGTCCAGACTGGCATGGACACTACCAAGACTGTGCTCACTGGCACCAAAGATACAGTGTCTACCGGTCTCTCTGGGGCAATAGGAATGGCCAAGGGTGCCGTCCAAACAGGTGTGGACACCTCCAAGACCATCCTGACTGGTACCAAAGACACAGTGTCCACTGGCCTCACTGGGGCAATGAATGTGGCCAAGGGTGCCGTCCAGACTGGTGTGGACACCTCTAAGACCATCCTGACTGGCACCAAAGACACAGTGTCTACCGGACTCACTGGGGCAGTAGGTGTGGCCAAGGGTGCTGTACAAACTGGCATGGACACTACCAAGACAATGCTCACTGGCACCAAAGACACAGTGTCCACTGGACTCACTGGGGCAATAGGAATGGCCAAGGGTGCCGTCCAAACCGGCGTGGACACCTCCAAGACCATCTTGACTGGCACCAAAGACACAGTGTCCACTGGACTAACTGGGGCTGTAGGTGTGGCCAAGGGTGCCATCCAGACCGGCATGGACACGACCAAGACCATCCTGACTGGAACCAAAAACACAGTGTCTGCTGGCCTCACTGGGGCAATGGGTGTGGCCAAGGGTGCCGTCCAGACTGGTGTGGACACCTCCAAGACCATCCTGACTGGTACCAAAGACACAGTGTCCACTGGCCTGACTGGGGCAATGGGTGTAGCAAAGGGTGTTGTACAAACTGGCATGGGCACTACAAAGACGGTTCTCACTGGCACCAAAGACACAGTGTCCACTGGCCTCACTGGGGCAATGAATGTGGCCAAGGGTGCTGTCCAGACTGGTGTGGACACCTCTAAGACCATCCTGACTGGCACCAAAGACACAGTGTCTACCGGACTCACTGGGGCAATGGGAATGGCCAAGGGTGCCGTCCAAACTGGCATGGACACTACCAAGACGGTGCTCACTGGCACTAAAGACACAGTGTCCACTGGACTCACTGGGGCAATAGGAATGGCCAAGGGTGCCGTACAAACCGGCGTGGACACCTCCAAGACCATTCTGACTGGCACCAAAGACACAGTGTCCACTGGACTCACTGGGGCAGTAGGTGTGGCCAAGGGTGCCGTCCAGACCGGCATGGACACGACCAAAACCATCCTCACTGGCACCAAAGACACAGTGTCTACCGGACTCACTGGGGCAATAGGAATGGCCAAGGGTGCCGTCCAGACTGGTGTGGACACCTCCAAGACCATCCTGACTGGTACCAAAGACACAGTGTCCACTGGCCTGACTGGGGCAATGGGTGTAGCAAAGGGTGCTGTACAAACTGGCATGGACACTACCAAGACGGTGCTCACTGGCACCAAAGATACAGTGTCTACCGGACTCACTGGGGCTGTAGGTGTAGCCAAGGGTGCCGTCCAGACCGGTGTGGACACCTCCAAGACCATCCTGACTGGCACCAAAGACACAGTTTCTGCTGGCCTGACTGGGGCAATGGGTGTGGCCAAGGGTGCCATGCAAACTGGCATGGACACTACCAAGACAGTGCTCACTGGCACCAAAGACACAGTGTCCACTGGCCTCACTGGGGCAATAGGAATGGCCAAGGGTGCCGTCCAGACTGGTGTGAACACCTCCAAGACCATCCTGACTGGCACCAAAGACACAGTGTCTACCGGACTCACTGGGGCAATGAATGTGGCCAAGGGTGCTGTCCAGACTGGTGTGGACACGACCAAGACGGTTCTCACTGGCACCAAAGACACAGTGTCCACTGGCCTCACTGGGGCGATGGGTGTAGCAAAGGGTGTTGTACAAACTGGTGTGGACACCTCCAAGACCCTCCTCACTGGCACCAAAGATACAGTGTCCACTGGCCTCACTGGGGCAATGGGTGTGGCCAAGGGTGCAGTACAAACTGGCATGGACACCTCCAAGACCCTCCTCACTGGCACCAAAGATACAGTGTCTACTGGACTCTCTGGGGCAATGGGTATGGCCAAGGGTGCCGTCCAAACAGGTGTGGACACCTCCAAGACCATCCTGACTGGCACCAAAGACACAGTGTCTGCTGGCCTCGCTGGGGCAATGGGTGTGGCCAAGGGTGCCGTCCAGACTGGTGTGGACACGACCAAGACGGTTCTCACTGGCACCAAAGACACAGTGTCCACTGGCCTCACTGGGGCAATGGGTGTGGCCAAGGGTGCCGTCCAAACTGGTGTGAACACCTCCAAGACCCTCCTCACTGGCACCAAAGACACAGTGTCTACTGGACTAACTGGGGCAATGAATGTGGCCAAGGGTGCCGTCCAGACTGGTGTGGACACCTCCAAGACCATCCTCACTGGCACCAAAGACACAGTGTCTACTGGACTAACTGGGGCAATGAATGTGGCCAAGGGGGCCGTCCAGACTGGTGTGGACACCTCCAAGACCCTCCTCACTGGCACCAAAGATACAGTGTCTAGTGGACTAACTGGGGCAATGAATGTGGCCAAGGGTGCCATCCAGACTGGTGTGGACACCTCCAAGACCCTCCTCACTGGCACCAAAGACACAGTGTCCACTGGCCTCACTGGGGCAATGGGTGTAGCAAAGGGTGTTGTACAAACTGGTGTGGACACCTCCAAGACCCTCCTCACTGGCACCAAAGATACAGTGTCTACTGGACTAACTGGGGCAATGAATGTGGCCAAGGGTGCCGTCCAGACTGGTGTGGACACCTCCAAGACCCTCCTCACTGGCACCAAAGATACAGTGTCTACTGGACTAACTGGGGCAATGAATGTGGCCAAGGGTGCCGTCCAGACTGGTGTGGACACCTCCAAGACCCTCCTCACTGGCACCAAAGATACAGTGTCTACTGGACTAAGTGGGGCAATGAATGTGGCCAAGGGTGCCGTCCAGACTGGTGTGGACACCTCCAAGACCCTCCTCACTGGCACCAAAGATACAGTGTCTACTGGACTAACTGGGGCAATGAATGTGGCCAAGGGTGCCGTCCAGACTGGCATGGACACTACCAAGACGGTGCTCACTGGCACCAAAGACACAGTGTCTACCGGAGTCTCGGGGGCAATGGGTGTGGCCAAAGGTGCTGTCCAGACTGGTGTGGACACGACCAAGACTGTTTTTACTGGCACCAAAGACACAGTGTCCACTGGCCTCACTGGGGCAGTAGGCATGGCCAAGGGTGCCGTCCAAACTGGCATGGACACTTCCAAGACCATCCCGACTGCCATCAAAGACACAGTGTCCACTGGCCTCACTGGGGCAATGGGTGTGACCAAGGGCGCTGTCCAGATTGGTCTGGGCACTGTACAGAATTGGTTACCAGCTGCTGGGGAAAGCTCCTATGGTAGACTCACCAATGACTGGGAGACAGACAAATTTGGGCAACAAACTGTGCTAAATCCCCTGGAGGCTTCATCCTGCATGGTCTCCAGTCTCCCTGACACTCTCTGTGCAGGCCATGTCCTTGCCAGGGAAGCCACTGCAAGTACCCAGAGCCTTGGTTCCACTGTGGTAGCATTCACACCAGGAACCTCACTGGGCACGGAGGATGCGGGATGCATGGCCAGCATGCGCAGCCATGAAGATGTCACGGGCTTCCTGACGTTCCCCGAGGAACTGCGGGAGATCTTCCGCCCCATGAACGCTGAGGAGCAAGGTGAGGACTAGCGGTCCTAGTGGGTGCTTGTCATCTGTCCAACCCAAGATCTGGATGCCACACGGGGACTCTTGGGTTGAGTAATCTCATCTTCCCTTCCAGCTCAGTTGGTGGCTTCTGAACCTGGGCCCAGGGTACCCGCAGCAGATCAGAGCAGTTACTTCGTGCGTCTTGGTGACCTGGCTCACAGCTTTCGCCAGCGGGCTTTCGAGCATACCCTGAGCCATTTGCAGCATGGCCAGTTCCAGGCTAGGGCCACACTGGCCCAGCTTGAGGACTCCATCAGGATGGTAAGAGTGCTCCCCTCTCCAAGGTGCCCCTTTCAGAATATCTCCTCATGGCTTCCCCTACCACAGGCAGTGACCTGACATCCGTCAGCCACTAAGACAGTCACAGATTGTTCTCATGGGGCTTGTGTCCCAGAGAGGAGATGGACAACCAAACCAAATACAGTAGCCCCCCTCAATCTTTGGGAGAGATTTCCCAAGGCTCCCTGTGGATGCCTGAAACCATGGGTAGATTGAACCCTAAACACACTGTTTTTTCCTACACATACATACCTATGATAAAGTTGAACTTATAATTTAGGCACAGTAAGAGATTAACAGTAATAATAAAGCAATTATACTGTAAGCGATGTTACTGTAGCATTAAGTGAAATAAGGATGACTTGAACGTGAGTGTTGTGACAACCCAATAATTGATTTGATAACTGATATGGCCACTGTGTGACTAATAGGTGGGGCATCTACAGAGTGGAGACACTGGGCAAAAGGATGAGTCACGCCCCTGGCGAGACACAGCAGGGCCATTCGCAATCTCAACACACTATTCAGAACAGCGTGCCATTTTATTTTATTTTTAAAATATATTTTATTGATTTTTTTACAGAGAGGAAGGGAAAGGGATAGAGTTACAAAATAGATGAGAGAGAAACACTGATCAGCCGCCTCCTGCACACCTCCTACTGGGGATGTGCCCACAACCAAGGCACATGACCTTGACCAGAATCGAACCTGGGACCTTTGAGTCCGCAAGCCGATGCTCTATCCACTGAGCCAAACTGGTCAGGGCCAGCGTACCATTTTAAAATTATGAATTGTTTATTTATGGAATTTTTGCTTTAATATTTTTTAATATATTTTGTTGACTTTTTACAGAGAGGAAGGGAGAGGGATAGAAAGTCAGAAACATCGATGAGAGAGGAACATTGATCAGCTGCCTCTTGCACACCCTCCACTGGGGATGTGCCTGCAGCCAAGGTACATGCCCTTGACCGGAATCGAACCTGGGACCTTTCAGTCCGCAGTCCGACGCTCTATCCACTGAGCCAAACCGGTTTCGGCTCCTTTAATATTTTGAACTGTGATTGACTGCAGGAACTGAAATTGTGGAAAGTGAAACTGACCATAAGAGGGGACTGTTGTACCTACAAAAAGGGATGCAAAGAAGGAAACAAGACAACCATGCAGAGAGGGTCTAGGCTGGGCAGGAGAGCGGCCCTTTGAGCCACATTATGAATGCCAAGGAGCCATGCAGAGTTGGGGAGAAGTAGGACCATAAAAAGAGAATACCCAGTCCTACCTGGGTAACCCAGTTGGTTAGATCAATATGCCAAGGTTGCAGGTTCAATCCCAGGTCAGGGCACATATAAGAATCAACCTATAAATGTATAAATAAGCTGAACAAATGAATGTTTTTTTCTCTCTCTCCTTTCCTCTCTAAAATAAATTTAAGCCTGGCTGAGATGTCTCAATGGTTGAGCATAGACCTATGAACCACGTTTGATTCCCAGGCAGGGCTCATGTCTGGATTGCGAACTCCATCCCCAGTAGGTGGTGCGCAGGAAGCAGCCAATTGATGGTTCTCTCTCTGACCCTCTCCTTTCTTCTCTTTCTAAAATCAATAAAAATATATTTTAAAAATAAATAAATAAAATCAATTTAAAAACAATACCAGAGTGCCCAATAACAAGTGTGTGTCCAAAGAACAGAAAGGCAGAGCTAGGGTGACAGGATGAAGTGAAGGTGGGGATGGGGTGGGGGAGCCCAGGGATCTAGGATTCAGTGATGCAGTGACCATGAATGTGGTGTTAGTGGAAAATGAGTCTGAGATGCCCTGGGGGCAGACTGTGCAGACCACAGGGAGGTGTTGGTTTTATTGAACAGGGAATGGGGAGCCACATGAGAGCTTTGAGTTGGGGGGGAGGGTGACAAGACTCCTCATCTGTTATCTGATCTCCCTGAAGACCTCATGAGAATTTGGATTATTGCCACTTTACAAGAGAAGAGAGGCCTATCAGGGGCAGCTGGCTCTAAACTGTGGCACTCCCACCATGCCACACAAAGGTCTAGACACACAGCTCCAGGCCAGAGAGTTCCCACCCCAGCTCCTCATGCCATTCTTAGGAGAAAGTGTGTGAAAAGTCCTTGCCAAAAGCCCTCATTTTTATGCTGGGCTCTTTACAGATTGAAAAGGCCAAGCAGGCTCCAGAAGGACAGCCATGGACAGATAAAGCCGGTACCCAAGAGGTACGTACCAGACAAGGCTCCTAGGGTCTTCTCCTCTCTTTCTCCTGCTCACCTCTCTCCCTCTTCCTGCAGGTGTCAGACTTGGGGGCTCTGTCCAGGACCTGTGGACTCATCCAGCAGCTCCACGTGGCTTACAGCACCCTAGCCTCCAGCCTCCAGGGTCTCCCAGCCGAGTTCCAGCAGCGGGTCAGGCAGGCGAGGCATAGCCTCTGTGAGCTCTATGGCGTTGTCTCCTCTGCCAGCTCCATTGCAGAGCTGCCAGCCGAACGCCTGGCTCAGAGCCGTGAGAGTGTAGGCCAGGCTTGGCAAGGGCTGGAGAAGCTGCTGGAGAGCTTGCAGCACAGCCCCTCACTCAGCTGGCTGGTGGGGCCCTTTGACCTGCACCCTAATGGGCAGCAGCTATAGGTCCTTCTCATGGCCTCCACAGCCCTAACTCCCTGAAGCTCTCGGACTGCCCCTTCCACCTTTCTTCCCAGGCATGGCTGGCCTAGGAGCCCAGGGTTGCTAAGACCATTGACACAGGGCCTGCACCTAAAGATCCTGAGCAAGCTCTCGTTACAAAAAAGAAGTGAAATGTGCCTAAGTCTAGAAGATTATCCTAGCAGCCCCACTAGGAGCCCCATTATCTTTGCAGAGGATAGAAATCTTCCACCCCAGCCTGGGCCTTTACCAGCTATACCAGCTTAGCGGGGAGTCCTGTTCCTATGTACTCATTTTGAAAGCATCTACCCCAGACCTAACAAACACCTTGCACCACAATGTAACAGAATGCCATCACCATCCAGAAGCAGGGTCCCGACTGCCTTTGCTGAATGTGGCCTAAATAAGGGGCACTGTGAGGACAAAGCCACCAGCTGCTTGGCACCCCCACCACCCCCACCTCTAGCTTTTCAGGGCCTGCCTTAAGGACTGCATTGCTTAGAGGGACTATGCGGGGAGCGGGGCTACAAATAAAGCCCCTTCCTACCTCTTCTGCTTGCCCACCTGCCTGGTCCTACAGGCCAATCACAGAATCAGAGCTGAGGTTCTGGTCCCTGGGGCATCTGGGCCCAGAGGCTGCATATGGCGGAATGAAAGGCCTTCCCCACAAGGGACAGGGCCCCAGGGAGTATGGGACAAAAGGTGCTGAATGATCCTTCAGGTCTTAGTAATGTGCTCGAGCCTAGAGACCAGGGCCTGCGATGGTTGGGAGAATCCCTGTAATCCCTGCCAGAGGTCCAAGTCCCCTGCCCCTGCCCCCAGATGTGAAAACTCAAGATGTTGGCCTAGAGCTCTCTCCATCTGGGAGCTGGACATCAGAACACCAGTGGCCCAAGCCAGATCCAGCTTCCATCTTCCCAGAACCTGCACCATACTGACAGCACGCCCCGACTCTGCACTCTCTTCTCAGAAATGATAAGGTGCTCTGAGCTCCAGGATGAATAAGCTCGCTCTCCCTCAGGGTTACCAAAGGCTGCCAGCATCTGGGAGGGACTCTGCATTGAGGTGCTGGCACCTGGCTTGACAAAGGAATCAGTCAGTGAACCTTCTGAGACGGTCTTTCCTTGACCTCCAACACCTAAGTTTATCAGAAGTGAAGACACTGGGAATACAGCTTTTTACAGAAACCCAGTAAAGTGACCTGACTTCAAGTCCAGCCACACCAAATGGGGAGTGGCAAGGACTCAAGAAATCACTGCCATACCACAGTCTCCCTCTTAGCTAGGATAGATGGCTTCACCCAGAACAGGGGAATACAGAGGAGGCCACTGTTTAGCCAGAAATTGCCAAGGGCAGGTCCCTGGCTGGGAGTCACACACACACATCCTCCATCTAATAAATCCACAGACTTCCCTGTGAGGCTGGAGTCCTCTCTTATCCAGGTGAGAAAAGAGAAGCCCAGAGTAGGGGTGCCACTTGCCCAATGTCACACAGGGAGGCCTGCCCCCAGTGCTTATGCTCTCTGACCGGGTAAAGAAAACAACCCACAGGACAGACACTTCCTGGACTGAATGCCCCAAACTGGCAGTGCCAGGCATATTGGTTCTTGACTTAGGAGTGGCGGGGGGGGGGGGGGGGCGGGGGGGAGGGCTCACAGTAGCACCTGCAGCCTGAGCAAGAGGGAAAACGACTGAGTCAGTGGAGCAGGCAGCGGCTTCTGGGGAAAACATGGCAGCCACTGTCCCGGCCGGCCCTCCTGGCCTCTCTGTTTCTCCTTTCTGGGCACTGGGCAGCCAAACCCAGGACATCAAACCACAGCCTCCATTTGAGCCTTGAAGTTCAGAGAGTTTTATTTTTCCTTTATTAGTTTTGGAAAGGCCTTGCTCCCACCCCATTTCTTCATCATCAGGCCTGCCGGGCCAGGAACACCATTAAAACCAAGCTCACATTCACTGTATAGGGTGACACTATGGCTTAAACCCTTTATCCCCAAGAGGGCCCTTGACAGCTACAGACCTCTCCCCATTCTAGCCCAGCTGCACCAGTAACACTAGAAAACCAAGCCAATAAAAGTGATTTTTTTTCATTAAAAAAACCCTTTATAGTCATTTCATGTTGGTTGGAAATCACAGAAATTGGGCAGAAAAAAAACCCCGAGGGACAAATACAAATGAGCACAGCATCTCCCCAACAGTTCTCTGCTCCCTGGGCGGCCAGGAAGGAGTGGGGCAGGCCTACGGGCATCTACATGTCAGGCGGGGCCTGGCCGCCGGGCTGCCCGGGGCTCAGCTGTCCTCGTCGTCCAGGGACTCAGAGTCCACGTGCGCCCTCTGGCGCTCCTGCCGGTCCTTCCCAGGCCCGTCCAGGTCGGGGCCCTCCCTCGCGCTGCTGATGAAGCACAGCACGGTGGAGGTGAGCAAGCTGCCTTTTTGTCTGTCTCCATCTACCACTGACAAACTAAAAGCCCTAGGCTCATCCCGCCGTGCCCAAAGCAGTGGGTGTGTGTTGAATGGTCTGGGGTCCTCAGCAGGCTGCACACCAGACTCGAGGATGCTTGTGAGAGAGACTGCCTGCACCACTCCCGGAGAGTTGGGAGGAAGCCACTGTCTCTAGGATCTGATCCAGGGCAGCTCAGGTCCTTCGACAGGGGTATCCAGAGGGGTGTGCTGCTAAGGTAGGGGATGGGAGGCCAGCACATGGAGGCCAAGTCCCTGGGACCCTGACCAGGATAAGCAGCCCAGACATCAGGGTGCCTTCTCAGCAAGTCACCCCCCTCCCTGCTTTCCTAGAGTGACACCCCCAGTGCCACAGCCCCCAGGGACACTTACTCATTGTGTAACAAGTCTTCAGAGGAGCCCCCCCCTGGCCCCTCTTCCGAGTTCTGTCCTTCCTCCTGTTCCTTGTCCTCCATGCTCCCACCCTTCTGGGATGTGGCCTCACCATTCACTGAGGCCGAGAGATCTGAGGGAGAAAAGGGGGTCATACAACACTGGTACTATTGCCCAGGACCCCTGTCCCCTTCCTATTGAGAGCAGGTGGGAGAGCAAGCCAGCTCTGGGACAGGGGACCCTCGACACTCCTGAAGGAACCTGGCCCCATGTGTCCACAATCACCTCTACCTCTGTGCCTCCCAGTCGCATGGGGACTGTCAGCTCCACCGGGCTAGGCGGGCTGCGTGTGCTTCTGCAGCCAGCCCAGGCCCCTGAAGGGAGGGGCCGGTAAATGAGTGCTGAGGCTGGGACAGAGGTAACACCCCGCTAGGCTAGCCCCCAGGCTGCTGAGGTTTCTTCAGCCAAGCCAACCGAATACCAGTCTGAAGGGCTGCTCCAAGCATCTGTCATCAGGATCAGGTGACCCCAGCAAGAACACCTCCCGCCCCAAAGGCCACTGTCTTTGTTGGAAACATCCTTTTCCCTCTCACCTCACCCATGACCCTCCAGCCCCAGCCCAAGGCCTGTGCCTCACAGGCATCCACACACACACACACACACACACACCCTCCTACACTGCCTGACTGAGAGTCCAGAGCCCATGAGGGGCATAGGTGTGTGCATGTACCAGGCACCAACTGCCTTGGGGACACAGCCAGGCCTACGCAGAGAGCACCAGGACTGCCCGGGGGCCACCCAGCTCCTCACCAGCACTGGCCTCATCCTCAGCCCTCTCCGACGGGGCCTCCTCTCCAACCGGAGCCTCCTCAGGCTTCTCTGCCTCAGCCGGCTCCTTCTCCACTCCAGTCCTGCTTGCCTTCTGAATGGCCTCAATCTTTGGTCCCAGAACCCGAGACTTCAGCCGGGTGTAGACTTCCGCGGCCTTCTCCATCACCTCCTTATTGGCCTTGTAACGGCGAATCTGCCCGCCAAGAGGCCTGGCTTAGGGAGTGTAGTTGGCCTTGTTCCCTCCCCCACCCCACCAGAGACCCTCCCTATTCCTGCCACCACCCGGGCACCTCCCACGGAGACTGGCACTCCCTTGGCAGTCCACCGGCCCTCTCCTCACCGACCAAGGGCGGCTGTGGCTAGGAACACAGGCTCCCCAAGCAGACCCAAGCCCGCTTCCAACTTGGGCTCCAACTGTACCTTTTTCAATGTGGCCACCACATCAGTGTTCTTCTGGAGGATATGTGAGGTCACCTGCAGGGTCCCAAGCTCCTCTAGTGCATTCAAACACCTCTTTACATCCTGAGGGTGGGAAAGTAAGAAGTAAGAAGGGACAGCACCTAGGTGACCCAATAGGTCAGAGTAGGACACCTTGGGGCTTTCCCTTTGGAAAGAGCTGCTGAAAGACCCAGATTTGGGGGGGTCTTGGGGCCTGTCCACAGCGCCAGCTGAAGGGACACTGAACACTGCACATCAGGAAGGCCCCCAACACAATAAAAACAGTGGACTCCCCATCCCATCCCAACCCCTCCGAGGAACCCTGGATTTGCCTCAATTTCTGGAGACTTCTAAGGGAGCTCTAGATATGAAGGGGTGGCAGGGACTGCTTCACTCAGGGAGAGTGGCTCCTCATGGCCCCAAGGTGCGTCTTACCGGATTATCGACCTTGAGGGCGAATTTGATCTCGCTGTGCAGTTTCTGAAGCTTCTCCTCCACGGAGGGTTCTGTGGCCATGAGAGAACGCACCGCCTGGGCCTGAGCTCCCACCTGACTTGGCCACGGGCCTGAGCACCGCTATGTGACAGAGCAACCTGCCCGCCTCCCCACCTCAGCCACCTTGGGCTGCAAGACCTTGGCAGCAACTGCCAGCTGGGCCCTCACCTTTCTTCTTCTCAACCTTCCTGTCGGGTGGGAACCCCTCTGACCGCTTCCGAGTTCGTTCCACCTTCACGGGCCTGTGAAGACTCAATCCCTTTAGGCCTCTGACCAACATCCAGGAGGCCAGCCTGCCCCAGTCACTGCCATCCTCCCCGTGAGGGCGGGAGCTACAGAAGAAAACCTTTAGGAGGCCCCAACGCTGTGAGGATGGGTCAGGGACCACTGAGACCTGGTCTAAGACAGGCACCTAGGACAAACCATTTGGAATCTCAAAGTTCTTTCTTTGTTTCTTTTTTTATTTGTGGCTGTGTTAGTGTCTAGTATGTAAGACCCAGAGAATGAGTTATAAAAAGGCAATCCACTTGGACACTCATAGACAACAACACTCGTTAACACGGTTCCAGTTCTACACTCTACTTGGCAGTCAGGCTGCAAGTTCGTAGTGGACAGATTCCAACCAATGCCTGGAATTCCACTTCAAAACGCCGGAGATGTGCCGGTCCCGCACTTCAGTGGGTCTCGGACTTAAAAAGCCTGAGAACCACTGGTCTGGGGACAGTTTCCCCCTTTGGATCTGGTGACATCAGGGCCAGGTCATTCTCTGGGGGGGGGGGGGGGGGTATAGAGGGGCCATCCTGCATACTACAATGTCTGGAGCAACATCCCTGGCCCCCATTCACTTGATGTCAGCCTGGAAAACTCCAGTCAATGACCACAATCCTGAATAGGGGAGACTGCAACAGGATCTGTTTACCAAACTAAATTTGGAAGCCCAGCCCCTCCAATGAGCAGGAAGAACCTGGGGACCAGGATGGGCCTCGGGAGCTATGGCAGACAGGCTGAGTGAGTACTGACCTGGATCGGGGCTTCTCCTCAGGGCGCCCTTTCTTCTCCTTCTGGCTGGGTCTCTTCACAGGCTCTGTGCTTTGTGGCTGCAACTTCTTAGCTGATTTCTTCACCTGCAGCAGCAAAACAGAGGGGCTGGAGTGGCAGGGGCTGGCTCTGAACTCCTGAACTATCCCCCTTGGAAGACACTTCCTGCCACCACCTCCACACTGCTGGGAGCTGGCAGAATGGACAGGACGGAATGGGAAGGTCCCCGTGCCCCATCATCCCTGGCAGATCTCAGGCTCTCAAAGGACCAACAACAGTGAGACAGCCCTTGTATTCCTTCTTCCAAGCAGGACACTTCCTCTGGCAGGGATCTTGGTCCCCCCCTTTAGGACAAGGAAAAGCGACTGGGAGAGAATAGGGTGTTGTCAGGCTTGCCCCATTCCCACATGAAGTGGGATCCTGGGTCTAGAACGTGATGTGCCTTGGAAGTAAGACTCTCGGATTCAGGCCCACACCAACACATGGCACTTGACTGTCACCACTGCTCCTTGCTGGCATCAGAGTCCTCCTGACTGCTCCCATGCTCACCCCAGAAGCTGTTACCCCATAGTGGCCGGGGGACACATACGAACATCTAAGTCAAATCCACCCCTTGTCAGTATACAGCCCTTCAGGTCTCCCACCTCCCTCAGGGTAAAAGTCTAAGTCCTCCCCCCTGTTCACAAAGCCCTGCACATCCTGTCTCCATTCCCTCCCTGCCTGCCCTCACTTTCTTTTCTCCGCCTGGCTCACTCTGATCCAGCCATAGAGGTCTTATTCTTCCTCCAACATGCTTTCTAAAATCTTGCCCCAGGACCTTTGCACAGGCTATGCCCTCAGTCTAGGATGTTATTCCCCAAGCTATCTTCCTACATCGCCTCCCACTTAACTCCGATCCCTACATGTCACCTTCTCAACTGATGCCTTTAGGGTCTACCCCATTTAAAACAGAAACCCTCCCATCTCAACACTTCCATGCCCTTCCCTTCGCCTTATTCTTAGCACAGAACGCTCTGGAAAGCACCATGTAACATTTTAATGTTGTCTACTCTTTCTCCCTCCCTCGGATATCAGCTCCTTAACATTGGGGGTTTCTGTGTGTCACCCGCTGCTTTACCGTCACACCCCCAGCACCCAGAACAGTGTCTAGTCCACAACAGGTGCTCAATAAACATGCAGGATAAAGGAATGGACTTGCTTGAAGGGGTGGGCGTTAGGGAGAAGCCTCTTCAGTTATCCACATTTCCCCATCACCCCCCACATGGGGCTACCAAGACCTCCACCAGGTTGGGCGCACCTCTCTCTCCAGCTCAGCCTCCGGCTCCGAGTCAGAGGAGGACTGGGGCCCCCGTCCCCGACCCTTCCGGCCACGCTGCTTCCTGACGGGCTCTTCCTCATCCCTGACCTCATCGCCGCTGCTTCCCCCACTGCCCCCTTGCAGGGCTTCCCCACGCTCAGCCCGTTCACGCCTCCGCTCCTTCTCTTCCTTCTCCTGCTCCCGTAGCCGCCGCAGCTCTTCCTCCTGCTCCCGGCGCCGCCGGGCCTCCAGCTCTCGTCGCCGTTCTTCATCACGGCGCTTCCACTCGCTGATTCGGTCTACCTCCTCACTGTCGCTGGGGGTGCAGGCCAATTAGAGAAGGGGCCTGGTTCTCAGAAGGCACTGCTCCAGACCCACCCACAGCCTGGCTTGAGGATCCTACCAGAAGCAACCCACCTGTCACTGCTTGAGCTGCTCGGGGGCCGTTCAGGCTTCGGTTTCCTCCCGCGGGGTTTTGGGGGAGGCTTCTCAGCTACGAAAAAGGAAGGGGTGGCTTTCTTCCACACTGTCCTCCAGGCGGGGCAAGGGACCCCCACAGGCCAGCCCAGAGGCGAGGGCCCATGTGGGGCAGGCCCCAGGGAACCAGGTCAGACCCAGGGCCAGCTACCCTACCTGGCTTCCTGCTCCTGGGAGGTTTCTTTACTGACACATCGGAGTCTGAGGAGGAGGACGAGGAGGCCAAAGAGGAGGAAGAGGCTGACCTGGCCACGGCCACTGGCTCACCTTTGACCCCTTCAGATTCCGGTTTGGAGTCTGAGTCAGAGGCAGATGGTGGCTTCTGGAAGAGGCCGGGGCATGGAGGTGAGAGAGCAGACCCCAGCACCCCTTATAGCCCCCAACCCACAAAATTTCACCTCCTCCAAATTAAAAAAGCTTTTTAGGCTTAGAATCACAGGCAGTCCTGGATGTGCCTACAGCCGCCTGATCCTTCACCAGACCTCCCTCCTCCCGGGTGAAGTGCAAGGATTTCCCCCTTGGCAAGAGCTTTTTAAAATCTTGCCTGGAGGCCCAACCAGATGCGCTGCCCTCTTCCACGGTCTCTGTCCCCGAGCTCCCGACACACACTTGTACAGGCACACTCATACCCATGTTTGTACATGCACACACTAACACATAAGGCTTGTATTCAACTCATAGATAGCTCAGACATGCCAGATAACACATTCATATATGTGCACACACCACACATGAACACTTGTGCAGGTATGCACATGCTCATACACACATGAACATACAATTCATATATTAATACAAACACTCATACACACACAACACACAGCTTTCTCTCTCTCTCTCTCTCTCTCTCTCTCTCACACACACACACACACACACACACACCCGCGCACACACACACACACACCCGCGCACAACAACTAAGAGTGCTTCACTTCTTCTGATGCCAACACCTATAAAAGACAGGAGCCACAAAAATAGGTCATCTGTTCAGGGAAGCTCTGCACACATGGTATTCAGAAACTAGGGGCTGAGGCCATCACTGAAGCCAAAGGTGGAAGTCGGCAGTCCCCTGGCCTACACCCTATTCTCCTCCAAAGAGGCCCCCACTCTAATTGTGGACAGTGGTTGGTGACCTTGGAGAGAAGCTCTGAGTTTCTCCCAGGGGAGAAAAAAGAAAAACCACCTCTAGCCTGGCTGGTGTTGCTCAGTGGCTGAGGGTCAACTCAGGAGCTAAGAGGTCACCAGTGTGATTCCTGGTCAGGGCACATGCCCAGGTTACAGGCTCAATGCCCAGCAGGGGGCGTGCAGGAGGCAGCCAACCAAGATTCGCTCTCATCACTGATGTTTCTATCTCTCCCTGTCTCTTCTTCTCTGAAATCAACAACGATGTATTTAACAAAAAGAAAGAAAATGAAAACAAACTAAAAAAACACACAACACACCTCTACTTTCTTCTTCCGTCCTGCCATGGGGCCCCGCCGCGGCACCCGAGCCATGGCTTTCTTCTCAGGGGTGAAATCCTGGGCAGAGAGAAGAGAGCTGAACAGAATTCAACTGGCTGGCCACTGCCTGGCTCCCACCTGTGCAACTCTCCCCGCCCACCCAAGAAGCAAACCACCTGCTCACCTGGTCACTGGTCTTCTCTGACTCAGATGAGCTTTCAGAGTTCTCCTCCTCAGATGGGGACACACTAGCCTGGTCCAGGTCACTGGAGGCTTTCCGGGCTCGTTTTGAGACCGACATCTGGAGGGAAAGCAACCCAAACAGACCAGAAAAGCATATGTGCTCACAGAGCAGTCTCCCACCTGCCCCCTCTTATCCCGGGGAAGAGCTCAAACAGGGGTGGGGAATTCTGGCCCAAGAGTCGTATAAGGCCCAAGAAATCTTGGTCTGGCCTGCCAAGGCATTAGGGGTCAGTTAATTAAATGTTTGATTAAATAGAGCAGGTTAATTTTTAAGTTGATAATTTTGTCTGGCCCAAGAACGATGTTATAATTATCCAAGTGGCCCTTGGCAGAAAAATGGTCCCCCACCCCTGCTCCAGAACTTTTAACGAGGTCAACTGGGACCCTTCGAGAATCTGGTTAAAAAACAGGAGTGGGTAAGTAAGCTGCAGGATGCAACTTCAGGCTAGAAGGAGAAAAGTCAGGGCATTGCTGGGCTACCAACCCCTCATAGGCAAGGTGTATCTGTCCCACCCCACCCCTACCTTCAAGGTTGATGCTTTTCGCTTCAGACTGCTGTTGTCACTGCTCTTGTCTGAGTCCGAATCACTCTCCATCCTGTCGCTGGCAGCTGCAGTAGTCACGGCTGTAACAGTCATGACCCCTCTGTCCTCGTCATCCTCACTCCTGCCTGCTGTGTCAGCTTCAGGGGCCTCACTGTCAGAGGAGCTCACCGGCTGGGAGGAGGGGGCAGAGACAGCGAGTCATTCTCAGGCTTGGGTGGATTTCCCAACTAGGCCAGCGACCCAGAGGACGGAAGCAAACCACCTGCCCACCGGTGGCGTGTGTTAAATGCCAGCTTTCCCAATAGGAAAACTGAGGCCCAGAAAGCCCTGAGAACTGAAGCAGGAGGCTGAGATGGACAAAGCTATGATTGAAGCACTGTGGGACTCGTGGTAAAACCCTGGGCAAGTGACTTAAGCCTCTCTGTACCTCAGTTTCAATGAGGATGTTACCACTTGGGACCCACAGCGCTATCGCAGGTATGAGACACAAGTGGTATGTGATAGACTTAGGACAGTGCCCAAACTAGCAAAAGATCCATCAAGGCTTTTTATTGGTATTACTAGAGGCCTGGTGCACAAAATTCATGCGTGGAGGGGTGGTGGTCCCTCAACCCAGCCTGCACCCTCTCCAATCTGGGGCCCCTCAGGGGATGTCCAACTGCAGTCGGACATCACTCACAATCCAGGACTGCTGGCTCCCAACTGCTCGCCTGCCTGCCTTCCTGATTGCCCCTGCTTCTGCTTGCAAGCCTGATCACCCTCTAACCACCCCTGCTAGCCTGATCGATGCCTAACTGCTCCCCTGCCAGCCTGTTTGCCCCTACTTGCCCTCCCCTGAAGACCTGGTCACCCCTAATTGCCCTCCCCTGAAGCCTAGTCCTCCCCTAACTCCCCTCCCCTGCAGGCCTTGTACTCCCCAACTACTCTCCCCTGCAGGCTTGGGTGCCCCCCAACTGGCCTTTCCTACAAGCCCATTCACCCCCAACATTCCTCCTCTGCTGGCCTGGTCACCCCTAACTGTCCTCCCCTGCAGGCTTGATCACCCCCAACTGCCCTCTCTTGCAGGCCTGGTCCCTCCCAACTGCCCTCCCCTGCTGGCCATCTTGTGGAGGCCTTCTTGTATCCACATGGGGGCAGGATCTTTAACCACATGAGGCAGCCATATTGTGTGTTGGAATGAGAGTCAATTTGCATATTACTCTTCTATTAGATAGGATTATTATTATTCTCATAATTAAGAGAAGGAAGCTGACCTAACACAGGGCTTAAACTTCAAGGCACTGCTATTTCTGCTTTACCCCAAATTCCTATGGAATAAAATACTATTCAGCCATAAAAAGGGATGAAGCTCTGACACAACCTATGTGTGGCTTTTGTTCTATTTGAACTATATGCTAGGCTCATTTACAACTCACTTTTGGGAGGAGGTACTGGGTGCCAGGCACTGTGCTAGGTAGATAGATGGTAAGCACACAGAGATGAACAGAACATGGTCCCTGCCTCTGGGGAGCTTACAATCTAATGGGAGAAACCAACCATAGCCACCTGGACAGGCCAATGTCACACTGTAGTGAAGGGCAGCACTGAAGATATCAGCACATGAGTGGGAAGGATCAGAGAGAGGTGTATGCCAAGTGGTGGGAGTATTTTGCACTGGGAGAGGGACCTCAGAAGACATGACATTTTAGCCGAGAGTTTATCCCAAGCATGAAAAGGGATAGAGGCTAGACGCATCTGGGAAGACAGGATTGGCATAAGTTAGTGGTTGGCAAACTGTGGCTCGTGAGCCACATGAGGCTCTTTGGCTCCTTGAGTGTGGCTCTTCCACAAAATACCATGGCCTGGGCGAGTCTATTTTGAAGAAATGGCATTAGAAGTTTAAGTTTAAAAAATTTGGCTCTCAAAAAAAATTTCAATCTTTGTACTGTTGATATTTGGCTCTGTTGACTAATGAGTTTGCCAACCACTGGCATAAGTGAAGGTTCTCCTAAGGAATCTGGACAAGTGGGGAGGCAGTAGCGGGGGGGAGGCACAGAGAAAGAAAAGCAAATGACAGCAGAGCGCTGGGAGGTTCGGCCGGGCCAGGTGAGGCAGGGGTTATCAAGGCTCGAGATCAGGCAGATGGCACAATGACAGGCCACAGGGCTTTCTCGGGTCCCTTTTTAAACTTCTGTATGTTTTTTTTATGTGAGGAAAACGGGTCATTCAGCCATTCAATGAATGTCACAGAATACCTACTACATGCCTGACCCTGTGCTGGGGCTAGAGACGAGTAAGATAAGGTCTCTGCCCCTGGGGACTTCATAGTCTAATGGGGATACAGACAAGTAAATGCAATTACAACACAGCATGAGGGGGGCACCCAGTCAAATCCAAGGGTAAAATCTGACCACGTTTTTCCACGGCATGCAACTCTTTTCTAAATAACTGATTTTTTAAAGAATAAAATTGAAATTCTTAAAAGCCACATCCTCTGGAATCATGTGGAAACAACCCAAATGTCCATATATTGACGAATAAATAAAATGTGAGAGTTTTAGAATGGAATACTATTCAACCTTAAAAAGGAATGCAGCTCTGACACATGCTAACCAACACGAGTGAACCTTGAAAGCATGCTCAGTGAGAGAAGCCAGATATAAAGGCCAAATAAATTATTCCATTCATATGAAATGTCCAGAATATGCAAATTCATCAAAACAGAAAGAACGTTAGTAGTTCCTAGTGTTTGGGGAGGAGAGAATTGAGGGTGACTGCTACTGAAGAAGGTAGTTTCTTTGTGGGGTTAGATAGGAATGTTCTGGAATCAAATAGCAGCGATGGTTGCACAACATTGTGTCTTAAAAGCCACTGTACTGTACGCTTTAAAATTCTGAATTTTATGTTATGTGAATTTTACCCCAATTAAGAAAAAAGACACTACCCCCAAAAAGCCCCATTCTCTTGGTGTGATGACAGCTGGGGTTCAATGGATTGGAGCAGGGCATGCACGCTGACCAAGAAAAAAGCAAGGAGGACCAAAAGGGCATGAGAGGACAGGAGAGGGCTGTACCAACGGGACGAACTAAGTGAGACTAGAAAGAGGAGCAAGAAGAGGCGGAGGTCTGTGTGGCTGGGTGGTCAGGAGGAGGGAAGAGGGGTCATGAACAGCTGCACAGAGGTAGAGGCTAGGTCCCAGCAGCACATCAAAATAGAAGAGAATGGAAACGTGCAAGTAGAAGTGTGGGCACCACAGCTAGACCAGGGACAACAGCAACACAGGAAGGACCGAGTGGATGGAATTGCCAGGAGGGGACTCAGTCTGCCATTACTTCCCCACTCCATGCTCACTCTGTATATAAAGCCATACTTCTTCCCTCTCCGAGAAATTGAAGTCATAAGCCCTCCCAGCCTTCATTCACACAATCCCTACTTAACAGGAGGAAAATGAGAATCATACGTTGACAAGACTTGGCAGCTCAGCACCAAACACCTTTTGTCTCCCTTTAATCACTGTGAGCTTAGGCAGGGAGGCAGGGCCTTGTCTGTATGGTTGACAAGATTAAAAAGTATAAAACTAAGTAGATTTAGGCCCAAACCTAAAACACTAGAAGAATCACGCCTTTATGGTGGGTTTCTGTCACACTGTCCTCCAGGCCTGAGGAGCATCACTGGCAAACAGAGAAAGGAGATGCTATCCCGTTTGTCACTGAGAGAGTAAGTGACTGACTGACTGGTCCAAAGGTCTTTCACAAGTGTTACTCAAGTGCAAACCACCAAACACTGAACTCATCACCTCTCTCTCTTCCCCCCTCCTCTCTTTCTCTCCGTGCGTAACTTGTGGAAGCTGTTATCCTCATTTTGCAGATGAGAAAAAAGCTGGTGTGATAAGATAGCACAGCAAGTAAGTGTCAGAGCTGGGGTGCAAGGCACGTTCACCTTGTCCACTAAGCCTGGGTCCTGCACAGCTAGTGCTTATTAGATGCCTCACTTCCACCAAGCTCTTGATCAACTGTGCCTCCCTGGCCCATCAGGTGACTGAGATGAATGGGCACGGTCCACAATTAGGGAAACTGAGACTCTGGAAGCTAAGTGACTTGCTATATACCAGTGGTCGGAAAACTCATTAGTCAACAGAGCGGCAAGAGCTGTGGTTTGCTGACCATTGCCCTAAACTGTGCTTGTGGGTAGAGCCAGGAACCCTGATCTGGGTCAGCCCGTGGTATGCAAGTGCCTGTGAGCAAAGGTTTGGGGAACTTTAATCCATGTGGAGAAGTTGGGGGACATTTGGACACCCAGTGGCTGAGTGAGTGAGATGAGCACTCATTTCTCTCAACATCTTAATGAATCTGGATGTGCAGGAGATGGAAAGGGAAGGTCAAATCCAGCCTTGCCTCCTCATTCCCAACTACTAACTTGCAGTTACAAGGTACATGACAACACATTCGCTCACTCGAACCTAAGTTCAGGTGTCCACATAGCACTGCTCTTTTTTTAATATATTATTCCTGATTCCAGAGATGGATAAATAGAAATATCAAGGATGAGAGAGAATCATAGACCAGCTGTCACCTGCATGCCCCCACTGGGGATCAAGCCCACAACCCGGGCATGTACCCTGACCAGGAATCGAACCGCGACATCCTGGGTTCATGAGTTGACACTCAACCACTGAGCAACACTGGCCAGGCTAATTTTTAAGTTGATAATTTTGTATGGCCTATGAATGTTATAAATATCCAAATGGCCCTTGACAGAAAAAAGGTTCCCCACCCTGATGTAGAGGTTATTCTTGGGTCCTTCCTCTTCATCCCCCAGGCCCTTACCATGGCTTCTATCAACAAAGAAAGAATAATTCACCCCGGAAGGTGGGAGGCCTAGGTTTTAGTCCCAGCTCAATTCTAGCTAGCTTGAGAACCTTAGATAGGTCCCCTTACCTCTTCCTCTACCGGTGGCTAGATACATTAACTGGCATCCTTCTAGGTCAATGGTGTTCAACCAAGGGTGACTTTGTCCCTCATTTGGCAATGTCTGGAGACATTCTGGTTATCATGGTGGGGCGCTCCGCACACTGAGTGCATGGGGGCCAGAGATGCTGCTCAACATTCCATGGTGCCCAGGACAGACCTCCACAAAGAGGTCTCAGATTCCAGCTAGGTCCCTCTGGGCCTTAGTTTGCTCCTCTGTAAAATGGGGGAAATGCCACTGGCCCACCCCACTCTAGGATTACTGTGTGGATCAAAAGACAATGAAGTTGGGACCATAGCAAGATACCGTTTTTCACCTCCTGGCTTGGCCAAGGGATGTGGAACGGGCTTTGCCATACACTTCTGGAGGGAGCACCAGATGAGTTAAGGCTGTCAAAAAGAATGAGGCTATTCTCTGCCCACTGCCATGGGCCAGTCATCAAGGTATATTATTGGAGGGATAAAGCAAAGTAGAGAATCATATGCTTTAAAATAGAAAGCTATAGGTTTTTATATGAATAAAAAATCCTGAAAGGATATATAAGGAACTGGTAGCTGTGGCTGTCTTAAGAGGAAATGGAAACAGAGTAACCAGGAGGCAAGAATGACTTTCCACTGTACACCCCTTTTGTACCTTTTCAATTTTGTACCATGACACTATATTCCCACTCAAAATATAAAAAAATAAACTGCAAACTTAGAGGATGAAAAAAGAGACTGTTCAGGTACCCATAAAGCAATGACTCTAAGTGTGTTGACTGGCTCCACTAGAAGCATCTAGAATGATGCATGGAAAGAAAAACCCCAAGGTCCCCAGACCTCAGCCCTTTAGGTTTACTATACCTAAACCTCTAGGGGAGTAGGGGTAAGGTCCAGAGATCTAGATTTTAAACCGATATTCCATCTGTAGGCATAGACTGGTTAGAGAGCCAACAGTGATAAGCTCTCACACTGAAAGATACTCCTCAACATGGGGAGCCTGTACGGGTCTAGCTTAATGTCAAGGTCATACCATTTTTGAGTTCTGTTTCCTCGAGGGCAAGTATCTACACAGTACTTAGCAAGCTGTGGGTGTGCAATAAATATTAAATGGAGTGATGATTCATCAGAAGACAATAAGCTTAGGATGTAACCAAACAGAACTTGAGGTGGGGCCAGAAAAAGATCTCATGAAACTCAACTACTTTAAAGACCTTTCAATTCCCAGTTAGGGACATGCAAAGCAAAGGAAAAGAGTGGGTATCAGAGCAGGGGGACCTCTGTCTCCCAGACCCATCACTGGAAGTAAAAGTCAAATACCCCCCCAACATGCACTAAATATGTGAGCCTGGTCCATCTGTTGAGTGAACCCTGAATTCTGGGCCATGAGTTCCTGGAAGGCAAGAAGTGTGTCAGCCATTTTGAATTCCTGGTCCCGAGCTGTGTCCAGGTGTCAGTACAGTAGTCTGCTGGATCATTTGGGGGCTGAGCCACACGAGACGCACCCAAACCATCTTAAGATCTAAAGTTCTCAAGCAGGACCTGGCCCCACAGAACCAAGCCCGCTCCAACTCCTGCTTCCGTCCCCGCAGACCTTGCTGATAGTACTTTTTCTTCCTTCCAGCCAAGCTCTGCCCCCCTCGGTCAGTTTGCTCCCAGCCAATCTTGAGCCCACACATCCTAAGGCCAGGGTACTCCGCCTCCCCATGCCACCCACAGAAACCCCAAAAGCAGTGGTTAACAGAGTGGAGAACCCCACCCTAACCTCCCCTCATCTGCATCTCACCTCAAATTACCCAGAGCAAGACACCCCCACCCCAAAATACCCAGAGCAAGACACCCCTCTGCCATCCTTCTGCAGGCTGCTTCCACAGCTTTCTATGAATTAACTTCAACTATTCTAGATCTTTCCCTTCCCTGAATGTTTTCAGATACCGATTTGCCACTAAGATGTCATCTCTATGATCCCTGGCATTTTTTTTCCACCTAAGCAAGAACTCTCATATGTAGTAACTGCTGTCTTTTTCCGAGTTTAAAATCTGGCAGTAATGGCAGAAGTAGGGGTTATTATTAAAAGGAAAAATATTTTCCTTAGAAAACAAAAGGTTTTATAAGAGCTAACAACACTATTATAAATTCACACTAATCCCAGAACAGTGGGTCTCACCAGGGGTAAGCCCACATCCCTCCACCCCACCTAAGGGACACTAGACAACGTCTGAGAACATACTTGGTTGTCACAACTGGGGGAGAGCAGGGGAAGGGGGGATGCTCCTGGCACTGAGTGGGTGGGGGCCAGGAATGCTGCCTAACACTCTGAAGTGCCCATGTCGCCACCCCCCCACCACACACACACAGAAAGATCCAGCCCAGATTGTCAGTAGTACCAAGGGGGAGAAGCCCTGTCCCAGAGCCTCTCCTTTTTCTGAGTCAAGCTAAGGCTACTTCTAGTCTCCAGTGAGCACCACCTGACCTGGCTCTGCAGACCCCACGACAGCTGTCCCCAGCCCCCAGGTACTCACCAGAGAGGCACTGTAACTGGCGTGGGGATTGTTCTGGATCTCCCACAACCCCTCATTGAAGCCTTTCCTCTTGTTGGGTTTCCCGTACTTATCTTTCCACTTGTCGTAGGGAAATAGGTCTTTGGGTCCCAGGAAGGCTCTGGAAAGAGAAACCACAGCTGGTCCTAGGTGAGCCAGGCCATCCTGGGAGGCACCCCTGGGGGATATCAAGCCCAGTGAGGGACACTTACGTTTCGTGTGTACCAAAGAAGAAGATGGGGTACTTGTTGGGTGGGGGCTTCACAGCACCATCAGCGATGTCATCAATCTGCAGGAAGAGGCCAGTACTGAGGGGCAGGGCAACTTCACCCACTAACCCAGAAAATCTCCCAGAAATAAGCCAAGTTACTTAAGGGAAAGCATGCCAGGAGAAGGGAAGCCTTCAACCTAAGAAGAAGCATCACCTTCCAGTTAGGCAAATGCATTCCTGTGTACCCTGCCCCCCCCCACACCCCGAAATTGCATATTTATCCCCTCCTCCACACACAGGGTTGCCCCCAAAATAGGTGCTTCACCTGAGCAAAGCCAAAAATAGTCCTCTGAGCAGCTGGGGGGATGAGGCCAAGCTCAGCTTCTATGAACTACCCGGACCCTCCCACAAGAACCCCTCCCTCAAAAAGGGGAATGGGTGGTGGGGTTGTTGGTCTCCAAGAGGCTGCAGCAGGCAGCTCCAGGATGCAGAGGGTGGGGGGTGGGCTGCAGGAGACAGGCCCTGAGAATCCAGGAAGTCCCACCCTCCCCTACAGGCCCATGGGCTCTAGCAGCTGTCAGTCACATCCCACAGGAGGTTAGCAGCCCCTTCACTTCCAATCAGGTGCTTGGAAATGTTCAGGGCTGAAGAGAGCGGCTGGAAGGGGGTTGGAGAGGGAGAAGCTGGTACTCTGGAAAGAAAGGAAGTGCCCATAAAGTTTCATTGCTCTGGTGCTCCCCAAGAAAATAATAGTGAGCAAATCAGGTTAAATTGGGTTATCTGGTCCCCATTAATTCCTTAACATTCTTTTCAATGCCTGAGGACTACTGAGATCTTCCCTGCTCCCCTCACTCAGTTTCCTTCCTCAGTTTTTTTATTTTCTTTTTTTAAATTTTTTACAGAGTGGAAGGGAGAGGGATAGAGTTAGAAACATCCAGGAGAGAGAAACATTGATCAGCTGCCTCCTGCACACCCCCTACTGGGAATGTGCCTGCAACCAAGGTACATGCCCTTGACCGGAATCGAACCCGGGACCCTTCAGTCTGCAGGCTGACGCTCTATCCACTGAGCCAAACTGGTTTCGGCCTTCCTCAGTTTTATAGGCTACTTTTCAAATCCTTGGCCCTGGGTTGTGGATCTCTGGCATCCATCTCAAGCATCACATTCGCACACAGAAGCATCCCCAAACTCCATCACCCTGAGCTGAGGCCCAGCCCAACATGCTTTCCAGGCCATCTTCTGCTCTGGCCTCACCCACGGCCTGTCTCTGAGCTCACGGCCCAGACATCCTAGTAACAGCACCAGCTCTAAACTGGTCTCTGGGCAGGGGTCCCTGAGCCTCTCCTGACATCCTATGGTGCTTCCCTGCACCCAAATCCCAAGCCCCAAGTGCTGACCTTCTGCTTACTTCCATCCATAGGAGGGAAGGTCCAGGATGAAATCCCCAGCCATCTCACAGCACTGTTCTGGCAAGTCCTGCACTCCTATTCTAGTCAGATCTTCAGCCTCATCCTTTCACTGTGCCCTGCTGCTGCCTGAGCCTCATACTCCCCTAATTCCTTCCATCTCAGCCCTGGGCAACTTTGGCTCTCAGACCTGGGGTTGACAATAACCTCCAGATCCTCTTCCACTGGGACCTCTCCTGAACAGTGCCTGGAACTTCATTCTGCAAATCTGATAAGGGAGCCTAGGCTCAGGACCACCTTTCAGACCTGGATAGAATCCTTAGACCACCTGGGTTCTTTGGATCACAGCTTCCTGCAAAAGAGGTCCCCAAAGTCCCATTGGCCCAGCCCTCTTCCCTCATAGGCTCTCCTTTGGAACCGATCCCCCTTTGCAAGGGGCTAGTCTCTGATTCAAGCATCTTGGGAGGACTAGCATACCCCAAGCCCTCCCCTCCCCTCCAGCTTCCTCCACCTGGCTCTGGGAATGGGGGGAGAGTCTCCCCAAACAAGTCTTATTCCAACCTCTCTAATGTCCCAGACATTATCAGATCAAGTCTCTCAGCTCCAGTGACCTTATGAACAGAACCTCCAGTCCTATTTCCAGCCATTGCATCCCTCAACCTTGACCCTCAAGCCTATCTCCCTTACTGCACCCCTCATCCCTAGCCACCCTCACACATGGTCCCAGAGCCCTCAGAACTTGGCTTCCCATGGCTTCTCCAATGAGATCCTTCAGTGTGGGTCCTCCCCTTTCCATCAATTTGATCCCGCTCCTCAAATCCCATGTTCCTCAGTCCCCCTCAGACCTAGGGATTTCCCTCAAACTCGAACCATGCCCTCTCAGGGCCCAGATCGCTCAAACCCAACATCCTTCAACTCAGGGACTCCCAAAGCACAGGTACCTCAGCCCGGGACCCCCAGACCCGCAGCTTGCTTTCCTCAGGTACGGGGTCCCAAAAAAGCACTTGTGCGCGAGTCCCTCAGGCCTAGGACTTCCCCAGACCCCCGGCGCGTATATGCCCCAGAACCAGGGTCCCCAAGACCTCTCCAGTACACAAGGCCCGAGGCTCCCCAGCCCCCCGAGCCCGAAGCTCGGACACCAGGCGTGTAGTATTTCAGGCCCGGGACCCCCAGACTTCCAAGAACGCGGGTCCCTCAGACCAGGGCCCCCCCAGAACCCGGGCGCACGAGTCTCTCCTGCCCTGGCCGTCCACTGCCCCACCCCCCTCAGCCCCCCCCCCCCCCCCCCCCGCCTGGCATATCTCCCGCGCGGCCTCACCCGGGCCGGCCAGTGCGGGTAGCCCTTCATCTTGGCAAACACCAAGTCTCCGGGCTTGAAGGCGTGCGGCATGCTGGCGGCGGGAAGCCCAGGCCGCGGGAAGCGGCGGTAGCGGCAGCGGCGGCAGCAGCAGCAGCAGCGGTGGAGGCGGCAGCGGGAGGCGAAGCCGGGGGCGGGAGCAGGGAACGAAGGGGGCGGAGACGGTCGCTTGGGCAGCGGCCGGCGCGTGCTTATTGGACTGTGCGCTGCCGCCGGATGTCCCACCTTCCTGCCGTCACCGGCGGGAGACAAGGTCGCTCAGAACCACGTGCCGGGATAGAGGAGCGCAGAGACCAATGAGAAGAGGGAGGTTAGAGAACACGTTAACGGGATTGGATAATGGGTAGAGCCGAGGGGCGTGACCCAGAGGCCTAATTGAAGGGAGAGGAGGTTATGGGAGGTGAAAGGGCAAAGGGGGAAGGAGGGAAACCGAGGCGGTCAGGAGCCGGGTGGAGAGCTGCCAGACCTTTTAGGGGCGGGGCTTAGGGTAGAGGGGCAGGTCATGGGCCGCCATAGTAGGAGGTGCTTTATGTGGCAGGCAGGCCATTGGATATCACAGAAAAGAAAGCCCAATCAATGTAGGCGGCGGGTTGTTTGATAGCCTCCACTCCCAGAGGCGGGGCTTAAAAGCGAGTTGCAGGCCGTTGGATGCCAAACAAGAAGTCTCTCAAGGTAAGGAGCGGCCATTGACTACCACTGAAGGCGTGGCTTAGGCATCTGTCCACCACTGGATATCGTAAGAGAGGAAGTGCATAATAGAGAGGTGCCTGGGCCTTCCCCCCAGGGGGCGGGGCTTGGGAGAAGGAGCGGACCATGGGGGGGGGGGGGTCTTTAGGTTAGGCAGCCAGAAAATGCACAAAACACTTAGAAAAACGTTATTGAACACCATGTGCCAGGGCTACAAAGGACTCAAACTATATTGATTCATTCAAGAAAAATGTTTTGAGCACTGCGTGGCTAAGTTACATAATGGCTTTGTGTCTCAGTCTACCCCAACTGTAAAATGGAACTCATAATGTGCTCATCTGACTGGGGACAGGAGGATTAAATAACTTCAAGCCTAAGGCGGTGGCAACTGTACTTGGCCTTAGGAAATACTGGCAGCAGTAGGTATTGTTAGCCTACCCTCCAAGAGCTCAGTGTTAAATAAAAGAATTTAACTTCCACGGCTGAATGTCTTTTTAACAGAAATGGTTTAGCTCTGGCCTGTGTGGTTAGACATCTTCTGGAGCACGGAAAGGTTGCCTGTTCCATTCCCAGTCAGGGCACATACCCTGGTTGGAGGCTCGATCCCCCGTAGGGGACTTGCAGGAGGCAGCTGATGGATGTTTCTCTTCCTTTCTCTCTAAAAATCAATTTTTAAAAAATCTTTTTTAAAAAGAGGCCATAGCTAATAATAATAATAATAATAATAATTAGAAGAATTAGGAGGAAAAGAAGAAAGAGGAGTAGGAAAGGAGAAGAGGAAGAGGAGACCCATCTGGGGAATGGAGTCTAAACCACCAGCAGCATAGCTTGGTAGGAAAAACATGACCATACAGCTTGGAGCTTGCAAGCAGTTTTACACATCAAGGAGGAAAAAGGGGAAAGAAAGATGTAAGCAGTTTGACGAAAGAACTTAACATTAGTTGCCCTGCTGGCATGGCTCAGTGTTTGAGCCTCTATCTGTAAACAGGAGGTCACAGTTAAATCAGTACTGGGCTCGATCCCCAGTGAGGGGCGCACAATCAATGATGCTCATCACTGATGTTTCCATCTCCCTCTCCCTTCCTCTCTGAAAACAATGGAAGTATATTTTTAAAAGAATTTACTTAAGTTATAGGCAAAGGGATGGGAGAATGTGAAGTGGAGCTAGGGGCTAGTTCTAGGATAGATGTAGCAGAGTACTTAAAGCTCATATATAAACATGAAGCAGAGGCTCCTAGAGTTCTAGGGGCTGTTCTCTCTTTTTAGCCAATCTGAGAAATATCTTCCTGGAAGTTAATTTAATAATTTTAACTTACACTAAGGAGTGTGTGTAATCTTTTGTTCGTTTGGCACTGCAGTTGTTTTCTGATGAACCCTTTTTTGTCTCTTCCTTCCTCCCTCTAGACTGCTGTAATTTAAGACATCTCAGAATTTTCACCTGATAAGAACTCAGAGTGAAAAAGCCAGAGTGTTGCCCCTAGCCAGCCTGGCTCAGTGGCGAGAGCATCGGCCCGCTGTCCTGGGTTCATTTCTGATCAAGGGCACATACCTTGGTTGCAAGCTCCTCCCTGGTCTGGGTTATGGTCAGGGTACGTGCAGGAGGCAACCAATCAATGTGTTTCTCTCACATCGATGTTTGTCTTTCTCCCTCTCTTCCAACTCTCTCTAAAAATCAATGGAAAAAATAACCTCAGGTGAGGGTTAACAACAACAACAACAAAAATCCAGAGTGTTTAAGAAAAGGTTGAATACTGGGGGAGACTTCCTCTATCCTAGGGATCAGGAGAGCTTTCTGGAGGAGGTGGTTTAACCAGAGATTTCAAAGACATGCTGGGGCGGTTCCATTGGTTGGAGCTTCGCCCCAATATGTCAAGGTTGCAGGTTCAAACCCTGGTCAGGACACATACAAGAATCAACCAATGAATGCATCAATGGGTGGAATAACAAGCCAATGTTTCTCTCTTTTCTCCCTTTCTATCTCTCTAAAATCAATTAATAAAAAAAATTTTTTTTAAAGATAAATAGTCAAGACCGGTTTGGCTCAGTGGATAGAGCGTCGGACTGCGGACTGAAGGGTCCCGGGTTCGATTCCGGTCAAGGGCATGTACCTTGGCTGCGGGCACATCCCCAGTAGGGGGCGTGCAAGAGGCAGCTGATTGATGTTTCTGACTTTCTATCCTACTCCCTTCCGCTCTGTAAAAAAATCAATAAAATATATTTTTTTAAAAAAAGATAAATAGAAATAGGCCAACATAGAAGATGGGTGCAGGCTATTGCAAATATCTGAGTTTGGGATGAAGGAGTAAGTGTGGGGAGAGTGGTAATGCTGGAGGGATCCATTGAGGACCCATTATAGTGCCTTGTGAGAATTTTAGGGCTCTGTTTGTTTGTTTTGTTAATCCTCATCCAAGGACATTTTTTCCATTGCTTTTTTTAAAAATATATTGTTGATGCCCCATGTTGGGTGCCATAAATGTTGGGGTTCTTTTCCCAGCCTTAGAAAGGGTTCAGCATTATGAAGAAAGAAGCTGCACGTAGATGATTAAAAAGTCCAAAGACACCCTAGCTGGTTTGGCTCAGTGGATAGATCATTAGCCTGCGGACTGAGGGTCCCGAGTTCGATTCCAGTCAGGGGCACATGCGTGGGTTGCGGGCTCGATCCCCAGTGGGGGACATGCAGGAGATGGCTGATCAATGATTCCCTCTCATATTGATGTTCCTATCTCTCTCTCTCCTTTCCTCTCTGAAATCAATAAATATATATTAAAAGAAAAAAAAAGTCCAAAGAGGAAAGATAATTTTGAAAGGCATTGAGGGTCAGAGGATCTTCAGCTAAAGGAGCTAAAGACTCTTCCTTGTCCAAGGACCTGTGCTTTTATTATAACACTAGAGGCCCGGTGCACAAAATTTGTGCAGCTTGGCTTCCTCCATTGCCAGGGAAACCCAAGTCTCCCTCCTGCTCTCAGTGGCCACAGCCATCTTGGTTGGGGTTTATTTGCTCCTGATTGGCTTGTGGGCATGGCTTGTGGTGTATTGGAGGTATGGTAAATTTGCATATTACTCTTTTATTAGATAGGATAATTTGTCCCAAAGCAAGGTGGAAATATACACTTCAAAGGGTAAGGTATCAAAGAAGAAGCATTATCAGTTTGGGGAATAGTCTGCAGTTATTCAGGTGTTTGACCAACAGGAGACAATAAAGTGCCCTAAGCTGTCTGGCAGTTAACAATCCTATTCAGGTTTGGAGGAAGTGCCATTTAGCCCTTTCCAACACGTAAATTACATATGTGGCTTCACCAACCTTTTGGTGAAACTCTTCTAATTATTACATGCTGGAATTGGTTCTTGGCAATATGTTATAATTAATTTCAGAGAGGAAGAGAGAAAGAAACATCAATGATGAGAGAGAATCATTAATAGGCTGCTTCCTGCACGCCCTATGAACCCACAACCCAGGCATTTGTCCTGACCGGGAATCAAACCGTGACATCCTAGTTCATAGGTCAACACTCAACCACTGAGCCAAGCTGGCCAGGCCTCCAATGATTTTTAGAAATAGTGGAATGGAGGGAGAGAGACAAAAAGAGAGAAACATCAGTGTAATAGAGATACATCAATTGGTTGCCCCTTGCACGTCCCCCAACCAGGGCCAGGGATTGAGCTTGCAACCTAGGTACAGAGAATTTTAGGATTAATTTTACCTCCTTGTGAAAATATTGGAGGGTTTTGATCACAAGGTATAAAGAAATTAGCCTCAAAAAATATCTTCATGAATAGAAACAAGCACCGCACCCCAAGCTGGTAGGCTTCTGAAGCTGGCAGTCTATGTATGTCTTCCTACACACAGTGGAAGAGACACCCTTTGAAACCCCTTTTCAGAGACAGGCTCCACTAGTGATACATTGGGAACTGATGAACTGCTGGCTCCAGTTTCCCTCTGCCCACAACTCCTATTGTTCTTTACCTCCTGGCCAGCTTCCACACTGAGTATGATGCAGCTCACTTCCTCATCAACACAGCCTCATTACTCAGCATACTGCTGCCTAAATTGCTCCAGTTCTAAGAGGTTCATCTTTTTGACATCAATAAGCATTGAGAGATGGGAACTGGCCTGGGATGTTGTTGGAACAAAGGGCTATTGCATTTTTCCCTTCTCCAGATAAGTCTTCTATATCTTAAAATACCCAAGAAGAAAATAAACAGGAAAATGGGGCTCTCTGGATCCAGCCCTTTTCTTTGGATCAAGAAAGGCATTCAGCCCTGGCTGAACAGCTCGGGTGGTTTGAGTGTCCTCCCAATACACCAAGGTTTGGGGTTCCATCCCACATCGGTCCCACATCGGGCACAATAAGTGCAATAGCAAATTGATGCTTCTCTCTCTCTCTCTCTCTCTCTCTCAATAAATAAAATCAAAGAAAGAAAGAAAGAAGCAAAGAAAGAGAGAAAGAAAGAAAGAAAGAAAGAAAGGCATCCCAGTCAGCGTGGCTCAGTGGTTGAGCATCGGCCTATGAACCAGGAGGCCATAGTTCAATTCTGTTCACGGCCTAGGCTTGGGTTGTGGCCGTGGGCTCAAGCCCCAATTGGGGGACTGCAGGAGGCAACTGATCAATGATTTTCATCATTGATGTTTCTAGCTCTCTCCCTCTCCCTTCCTCTCTGAAATAAATTTAAAAATATAGAAGAAAGAAAGAAAGGAAGGAAGGAAGGAAGGAAGGAAGGAAGGAAGGAAGGAAGGGTGATGGAACACCAAATCACTCTCCTCCACCACAGAAAGCTTTGTTTGGGCAGCTTTGTTTGATGATTGAGTTTTTCCATGTATCTCTCCAGCTCAGTTTTGTTATGTATTTTTTTAATAATAGAGTTTTGTTGTTGTTTTCACCCCTCCCACACCATTATGCATGTGAAATATAACTCAAATAGACTTTAAGAAAAATTAAACATAGACTTACATCTTTACCCAAGAGAAATAAAAATAAATATTCACACAAAAACTTCAATACTCACAGTCATAGTAGCATTATTATTCATAACAGCCCAAAGGAGAAAATAACCCCGATGTCCATCAATAGCTGAATGGATGAACCAAATCCTATATATTCTTTGATGAATACTATCCAACAATGAAAGGAAATGAAGCACTAATACACACTGTAATGTGGATGAACCTCAAAAATATTATGCTAGCCCAGGCCAGTGATCTCAGTGGTTAGAGAGTCTGCCTGTGCACAGGGAGGTCATGAGTTCAATTTCTGGTCAAGGCCAGGTGCCTGGATTTCAGGTTTGATCCCCACCGCACTCTTGGGGTGTGAGTGGGAAGCAACCAATTGATGTGTCTCTCTTACATCGATATTTCCCCTCCCTCTCTCTCCCCCTCCTTCCTCAATTTCACTTTCTAGAAATCAATGGGAAAAAATATCCTTGGATGAGGATTAAAAAAAAAATGCCAACAAGGAATTGGGGTCTGCCAACAAATATTTGAGTGAGCTTTGAAGTAGACCCTCCTTCGGTCAAGCCTTTAGGTGAAACTGTAAGCCCAGCCAACAGCTTGACTGCAACATCATGAAAGTCTTGAGCTCCGCCTTGACCAATTTGGCTCAGTGGATAGAGCAAAGGCCTGCGGACTCAAGGGTCCCAGGTTCGATTCCAACAAAAACATGTACCTTGGTTGAGGGCACATACCCAGTAGGGAGTGTGCAGGAGGCTGCTGTTTCTCTCTCATTGATGTTTCTATCCTTTCCCTTCCTCTCTGTAAAAAAATTAGTAAAATATATTTTTAAAAAAGAAAGTCTTGAGCTAAGCTACTCCTAAGTCCTAATGCACAGAAAGTATGAGATGTTGTTATTATACATTGGGAGATAGTTGGTTATGCAACAATTACTATTATCATCGCTGCTGTTTAGTTTCCATATTCACAATTTCTGGTGGCTATAGAATATTCTGTAGAAGGGATAATCGGATCACACATTATTTGATTTTAGCAGAGTCTCTACTCTCAGACCCTTCACTCGCCCTACTCCAGACACCATGTTCCCTGAAGAAGCTATCATCTCAGACCCTTCGCTCTTCCTTCTTCCAGGAATGACCTCTAGGTATAGTATACCTGTAGTCCCTCGTCTCTTTCAGGGGTTCCTATTTAAATGTCAGATCTTACTAGCCTATCTAAAACAGGACTCCCATAACTTGATTCCTTTCTCCTACTGTGTTTTTCTTAATAGAAGTGAGCACTATCTGGTACCATATACTTGTTGAATAGCTGTGTCTCTGTTTGAGTGTTAGTCTTTCAAGAGCAGGATTCTGCCTGTCTTGTTCCCTGCTATGACTCTACTGGCCTGACACACAGTAGGTGCTCAGTTAATGTTTTGGAAATGACTGCTCTCATATTCTACCACTTACAAAAAATAAAGCCATGATAATTCCCACCTAAAGTATATGTCTGTGTGAGGACGTTTGTATAATTTTTTTTGCTGGAGTATTTAAAAGCATACCTCAGATGTCATTTCACCCATAAATACCACAGAATACACCTCTAACAAAAATATACTTAAACATAACTGCCATGACATTATTACCCTTAGCAAAATTAACAGTAGTTCCTTTATATAATCTAATATTCAGACACATTCAAATGTCAGTGGTGGTCTCCCTCTCTCTTTTTTAAGGATAAGGAGTTTTCTTTAAAAAATATTTTTATTGATTTCAGAGAGGAAGGGCGATAGAAACATCAATGATGAAGGAGAATCCTTGATTGGCTGCCTCCTACAGGCCCCCCACTGGGATCCAGCCTGCAACCCCTGCTTGAGCCCAACAGTGACCTCCTGGTTCATAGATCGAAGCTCAACCACTTAACGACGACGGTTAGGCAGTGGTGGCCTCAAAACTGTCCTTTTCCTGTGCCTGACCCTCTTATTATATGTTACAAACTGCCCCCACTCTGCCCTCCTCTATTCCTGTTTTCCACTTTTCCCCCATAGCACATAATAACATCTACCACAGCACAGATTTTATTTATCATATTGTCTGTCCCCTCCCAATCCCATTGAAAAAACCAGGAGCTCTGCGAGGTCAGAGGATTTTGTCTGTTTTTCTCATTGCCGATTCCGAAGAAATATTAAAGGGGTAAAATATGAAGTCTGCCACTTATTGAGTCTTCCAATTGCGTTATCATGCTTACAATCCTCCTTGGAGGCGGGTGCCATTCTTATCCCCATTTCATAGCTAGGAAACTGAAGCTCAGAAAGGTTAAGGGGGATGGCGAAATACTGGGGATGACCACGGGGCTGGGTTGGGGGGCCTAGAATGCGCCCACAATTGAGTTGGGACTTTATCACATAATCGCTGGGGAGCCCCAGAAGGTTTCTGAGAAGGGCCAGCTCTTCTTCCGTGGGGCCAAGTCGGCCTGTCCCCCCTCTCCAAGGGGAACGCGGTAGAAGGTGCCAAGCGCAGCCTGCTGCTAGAAGCGCGCTCGTCGTCCCTGGCAACAGGCTCCGGAAAAACCACAGAGACGCAGTCCGAGAGTGCAGAGCGGTCACGCAGGGCCACGAAGCGAGGCAATGCAGAAAGGCGTGCCGGGACGGTTGTCACGTGGGCGGGACTTCCGGCAGCGCCTAATTTTTTTTTTTTCCGGTTGTTGGCTGCTACGAACTTCACCGGGCCCCGCGCCCCCCGCCCCCCCGCGGCCCCGCGCCGCGGAGCCTGCCACCACCATGAAGAAATTCTTCCAGGAAATCAAGGCTGACATCAAGTTTAAGAGTGCGGGTGCCGGACAGAAGCTCACGGAGTCGACGGCGTGCGTGACGGGGGCTGGGGCGTGAGGCCTGGGGGCGGAGAGTCGCGGGAGGCCACAGAGGGCGAGGGGTGAGGACGCGAGGCCGAGAGTCAGGGAGTGGGGAGAGACCTTGGGCCGGGGCCTGGGGAGCGGCTGGGAGTGAGGGGAAGGGGACCTCTGGGGGCGGGGTGGGAGGGGCGAGGCCAGGGGGCGCGGCAGGAGGAGGGGCGGGGCCGAAGGGAGCGGGCGGTGAACCCAGAGTCCTGGGAAGGGAGTAGAGGGGAGTGTGGTCAAGGAAAGGCCAGGAGCGGAGGAGGAGCCCTGAAGAAGCATATAGATTTGGATGAAGCTGTATGACAGGGATTAGGGGCTTAGCGTCCATGGTGTGAGGGGTCTGGGCCCCGGCTCTGGAGCGCGAGGGAGGCCTGGATAAGAGCCTGGAAGGCCAGGGAATATTGGAAGGATCAGCAAGGATTTGGGAAATATGGGTGAATTGGAGGGGGCTGCGAGGGGCCTAAGGATGTGTGGAAGGAGAATGGAGTGTTGGGGGGTGAGAAGCTATGTGTGTATCCTATCTAATAAAAGAGTAATTTGCAGATTGACCATTCCTCCAACACACAAGAGGGCTGCCCCCATGTGGTCAAAGATCCTGCCTCCATGTGGACACAAGATGGCCAGAGGGGAGGGCTGTTGGGAGGTTCCAGGCCTGCAAGGGAGGGCAGTTGGGGGCAATCAAGCCTACAGGGGAGGGCAGTTAGGACTGACCAGGCTGGCAGAGGAGGGAAGTTGGTGGCAAACAGGCTGGCAGGGGAGCAGTTAGACATCAATTAGGTTGGCAGGGTAGTGATTAGGGGGTGATCAGGCTGGTAGGCAGAAGCAATTAGGGGCAGTCAGAGAGGCAGGCAGGTGAGCAGTTTGGAGGCAGCAGTCCTGGATTATGCGAAGGATGTCCGACTGCCCATTTAGGCCCGACCCTATTGGGATCGGGCCTAAATGGGCAGTCGGACATCCCTTGAGGGGTCCCAGATTGGAGAGGGTGCACACTGAGCTGAGGGACACCTCCCAGCCCCAGCCCCAGTGCACAAATTTTGTGCACTGAGCCTCTAGAGTGTGTGTGTGTGTGTGTGTGTGTGTGTGAGAGAGAGGGAGAGAGAGAGAGATGGGAAGGAGATGAAAGCTTTGTGGGTGATGGATGAGGCAAATTGGAGAGCCTTGGGGGATCTGGAAGGGAAGGGGAGGTAGTTTGCCCATCCTTAGGCCTCTGTGAACTTTCTGGGGGGGACTTGGAGAAGGGAAGGGCCTGGGGCAAGACTGAAAACTCAGTGGGGTTGGAGGCAGTGAAATAGTGGAGCAGGTGAGGATGCTAGACTGTTAAGGCTGGTGGGCTAGAAGGAAGCTCCACTGGGGGATGGGATTGGCAAAGGGAGCCTGTGAGGTGCTGAGGCTGCTATAGGCAGCTACAGAGGGAGTTGTGGGGGAGTGGCTGAGGAAAAACCCCAGCCTGGGCAGGGGGCTTTGAGGAATAATGGAAAGGATTGTGAAGAAGTAGGGGCTGGGAGGAGTAGCAGGAGAGGCAGAGAGTAGGGCAGGAAGGGATTGTGAGGGTAAGGGAGAGTGGGTACAGGGCAAGGACCTTGGGGCATCTGTCATAAAGATTGAGATTCTTGGGAGGAGAGTGGCTGAATGGGACAGAAGAAGTCCATGAGGTCCAGGTTCGTGAGTAAGGGAGGGAAGCACAGCAGACAAAATCAGTTCCTGAGAACCTGAGCGAGGAGAGGAGGGCAGCTTAAGAGGGGCCAAGGAGGGTTGTGAGCCAGACAAGGGGGTCCAATTTGTTTGACAAGTGGTGGGTAGAGGTGGGGTCTGGGGCAGCTGGGACTGTGTGACAGGAAGAAGATAGGGGCCCTGTGGGTGATTGTTGAGCCAGAGTGGAGGCCAGGGAGAAGAGGGGAAGGAAGTAATTTGGAGGTGCAGCCTTTTGTGACATGCCTGGAGTGAGATAAGAGACTCAGAGTGTGCTGGAGGGTGGGTGTGTCAAACAAGGTCAGCACAAACAAGACAAAATTCTCATTCAGGGCTCACCTTCTATCGGAGGGAGGAGACGGGAAAAGAAACCAATGCAGGATTGAGTTTATAAATATCAGTTGGTGCATGGGGCCATGAAAAAAAATAAGCAGGGGCAGGGGCTAGTGAATATTGGGGGGAATCTTTAGATAGCCCAGGAATGCCTCTCTGAGGTGACATGTGAGCCGAGAGCTAGATGAAGTGAGGTTGCACGTGCACATACATGAAGCTTTCTACCCTCTCCCAGACCTCCTTTCCTTATCCCACCCCCATGTGGAACATTCCAGGCAGAGGGCACAGGAAGTGCAAAGGCTTGGTGGCAGGAACCAGCTGGCCCTGTGTGAGCAACAGCAGAGAGACCAGTGTAGATAGAGAAGAGTGAACCAGGAAGATAGGCAGGTTGTGCATGGCCCATGGGGACATGGGTGGCTTTAGGATTCTGTTGTGCAGGTGTGGAGAGACTTTGTGCTGAGGTGTGATAAGCACTGACAGGTTTTAGAGGGATCCCTCTGGCTGCCCAGTGTAGCCATGAAGGGGATGGGTGAGGTGTTTTGAAAAGCAGCATTTTTATAGAAAGATTGGAATATCACATGGGACTAGGGTGGATGTCTGTATCTCATTTTTTCTTCAGCATTAGGTTCTCAGCTGTGGGGAAGGCTGGTGAGAAGGGCAGGGATGGGCAGGAAGCAGGTCCCAGAAGCCTTGGAAAAAGAAGAGGGAGCTGCTCTCCACATATCTGAGCAGAGTGGGAGGAGTGAGGCGGTGAACTCTTGGGAAGAGTTTACAAACTTAGCACAGATGATCCCAATTACTGGGGCTGGGAGAGAATCCTCAAGGAAGAAGGCCAGTGAGGTAGGTGAGTAAGACCAGGGTGGGAAGAAGGATTTCTCTGCTGGGACATTCAAAACCAGCTCATTTTCCTGCTAAGTAGGTTAAGAAGCCATCCATCCCCTGGGGTCATCACATCACTTATTTCCTAGGGTGGAGGAGGGATTAAACCAGATCTTTGTACCATGCTTAACCCAGGGCTTATGTGGTGTCTGAGCTTCTGTGTCCCTCTAGGGCTTGCAAAAGATTTCAGGACAGCCCTCAGAGGGGTGTTGGTATGAGGAAGACATACTATGTGCTGCCTGAACACAATAGGTGGTCAGTTAATGAAATTGCAAATGCGCACTGGTCGGTGTCACTCGGTTGGGCCTTGTCCTGTGCACCAGAAGGTTATGGGTTTGATTCCAGGTCAGGGCACATGCCCGGGTTGCGGACTCGATCCTTAGTAGGGGGGTGTACAGGAGGCAGCCAATTGATGTTTTGCTATCTCCCTTGCCCCTCTCCCCCTCTCCCTCTCCTCTCCTTTTCCCCTGTTCCCCCTCTCTAAAAACCAATTAAATATTCTTTTTTAAAAAATATGTCTTTATATATATATATATATAATTGATTTTTGAGAGGAAGGGAGAGGGATAGAGAGATAGAAACATCAGTGATGAGAATCATTGATTGGCTGCCCCCTGCACACCCCCTACTTGTGGGGGGTATCTACCTGCAATCCAGGCATATGCCCTTGGTCGGAATCGAACCCAGGACCCTTCAGTCCGAAGGCCGACACTCTATCCACTGAGCCAGATCAGTTAGGGCAATATTCTTTTAAAAAACTAAAAAAATCCTGCAACTGCTCACTCTTTTAGACAGTAAGGGTGGAGATTCTTAGGAGAGAGCAAGGGAGAGGAATGACACCTGTGAGTCTCCTCCGTTCCTGAAGACATGAGGGTGCTGTCACACATGCTTCACCGGGATGGCCCTCGTGTGGGGGTGGGTGCTATTACTTGTTACCCCATGTAACAGGTGGTGATTCTGAGACCCAGGCCACTGCAGGACTTGCTCAAAGGGGCAGAGCTGGGAGTGCAATCTGCCCCAGTGATTCTGCTGTTGTGTTAGAACCACGGGGTGGGGCAGAGTGGGGGCCTGGGGAAAGGGACAGTCTGGGGCAGGAGTAGAAATGGGAGAGGGGCAGAGGCTCCTCTGTATGATCCCACATCACCTCACTTTCCCTATGTCTCTCCCCAGGGAGAAGACCCCCAAAGAAAAAACCAGCCAGCCAGCACGCCAGCAGCCCCGCCAGGGACCCACCAATGAGGCACAGATGGCAGCAGCGGCAGCCTTGGCCCGACTTGAGCAGAAGCAGCCGAGGGCTCGGGGCCCCACATCACAGGACCTCATCCGGAACCAGGGTGACCTGGGCTGTCCTTGGGTTGCAGTGGGGGAGACAAGGGGAGGTGGACCCCTAGCCCTTCATTCTTGAGGCCTGTCCATGGCTGTTTACAGACCCCAGTTACTGTGGTTGGCCCTGGGTGGAAATAATTACGTAATCCCAGTGACCTTGAGGGGCTTTAAAATCAGTTGTGAGAGTGGAGAGATTCAGGGTGAAGAGGAATAGGGTCTGATGTTGTCTGGGTGCCGTGTATGTCAGGGAGGTTGAAGAATGGTGGGAGGAAGAAAGGAGGAGGCGGAGGTTGAAAGTCATCAGACTTTCAACCTCCTCCTCCCAGTGCAGTATTGACTGGGACCTCCACACTCAGCACCTAGTGATGCCAGGCTTGGGTATTGAGGGTAGGATTGGACCTCATTAGCTTGTTGGTTCACTTCCTTCCCCTCCCCCTGGGGGCATGAAGCATTGTTGCAGGAAGATGGGTCAGGACCTTAAGCCAGAAGGACTAGGACTTGAGGGCCAGCCCTGGTGGGGCCACACACTGACCCTTCTCTGCCTCTTCCTCCAGTGAAAAAGGAACTTCCAGCAGAAGCTACTGTCAGTGGGAGCTCGCAGTCCTCAGAGACTAACATGGTAAAAGCATCCACATGGCAGCATGAGTGGCGGCCTGGGGCATGGGAGCTGGGACCCCACCCCCAAGTTCTTGCCTAGATTTGTCTAATTGGCCATTTCCTCATCACCAGTAAGTGCCTAGCCTGGGGCTGTAAGCACCTGATGCTGGGGGAATGCAGAAGAGATGTCAGAGTGGATAGAGGTCACCTCTGGCCTTGGGGACCCCTGCCTTGGAAGGTAGAGGCAGGTTGTGGTTGAGTGCAGTATTGACTGGGACCTCCACGTTCAGCACCTAATGATGCCAGGCTTGGGTGTTGAGGGTAGGATTGGACCTTATTAGCTTGTTGGTTCACTTCCCTCCCCTCCCCCGACTTCCTAACCCCATGAGGGTGGGTGCTGTTATAGTTCATACTTTTCAGAAGAGAAAACGGAGGTTCAGAGAGGTAAAGGCAGCTTTCCTTAGTTCTGCACCCCAAAATTGGCAGGGACAGAATGGGAACCCCAGTCTCTGGGACTCCAAAGCACTGGCCTCTTGGGAGGTGAGGGGGCTCTCTGGAGACTGGTGGAGCACCGTGATTCGACTCCTCACCACAGAGCCCCTTCTCTACCAGGTAGCAGAGACCAGAACAACAGAAGCCATTGATTGAGCGCCGTGTCCAAAGCTGCTACACACTGCTCTTTCCCTGCCTTGTTGAATTCTGAGCTGGTCCTGCAGAGACATTTCACGGATAAGAAAACAGTTTCAGAGGGGCTCGGTCACGGGCCAAGGTGTTTGATGGTAGAGGAGACAGCACTGGGACCGGGATGTCTGACTCCAGGGCCATGCTTTCAGTGTGGCGCTCAGTGACCTGAGGTGGCTTCTGTGCACTGTCTAGGCCCAGACACTCTCATCCCCATCGCCCTAGGTATCTGAGCCCAAAGAGGAAGGCTCAACTCACCTGGCGGCGCCTGGAGTGTACTTCACCTGTCCACTCACAGGGGCCACCCTGAGGAAGGACCAGCGGGACACCCGAATCAAGGAGGCCATTCTGTCAGTGAGTAGAGGCCCCACACCCCCATCCCTCACCTAGAGGTGTCAGGTCAGGGCTGCCTTCAGTAAGCCCCAGTGAGGCCGGTGGTACAGATCCTTCGTAGTGTCTTCAGCTGTGTGCTGTGTCTTGTCACTTGTTCAAAGAGGTGATGCTTACTTGTGAAACAGAATTCAGGATACAGAAAGGGTAGGCAGCCCTAGATGGTTTGGCTCAGTGGATAGAGCATCGGCCTGTGGACTCAAGGGTCCCAGGTTTGATTCCGGTCAAGGGCATGTACCTTGGTTGTGGGCACATACCCAGTACGGAGTGTGCAGGAGGCAGCTGATCAATGTTTCTCTCTCATTGATGTTTCTAACTCTCTGTCCCTCTCCCTTCCTCTCTGTAAAAAATTAATAAAATATATATATTTTTTAAAAGGGTAGGCAGACAAAAACCACCTTCTCCCCACCCCCCAGCTACCCTTCCAGGATGCTACCTCTGGGTGGTTTAAGTTCTTTTTCAGAGACTTTTCAAATATGAACAAACTACCTACATACTTGTATCTCCCCTTCACTTGTTTTGTTTTTCATAAAAGGTAAAGTACCACTCACGTTTAACATAGGAACTACCAGCTATTATATCAGTACTAAGAGAACTCCCCAACATTACTTTTTCTTTCTTTAAAACTAAATTTGGAAATAATTTCAAACTTAAAGAAAAATTGCAAGAACTAAAAAAACACCCGAATATCTTTGCCCTGGGTCTGAGTTTCTCATTAACCATCATAACAGGTTACTACAAACTTGGGGGCTTCAAATACACGTCTGGCTTCTTAGAATTCTGAAGTCAGGGTGTGACATGGTTCTCACTAGTGGCAGGAGGGCTGCATCCCTTCCTGAAGCTCTGTGGACAGTCCATTTCCTTTCCTTTTACAGCTTCTAGGTCACCTGTATTATGTGGCCCCTTCTTTTACCTTCACATCTAGCGATGCCAGGCAAGTTTTTGTCCGGCTGCCATCTTTCTTGTTCTCTTTCCTGATGGACTCTTACGATTACCCTGGCCCAGCAGCATTGTCCAGACTCTTGTCCCATTTTAAGGTCTGCTGGTCAGCAGCCATAATTTCTATTGCCACATTCTGGGCTGCCTACCACCCCTCTTCCCTGGAGGTGAGGGCAGAACTGAGGTCCAGGAAGGAGTGGTCAAAGGGCTTTTCTCCTTTTTTTTCTGCGGAGCCTGTAGAGTTAAGTTAAACCCTGCTGGCTGGCCCGCCATGAGACTGTTGTTTGTATTAGTGCTGCTGCCTCCTGAGTAGTGGGGCCTCCAGGCCATGCGGTAAGCACTTTTTGACACGCTTTCCTCACTCCTCCCAGCACTTCTCCACGGACCCGGTAGCTGCCTCCATCATGAAGATCCACACGTTCAACAGAGACCGGGACAGGGTGAAGCTGGGTGTGGACACCATCGCCAAGTGAGTGGGTGCCCTCTCCCCCCACTGGGGGGCCAGTCTCTTGGGCTTCCAGCATAACCTGCTGAGGGGACCCAGAAGGAGCCTGGCCTTGGGGGCTAGGCCCCACCCTTCACTGCCCCTGAGCCCATGAGAAAGGGGCTTGGCCTCTTGGGGCCTCTGTTTGTCTGTAAAACGAAAGGGATTACAGAATTTGGGATTTCCAGCCCTGGCTTCCCTTCGGGATCACCAGAAGAATGGGAAGTAGGGGAGCTCTCACCCCACGTCCCTGACTGAGCAGGTCAGGGAGGCTGGAAGTTTGTTTTTAATTTTATTTATTGACTTGAGAGAGAGAGAGTGAAAGAGAAAGAGAGAGAGAGTGGGAAGGAGAGAGAGAGACATCGATTTGTTATTCCACTTATTCATGCACTCATTGGTTGATTCTCTGACTGGGAATCAAACCCACAACCTTGGTGCATCAGGACGAATCTAAACTAATTGAGTTACACAGCCAGGGCTGGAAGTCCATTTTGCTCATGAGTCCCCAAAGCCGACACTGGTGACCCATCGGCCCTGTCCTCCATTGGTGCCCTCAGGGGAGGCAGGAACAGGTGGCAGTGGTGGGGGCAGTGGTATCCTGTGCTGGCCCAAGCTGTTGGCACCGGGGGTCAGGCTCCATGAGGGGTCTGAGGTGTGACGGCACTCCCCCACCCCCAACAGCCCTCTTACACAGCCTGGGTATGGTCCTGAGCTGCTGTCCATCGGCGGGTGGGAGGCATAGAGGAGCCAGTCAGACAACCCTGGCCTTTCCCGGATCCCCACTTCTGCCCCAGGTACCTGGACAATATCCATCTGCACCCTGAGGAGGAGAAGTACCGGAAGATCAAGCTGCAGAACAAGGTGTTCCAGGTGAGGCTGTGCTGAATGACTTTCAGCCTATGTAGCCGGCGGGCCGGGCTTCCCGTCAGTCACACAGGGCCCAGTGTGGCGGCGGGGCCAGCGGGAGTGCTCCTCCCGGGTTTCAGGTTGAGTGGGCGAGGGAGCATGTGGAGGGGGTTTGTGAACACGGGTCTTACATCAAATCTGTATCTAGTCTGCATGCCCCACCACCCGTGGGCGAGGGAGCATGTGGAGGGGGTTTGTGAACACGGGTCTTACATCAAATCTGTATCTAGTCTGCATGCCCCACCACCCGTGTCATATTTTGACTTTTCTTTAGTTGGGATCACATCAGGACGGGGGGGGGGGGGGGCGGCGCGGGGGGATTTCTTATATAAACAGACTTCTGGCTTCTGTGGAGATATCAAGGGGTCCCGCCACCCTGGCCCATGTTACCTGTGCTGCTTGCTGGCAGGACACCCACTGCTTACCCCCCCCCCATATGCAGCCCTCCCCCAGTTTTTGCCCCCCCCATGCTGTTCTCTGGCTCTTTAGTTTCTCTTCACCCCAGTTGTTGGCCTTTGGGGTCCCACATCCTCTGTGACCAGCTGTGACAGCCTGTCCTTAGGCAACTTTGGGGGCGTTCATCCTGTCCAGTGGGCAGCAGCTGCTCTAAAAGAGGGGGATGCTGGGCCTGGTTGAATGGGCTGGGCAGCAAGGCTGGTTGGGCTTGAGGAGGCCCAAGGGCCCTGCATGACTTCTGGCTCTGCTCCCAGGAGCGCATTAACTGTCTGGAAGGGGCCCACGAGTTTTTTGAGGCTATTGGCTTCCAGAAGACATTGTTGCCAGTTCTGGATCAGGGTAAGATGGTTAGAGAAGGGCCTTGGCCAAGTCGGGAGGTGGGGATGTGGGGGGTCCAGCTCGGGGTCTTCCTGCTGTGGCACAGTGACATCACAGTGACAACTCCACGTATCCCAGAGGGCCCTGAAGAGTTCTACGTGCTAAGCGAGGCCGCCTTGGCCCAGCCCCAGAGCCTGGAAAGACACAAGGAGCAGCTGTTGGGCGGCGAACCTGTGCGGGCCACACTGATGCGCCAGCGCCGTGTCTTCCGGCCCTCACCCCTGGCCTCCCAGTTTGACCTGCCCTCTGACTTCTTCAACCTCACGGCTGAGGAGGTCAAACGGGAGCAGAAGCTCAAGTCTGAGGCGGTGGAGCGGCTGAGCATGCTGCGGACCAAGGCCATGCGGGAGAAGGAGGAGCAGAGGGAGATGCGCAAGTACACTTACACACTGCTGCGTGTCCGTCTCCCTGATGGCTGCCTCCTCCAGGGTGTGTGCTTCCCACTGGGCAGGGTGAGGCCTGGGAGGTGGTATCTGCTGATTTGGCTGAGCTGGGTGTGGCATAACTGCGTCTGTGGGTTTGCTGTGCCTCTAGCAGGAGTGGAAGGCCTCTGAGCTTCATCTGGGCTCAGCTGTCTGGGCTGGGGGTTCGCAGGATCTCCAGCCCCACGCTGACTGTTCCACCCCTCAGGGACCTTCTATGCCCGGGAGCGGGTGGCAGCACTGTATAGCTTTGTCCGGGAGGCCCTGCAGAACGACTGGCTTCCCTTTGAGCTACTGGGGTCATGTGGGCAGAAGTTGTCGGAGGATGAGAACTTGGCCTTCAACGAGTGTGGGCTGGTAAGTGACAAGCTCCCGCATGCTGGATCTCGTTGAATCTGCACAGGTTGCCCATGAGGGCGGCCCTCTTCAGTATGGGGTGGTGCTAGGAGCAGGGGTCCCAGGACCAAGCCCCCTCAGTCCTGCCTTCCCCTTCACTAGCAGTGTAACCTTGAGTAACTTCTCTGTGCCTCAGTTTCCCACCTTTAAAATAGAAAGGAAGGTAGCAAGTGTGTTATTTCAAGTCCTGTAAGAAGCAGGACCCAGATGGGATGGAAAATGTGGGGATTTCTTGACGGCTGCCCAGTACTGAGATAGTCTTAGCCAAATCTGAGGTGTCCCTGAGCCCAGGTCCTCTGTAGGAGAGGCCACTGGTTCAGGAATGGACCGACTGTGTGAAGGCTATCCTGTCACCAGCGGGGAGTGGCCCTGATTCCAACATGAAGATTTGAACATGGAGATGAGCTCTGTCATGTAAAGGCCAGAACAAAGCTGAAGCTTCTCCCCCCACCACAGGTGCCCTCAGCCCTCCTGACCTTCTCGTGGGACATGGCAGTGCTAGAGGACATTAAGGCCGCGGGGGCTAAGCCAGACTCATCTATCCTGAAGCCCGAGCTCCTGTTGGCCATCGAGAAGCTCTCGTGAAATAAAAGCAGGGTTGGCTTCAGCCCCCCATGGGTCTATCTCCTGCTTCCTCCACCTCTGCTCACATCCTTATTCTCTCTCCACTTCAAGGCCTCCTAGCCTCCTCTGGGACTGACTGCCCAGCCCATGAGCAAGGGAGAGCCACTGGTTGGCCTGTGACCAACACTGAGGGCTTTCAAGCAACAGCTGCTGTGCTGTCCTTGGTAGCATTCTCCAGCTGCTATTTAACCTAGTTAATGGAACCCCAAGCTTGACAGACCTGGCCACCTCCCTGGATAGGAATAGGCCTGCAGCTTGGGTCCAGCCCCATGGCTGACCCTGAGGCCGTACTGTGGAGCTGCTGGTGATAGCGGTATAAGATAGAGGTGCTGGGCCTGGGCAGAGTTCTGTAACACTAAGTTCTGAATCCAAATAAACAGGCTGTTTGACTAGTCTTCTGGTGGTGAATTCTAGCTGTGTTGCAGGATACCCAGTGAATGGCCCACCTTGCTGAAGGAGAGTGCCCCAGGGATCCTGGGCTGTGGGGCTAGGGCCTCTTAGGCCCTGCAGAACAGTTCCTGTAAATGTCCACATCTTCACCTCTGGAACCTGTGAATGTTAATATAGGTGACAAGAGGAACTTTGTATGTGATTAAGGACCTTGAGATGGGAGATTGTCCTGGGTTTTCCAGATGGGTCCATTGTCATCACGGGTTCTTATATGTTGAAGAAGGAGGTAGAAGAGATGGGAAAATGCTACGCTGCAGGTTTCAAAGATGGAATAAGGCAACAAGCCAAGGAATACAGTGGCCTCTAGAAGCTGGAAAAGACAGAAATGGATTCTCCCATGGAGCTTCCAAAGGGAACCAGCCCTGTTCACATCTGTATTTTAAAGTAGTGAGTCCCATGTCTGACGATACCCAGAACTGTAAGAACAAGTTTTGTTTTTAAGCCACCATTTGTTGTGATGGGTTACAGCTAAAATGGAAACTGAAAATGGAAACCATGGCCAGGAGCACCAAAGGTACTCGCCCCCGGTCATACCCAGGCTGGGAGATGCCCCTCACTCACTCACCTGGGTCATCCCCTCCCCTCTCACCCCCAGGTGGGCTGCTGGCTCCAGTTCCTGTTAGATTCTCCCCTGCATGGAGACACACCTAGTGGCTGATCCTCTGGCCACTGCCAGCTAGGTGACAGAATGAAGCTTCAAGGCCCCGTGTGATTTTAAGAGCAATAATCCTCTGTAACCTCCTCAGCAAGCAAGTTGCCCCCATGCAAGCCCTTGCCTCACACACAGGCCACCAGATGTTGGACCTAGGCCTGTTTCCTTCGGTGCCATATCTTGGGAAGCCAGCAGGGTCTCACCCTGTCACTTAGATCCATCCCCTCCCTGTTCCCAACTGCTGCTAGGATTCAACTGTCAGATACCCAACTAAAACAGGCTTAAGGATACTCTACAGGTAGTTGTGTTCACAAGTTTAACACGTGCCTTTATCCTGAGCCCACGTTTGTACTCAGCTGCACCCCACCTCCCCAGTAGGAGGTTCTGGCCAGGGCTCATGTTCTCCCCTGCAACTGGGATGTTTCTCAGCCCCATCCTTATGGGGCGCCTGGAGGAGGTTAGGCTGTTTGTAGGAGCGGAAAACCTGAGGAGCCGTGGCCGCCACAGGGTTGAGTTGCCCTGTCTGTATCCAGCTGATATGAACTGTTCTGCACACTGATATGCCTACTGGCTCTTCTCCCATGGGGGCAGAAAGAAAATCAACCCATTATCTATAGGAGGGGTCGGCAGGACAGGAGTTCAGGTTGGATGGAGTATGTGAACTCTGCCAAAATCTCAGCTCACACATGCTCAATGCCTCTGTAGGACTATCACTGCCCCAGTGTGGGGCTGCTCCAGGGCCTCATGGACCAGGGCTCCAGCATCTTTAGTTGGCCCCACTATTTTAGTACTCTCCTGTGACATGGCCTGACCCTGAAGTCCATCTGGAAGCCGGGATTCAGGGTTTAGAAGCCCAAAATGTGCCCTGCTCACTTCCCAAGGGGCAGGAAGACCGATGGGCACAAACACTGCTGAGAAGCTACACCCTGAACTAGGTCATTGGGGAGGCGGGGGCGGAGGATTTTACAACAAAGAGTTGGGACAGTGGTTCTGCAAAGTGGAAAGCTTGATACAGATACCACAGTACCACGTGTGGAGTAGAAGGAATGGACACTTGTGAGCGCAACATAGGGCTCAGGTCACAGGTGAAGGTACACACCCACTCACAGAAACGTTATGTTGAAAAGATGACAGACACTGCAGGTCAGGGCTAGACAATAAGTTTATACACATCCATGTCAGTCCCGGTGCCACACCGCACCGGCAGGGCTCCAATTCATTTATAAGCATTTCATCACTGCGCCTGCTCAGGATCCTTAGGGCACAACTGGGATTCTCCGTAGAGGCCAACACATAGAGATAATGCTTTATTAAAAGGCAGATTAGTATGCAGCTTTGAGGGGAAATTTTTTACAAATATAAAAAAAAGAATGAATCAAGCATCCTATATACTTTCCAACCCTTGAGGGGGCGTATGCAAAGCAGGACAAAGTGCTCTTTACACAGGAATCATAGGACTTTCAAGTATCTGAGAAGCGTCTGAGAAAACCCTAACCATTCTACATACACACGTCAGCCAGTTTGGGGTGCTCAGGAGGGGCTGAGTGAGTTGGAGGGCACGGGGCTCTCGCTGGTGTCCATTCCCACAGGCCTTCCAGCTCTGGGAGTGGTTACACAAGGGTCCTGGATCTCTGCAAGGCAAGAGAGGTAGGGGCATTAGTAGCTGTACCTGTGTCACTGGGCCTGAAACAACGCTGAGAGCCTTCTTGGGGTAAGATCTCCCAATCCGACTAGAGAAGGAACATGGCTGTAGTCCCCAGACCCGTGTCCCTTTTCTAGGCACATGTACTCCCTGTCCCCTCTTCAGCTCCCTCAGAGGAAAAGCCAAATCTAGGCCTGAAGCCCCATGGCAAACGGGAAGAAACGAGGTCACCGAGGCCAAGTGGCTGTCAGAGATCCCTGGACTCTAGGCTCCCGGAGCCTGGCATCACTGCTTTCTTTTCCCGGAGCTCAGTTCAGCGGTACCTCACTTGTGCCAGCACCTTCAGGACTCTTCTTCCCTAACACATCCCATCCACCCCCCACCCAGGTGGCAACCAACGTTCAGTTCTTTGGTTCCCTAAATGTAGCTTAGGTAACTAAGTCAGAGCTCCAGCGCCTGGACTGGACCCAACTGCCCACCCACGCCATTAGACCAGCCCACCGAGTGCCTTTCAGACCTTTTAACTCCACCCCCACTAGGTACAGGAGAGCGCCAATGAAAAGGTGAGAGGGGAAGTGCTCTTCCCCCTGCGGCCAGCCTGCATGAGAAGAGGGACTAGGGCTGTTCTCACCAGCAATATCCGAGATGTCCATTATCACACAGTCGCCATCCTCTTCCTCCTCCTCCTCTGTGTCTGCCTGGAAGCCATCCAGCTCTCCAGCTCCAACCTTAACAGGCAAGGGAGCACAGGTCATCAGCATGGGCACTTCAGGCAGCCACTGTGTAACCCCTCTTGTTATACATATCCATACTACTGCCCTCCTCTACTGTTTTTTTCTTCTTCTTCTTTCCTTAATATACTTTTATTGATTTCCAAGAGGAAGGGAGAATGAGAGAAACATCAGTGAAGGAAGAAAATAATTGATCAGCTGCCTCCTGCATGCCCCCTACTGGAGATCGAGCTCACAACCTAGACATGTGCCCTTGTCTGGAATTGAACCTGGGACCCTTCAGTATGTAGGCTGGCAGTCTATCCACTGAGCCAAATCGGTTAGAGATCACCTACCATTTTAATAACACACGGAAGAGTCCATTTGATAGCTGATGACCAAGCAAACCTTGGTGAGTTCCTTCCAATGAACTAATTCAGAGCTCTGAAAACTGCCACTATCATATTTACCTTATCACAAAAATAATTTGTGAACTGTTTTGAATTAGAATTCTGGGTTTCTGGTTTGGTCTGAAAGGGAAATTGATAAAGCATAGTTTCTTTGAATTTATTATTTGAAATAAATGGTTGAGAGCCCAGTCGGTCAGTGCTCTCTCTATACCTTCTGCCTGATGCTTGACAACTCAATTTATGCTTAGACCAGTTTGGCCAGTGTGGCTACCATCTGGGAAACTGGACAAAAGTCAGGAAGGACAGGGGTGGCGGGAAGGCCTCTACTGGGGAGACTTTTCAAAAAGATTACTGGGCTGTTTTCATGGGCATTCAGCAGAGGGGATAGAGAGACAAGATGGAACGGAGCAGGACTGATTTTAAACACCAGCCATCCACACAAGTGCTCACTTTCTCTGTAAATGAACAAAGGGATCTATCTACTTGGCAGAGGAGGCAGGAACAGACTTATTTAAACAGGCTACTTCTGAAACACTTTGGAATTCGTCTGCTACAAAAATCCCCATTTGCCTGGAAAAAGGATGACAGAGCAGTAAAGATTTGCACGTTGGGTTCCTGGCCTGGCTGGCAGACTGGGCTCAAGTTTGTAGCATCACAGTTCCTGGTGTGTACGCTCCATACCCAGACTCCTTGATGGCAGGACCATCACTAAGACAGGAATGGTCCCACAGCAAAAGCAGGAGCTGCCACCTAAGGATGCTGACGGTGATTTCTAACTACCTAACGAACTGACTGAACACCCTAGCTGGTTTGGCTCAGTGGATAGAACGTCGGCCTGTGCACTGAAGGATCCCGGGTTCAACTGCAGTCAAGAACACATACCTCAGTTGCAGGCTCCTCCCCTGCCCAAGCCCTGGTCAGAGTGAGTGCAGAAGGCAACTAATCGATCACATCGATATTTCTGTCTTTCCCTCTCTTCCACTCTCTCTAAAAATAAATGAAAACATTTCATTGGGTGAGGACTGAAAAAAACCTGACTGACCAAGAGCAGACAGCTCAGCAATCAACGATGTGGATTTGGGTCTGTTAAGCAAAAGGAATAGATTTCTTCATAGCCTCCCCTGGGCAGACATATTCTATGATCTGAATTCTGGCCTCTCCAGAAGACAGGAAACACAATTATAGTGGAACCACTATCCATGACTCTCCAGACACAGGACAGGCTATAAAATATTCTACAGTGGAATTTCGGATGACACCTGAATCCACTGTGCTGAGCTGTCAGCCACTGTTACTGCTGCATGTGGTGGATGCAGAGATGGAAAAGGGGAATATGCAAAATGGGCAGGAATTAGATATTTGGCAACTGTAAAGAACTACAGCTGTATAACACCTGTTATTCTTTTATTTTTATTTTTTTCTTTATTAAAGTATTATATATGTGTCCTTATGCTCCACTTGCTCCCCACTCCACTCCCGTTCGTGCCTTTACCCCCCTGATGTCTGCATCTATTGGTTATGCTTACATGCATACATATAAGTTCTTTGGTTGATCTCTTATTTCTTCTTAAATATATTTTTATTGATTTCAGAAAGGGAGAAGAGAGAAAGAGAGAGAGAGAGAAAGAGAGAAATATCAATGATGAGAGAGAATCATTGATCGGCTGCCTCTTGGACGCCCCACACTGGGAATCAAGCCCACAACGCAGGCATGGGCCCTTGACCAGAATCGAACCTGGAACTCTTCAGTCTGCAGGCTGACATTCTATTTACTGAGCCAAACCAGCGCCACAGAACTGAGTCACCCCGGTGCCAGAGACACTTGGTGACAGAGCTGAAGTCTCCCCTTAGCCTGTTTATCTAAACAGATCACAGTACCTTGTAAACTCAGGATTTATTGTGACTTTTTAGCTCTAAATATTTAAATATTCTTAACACTCATACACATTTATAGTTTAGCTACAACTACTTCCAAGGGTGCAGAAATACCAATTTGCAAGCTTTACCAAAATGTAGGGGGAAGTAGTCCACATGCTCCTCCAATCTCCCCTTCTAGAAAGTTGTGCCTGTTTCTCACTTTATGTAGATGCTATGTGGTAGCAGGCCTTACCCATGCATCCCCCCAAAGCAGGAGCGGAGTGTGGTCAGTTCTCATTTCCCAGTCTCTCTTGCAACTCACAGTGGCTGTGCCTAAGCATTTTGGTCAGAAAGATACCAATGGAAGTCGACTAGGGTGAGCATTCCTTACCAGCTACTGCCAGGCACAGACTAAGGAGGGAGTGGGAGGTAGGAGGACCTGGCTACTGGACTAGGATGTTACATGAACTCAGGACTAGGTGCTAGAGGTAAACCCCCACAAAATAGGAGCTGTTTCCTGAGGCCAGGCACAGTCCTGGGGACCTAGGGCTATCTAAACTTGAACATTCCAGGGAGCAGGGGGTGAGGCTAAATGGCCACAAATCTACTTCTAGAGCATTCCAAAGAACCAGCACCCACCCTAGGTGGCTTGGCTCAGTGGATAGAGCATCAGCCTGTGGACTGAAGGCTCCCAGGTTTGATTCTGGTCAAGGGTACATGCCTGGGTTGTAGGCTCAATACCCAGTAGGAGGCGTGCAAGTGGCAGCCAAACAATGATTCTCTCTCACTCTTTCTCTGAAATCTATAAAAATATATTAAAGAAAAAAAAAAAAAAGAAAAAAAAGCCAGCACCCACTCTGCTGCCCCATGCTGTGGACCTAGACCCTTCCCAAAGGACTCTGTGAGAAACGGCTTTGAAATGCAGACTTTCACCCCCTACCACCTATTCAATCAGTTGTGGATGCAGCATACCCAGATCTCCCAAGGTTTTAACCCCCTTCCTGGCAGTGCTTCTATAACGGGGAGTGGAGTTCATACAACTGTACATGGCTGCTGCTACATGTGTATCATCGGGTAACATGTCCCATTTCACCGATTCCCAGACACATGCTTTCTCCCATATTTATCTCTAACCTGGGAGAGCACTCCTTGGCTTAATTTCTCTATCCTGGATGTTCAATTAGAGAATGAAGTTTCTTACCACCATTGAAACAGAGAAATTCACATAAGATGCCTACCAGTGCCTGGAATGTAATGGGATAAAACTAGTTTTTCATGGAGGGAAACATGGGTTATGAACACAAATGAGGTTGACAAGGGAAACGAAGCTCAGAAATGCAGCTGAGCCCCCACACTACACTGTGGGATTCTACAATGAAGCATATCACAGCACAAAGGTTGACTGAGGGAGGGCTGATGGGGCAGAGGCCTGGGAATGCCTTTTATGAGTTCACACAAAAGGTGTCTTCCAACACCACCCATTTTCAAATCAGGGTCCCCAGCTTGTTTCAACTGGAACAGCCACATGTGGGTTCCTTCGAAGGCTGGGTTAGCAACAACATCAACCACAAAAGGTAGTGTGTGGCTCGTACAACTAACGGATCTAATGAAGCCCATCATTTTGGGCCGAGGCCCAGGGAGAGAAGTGTTTGGGAATTTAGAGCCGCCTCCTCATCCAGTGGGCTCCCCATGGCACCAAGCTGCGTCCACAGGCAGGCAGAGACGCACACACAAATGCTCATGGATAGGGGCTCTGGGAAATGCCAAGTTGATATTGAACTATTCCGACAGTCCCTCCTGCTGTGACAGTTTAAGTTTACTATCACATTCCAGGAGCAATTTCTCTCCCCTCCTCGTCCTGTTTCCAATTTCTAAGCCTCAGAGTAACTCATGTCAGATCAGGGAGCGGGAGAGGGGAGTGAAGGGGGCATATACCAACTCTCCTCCTCTGTTACCACTACTACAGCCTCCAGAGCACAGCTCCCAGAGCAGCCTGCTCTCCTAAAAATGGCTCCGGTTGGAGCGGGAGACCCAGTTATCACACCTTCATTAAAATCCATAACTGTGAGAAGCCAACCTAAAATGAGGACCATATACTGAGGTGCCATCAAGCAATGAAAAGATAAGAGGAAACTTAAATGCACATAACTCAGTGGAATAGCCGGTCTGAAAAGCCTCTACTCTATGTCCAACAATGTGACATTCCGGAAAAGAGAATGGATGTAGTAGGGGGAGGAGAATGAATAGGCAGAAGAGAGATTTTTAGGGCAATGAAACTATACAGTGTAATATTGTAAGGGTGGATACATTTACATATTTGTCCAGACCCACAGAATGTACCACAACAAGAGGGAGCCCTGCCGAGACCGGTTTGGCTCAGTGGATAGAGCGTCGGACTGCGGACTGAAGGGTCCCGGGTTCGATTCCGGCAGGGGCATGTACCTTGGCTGCGGGCACATCCCCAGTAGGGGGCGTGCGAGAGGCAGCTGATCAATTCTCTTTCATCGATGTTTCTGACTTTCTATCCCTCTCCCTTCTGCTCTGTAAATAATCAATAAAATGTATTTTAAAAATTTAAAAAAAAAGAGTGAGCCCTAATGTCAATTATGGGCTTGGGATGTTAATAATGTGCCACCGTGAGTTCATCAACTCTAACGAACATAGGGCTCTGGTGGGGGATGATGCCAGAAAGGCTGTGCGTGTGTGTTGAGAGGTAGGAAATATGGAAAATCTCTGTACCTTCCCCTCAATTTTGAACAATTTTGTTGCCTCAATTTTGCTGAGAATGTAATAAAAAAGCCACTTTGAGAGTTTTCCTGCCCTACCCAGCCCCTCAAGCACCCCACTGCTCACCTGCCCATCATGCCTGCGCTTCTTCATGAACTGAGTGATGCACATGCTTCCTGCTGACTTCCTCTTCAGCGAGATGGGTGTCCCCTGGCTGGGCCCTGGGGTGGGGATGCTGCCACTGTCCTCCCTGGTAGCTGAGGGCACCATAGTGACATAACTCCATTGGCACGGGACGGGCAGGTGCTCCTGATCAAAGCTCTTTAGCACCTGTGAGTGGACGTACCAGCACATCCTGAAATCAGGCCTCTTCTCGTACACCGAGTTCTCGGAAATAATACGCTTGAGCCTGGCCTTGGAAGGGACGGCATTGTCCTCGCCGGTGGTGGGGGTCTGTGGGCGGGAAGAGCCAGGGCTGGGAGGGCTGGTGGAGCTGCTCTCAGGACTGCTAGTGTCCTTGCCAAGCAGTCCTTGGCGGCAGCATTCCTGGAATTCCCGGATGATTACTTTGCTTCCATTCACATTCCCGTGCAGCAGCGGGAGCAACTGGGCCAAGACTGGCAGGGAGAGGAGAGGAGAGGACATGAGTAGGTGTCAGACACGGGAAAGTAGCAGTAAATACTGCACACGGCTCCTGAACCTGTCACCAAGACTGAGGGACACAACCAGTCCAGGTGGCCTTTTAAGGATAGATTTGAGACATATGAACTTGATCTGGAAGAGATTCTGTGAAGCCCAAACTTCACAAGGCAGATTCATCCAGATAAAACCATTGCGACGGCCTTTATGCACCTGTGTTTCCTTAGTAATAGCCATCGTGCTCTCATTCTGAGCCACTGGTGCGCCCCAGCTCTGAACAGTGAGGAGGCACAGGAGTTAGAAATGACTGTGACGCTGGGCCAAGCACTCTGGGCCTGTGTCCCTGTTAGCACACTGGGCTAATTAAACTAGCTGCCTTGTACTGCTGTTGTGAATATCAAAGAAACGGTTGTGTCCAGTGAGTGCTAGCCGTTGTGACTGGTTGAAATAACTTCTAATTATTATTTCACTCGCTTAAGAAGTTGCCTGCCCTTGGCCTGGACAGATCTGGGCCTCGGAGCAATTGGGAGGCTGACCCCCTTCCATCCCGGCCCCAAGCCAGCACTCACTGTGCTGGTCCCTCTTCTTTCTCTTGGTGGCCTTAGGTGTCTGCTCCTCCTCGGGGAGAACTGTCTCTAGAAGGCATGCCGTGAACTGCTCTAGCACCTTCAGGTCGGTGCTGCCATCCTTGTCCGCTGCCCAGACGCAGCCGATCTTCACGGGCTGGAGCACGCGGAACCGCTTCCCCTTGGCTAAAAACTCGTCCCACTCCTTGGCCTTCAGCTTCTGGCGGACCTTGTGGTTCTCAGGGTCAGCACACTCCTTGCGGGTGAGAGAACAGGTGCTTACTCAGGGTCCCGACTGGCCCTCTGTCCCCGGCTCTGCAGCCCCAGCCTCAGGGACAGTGAAGGAAAGAGTCATTACCAGCCAGAGCCAGGGCAGAAGCATTTTCATGGACCTACCATGTCCCAGTTGTCCCTTTTCTAACATTACAGGAGATGAAACACAGTTTTTCTGGACTGAATGTAACCGACACATCTGACGTTCCAGAAACATCTGTCCTGTCTGGCTGTGACTTACAGGTCGCAGGCATACAAGAGGCCTCTAAACTCCTCTCCATTTTCAGGTTAACAATGTCATCCTGGAAGCTGTTGAACCAAGTCGAATTACAGGCCCAGTGCAGCCCCTGGGCCGGGCATCTCCCACACCAGGTGATACCACTCCCTAAGGCAGATATGCTTATGGGTACACCAGCCTGCCGCTTTTGGTTGGAAATGTGTATGAGACACATGCCCTTCAAGTATGAGTTTGAGACAAAATCATTTCACAACTGATAGGCCTTTGGAGCCCTAAAAATGGGTTACTCAAAAGTTTAACCATGTGGCAAAATTCAGAATGTTGTTAGTGGGGTAAAGTCAAAGAGAAATGGGGGAACCTTCTGGAAAAATGGAAACTTCTGTATTTTATATCCAGTGGTGGTTTCACAAATATTGTCAATTATTAAAAAACATTAAACTGAGTAAGTGTATGCTAATTGCATTTCAGCTAAACAAATGTTAAAGTGGTAAGCTGACCCACAAACCACAGTAACTCTCTGACCAGGTTTCTCATGCTCTTCCATCATTGAATTTTCTCTCAACTTTGCAAATTCTCCCACCCTTCCAGACAAACTCCAGCTTTTCCACAACCAACCACACATTGGGGTTCACCTTCATGGCTATGAGTGAGACACATGTGGGACCGGCCATGGATGGGCTGCGACCCTTGGGCACTGTCCCCAGACAGCTACCAAGCTCCAGCTCCTGACTGGGCTCTTCTCTAAACCAGTCAATTTCCTGTGCATCCACTCACCTCAGTTACTCCCTCATCCTCAGACAGGTACCCATGAGGCACGAAAAAACCATCATCTTCATCTTCATCTTCTACTTCATCATCATCATCCTCAAAAAAAAAAAAAAAAAAGTATGTTTACACGTGGAAACAAAATACATGCTTCATTAAAAATTTAAATCTGTATATGTCTAAGAAAGAAAAAAACAAAACAAAACAAAACCATCTACTGCTGTTGTTCCTACAGACACCATGAGGATCAACCAAAACCCCATAAACAAATCTCATTGTATTGCAGTGTGTGAGGATGGGGTGCGGGAGGGGGAGAACACAAACAAGTAAAGTCATCCAATAAGGCAAGAGGCATTGGTGGGGACCTGGACGAACTAGAGAATGGATGTGCCCCATCTAGAAGGGGCAACACTGCTCAGTAACAACCCATTACTGCTAGGTGAGCGGGCGGGTTAGTGTTGTCAAATAAGGTATTCCAAGAGACATTGGGAGGCCAGATGTAAACTGCTGGCTGACGTTTTCAGACAATTCTGCAGGTGACACAGAAACTACGTAAAGGAATTCAGCCTAGGGCTGTTGTGGCCCTCTGATGGGAGCTGCAATCATTTTAGGTCTGCACTCACCCCTTCACTGTGAGAGAGAGACTCTCCTGGCTCCTCCTCTTCCCACTCATCATCACTGTCCACCTCATAGTCCAGAAGCTTCTGAGAAAACAGACATGCAGTGCGTCATTGCCTCCTCTCAGGGTTGGGAGAAAAGGGCAGAGCAGGAAATGGAATACTTATGGAATTAAAGAGACCAGTGTAAAGGCAAACTGAGAAGGAAACAGAAATACAGGTGTGTCTAGACCACTGGCACTTCCGCTTGCATGCTCACCCTGTCTTGGGCCCAGGGATTCCTTGGATGGATGACCGTTGTCGTCTTATTCCATGTCCCCCAATACGCTGGTCGATGATTCTCAGAAAACTGCAGGAGCTTCATCCTGCCAAACTTCTTCCTTTCAGGAACGCCATCTACTTTGGTGCTTTCCACTATTACCACATCACTGAGGAGTAAGACACTGCACTCAGTCATATGCCTCCCTGGTGACGCGGTCACCCCATCTTCCCACGGAAGGTCACCACAGTCTACAAAGGCAGGTAACCATTAAGCAGCAGCAGCAGCACCTATTCCTGAAGAAGGCTAAGGGAACATTTACTCTGAGACACAAAAAGCACGGAGGAAGAAACTAAAGTGCTGCCATGATGCAGGTCATCGAGAGTGAGTGAGTCAGCAAGAACAGGGAAACATCCCTCCGGGGCCAGCACGGAAATGGATCCCTCCGGGAGAGACTGGAACACCGGGATAGGCAGTCTGCACTCCAAAAGCACACCTGGGATTTCAGAGGCTCCCAGGAAGCCAGGAGATGAGACAAAGCCCTGAAGCTAGGGTCTGAGGTCTGGAAAGGAGAGGACTGGCCCGGCCAGCATGGGTCGGCAGTGAGCCAGAGTCCAGAGTTCTGCCAACTGTGCTCTGACTTCACCAATGAGCACAGGACAGTCTTCTTGGGTACTAACCTGTTAAAAATGTCCGCATTCCGGTTAGAAACCACGGTGGGTCCAGACCTGAGGGGCCGCCGGCCTTTTAGATCTTTTAGGAAGGAGAAGTCGCCACTCTGTTGCTGCAGGAGCTGGTCTAACTGATCACAGAGGTCTTGGTCGAAGGTGGTCCGACAAAAAGGGGCGAGGACCATGTTCTCTTTAATTTCAAAAGGGGCAAACTTCCCACAGGAGCCAGCCAGCGTCTGGAATGGAAAGGAGACGTGATGGCACGCGTGGGCGATGGACGCCATCGGCAGAGGCATGGGTGCTGCACATTGCATTTCAGATCCACTGAGGTGGGCAAATCAAAGAAGAGATGCTGTGTGATGACAGGTTTTTGAAACAGGCCTAATTCCAGGGACAGAGCAGTGGCGGCTAGGGGCTGGTCTAACTGATCACAGAGGTCTTGGTCAGACGTGGTCAGACGTGGTCCGACGGTCTATGAGGAAGTCATCAGGAATAATGGAAACACTGCAGATCTTGATTATTGCAGTGGTTGTGTGGCCTAATATACAATGAGTACTCATTCAACAGTACTCCTAGAAATGGCAAATTTTACTGTAAATTATACACAATAAATCTGACTTCTTTTTAAAAGTAAAAAAAAAAAAAAAGGTAAGACCTGAGCTCCCAGGTAAGGAAACCGAGACCTGGAAAGTGACCAGCTTACCAAGAGCCACAACCATTATGATACAAGGTGACCTTCAACACAGGGCCAATTTCAACACTGAAGGCTGACATGAACCTGAAACCCTGGTGTGTGTGTCGGAAGAACCACACACTATAAATTCTGAGAAGTTTGATTTCCCTGCTCAGGCTCCTTCTACATCTTCTTTTTTAAATATATTTTTATTGATTTCAGAGAGGAAAGGAGAGGGCTAGAGAAACGGAAATATTAATGATGAGAGACTCATTGATTGGCTGCCTCCTGCACACCCACACTGGGGATCAAGCCTGCAACCTGAGTATATGCCCTGACTGACTCAAACCGTGACCTCCTGGTTCATAAGTCAATGCTCAACCACTGAGCAACGCCGGCCGGCTCCTTCAGCATCGTTAATGTCTGTCAGTGGAACCCCAAACTGGCAGCACACGAGGGCATGGGAAGTCAGGACAGTTGAATCTAAGTTCAACGTAAGAAAGCCAGTGTTTCAGCTCAGCAAGGAAAGAACAACTGAGGCCAGTGGCTTCATCATGGCTCCACACAGGATCATGTGGGGACTGTCAGAAATCTGATGCCCACAGCAGACCCATGTTCTCTGGGATGAGAGCCAAGCCCAGTGTTCTTTAAAGCTCCCTGATGATGCCAACATGCACAGAGGACAAGATCCAGCTGACTATTCTCACTAACGAGCAGGTACTAGGAACACTGGGCAACCATACGGAAAATCTGGCCCTACCCCAAACCACAGGCATAGAGAATTTCAGCTAGGATAAGGAACTAGAAATAACAAAATAAACAAACAAAACGAGAAAACAAAAACCCCTAAATAAAATAATTAAAACAAAACCTGGGAAAAAAAATTAGAATGCATCGACAACCATAGGGTAACTAAGGCTTTCCAACCAAAAGCCAATTGCCATAAAATAAAAATGTTGACAATAAAACAAAAAATTACAACAAACAAGTTAAAAGGCAAGTTAATAGGTTGAATGCATTTGTGGTGTATATCACTAAGGATAAAAATCCTGGCTATATAAATAACTCCTAGAGATCAAGACAAAAAGCCAAACCTATAAAGAAATACAATGACAAACAAATTAAAAAAGATGCTCAACTATACTGGATATCAGGGGAAAATGTAAAGTCAAAGTTAAAAAAAAAAAGTCAAATGAGTTATGAGGAGGAACCAAGATGGTGGCATAGGTAAACACCTAACTTGCTGCCCCACACAATTTCAAAACTACAACTTAACAACAGAACATCATCCAGAATCACTGGAAAGCTGGCTGAGTGAAAATCCCACAAATAAAAGTAAAGATAGGACACTGTGACTCAGAGGAGCAGCGGAGGGCAGCGTTGAAGACACGCATGGAGTCAGAGGTTGGGGGCCGTGTGCGCACGTGCAAATAGGGCAGGCGGCTGCAAACCCAGCTAGTTTTCTCAAACGGGGAGGGAGACAAAGGTGTCCCACTGCACTGATTCCCCTGTTCCGGGTGAGGTCCGGGGACCCCACACTCATACGGGGTGAAATTGGGCAGTAAGGAAGCACGCTGAAACTTGGGCGCTGCAGAGGTCTGCGAGCTTGTGGAGAGGGCGTGTAAACTTGGGAACAGCAGAAGTGCATGAGCGTGCAGAGAGGATTCGTGACTTGCTCTCTCGTTCGGGAAACCACCGGACTACATTGTTTTACAACCCTGGGTGAGGCTTTGGGTGTGCAGACTCATTTGGGGAGAGGCTGAATTGTCTGGCAGCAGGTAGAGCTCGGTGGCAGCTTTCTCTCAGAGGTGTGTGCAGCCATTACCACCCAGCACAGAGACCCAGGTGCCGCATAGGGTGGAGCTGATGGAAATCAAGGCTGCCTGCTCAGCCCGAAGACTCCACCCGTCCAATCTGAGCACAGCTGATCCTCACAGCCAACTAGCCTGGAGGTCAAACCCTCCTAGTGCTAACAACAATAATCCAAGCTTAACTTCAACAAGACTGTGCAACCCATAAAGGGCTGCAGCAAGACTACCCACCTCATGTAACTGGGGAGGCTGAGCCACTGTCCCTTAGAGGACATCTACCACACAAAGCTAATCGACCAACTCAGGAAAGCAGCCACAATGCAGAGGCATGGAAAAAAATCAGATGTGAAAGAAATGGAGGGGGAAAAAAAAAAACGACTGGACATAGAGTTCAAAACCATGGTTATAAGGTTTTTCAAGAGGCTCCTACAAAAGACCGATGAACTTAATGAGACCTACAAAGAAATGAACAAGACCTACAAGGAAATGAACAAGACCTATGAGGATATGAATGAGACCTACGAGGATATGAACGAGACCCTTGAGGATATGAAAAAAGACCAACCAGAAATTAAGCATACACTGACTGAAATAAAAAATATTATACAAAGACTTAAAAGCAGTCTAGAGGACTGCAAGAACCAAGTCAAAGATTTGAAATACAAAGAGGCAAAACTCACTCAGCCGGAAAAGTAAGAAGCCAAAAGAATCCAAAAACTTGAAGATAGGTAAGGAGCCTCTGGGACAACCTCAAGCATACCAACATCCGAATTATAGGGGTGCCAGAAAAAGAGAGAGAGCAAGATAATGAAAACCTATTTGAAGAAATAGTGACTGAAAACTTCCCCTACCTGGTGAAAGAAATTGACTTAAAAGGGAGGACACCAAGATGGCGGCATAGGTAAATACCTACTGTTCTGCCCCGCGCAACGAATTAGGAGCTACAACATAGCAGCAGAACAGACAGCACCCAGGGTCGCCAGAAGGCTGGCTGAGTGAAAACTCCACAAACAAGAGTAAAGGTGGGACGCTGAGACTCCGGAGCGGCGGGAGCGCAGCCTTTCAGAGGGAAACAGGTTAGGAGCCGTCCTGGTTGCGCGCGCGGGCTGGGGCTGGAGCAGCAACCCCGGTTGGATTTCTCCAACGGGGAGGGCGGAGACGTCCCACTGCACAGACTCCCCAGCGCCAGGCGAGGTCCGAGATCCGAGGTACATGGAGATGTCCCACTGCACAGATTCCCCAGTGCCAGGCGAGGTCCGAGGTCCGGGGGATGCACCCTGGAAGCAGGGCGCGGCGGAGGCTCCTAGTCTGCTAGAGACCCGGAGGCGGCGAAAAGAAGTTTCGGCGTAAGGGTCACGCAAACCCGCCACTTGACCCCTGGAAACCTGTCTCCTGGTTCCGGAGACCATCTATTTTACAACCCTGGGCTAGACATTTGGGGAAAGGCAGAGTTGTCTGGCAGGGGGAAGAGACTAGCGGCTTTCTCTTGGAGGTTTCTGCAGCCATCCCCATCCAACAGAGACCCGCGCGCACGCGAGCGCTGCATAGGACTGAGGCCGCCAGCACAGTTCAGAGACTCAGCCCATCCAACCTGAACACAGTCTCCCTTCACAGCCAATTGGCCTGGAGGTCAAACCCTCCTAGGGATAACAACAACAAGCTGGGCTTAAATTCAAAAATACTGAATACAACCCATAAAGGATTGCAGTAAGAGTACCCACCTCGGGTAACTGGGGAGGCTGAGCCACTGTCCCTCTGAGGATATCTACCACATAAAGCAGCCACCATGCAGAGATATGGAAAGAAATCAGGTGTGAAAGAAATGGAGGAGAAAAGACGACAAGACATAGAGTTCAAAATCACGGTTATAAGGCTTTTCAAGAGGCTCCTACAAAAGGCCGATCAACTTAATGAGAATTACCAGGAAATAAACAAGACCAACCAGCAAATGAATGAGAATTACAAGGAAATGAATGAGAACCTCAAGGAAATGAACAAGACCTCTGAGGATACGAACCAGACCCTCACGGATTAAAAAAAGGACCAACTAGAAATCAAGCATACACAGACTGAAATAAAAAATATTACACAAAGTCCTAAAAGCAGTCCAGAGGGCCACAAGAATCAAGTCAAAGATTTGAAATACAAAGAAGCGAAATCCACTCAGCTGGAAAAGCAAGAAACAAAAAGAATTCAGATAATTGAAGATAGCGTAAGGGGCCTCTGGGACAACCTCAAGCATGCCAACATCCGAATTATTGGGGTGCCAGAAAAAGAGAGAGAGCAAGATAATGAAAACCTACTTGAAGAAATAGTAACTGAAAACTTTCCCCACCTGGTGAAAGAAACTGACTTAAAAGCCCAAGAAGTACACAGAACCCCAAAATATAGGAGTCTAAAGAGGACCACACCAAGACACATCATAATTAAAATGCCAAGAGCAAAAGATAAAGAGAGAATATTAAAAGCAGCAAGAGAAAAACAGTTGGTTACCTACAGGGGAGCACCCATACGCTTGTCAGTGGATTTCTCAACAGAAACAATGCAGGCCAGACGGGAGTGGCAAGTAATATTCAAAATAATGAATAGCAAGAATCTATAACCAAGATTACTCTATCCAGCAAAGCTATCATTCAGAATTGAAGATCAGATAAAGTGCTCCGCAGACAAGAAAAAGCTAAAGGAGTTCATCACCACCAAACCAGTATTATGTGAAATGCTGAAAGATATTCTTTAAGAAGAGGAAGAAGAAAAAGGTAAAAATATAAATTTTGAACAACAAATACACATCTATCAACAAATGAACATAAAAATCAAGTGAATTGATAGGCTGATGAACAAGATAAACTGGTGAATATAATAGAAACATGGACATAGAGAGGGAATGGACTGACAATTCTTGGGGAGAAAAGGGTTGTGGGAAGTACAGCAAGAGATTGGACAAAAATCTTGCAACAATGGGAGAGGACATTGGGGAGGGGAGATGAGGGTAGAGGGTGGGATAGGTACAGGGTGGAGGGGAGATATAGAGGGATAAAAAAGGGGAAACAATGTAATTAATAAACTGAACAATAAAGGGAAAAAAATAATAATAAAAAAAGAAAAAAGAAATTGACTTAAAAGTCCAATAAGCTCACAGAACCCCAAACTATAGGAATCCAAAGAGGACCACACCAAGACACATCATAATTAAAATGCCAAGAGCAAAAGACAAAGAGAGAATATTAAAAGCAGCAAGAGAAAAACAGTTAGTTTCCTATAAGGGAGCACCCATACGATTGTCAGTGGATTTCTCAACAGAAACTATGCAGGCCAGATGGGAGTGGCAAGAAATATTCAAAGTGATGAATAGCAAGAATCTACAACCAAGATTACTCTACCCAGCAAAGCTATCATTCAGAATTGAAGGTCAGATAAAGTGCTTCGCAGATAAGAAAAAGCTAAAGGAGTTCATCACCGCCAAACCAATATTATATGAAATGCTGAAAGACATTCATTAAGAAGAGGAAGAAGAAAAAGGTAAAAATTATGATCAACAACAAATACACATCTATCAACAAATGAATATAAAAATCAAGGGAATTAAAAATCTGATTAACAGGATAAACTGGTGAATATAACAGAATCATGGGCATAGAGAGGGAATGTACTGACAATTCTTGGGGAGAAAAGGGTGTGGGAGGTGCAGCAAGAGACTGGACAAAATTCATGCAATATGGGAGAGGACGGAGAATGGGATGGCTACCGGGTGGAGGGGAGCTATAGGGGGAAAAGAGGGGAACAATGTAATTAATAAACTGAGCAATAAAGATCAAAATATTGTATTTGAAAAATGTAAAAAAGAAAAAAGTCTATTTTTACCATCAGGTTGATTAAGTTCAAAGAAAAGTCATGCCCTGGCCTGTGTGGCTCAGCTGGTTGGGTGCCATCACATCGCCAGTTCAACTGCCGGTCAGGGCACATACCCGAACTGGGGGTTCAGTCACCTGCTGGGTACATACAGGAAGCAGCTGATTGATGTTTCTCTCTCTCTCTCTCTCTCTCTCTCTCAGGGCACATACCCGAACTGGGGGTTCAGTCACCTGTTGGGTACATACAGGAAGCAGCTGATTGATGTTTGCCTCTCTCTCTCTCTCTCTCTCTCTCTCTCTCTCAGGGCACATACCCAAGTTGCGGGTCGATCACCTGTTGGGTACATACAGGAAGCAGCCGATTAATCTCAATCTCTCTCTCCCTCTCCCTCTCCCTCTCTCTCTCTCTCTCTTCTTTCTTCCACTGTCTCACGTAGCAATAAAAAGGAAGGCATCTGAGCAGAGGTAGGTGAGTGACATTCATAGCACCATGGATGGGGGATCAATAGTTGAATGGATCTATATACTGTGATAGCATCTACATTATGAAACATTACATAGCAACAAAAAGATGGGAATAGACCCAAATGTGCCAATCTGGCAAAAATTCAAGTTATAACTATGCAAACAATGCAGTAACATAACATAGTCTTAGTGATCCTGATGTATGAGTATACAAATGCACAAATATACAGAGGGATCTAAATGAAGAAAGATCTGGAAGGACACTCTTGCATTGGAGAAGATGGGTTACTTCTGGAGCATGGAGGGAGAACGGGGCAGGACCTGGTTTAACTTCAACAAGCAGCTATTTCAGAAAACGACTGGATGCCAGACTGGGGAAGCAGAACCTTGGGCTCTTGTCTTATGCTTAACCTTGCTTCCCATCTTGTATATAAAGTCCAGAGGCTAAGGACTAGATTTTCTCTTAACCACCCCATACAGCGACTCACACAAAATTTCATGAAACGATCCTTAAACACAGGACAGTTTTGTTAGCAAATGTGCCACTTTTTGCTTTTTCAAGGACATAGTGAGAATCTCTAGGCCCTCCCAGAAATAGAAGCTCCCTGTGAAAGTAGAGGCCCCTCTGATCAGAAAAAAAAGAAGAACCTGACAGAGATGAAAAGCAAGGCCAAAGCTGCTGCTCACCTTGGGGGCCTGTGGAGTCTTTGGTTTCTGGAAGAACCTTGTGATTTCAGCCTTCTCCGCTTTAATGCGCTGCAATATAATAGAAGACGAAGAAATAAAAAGAAATGGTGTATTTTCAAAAATGCAAAGTCCCCTAGAACTAAACCCCGACTTGTGGTGTTTTTTTAATCCTCCCCAGAGGATATTTTTTCCATTGCTTTTTAGAGCGTAGAGGGAGGGAGAGGAGGTGATGAGAGGGAGAAACACTGATGTGAGAGAGACACATTGATTGGTTGCTTCCTACATGCCCCCCAACTGGGGCCAGATATCTAACCTGCAACCCAGGTACATGCCCTTGACTGAGTAATGAACCCGTGACCTTTTGGTGCTCAGGCCGATGCTCTAACTGCTTAGCTATACCAACCAGGGCAAACCCTGAACATATTTAAGTTGAAAGCATTATTTTGATGATAGCTCTCAAACCCATCAACCCTCAACTGGATAAACCAAGCAATCTTAAAGTGTCAGAGGTGCTCTTGTAGACAGACAGGCCCAGATGTCCAGCCAGCAGGCATGTGACAGGCCAGCATGACAACAATCAACAGAAACATATGTATACACACATGCTAGTCCCTGTAGGGCCACGGAGCTTCTCATGACCTAGGAAACACAGGGCAGCAATAGGCAAAAATCCTGCTTATGAGGATTCCAGGATCCATTTCTCAAAGACTAGAATATGGAGGTTCTGGGGAGGATGTCTACCTTTTCTTCTTCTCTCAGCCGTTTCTCCTCTTCCTTTTTCCTCTTCTCCTCCAGCTTAGCCCTGAGAGACATAAAACTCAGTTTTAGCCAGCCAGTGCCCCAAGCACACACAAAGCCTGTGTTCCTGGACAAGAACCCATGGCTCACGCCAGGTCTGCACAGGCGTCCCTGGCAGACAGAGGCAGGAGAGGGGAGGAGGGTCCCAGGGCAGAGGCTTTCTGTATCCCTTCCTCAGGGCAGATACCGAAAGGGAGGGAAGGGGCAGCGGCTGGCCCCGAGTGCTCAGGCCACCCTGGGAGGACACTCACTCCAGGGCCTCCTGCCGCTCCTTACGCCGCTCCTCCTTGAGTCGCTGCTTCTCAGCCTTCTCCTTTTCTTCCTTCTCCCTTTTTTCGCGCCTCTCCTTCTCCTTTAGCTCTTTCTCTTCCTCTCTCCTCCTCCTGGCCTCTTCCTTGGCACGCTTGGCCTCCTCCTTTAGCTTCTCCTTTTCTTCTTTTTCGGCCTGTAACTTCAGCTGCTTGCCCAAACGCTCCTTATCCTACAGCCAAGAGACAATTGGACAGCTGTGTCCCTGCAGACCTGCCGAGAAGGGTCAGGTCAGCACGATGGGGACAGCATGTTCCACCAGAAAGGGAAACAATGGCCCAGCTGGCATGGCTTAGTGGTGGAGTGTCGACCTATGAACCACGTGGTAGCGGTTTGATTCTCAATCAGGCACATGCCCAGGTTGCGGGCTTGATCCCCAGTGTGGGGCGTGTAGGAGGCAGCCGATCAATGATTCTCTCTCATCATTGATGTTTCTTTCTTTTTTCTTTAATCCTCACCTTAGGATATTTTTCTACTGATTTTTAGATAGTGGAAAGGCAAGACAGAGGAGTATTGCTGTGAGAGAAACACACTGTTTGGTTGCCTCCTGCACCAAACAATTTTTCTACTGATTTTTAGATAGAGGAAAGGAAAGACAGAGGAGTATTGCTGTGAGAGAAACACACTGTTTGGTTGCCTCCTGCACCAAACAATTTTTCTACTGATTTTTAGATAGAGGAAAGGAAAGACAGAGGAGTATTGCTGTGAGAGAAACACACTGTTTGGTTGCCTCCTGCACGCTCCCTGACTAGGGCCTGGGCTGAGGAGAAGCATACAACTGAGGTACATGCCCTCGACCAGAATTGAACCTGGGACCCTTCAGTACAAAGGCTGGTGCGCTATCCAGAGCCAAACTGACTAGGCCATCACTGATGTTTTTATCTCTCCCCCCCCTCTTCCGCTCTGAAATCAATAAAGAATAAAATAATAATAATAATAATAATAATAGAGCCGAAACCGGTTTGGCTCAGTGGATAGAGCATTGGCCTGCGTACTGGGGGGTCCTGGGTTCGATTCTGGTCGGGGGCACGTACCCCAGTGACAGGCACATCCCCAGTGGGAGGTGTGCAGGGGACGGCTGATCAATGTTTTTCATCAATGTTTCTAGTTCTCTATCCTCTCCCTTCCTGTGAAAAACCAATAAAATATTAAGAAAGAAAGAAAGAAAAAAAAAGAAAGAAAGAAAGAGAGAGAGAGAGAGAGAGAGAGAGAGAGAAAGAATGAAGGAATCAGCTGTAGAAGAAGCTTGATGGTCAACATCCATACATGGAAGTGATTTTTCCATCACATTTCCTTCTGTTGTAAGAATTAGCTATTGTCACAGGATCCTGTGGGCCATTCAAAGTAAGATTCATTTAAAACAGTTTCTTGTCCTAGCCAATTTGGTGCAGGAGATAAGAGCATCGGCCTAGGGACTGAAGGGTCCTGGGCTTGATTCTGGTAAAGGGCACATGCCCAGGTTGTGGGCTCGATTCCTAGTAGGGGGAGTGCAGGAGACAGGCAATCAATGATTTTCTCTCATCATTGATGTTTCTATCTCTCTCTCCCTTTCCCTTCCACTCTGAAATCAATATATATATATATTTAAAATATATTTTTTACAGAGAGGAAGGGTGAGGGATAGAGTTAGAAACATTGATGAGAGAGAAACATCAATCAGCTGCCTCCTGCACACCCCCTACTGAGGATGTGCTTGCAACCAAGGTACATGCCCTTGACCGGAATCAAACCTGGGATCCTTTAGTTCGCAGGCCGACACTCTATCCACTGAGCCAAACCTATTAGAGTAATAAAAATATATTTTAAAAAAATGTATACCCTCAAAAAAAAAAGTATTTTACTTAAATGTTTTTATTGATTTCAGAGAGGAAAGAAAAGGGATAGAAATATCAATGATGACAGGAAATCACTGATTGCCTGCCTCCTGCACGCCCCCTACTGGGAATCGAGCCCACAACTCAGGCATGTGCCCTTGACCCGAACTGAACAGCCTTCAGTCCACAGGCTGATGTTCTATCCCCTGAGCTAAGAAACCAGCTAGGGCTAAAATACTTTCCTGCCTGGCCTGCATGGCTCAGTGGTTGAATCAGGAAGTCACAATTTGATTCCTGGCTGAAATTTTACTTAAAAAATATTAAATAGCCGAGACCGGTTTGGCTCAGTGGATGGAGCGTTGGCCTGCGGACTGGAAGGTCCCAGGTTCGATTCCGGTCAAGGGCATGTGCCCTGGCTGCGGGCACATCCCCAGGAGAGGCCGTGCAAGAGGCAGCTGATCGATGTTTCTCTCTCATCGATGTTTCTGGCTTTCTATCCCTCTTCCTTCTGCTCTGTGAAAAATCAATAAAATATATACTTAAAAAAAATAAATAAATAAAAAGTTTTTAAAAATATTAAATAAATACCCCTGGGCTGCCTGTGCAGGATGCCCACTATTCATTTGAGCTGCTTTTATTCAATTAGAAATCTGTAGGAAAGCCTTGGCCGGGGAGCCCAGTTGATTAGAACAGCGGTTGCCAACTGGTGGTCTGCGAGGCCCAAAAGCTTGGCCACTGCTGGGTTAGAACATCTTCCCAAGGCACCAAGGTTGTGGGCTCAATCCCTGAATACAAGAATCAACCAATGAATACATAAGTGGAACAACAAATCGATGTTTCTCTTTCTCATTTCCCCCCTTAAATAAAAAAAAATTTTTTTTTAAAATCTGTGTTAAGATAAAGACAGAAACACCTATAGGTTTCGTATCCCTGCCTTTAGAACAAAAGCATTTTTTCTTTTTATTTTATTAGTATGTTTTTATTGATTTTGAAAAAGAGGGGAAAGGATAGGAAGAGATAGAAACACCGATGAGAGAGAAACATCAAAGATGAAAGAAAATCAGCTGCCTCTGTACACCCCAAACTGGGGATCAAGCCTGAAATCCAGGATTGAACCATGCATAGGTCAAGGCTCAACCATTGGGCAACACTGGCCAGGCACAAAAGCATTTTTCTTTCCATACCCCCAAAACCATACCAGATGACAGGGCTTATTTTATTTCCTTTAAAATGGAAAACCGGATGAGGCCAGAATAGGAAACCTGATGGGTACAGTCTTAAAACAGTTGGGAATTGATGATAACCATAAAAAATAAAAGCAAAGAAAAAAAGTATTATTTTTAATCTTTAAAACATCAGGATCTGAAAAGAAAGGTAGATGTGAAGAAAGGACAAAGAGTAATTTGTATTATTAAGGAGAAAGTAGCTAATGTCTTTGATATTTGTTAAAGCGGAAATGCCTTGTTTGAGCACATCAGTGCCTCATTCCAAAGAACTGGCATGCAGTTTGAGGCACTGAGCTATTAAAGAATCTTGAATTCATGACCAGAAGAGCAGTTAGTTTCTAACACAGCACAGGGCAACTTCTAAGGACCATTATATTACCACCAAAGATGGTCTTCCCAAGGTGGGGAGCCCAACAACTCCTCTGTCAGTCTGGGTGTATGATTATGACTTGTCTCTAAAGAATATTCTTTCTACCTTCTGTCCTTTTTAAAAAAACATATGTTTTTATTGATTTCAGAGAGGAAGGTAGAAAAAGAGAAAGAGAGAGAGAGAGAGAGAGAGAGAGAGAGAGAGAGAGAGAGAGAGAGAGAGAGAAACATCAATGATAAGAGATCCTTTGGGTACCTCCCACACACCCCGCACTGGGGATTGAGCCCGCAACCCGGGCATGTGCCCTTGACTGGAATTGAACCCAGGACCCTTCAGTCCGTAGGCCGACACTCTATCCACTGAGCCAAACCAGCCAGGGCTTTACCTTCTGGCCTGATAACCCTTTGGTTGCTTTAATAAAAGCCACAGGATATCTATATGATTTTCAACAATAGAGTAACAATTAAAAAAACACATGAAAAAGCCACAAAGGCAGTTAGAGATGTTTGAATGTTCAATTCTCATCGAGTATCCTCAGTATCTTCACCTGACACATAGGATACTTAAAAAGGTGCTTGGTCTGGATCTATTAATGAGACTGGCACTCTCCTCTGCTCTACAAGACAAGAGGGCTCTGTAAATCACAGGTCAATCAGATAAATCAGACAGAGGTCTCTAGCTATACTTGAGTCCCGTTCCACTCCCACCCATATGTGGCCTTCTCTGGAATCCCAATGGAGAATAAGATACACTCTGAAGAAGCCACCAAAAACTGGACCTACAAAAATCGAGCACAGCCATAAGATGGACAGCACACGAAGTACCTGGTGAGTAGGCAGCCAACGGTCATCAATCAGTGCCCATTCTGTGAGCTGGCATGGGAGGTAGAAACCCAATGGCCTTCTCTGTTCTTCATGGAAATAAGAAAGAAGGCCCTGCACTGATGTGTGTGAAATGTGGTAAGCCCCAGACAACAGAATCCATGACTCAGCAGTGGATTACTAAGTAGTCATCACCCACCAAGTGCAGGGGAAGCAATGGAACCTAAATCTATTTGCAGGAGCCTGGGATGCAAGGAAAGGGACTAGGTTCTTGTGAAGACAACTTTAAGCTACAATAGGATACACAATTATCCTATCTAATAAAGAGGGAATATGCTAATTGACCATCACTCCATTACAAAAATGGCTGTGCCCACAGCTGAGGCCAAGTTCCCTTAAGGAGCAATCAGCAGGGACCTGAGGCTACACCCTCCCCTGCCCCATGGGGCTTCGCAGGGGACCTGAGGCTGCACTCCCTGCCCCAGTGCCAGGCCAGGGGATCTGAGGCCGCACTCCCCACCAGGTGGGGCTTGACAGATCTCAGGCTGCACCCCCCACCCCAGTACCAGGCCAAATGACCTGAGGCTGCGCCCCCCTGCCTGGCTGGGCTTGACAAAGGACCTCAGATTGTTCCCCCCACCCAGTAGGGCTTGATGGGGGAATCTCAAGGTGCACCCCCAGTGCTGGGTTGGGGGAACTCAGGCCACACCCCAACCTAGCAGGCTTGATGGGGACCTGAGGCTGTGCCCGCCCCCTCCCCCCTGCTGCTGGGGCTTGACGGAGGACCTCAAAGCATGCCCCCTGCCCCAGTCTGGGCTGGGGGACCTCAGGCCATGCCCCCTGTCCTGGTGCCAGGCCAAAGGACTTGAGGCTACACCCTCTGCCCGGCAGGACTTGACAAGGGTGGGACTGGCTGAGTCTGAATCTAGCCCAGTGGGGGTGGGCTGGCCGGGTCTGGGTCTCATGGGATTTTGAGGTGCATGTGGGTGGTCGGGGATTTGACTCTGGGTACCATGGTGAGTGCCAGACTCTGACAGGAGGAAGGTTTTCATATACAAGGTTTTCATTTTACTAATTTTCTTTCATCTCTGACAGTTCTATTATAGAGAAAGGACAAATAGCAACATTAAATTATTTCCTCTAATCAATCCCCTTTTAATGTGCATGAATTTTGTGCACCGGTCACTAGTTATTATAAAAATAATGAAAGCTTAGAAAAGGGTACATGCAAAGCCTTAAGCATCCGCAAAGCTAAAAATGATGCCATCTACCAAGCCCAGATATGTAAAATGAAGCAAGAGTTGCAATGAGGGTCAGGATAAGCCAGGGAGGTAATAATTGGGCTGATGGAAGGGCAAAAGGCTTAATTTATATTTAATGCAAAAAGCACAATGGTTAATTTCCTATTTAAGGGAAAAAGTCTTACTCTTTGTAGTCTCATCTTGTCCTTCTCGACAGAACCTTTGACCAATTTCTTAGTTATCTGAAATGAAAGACATTTATCTTTAAATGTGTACTGTTTCAGTCACTTTAACACATTTAACACATTACAGTCCTTTGGGGAGAGGGAAGAAGGAAACAAGTGACCCACACTATTAAGGACTTATTTGCAAAACAAGAAAAATGAAAACATTTCCAGGTGACCAGTTTTTGCCATGTAAAACCAAAATATCTTAATGAGGTCACAAACTGCATGTGCATCTAGGAATGAGAGGTAAGATGGGAGAGGCAGATGACACAAATGAATGACAGGTTTGTGGGGTGGGGGATGGACAAGCACAAGAAAAAACAGGCAAGTCTGAAAATAAAAGCAATGCGGACAACGTGGAGTAGTACGATTTGTAGCCAACTAGAGAGGACATACCCTGGTCAAAGAGGATCAAGCTCTTACAGGTAATTTACAAGAGAGAATTGTCAATTTTATGTAAACTTTGTCTAAAAAGGAACACTGTGAATGAAATAAAATGTTTATAGGCTAGATTCTTGTGGGCCACCAATCTGTTCTCTCTCCCTGGTGCAGTTCTGTTTTTAGAATGCAAAGCGAACGTTCAAGAAGATGGTCTCTGATTAAAATATGAACGTGTCCAGCTGGCATGGCTCAATGGTTGAGCATCGACCCAGAAACCAATAGGTCATGGGTTCAATTCCTGGTCAGGGTACATGCCTGGGTTTTGGGCTCAATCCCCAGTAGGGGAGCATGCAGGAGGCAGCCGACTGACGGTTTTTCTATCTCTCTATCCCTCTCCCTTCCTCTCTCTCTGAAAAACAATAAAAATATATTGAAAAAATATATATATGAACAGCAGTTCAGACTACTGGTCTAAGCTCGCTGCAGAGCAGGGAGTTCTAACAACCAAAACATTAGGTTGAAGAGCAGTGGGGAAAGAGTTCAGACTTGGACAGGCAGCCAAAAAAGACTGAAGTGGAGCTGGAAAACCAAAGGTCCATTTATCTTAAGATATTGACAAAACTATATAACTGTGATTTCTCCATCTAGGGAAGCCTCAGCCCCACCTAAGACCTCTGACAGAATAAAACTCATAGATTAATAAACTAAGAAGGCATCCTTCTTGTCATATCAAGTTCTTTCTGGACTCAGCCTTCCTATAGGAAAAGGCTGAGCAGTCATGTGAAAGCCTTGTATTGGCAGGAGCTCAAATGCCACAGAGATTATGCCCAAGTGAGCATGTGCCAACTGAAATGCCAGTTACCAAAGCCTACCAAGGACTCAAGAAAAAGCACCTGCTGGGGAAGGTTAATGGGGGAAAAAAGAAAAAGGAGACATATGTAGTACTATTTGTAATACTTCAACAATAAAATAAAAATTTAAAAAAGAAAGAAGGAAAAAGGACTTGCCCCTTCAGAATCCACTTCAGCTGCCAAGTCTATGGGCTTCACCCCCACAGAAAACGATTTAACAGCAGAATTTGTAAGTTGCTATATTTCTCTGTCATTTTCCTTTATTTTGTGTTCAAAGATTATAATGAATGTGATTTCCAGACTCATATATGAGTATTTGGGAGTGGTGATGGAAGATGGAACACACTTAGTCTTGCCCATACTTGTGGAATTTCGGCTGCAGAATCTAGTGCCTTTTACATTGCTTCCCCTTTGTTGTGAGTCCAGGAATATGAGAATTAGCATGAATATCAGGAGCCACTGTAATGACATGCAACAACCTCAGCAATTATGATTTAATATAAAACCAGTATCTTTACTAGACATCTGGGAGGGCGTTATAGGTCTAATTATTTTATCTTTGTGACACATGGCGTAAGTATTTATAGAACTCTCTCTCAAAATCATGGGCCATATGTTTTATCTTTCTGGAACACAACTGCTAAAAACAAAACCCAGGATCCCAGGAGGAGACTGAAGCATACACCAACTACTTCTAGTGAAAGCAGATTTAACCACGTGTGTGCATTAAAATTTCTACACTTTATTAATTAGAAACCTGTTTATTCTGCTCTTCTTAAACATAAGATCGAATTTCTAAGCTCAGAGCAGATATACAGTGAATGAGGTGAGGAGGCTGGAATGGATGGGCTCAGCAGCAGCAGCTGAAAATTTAACAGCAGGAGAAGGCACAACCCAAATTGGTAGAGCCATATTTGAGTATAAATGGGAAAAATTATTCAATGGGAGCCCATAATAAACCTACTCAACAGCCTCAGGATCCATGTAGAAGGGAGATCATTACAATTACCATTCTGCACAGGCAGAGAATTAGAGACAACAGAAATACCCAGCATAAGACTGACTTTGTAAAGTACAGTATATCCACACCATATGCAGTTAAAGAAAAATACCTCTTCCCATGCCAATATAGAAATGAGACACCCTCCAATGAAGAAGAAACAAATTTAACGTATACACTCATATAAGAAAACAAAACAATACTGTGAAGATGATAATGGTAATCTGGGGGAGAAGGAGACTGTCATGTTTTAATAATAATTTTTTAAACATGGAGAATTTAATACTTGTAAAATTAAAAGTATATGTGAAACAGTTTCAGTGATCTGGGCTCATTAGTATAGAGACAAGGCAAAGATTCCAGTAATACAACTATATTAACACTAGAGGCCCAGTGCACAAAATTTGTATGGGGGGGGTGTCCCTCAGTCCAACCTGCATCCTGTCCAATCTGGGACACCTTGTGGGATGATTGGCCGTTTAGGCCTGATCCCACTGCTCCCCTGCCAGCCTGTTTGCCCCCACTGGGATCAGGCCTAAACAGGCAGTCAGACATCCCTCTCACAATCCAGGACTGCTGGCTGCCAACTGCTTGCCTGCTTGCCTTCCTGATTGCCTCCTAACCACTCCGCTGCCAGCCTGTTTGCCTCAAACTTCCCTCCTCTGCCAGTCTGATCACTCCTAACTGCCCTTCGCTGCAGGCTTGATCCCCCCAACTGCCCTCTCATGCCCTCCTAACTGCCATCTTGTAGTGGCCATCTTGTATCCACATGGGGGCAGCAATCTTGTGTGTTGGTTAATCTGCATATTACTCTTTTATTAGATAGGATAGAGGCCTGGGTGCATGGGTGGGGGGGCCAGCTGGTTTGCTCTGAAGGGTGTTTTGGATCAGGGTGGGGGTTCCCTTAGGGCGTGGGGCAGCCTGAGCGAGGGGCCTGTGGTGATTTGCAGTCCAGGCACGCCTCTCGGTGACCCAAGCGGGAGGCCCTGGTATCTGGGATTTACTTAGCTTCTATAATTGAAACTTTGTAGCCTGGAGGAGAGTCAAGCCTTCTGCACCCTCTGTGGTGGCAGCCATTTCTATTGGGACTTATTTATCTTGTATAATTGAAACTTTGTAGCCTTGAGTGGAGGCCTGGGCCAGGCCAGCATGTGTGGAAAGTTTGGCTTCCTCCATCGCCAGGGGCAACCCTAGCCTCTTGCTCTCCAGCTCCATGGCTGCCGTCATTTTTGCTGGGTTTTATTTATCTTCTATCATTGAAACTTTATAGCCTTAAGTGGAGGCCTGAGCCAGCCAGGGTGTGCTGACAGCTTGGTTTCCTCCATTGCCGGGGAAACCCAAGCCTCCCTCTTGCTCTCTCCCTGGCCACAGTCATCTTGGTTGGGATTAATTTGCACACTCACTCCTGATTGGCTAGTGGGTGTAGCTTATGGACATGGCTCATGAGTGTAGCGGAATGATGGTTAAGTTCCATATTACTCTTTTATCAGATAGGATTATTATCTATGAAATAATTAGCATATCTCATTGCAAACAAAGTTGGGATATAGTTCTACCACAAGTGTAAAAAGCTCTAATCTTACTATCTAATAAGAGAGTAATATGCAAATTAACCATTACTCTGCTACACCCACAAGTCATGCCCACCATCCAATCAGGACTGTGCATGCAAATTAATACCAGACAAGATGGCTGTGGCATGAAGCAAGCAGGTGGGAGGCTTGGATTTCCCCAGAAATTCCTCACACCCTGGCTAGGCCTAGGCCTCCCCTCAAGGCTACAAAGTTTCTATTAAAGAAGATAAATAAATCTTAACAAAAATGGTGGCAGCCACGGAGCTGGAGAGAGCAGGAGGCTAGGGTTGCCCCCCGGCGATAGAGGAAGCCAAGCTTCCGTAGTCCTGGCCTGTCTTGGCCTCTGCTTAAGGCTACAAAGTTGCAATTATAGAAGATAAATAAATCCCAACAAATGGCTGCTGCCAGAGTGAGCAGGAGGCTTGGCTCCGCTCCAGGGCACAAAGTTTCAATGTAAAAGAAAATAAATCCCAGATACCAGGGTCTCTGCTTGGGTCACCAGGAGGCGTGGCCTGCCTGCAAACCACCACAGGCCCCTCTCCCAGGCCGCCCCATGCCCCAAGGGAATCCCCACACTGATCCAGGACACCTTCAGGGCAAACCAGCTGGCCCCCACCCATGCACCAGGCCTCTATCATATCTAATAAAAGAGTAATATGCAGATTGACCATCATTCCAACACAAGATGATTGCCCCCCTGTGGTCAAAGATCCTGCCCCCATGTGGACACAAGATGGCCCTACAAGATGGCCAGCAGGGGAGGGCAGTTGGGAGGGAGCAGGCCTGTAAGGGGGGGCAGTTGGGGGTGATCAAGCCTGCAGAAGAGGGCTGTTAGGGGTGACCAGACCCGCAGAGGAGGAAAGTTGAGGGCGACTGGGCCCGCAGGGAAGGGCAGTTGTGGGGGACCCAGGCCTGCAGGGGAGTGGTTAGGGGGTGATCAGACTGTCAGGCAGAAGTGATTAGGGGCAATCAGGAAAGCAGGCAGGTGAGCAGTTGGAAGCTAGCAGTCCTGGATTATTAAAGGAATGTACAACTGCCCATTTAGGCCTGATCCCAGTGGCTTCCCAGATTGGAGAGGGTGCAGGCTGGGCTGAGCGCCCCACCCCCACCCCCATGTACGAATTTTGTGCACTGAGCCTCTAGTGCTAAATAAAGGTCTTTAAGCTAGTAACACAAGGTGTTATAAACTACTGTTTTCCAAAGCGAGAGTCTCTGGATCCCTGAGAAGGGACAGCAGGACCTTCATTTTAACAAGCTCCCAAGAAAAACAAACAAAAAATAAAACCAAAACAATGACACACAAATAGATGACCAGTGAATGCCTAGGAATTCCCAACAACAGTGGTACCAACACCAGGTCTAACAGAGAGCAGTAAAGACCACATGTTACATGGTAATATGAAACAATCAGTAAGCTTCCAGCAAGTGTCTGGCTACACTCGAAAGGCGGTGGCGAGGGAAAATGGAAAAACAAAGTGTTCCCACAGTAACAGGGGTCAGGAAAATCTCAAATGCCAAGGCAGAAAAAGCTGTTCAAGTTATGTACCAATCACAAAAGGCACAAGCAAATCAGGAAATCCACTCATTTCACTTTCACACCTTCGGTGTCACCCAACATCAGAGTGCTCTACTTCCACTCTTGCGATGGAATGGCCAATTTTCTGCCACAGGCTCTGCGACAGCCTGAGCCTTCACCATTTGCACTGCATATGACTTGCAAAGCTGTGATAACAATGCCTTCTAGAACATTTCAAACCCCAAGTCTGTACGCAAAGTAAGACCTAGCATCTCAGATCTAGGTTTCCTAAACTGAGCACACCTAGTTCCCATGCTCAGCTGTCTTAGAGCCATTGGGGCCAGTGGACAGATTAACATTGTTTCATGACAATGACCAACTATGAGACTTCCCAGTTCTCAGGTTTGGCTATAAGTATTAACTTAACGAAGCTATTAAGAATGGAAAAATGTAATGTCCTGTTTTCCAGGCTAACTGGCTGTGACACATCACGTGATAAAGTAGTTGTACCCAACAATATGGCTGACAGCAAGAGGGACTCAAATTCTGATTTTGAGAGTCTAACAGCTCAGGTGGAAGTTTAAAAATGTATATCCATGCCGGGCTGCTGTGGTTCAGTTGGTTGAGCATCATCCTATGCACTGAAATGTCGTTGGTTCAACTGTCCTGATCGATTCCTGGTCAGGGCACATACATACCTAGATTGCAGATTTAATCCCCAGGTCAGGGTGAGTACAGGAGGCAACCAATCGATGTTTCCCTCATAGCAATGTTATTTCTCTTTCCCACTCCCTCTCTCAAATCAATAAAAATATATTTTAAAAATAAATAAATACAAATGCATATCTATCTATCACACTGAGAAACTTAGAGGAAAAAAGACTTGATATTTTATGAGCCTACAGAGGAAGCCATTTTCTCCTATACCTAGATGAAAAACAAGAAATGGAATCACCTAGAAAAACAAGTTCCTTAGAGAACTAACGTTCCACAAAATAAAACAAAAACCCAGAACATCTTTAGACACACTTTCTTAACTGATTTTATCAGTTTTATCTACAAGACCTTAAAGACAGGTGAAAACAGTGACATTTGTCATTGTGCTGATCAGACCCCAGTAACAAAGTCAGCCTTCTGTGATCCTTAAAAAGCCTTTTGTTCCTGTTGCTTTGAGTGAGGCTTTTAAGATGGGTGGCCATGCCCTAGCACAGCGGTCGGCAAACTGCGGCTCTGTTGACTGAGTTTGCAGACCGCTGCCCTAGCGGGTTCGACTCAGTGGAAAGAGCGTCAGCTCACAGAGTGAAGGCCCCCAGGCTAGACTCCAGCCAAGGGCATGTGCCTTGGCTGTAGGTTGGATCCCAGTCAGGGTAAGAGCAGAGGAAACCAATCCATGTGTCTCTTTCACATCAATGTTTCTCTGTCTGTCTCTCCCTCCCACTCTCCCTAAAAATCAATAGAAAAATACCATCAGGCCGAAACCGGGTTGTCTCAGTGGATAGAGCGTCGAACTGTGGGTTGAAAGGTCCCAGGTTCGATTCCAGTCAAGGGCATGTACCTTGGCTGTGGGCACATTCCCAGTAGGGGGTGTGCAGGAGGCGGCTGATCGATGTTTCTCTCTCATCGTTGTTTCTGACTTTCTGTCCTTCTCCCTTCCTCCCTGTAAAAAAATCAATAAAACATATTTTTTTTAAATATCCTCAGGTGGCCGAGACCGGTTTGGCTCAGTGGATAGAGCGTCGGACTACGGACTAAAGGGTCCCGGGTTCGATTCCGGCAAGGGCATGTACCTTGGCTGCGGGCACATCCCCAGTGGGGGGCGTTCAGGTGGCAGCTGATTGATGTCTCTCTCTCATTGATGTTTCTGACTTTCTATCCCTCTCCCTTCTGCTCCGTAAAAAATCAATAAAATATATTTTAAAAAAATAAATAAATGAATAAATAAAAATATCCTCAGGTGAGAATTAACTACAAAAAATATTGTTGGCCATGCTGACAATAGTTGACTCTACAGAATTCCCCATAATAGTCTCCTTGCTGTCTCAGGGTCTCTTTACCAACACTGACTGACTCTTTACCCTCACTACAAGTCAATGCTATCACAGGAAGAAGGAACAGAGGGAGCTGAGACATTACAGTTGCGTACTTACTGCCATCATTTCCTAAAATAGCTAAATTCACCAAACTACTAACTAGGTGTGAACAAAAAAAGCTATCAGAATGGGCTCAACACACTGGTGATTACCCCAGCCATCAACACAACCCAATGTACAGTACTCATCACTCAGTATCTCTGATGGAATTTGATATTGAAAAGTATCCGAATTTTGCACCAGAAGTTTTAAGTCCTAGTTAGTGATCCCACTCACTCAGCCTCTAACCACCATGTAGGGGCATCGTGTCCCCAGATGAAAAGCGGCTGGACTAGAAACACCATCAGCACTAAAATGCTGGGATTTGGGGAGATACTCACTCTGCGGACAGGTGTGAGGGTGGGGAAGGTACCGGGACCGTTGTGCTGATTTTTGGAAGCACACCACCCTTCAGGTGAGCTAGTAGGAGAGGAAGAACTGAGGGAAGAATGGCTGAGAACAGAGTCTTCTCCATGGCTAGACTCTAACGCTTCCGTCCGGGAGGGCGTGCTCTGGTCCAGAGGGACGGTCAGAGACTGGGCTCCAGGTTTTATGCTCAGGATGTCCTGCAAGAGCACCACGGGCACCTTCCCTTTGAACAAGATGCCTCCAGCTTCGCTCCAACCGTCCTGGTCCTTCTCTGAGCATGTTCTTGGATCATCTGTCAACTTGGGGCGGCTCTGAGATGCTTCCGGCGCGCCTCCTCTCCTCTCTGTGCCCGCTGAGCCAGCACCCTCCTGCTCTGTTTTGCATGGAATGTCTAAAAGGGTCTCTTCGGAAAATGTTAGCTCGTCCTTCTGACTAGCTTTTGGCAGCTCCCCCTCATCTCCAGCTTCTTCTCTGACCCTATTTACAGCCTCCTCCAAGGAGGGACAGGCTGCAGAATTTAGTTTATTGTAGGCTAAAATGTTGTCTGGTTGGTCACTTGAGTCCTCTGTCAAATCAATGATGACTGTGGTCTCGCCAATACTGGTTTTGACTCTACTTTTTAAAAAGTTATCTAAGGGACCCTTCCCATTGACAAGTTTTGGTCTAAAATCTATGTCAGAACCCATATGAAAATTGTTCTCCAAGTTGTCCAAAGAAGTTTCTACATCGGGGACTTGACTTTGTGCAGGAGCACTTGGAAAGCTGCTTGTGTTGTTCGATCCGTCCTTGGTTTTCTCCTTTGGGGCAAGATTCAGGCGCTTGAAGGGCAGACGAGCTGAAATAAAAGACAGAAGAAGACCATTCTTACAGTGAAAGTGTGCAGAGTGCCAAAACTGGTTTGGCTCAGTGGACAGAGCATCAGCCTGTGGACTGAAGGGTCCCGGGTTCAATTCTGGTCAAGGTCATGTACCTTGGCTGCAGGCACATCCCCAGTAGGGGGTGTGCAAGAAGCAGCTGATCGATGTTTCTCTCTCATTGATGTTTCTGACTTTCTATCCTTCTCCCTTCCTCTCTGTGAAAAATCAATAAAATATATATACTTTTTAAAAAAAGTGTGCAGAGTGACAATTGATCAATACTTTAACATTACATATGCTCAAAATGATCCAGCCTTGCTGTGTGTGTGTGTGTGTGTGTGGGTGTGTGTGTGTGTATGTGCGCGTGTGCGTATCTTTTCATAATTTTACAGTCTATAAAGCAATTATGTCCTTGGGTCCTATGTTTTGTCCCTAATCTTTTATTTCTTTAATATATTTTATTGATTTTTTTACAGAGAGGAAGGGAGAGGGATAGAAAGTCAGAAACATCCATGAGAGAGAAACATTGATCAGCTGCCTCTTGCACACCCCCCGCAGCCAAGGTACATGCCCTTGACCAGAATTGAACCTGGGACCTTTCAGTCTGCAGGCTGACGCTCTATCCACTGAGCCAAACCAGTTTCGGCTGCCCCTAATCTTTTAACCTCAGGAGACTATTGCCCTAAGCACAATTCCTACCACCACCAAACTTGCTGTCAGTTGCCAGAGGAGAAGGCAAACTGTTGCAGGAGGAAACTATATACCAAATTTTAAAAGCCAGAAACTATGGTTTTTAATACAATCCAGCCACTAATCTGGCCTCAGTGTAAGTGCACTCCTTTTTTACACAAAAGGATTTGGGGACATTTACCTTCCTGCACAATGGTTCAACTGGGGCAGCTGTGCCCTCTAGGACAGTGGTTGCCAATGGGTGGCCCATGGACCACTAGTGGTCCGTGAGGTCCAAAAGGTTGGCGACCACTGCTCTAGGGAACATCTAGCAATGTCTGGTTGTTATGACTTGGGGGAAGAGATCAGAGATACTACTAAACTCTACATATACAGGACGGTCCCCCACCCCTGAAAAATTATAAAATGGCAACAGGGGGGAAGTAGAGAAAGGCTGCTGTAAAGGCAGTGACTTCTGATTTATTCCTGGGAACTTAGGGAAACAGAGGTAAAATAAAATGGATTCCCAGGCTTCTCCCCTACTGCTAAGGACCCCAACAGAGGACCTCTGCTCAAGGGGAATTAAGAAATATAACTGAGGAAGGTCCAGGGGAAAGAAACCAAGATGGCAGCATAGGTAAACACCTAAACTGCTGCCTCGCAAAACAATTTCAAAACTGCAACTAAAAGACAAAGTGGACATCATTCGGAACCACAAGAAGGCTGGCTGAGTGGAAATTCTACAACTAGAAGGAAAGAGAAAAACACACTGAGTCTCAGAGGAGCTGCAGGAGGCAGAGGTACTGGGACACGCGTGTGGAGAGGACTGGCTACTGAGTGCTTGGCTGGCTTTCTCAAGAAGGAGGAAGACAAAAGCTCCCAACTGTGCTGAACTCCAGTTCTTAGCAAGACTCAGGGGACCCAGACTCATACGGGTTGAAACTGGACTGTCAGGAAAGAGAAAAGCACACTGAGACTCAGCAGAACTGCAGAAGGCAGAGGGACTGAGGCGTGAGGGCGGGCAACTGAGTACACGGCTGGCTTTCTCAAGCGGGAGGGATACAAAAGCTCCTGATTGCACTGGGGACCCAGACTCATTCAGGGAGAAACTGGACTGTCTGGCAACGGGCTAAACTCAAGGGCGGCTTTCCCTCAGAGGTGCTTGCAGCGATTACCATGGGGCATTGAGACAGGGCTGACAGGAAACCAATGCTGTCTGCTCTGCCCTGAAACTCAGTCCCATCCAAGCTGAGCACTGAGGCTTTTGCAAGTCTTATCTCATAAGGATGTCTCCAGCACAGAAGTTCTCTCAGCACAGACACAGCTGATCCTTACAGCCAATTGGCCTGGAGGTCAATTCCTCCCAGTGATACCAACAACAATCAAGGCTTAACTACAACAAGACTGTGCACACAGCCCACAAAGAGGTGCACCAAAAGTGTCCACCTCGGCTAAAACCGGTTTGGCTCAGTGGATGAAGCATCGGCCTGTGGACTGAGAGGTCTCAGATTCGATTCCGGTCAAGGGCATGTACTTTGCTGTAGGCACATCCTGGGTAGGGGGTGTGCAAAAGGCAGCTGATCGATGTTTCTCTCTCATCGATGTTTCTGACCTTCTATCCCTCTCCTTTCTTCTCTGTAAAAATCCATAAAATATATATATTTTTAAGAAGAGTGTCCACCTCAGGTAACTGGGGAGGCTGAGCCATTGGGTCATATAGGACACCTAGCACACAAAGCCACCCTATCAACTCAGGGAAGCAGCCAAAATGCGGAGAGAAAGAAACATATCACAAATAAAAGAAATGGAGGAAGGCAAACAACTGAATATAGAGTTCAAAACCATGGTTATAAGGTTTTTCAATAATTTTCTAGAAAAAGCGGGTAAATTTAGCAAGACTCTCAAGGATATGAAAAAGGACCAACTAGAAATTAAGCATGCACTGACTGAAATAAAAAATATTATAGAGATCTAACAGCAGACTAGAGGATTGTAAGAATCAAGTCAAAGATTTGAAATACAAAGAAATAAAAAACACTCAACCAGAAATGCAAAAAGAAAAAAGAATCCAAAAATATTAAGATAGTGTAAGAAGCCTCTGGGACAACTTCAAGCATACCAACCTCTGAATTATGGAGGTGCCAGAAGAAGAGAGCAAGATACTAAAAACCTATTTGAAGAAATAATGACAGAAAACTTCCCCCATCTGGTGAAAGAAATAGACTTATAAGTCCAGAAAGCACAAGGAACCCAAACAAAGGGAATCCAAAGAGGACCACACCAAGACACATTATAATTAAAATGCCAAGAGCAAAAGACAGAGAATATTAAAAGCAGTAAGAGAAAAACAGTTACCCACAAGGGAGCACCCATATGACTGTCAACGGATTTCTCAACAGAAACTATACAGGCCAGCCAAAACCAGTTTGACTCAGTGGATAGAGCCTCGGCCTGCAGATTGAAAGGTCCCAGATTCAATTTTGGTCAAGGGCATGTACCTTGGCTTCAGGCACCTCCCCAGTGGGGGGGTGGGGGGGGGGGGTTGCAAGGGGCAGCTGATAGATGTTTCTCTCTCATCGATGTTTCTGACTTTCTATCCCTCTCCCTTCCTCTCTGTAAAAATCAATAAAATATATTTTAAAAAAAGAAAAGAAACTATACAGGCCAAATGGGAATGGCAAGAAATATTCAAAGTGATGAATAACAAGATTACTCTACCCAACAAAGCTATCATTCAGAATTAAAGGGCAGATAAAGAGCTTCACAGATTAAAAAAAAAAAAAAAAAAGCTAAAGGAGTTCATCACCACCAAACCAGCATTATATGAAATGCTGAAAGGTATTCTTTAAGAGGAAGAAGAAAAAGGTAAAAATAAAAATTATGAACAACAAATATATATCTATCAACAAGAGAATTAAAAAAATCTGATGAACAGAAGAAACTGGTAAATATAATAGAATCAGTGGCATAGAAAGGGAGTAGAATGACAATTTTCGGGGGGAAAGGGGTGTGGGGGTGTACAAAAATCTTACACCTATGGATGAGGACAATGGGGGGGGGGTGTTAATGGCAGAGAGTGGTGTGGGAACTGGGTGGAGGGGAGCTATGGGGGGAAAAAAGAGTAACAACTGGCCAAACCGGTTTGGCTCAGTGGATAGAGCATCGGCCTGCGGACTGAAAGGTCCCGGGTTCGATTCCGGTCAAGGGCATGTACCTTGGCTGTGGGCACCTCCCCAGTTGGAGGTGTGCAAGAGGCAGCTGATCGATGTTTCTCTCTCATCGATGTTTCTGACTTTCTATCCCTCTCCCTTCCTCTCTGTGAAAAATCAATAAAATATATTTTTAAAAAAAAGAGAGTAACAACTGTAATAATCTGAATAATAAAGATTAAATTTTTTTAAAAAAGAAATATAATCGAGACAATGAAGGATATAAATTAGGAACAAATGTTAACCCATTCCCAGAAAGTTACCTTGTATTAACTTCTTGACTGGAAAAGCTGGTCTGTCTTTGCAATCCATTACTGTGAATAAAAGTGTCAAAGGATATGTTATTAAATGGTGGGAATAATGAAAGTAAATACATAAATAGCACCTACTATATACAAAGTGGTTAGAGTGGGAGTGACTTTGCCCCCTCACCCTGAGGAACTGGTAATGTCTAGGAACACTTTTGGTTGCCACGACTTGGGGGAAGGTTGCCACTCATATCTAGTGGATGGAAGAGAGGGATAGTACTGAATATCCTATAATACACAGTATGCACAGTGTGGCCCACCACGACTAAGAATTATATGGCCTAAAATGTTAGTAAGTTAAGAAATCCTGCCTGTATACTGTCACACCTCCTTGGTTTATTTTCCTCGTGGCATTAATCACTCTGAAATCTACACTGTTTATGATGTCTCCTCCTACAGAATGCTGGCTCTAGGATGGCAGGAAGACTTGTTCTACACTGTACCCAGAGCCCCTAACTCAGGACCTGGCACATAGGGGGAAAGCAATGAAGAGCAACAATGAAGAGGGGAATAGTAGAGGAAGAGATAAAAGAAAACACTGTATCATCCAAGTTACTATTAATAGGAACTCAAAACATCCACTTTCAATCCAACCAGCTCCATGAAATTAAAATAGGGTTGCCGAGACCGGTTTGGCTCAGTGGATAGAGCGTCGGACTGCGGACTGTGGGGTCCCGGGTTCGATTCCGGCAAGGGCATGTACCTTGGCTGCGGGCACATCCCCAGTGGGGGGCGTGCAAGAGGCAGCTGATCGATGTCTCTCTCTCATCGATGTTTCTGACTTTCTATCCCTCTCCCTTCCTCTCTGTAAAAAAAAATCAATAAAATATATTTAAAAAATAATAATAATAAATAAAATAAAATAGGGTTGCCGAAACCGGTTTGGCTCGGTGGTTAGAGCGTCGGCCTGCGGACTGAAAGGTCCCAGGTTCCATTCCGGTCAAGGGCATGTACCTTGGTTGCGGGCACATCCCCAGTGTGCAGGAAGCAGCTGATCGATGTTTCTAGCTTTCTGTCTCCCTCCCTTCCTCTCTGTAAAAAATCAATAAAATATATATTTTTTAAAAAATAGAATAGGGTTTATTTTCTTTTAAAATAGAGTTTATGGCGTAGCTGGTTTGTTTGGGTCAGTAGATAGCCTGCAGACTGAAATGTCCCGGGTTCAATTCTGGTCAAGGGCACAGACTTGTCTGTGGGTTGTTGGTTCAATCCCCAGTAGGGAGTATACAGGAGGCAGATAATCAATGATTATCTCTCATCATTGATGTTTCTATCTCTCTCCTTCTCCCTTCCTCTCTGAAATCAATAAAAATATATTAAAAAAATAAATAAGAGTTTCTGAAGGTAATACAACTTAAAGCATTTTGAGCTGGCCAGGCAGGAGCTGAAGCACTGTCAAAATATAATAAAGGAAGCTCTGGCCAGTGGGGCTCAGTTGATTGGAGTGTCATACTGTACACGGAAAGGTGATGGGTTCGATTCCCAGTCAGGCACATACACAGGTTGCAGGTTCGAGCCCCAGTTGGGGTGTGTGCCAGGATTTATGTTTCTCTCTTACATGGATGTTTATCTCTCTCTTCCTCCCTTCCTCTCTCTAAAACCGGTAATAATAATAATGATGAAAAGTTTACCTGCACCAATAAAAATCTCAAGAAAATCATCTAACAATATTAAAAACGATGCAAAAATGACCGTATCTTTAAACATAACTTTAGAAACTCATACCTGCCATGAGGTCTGGCTTGGGAAAATCTAGGTTATTTTGGGCAATCTATGTAAGTTTTATAAAAGATACATACAAGTGAATACTTTTGCTTTTAAATACATTTTATTGATTTTTTACAGAGAGGAAGGGAGATGGATAGAAAGTCAGAAACACTGAATAGCTGCCTCTTGCACACCCCCCACCGGGGATGTGCCCATAACCAAGGTATATGTCCTTGACTGAAATCAAACCTGGGACCTTTCAGTATGCTGGCCGAGGCTCTATCCACTGAGCCAAACCGGTTTCGGCCTAAGTGAATACTTTCTAAAAGCAGACCACGGCTTTCTGAAAAACTCAGCTGTCCATAGATGAAACTTGCCCTCCCTCCTCCCAAGCTTGAAATACAAGGTACCCAGAAGACTCACACTTCCTTTCTACCCATTCCAAGACAATCTCTCAAATTTTCAGTTACCAAAAATATGGATTTCCATTCCCTCCGCCTCAAGTGAAGAATACATAATCTTTAGCCACTTAAATTTATTTTTAGGACAATCACAAGGATTTAATGGTGTGGTCCTGAGTCACTAGCTTTGATGCAAGTGGAACAGAAGTGATGTGGGCCAGAAGGAAGCTCAGGTCAACCTAAAAAGCCACCCCACCCAGGAATCCAGACTGTTCAAAGATACACGCACAATTAACACACGCTTAAGTATAAACTCACCACTGCTCTTTATTCTGATATTATATCCCTTGTAATTCTACTTGGCCTTAAAATACCCCTTCCTTTTATAATAGTATGGTCATAGCAGGTGATGATCTTTTTGCTTTTTAATTAAACAACCTTACTTAATTATATGAATTTTACTTTGTGAAATTCCCAAATCTGGAAACAATTAGAGCATGGTTCTGTCCTCCCACCCCCACCCTTGGCAATACATAGATACATTTGGTTGTCACAACTGGGGAGGAGTTACTATTGGCATCAAATGTAGGCAAGGGATGCCGCTTGACACCCTCAAGTGCATAGGAGGGCCCCAAATGTCAATAGTGCTGAGGTTGAGAAACCCTAAATGTCTTGTTGATGTCCCTAACAATTCTTCATTCAGTGAACCAAAACATAGGCATCTACTACGTGCCAAGAGTTGGTGATAAAATAGGAGTCAAGGTGGTCAGAGGGCAAGCTAGTCTTTGGTTCATCACCCTGTTTCCGGGGCCTGCTCGGTACTAGAAACCCCCATCCCAAGACACTGCATATCCAGCAAGATGAGAAGGCGGGAGTTCCAGCTTCCTGACAATCCCCACCGTCCAGGCCCCTTACCTAGACTTGCCCTGACCATCTGACACAACTGTTATGGTCTCTGAGCCCATGTGACCACGGATATCAGTTTCCCCAACCGTCCAGAGGGTGGCTGCAGGGTCCAACTTGCTCAGAGGACACAAACCCAACCTGCAGACCTGGCCCTTTCGCCTCCCTGGGTCTGTTTCCTCTCCGGGCCACAATGACCGCAGAGGGTCCCGGAGGAGTGAATTTAACGCAAAAAACACGGTGGGAAATGGTCGCTGCCGCAACAATAACCTCAAGGAGAGCGCCCTTTGGATCGCAAGGCCCTTCATCGGGATTGTAACGACCCCACCAACCGAATATCAGGCTCAAAGAGGCGTCTTGGGGCAGGGAGGCCCGTCTGTCCCCAGCCACTAAATCGGCCCATAAGGGCCGCTCGCCGCGCCCCCACTACCCCGCCGCGCGAGCCCGAACCGACCTGCGGACGATCCCCTGGCGCCCGGAGCCCCGCACTCCGGCTGCTCCAACATCGTCCCGGAAGCGGCTCGAGGTTCCGTCGGGCAACGGAGGCGCGGGCTACGCTGCGGCGGCGGCTCCAGCTGGCCCTCCCGCCCGCGCCGCTCCTGCCGCGGCCGCCGCGCTCGTATTTGGCGGGAACCGCGGCGACCCCCGCAGCCCGTGCGCCGATTGGACAAGATGGCATCACGTGAGGTCCCGCCTCGGGAAATGGGGAGGGCAGGAAGTATCCTCGCGAGATCCGTAGCTTCCATTCCTCCCAAAGCTCCCCTATTGATATTCCCGCGGAGAAGCGGGCTTTCTCTGGGCGGACCGTGGGAAGAAGGTGTTCTGCGATTGGGGGTGGGAGGTGTCAAGCCAAAATATCAACACTGTGATTGGCTAAGTGCGTGGGACTTAGCAGGAGGGCGGTCCAAGGCTCTACGTCATGACGAAACGTTTTACGTAGGTTGCCGGTGACAACCTGAAACTGCAATTTAGGTGAAGATTGAAGTTGAGTTTATTCTATTTGGACATCGGCTGAATATAACAACACCAATTAAACCTACAAATTACTGCTCCTCCCCCCCCCGGTGGTCCAATTCCCAGTCAGGGCACATGCCGGGGTTGCGGGCTGGATCCCCAGTCGGGGGCGTGCAGGAAGCAGCCTATACCATCTATTTTTCTATTTTCATCCCTCTCACTTTCTCTCTCTCTAAAAAACAATAAAAACACATTTTTTAAAAAGATTATAAATTACTTTTTATATGAACAAAAATAAAATAAAATCTGGTCAGCATTTGATATGCGCTAAACATATTCAGAGGGAATGAATGAAATAGATGTTTCTGGTTTAATTCTCAGGGTTTTTGCACACGCTGTTTCTTGCCTAGAAAACTCTGCACCTCTTTTCCTGGCTAATTTCCACCCAACTTTCAGATCTTAGACTGACACCCCAACAAGAAGTGCCTACAATTTTTTTTTTTTTAATATGGAACACTTCACGAATTTGTGCGTCATCTGCGCAGGGGCCATGCTAATCCTCTCTGTATCGTTCCAATTTTAGTATATGTGCTGCCAAAGCGAGAACAACTTTTTTTTTTTTTTTAGCAACTACAGCTTATTATATTCTGGCAGTAGCAATGATTTAGACCAGTGGATCACTCTTGAGGCTGCCCATCATTATTACCTGGGTGTTTTTTCTAACCATTCATAATAATCCCTTCAGGATCTTCAGGGGCTTGCATACTCTGAAACAATCCTCTGATCTAGTCCAGTACCTTCTGTTCAGGCATTTGGAAACTTCCAGTAACTTTTTGGTGCAGAAAATTACCCAAATCTGTCAGAGATTTCAGCACTGCACCTACAAGCACTTTAGCTCTAGTCACTTTCTTGTTCCTCTATTTGGATTCATTTACTCATTCTCACTCATTATTAATTGCCAATTTATTCAATACATTTTCTGATTTATTTATTTATTTATTTTAACATATGGCAAAATTTTGTCACATTATCCAAGAATCTATGGGTGACATAAAGTGAGGATATACTATAATTGATTGAAAGCCTTCCCTCCCTGCCCTGACAATCTCTAGGTCACTTTTTCCACTTGTAGATCTTCTGTGCCACCCTCAGGAAGATGGCTGGGGGCAGGGGCAGCGAGCACTACTCGATGAGACCCAGAAGGCGGCTGTAACTGTCTTCCTCATATTGCATAAACACGGCCTGCAGATTCAGCTCCTCATAGAGTGCCTTCACTCGGGCCACCTTCTCGGCCTCCTTCTGTCCATAATTCTCCTGCAGGATCTGGCGCTGTTCTGGAGAGGCCCGCTGTAGACACTGTACCACCAGCCAGATGCATTTGTTGTCCTGGATGTCAGTGCCAATCTTGACTGTCACACTGGAGTCCCCAAAGAGGTCAAGGTAATCATCCTGGATCTGAAAGAGCTCTCCTATCTCCAGCAGGATCTTCTTGGCATTGGCATGTTCCTTCTCCCCATCAATGCCTGCCATATACATCGCAGCAGCTACAGGAAGGTAGAAGGAGTAGAAAGCTGTCTTATACTTGACAATAGATTTGTACCTCTTTTCAGTGAATCTGCCAAGATCCACGTTGCCCTGCGGGGCTGTGATGAGGTCCAGGGTCTGTCCAATCTCAGTCTGATAGGAAGTCTGCAGGAAGAGTTCCGTCAGGTTCAGGTAATAGGGCTGCTCCCCAGCAGTAGAGCTTCAGCAGTCGGTAGATGCAAGCTTCCAGGAGAAGAGCATCATTCACGGCATCCAAACCAATGCCTGGCTTTTTATACCAGCACATCTGCCCCTGTCGGGTGAGGGACATCCATAATGTCATCTGATCCCAGCAAGAACGCTTGGAGCAATTCCACACACCAGCCCACAGTCATGGCCCGCTGGAGACTGTCAGCATCCTGCTTGCTTGGTTCCACCAGATCCTGGAAAGTTATCAGCACCGTCATGCCCCGTTGGTACTTCCCTCCAATGACGTTGTACTCCAGGAGCTCCTTAAGCCAGGCAATAGCATCTCCTGTTTCTGGGTACTCCAGGTCATCCTCGGTCAGCACCTTGACAATCTGGGAGAAGTGCTGGATGAAATTCTGCCTTTTTTGATCATAAACATCCAATTTCTGTTCTCCATTCATTCTGAGGGAGGAATAAGGTACTCTGTTCCAGGATGCCGGTTCCCTACATTTTCTGTTTTAAATTTTTTTTTTTTTTGGTAAATCTTCACCCAAGGATTGACAAAAATATTTTCCAAGGATTTTTAGAGAGAGTGGGAGAGGAAGAGAGAGAGAGAGAGAGAGAGAGAGAGAGAGAGAGAGAGAGAGAGAGAGAAACATGATTGTGAGAGAGACACATCAGTTGGTTACCTTACACACACACCCAATAGGGGCTAGGGATCTAGCCTGCAATGGAGATACAGAAATGGAACCCGGGACCCTTTAGTCAGCGGGTGGTTGCTCTAATTACTGAGCCAAACTGGCTAGGGCTCAAACATTTTCATTAATAAGAATTGATTTTAGCCGAGATCGGTTTGGCTCAATGGATAGAGCATCGGACTGCGGACTGAAGGGTCCTGGGTTAGATTCCGGTCAAGGGCATGTACCTTGGCTGCGGGCACATCCCCAGTGGGGGGCGTGCAGGAGGCGGCTGATCGATGTTTCTCTCTCATCAATGTTTTTGACTTTCTATCCCTCTCCCTTCCGCTCTGTAAAAAATCAATAAAATATATATTTTTAAAAAAGAATTGATTTTAAGTCATTATCAATATGCCCTGGCCAGTGTGTCCAATGGTTAGAGTATCCGCCCATGCATGGAAGGGTCGAGGGTAGGATACTGGGTCAAGGGCAGCTACCTGGGTGGCAAATTCGCTCCTCAGAAAGGAACCAATCGAAGTGTCTCTTTCACATGAATATTCTCTGTCTTTCTCTCATCCTCCTTCCCTTGCACTCACTCTCTGAAAAGCAATGAAAAAGAAATATCCTCAGGTGAGGATTTAAAAAAAAAAAGTCACTATTAATAAACATGTTGAATCCAGGAAGGTTTACTGGAAGAGGCAATATTCCAAGCAAATTCCTCTTTAATAGACAAAACAATGGGGAGAAATATTAGGGAAGAATGTGCAAGATAGAACATTATTAGCAAAGGCCCACAGCAACAGGTATCCTGAACTGTAGAAGAAGAAGAGAGGCCCCAAATCAGAGGGTGGATGGGAGCCTAATTACGAAGTTGGGAGTGTATTCTGAGGGCAGTAGGTGAGCTTTAAACGGGGAACCGTGATCTGAATCCTGTTACAAAAGCATCTTTCTGGCCTCCGAATAAGGTATAAATTGGAGAGAAAAACCGGAAGATGGGCACAACAGAGTGGAAGTTGGTGGGATGGTTTGGTCAGGGCGGAGGACAGTGGAGATAGTGGAAAGGAGATAGAAGCAACACCCTGATGTCTGACTTGGGCAACTGATTGGATGAACACGGGGTGAAAGGACAAAGCAAAACTGGCTGTCCTCTATCTTGCAGAGCTGGTCAGCATGATCCCCTCCTCCCCTGATGGGAGTGACCACGGGAGAACCAGGAATGTCCTAACTCCCCCAACCACTGTCCTTGAGCGGACCAATGAAGTTACGGGAGCAGCTTAGGTCCTGATAAGGTCATATCACAAAGATGCTCCCCCTGTGTTGCTACTGACTGACCATTCAGGGGACAGTAGCGAACGGCTTTGATCTCAGAATATGAAACCCTAACCAAAGTGACCAATCTCTGTAACTCACACAACTCTCCTAGCCCCACCCAAATGACCGGTCCTTATAACCTTTGTCTCCCCAAGCTCTAGCTCTCTCTGGTCCCACCGCTGTGCTGGTGGGGGGCTGTGAGAGCCGAGCCCAGGCTCGAATAAAGACTCTTTTGCTTTTGCATCGGAGGGCTCCCTGGTGGTCTCTGGGGATCTTGAAATCTGGGCATAACAGGGGCAGGGCTCTGGGTAGGATGGTAAGGACTAAACGACTCGCATGGTGGAATTCGGTATAGCTGAGATTAGTAAACAGTTATCTGGAGCTTTATAAACAGTCTCCCAACCTCTCCAGAAAGTGAAGTTTAAGCGCCTTTCCCAAGGCGCTTCTAGGGGTCGCTGCAGCCGCCCTGGCCACTCTAGACTCTCCCCGGGCCACTCGCTGGCAGAAGCGGCCGCTCCTGAGACAGACGAAGTGCGCGTGCGCTGTCCGGCTGGCAGGGCGCGTGCGCGTGCTCAGACCCGGCCGGCGCCGGAAGTGTGCGGTTGCCATGTAATATCCTGGCCGCGCGGGCGCGAGAGGTGCTGAGGCTGCGGCCGGGCGGGCGCGGAGCTGGCGTGAAGGCTGCGGAGGCGGTGCCGACGGGACCAGCTGAAGCGCGCGGGGGCTCGGCGGCGCCCGGGAGCCTGTCGCTTGCGCTGTTTCTCGCTGGGTCCCAACGGGAAGTCCGACGGCGGAAGGCAGAATGTCGGTGGCGGGGCTGAAGAAGCAGTTCTACAAGGCAAGCCAGGTGAGCGGAGGGCGAGCTCCTGGACCCGGACTTCCCGGAATGAGGGGCCAGGCTAGGCCCGGCTCTGGTTCGGGAGGGGGCCGGGGACACCAAGGGGGTGGCGTTGGCGCGTGTTCCTCGCAGGGTGGGGAGAGTCCAGGAAGGCCAGGGGCTTCGTGCGAGGTGGTCCAGATCCTGCCCGCCTTGTGGGCAACAGTCTCCTTGAGAAGGGTGGATAGACCCCAGAGAGGGCCCCAGAGGTTGATCTGGGATGTGGATCCCACCCCCTTCCCTCCCCTCCAAAAGGGCAGGGACGGGGAAAGACAAAGGGAAGAAACAGGACTCTTGCCAGCTAGTCCAGGGAGAGGAAAAATTTGTGTCTAGATCAATTCTTTAAAATCAACAACAGAAACCCTTTGGATCGGTCCGGTACAAAGTTGAAAGGGTAAAAAGTCAGTTCCTCACTCCAGTCTGTCAGGCATTCAGACCATCTACCCTAAGACAAGGACTGTCACTGATGACTTATGTCTCTTTTCAAAGACATGTGTCCGCTTTTCCTTTAAAAACACACACAGGTAGTGTAGCATAGTCTACAGCAGGGGTGAGGAACCTTTTTCCTACCAGGGGCCATTTGAATATTTATAACATCATTCGCTTAATATAATTCACTTAAAATAAATTTATGTTGCTATGAAAAAAACTCCTGTAGTCGTTGAATTTGGAGTCCTCCCTGCAGGTGCCTTGGTAGGGCCGGATTAAATGATTTCTCCTACGGCTAGAAGTTCCCCACTCCTAGTCTACAGTCTCCTGTGTTCGTTGAGGGTTTTTTTGTTAAATGTGTCAAAATTCTCCACCTCAGGACACTCTCTGTTAGGAAGGGGTATTCTGGGCACTGTGGGATATTGAGCAACATCCCTGGCTCAAGGCCAGGAGCACCCCCAGGCATGACATCCACAAATGTCTCCAGTCCCTGCCAGTTGCCCCTGGAGAACCCCGTCTTCTCCCTGCCCCAGCGTTACTGCACTAGAACATTACCCCTAAAGCTTCTTGGATCTTCTTAGTAGATTTCTGGTATTCCATTCTATGAAGTGTACCATAATTCATTTAACCAGTCCTCTATTGGTTGTTTAGATTTTTTTTTCAGTAGGTTTCTGCTATGGTGAATAGAGACTATCTTTGCTTACAGAGGGGATTTGGATTTATAGGATAAATTCCCAGAAATGGAATGCTGAATCCAAAAATATATGTCTTACATGTAACCAATTATATAGGCTTTGTGGAAAGCTGGAGCAAGAAGCCAAAGATTCCTTGAATTCTGTTGGTCCCTGCATCCCAGATTATGAACCCTAGGTGTGCAGTTTGTGTGGATAGACTCCCTGGAGGACGGAGCGCTAATCTTAGGAATTGTTTGGGCCTTGTTGGTAAACCTGACTGTACTCCTGATTTGAAGAGCTCCATTGGGAGGAAAGAGAAACAAATTTCTAGTATCACACAGCTGGTATATATATATATATATATTTTAATCTTCACCCAAGGATATTTTTTCCATTGATTTTTGGAGAGAGTGGAATGGAGAGAGGGAGGGAGAGAGAAGCATCAATGTGAAAGAGATACATCCATTGGTTGCCTGTCATATGTGCTGCAAACGGGATGAGGATCAAACCTGCAACCCAGTACCACACCTTTGACCAGGAATCAAACCTGGGACCCTTCAGTGTGTGGGTTGATTCTCTAACCACTGATAACACCGGCCAGGCCACAGCTGGTATCTTATCCCTTAAGGGGAACAGTCAAAACCGTACTGGTTGTCTAGGGCTAAAGACATTTGGGGTCAGTCTGTAGACCCCAGATGAGAGCTAACTCCTCGAGGAGAAAAGATTTAATCTAGAGCAGAGGTAGGAAACATCCGGCCCTCTGGCCAAATCATTTGGTCTGACCCTGGCAAGGCAACCACAGGCGGGACTTGAAATTCAATAAATCTAGGAGTTTTTTCGTAGTAATATAAACTTATATTAAGTGAGTTGTATTAAGTGAATGATATTATAAATATCCAAATGGCCCTTGGCAGAACAAAGGTTCTCCACCCCTGATCTAGAGGGATTCTAGGATTGTTGTTGAGAGGACAGCCCTTTGCCCTAAAGGGATGAAATTAAGTGACCTGGCTCTAGGTTAGACCCTGCTCAGCATCAGCCATGGCATCAGGCCCCCATGTGCTTGACTGAAGTACCTGGGGAAGCTGCTCACTGTCTTGGGCCTGGTGTAGTTCGGACTGATGTCTCTATACGTCTTGGAAGAATTACAGGACTACTTTGTTTTCTCACATAGACTGGTCTCTGGAAAGCTCTCCCTACCCCACCCCCAGAGCCCATGCTGGTGGTCCATCCCATCCCAAATTAGCTGGGCCTCTCAGGCCAGCCACCAGAGCCTTTTCTCTCAGGGGGATGCCTACATTCACATCTGTGAGAAGTGCTTTGAAACCTGGAAAACACAATGCACTGTATATTAGTGGTTTGCATCAATTTATTATCTGAGGCCCAGCCCCAAAGAATTGCAGCAATGGCCATATCCTAATCTGAGAGCAATTCCATGTTAAATTGTGCTCTTAGGAATCACCCTGGCTGTGTTCCATTCTCTTCTGCAATAGTTTCCACAGTCCTCCAGCAATTCCATTGTTCATCTGACCTTGTCCAACTCTGTATGTTTCTTTTCTCAGCCTTAAGAACACTATCTTTCATCCTTTTCTGTGCCCTCAGAATAGGGTTGAAAAGTAAAGTAGTAATAATTAATATTTATTGAATTCTCAGTGTGAATTGACAATATGCTTTAAACCATTTGATCTCAACTGGTCTCACTTTTCTGGCCTAAGGATAAACATATTCCATTTTTTACATAAAAAGATTTGTGGACATTTATCTTTCTGTTGAGAACAGTGTTTTTCAAGCAGGGCCACGTCCACCCTCCAGGGGACATTAGCAATATTGGGAGACATGTTGGTTGTCACAACTTGGAGTGGTACTGGTCTCTAGTGGGAGGAGGCCTGGGATGCTGCTCAGCTCCCTACAGTGCACTGGGCAGGCCCACACACCAAGAATTCCTGGACCCAGATGTTAGTGCTGAAGCTGAGAGCCCTGCTTTAAGGTTTGAGAAAAGTGAGGATAATTATACAACCTCCCCCCGCCCCTCATCACTTTGGGGCCATTCTTGTGGTAGCTGCCTGCTTTTCTCAGTTTTTAAAACATAGATAACCACATATACACAGATGGGCATGTATATAAAATTCATCCAGTTCCCAAATCTTTAGAACTCCAGTGTCTTTGGTATCTGCTGTTTTAAAGAAGGAATAAGTTTGCATCATTGCTTCTCAGCCAGGAGTGACTAACACTGGCTTCTTTCATCTCCTCCCATGCACCTTCCTGGGAACATTTAGCAATGTCTGAGACATGTTTGAGTTATCACTACTTGGGGAGAGGGTGCTACTGGCATCAAGTGGGTAGAGAGGTCAGGGATGGTTGCTAAACATCCTACAATGCACAGGACAGCCTTCCCCACAACAAAACATTATCTGGCCCAAATGTCAGTAGCACCAAGATTGGGAAATCCTGCTTTGAAACAGGTTCTTGATTTCAAAGGCTTATAACAGTGTAATTTCTAAATTGAGAAATAGAAGCCATGTGGATACTGAGAGAGAGCTAGATTGGCTCCAGGAAAATAGAAGCCAGGTGTATGTGTGAGAGAGCTAGATTTGGTTCCAGGAATAGAGAAACTTGTTTTCTAGCAGGTGAGGCTATAATGTTAATTAAAATTTTCTAATTTCATTGATGATATTAGTAACAAACCAGTTACCAGTATAGGCACACCTGTTTTGTTGCACTTCAGAGATGTTGAATTTTTTACAAATTGAAGGCAAGCCCCCCCCCCTCACTCTCCACCCCATCCCAAACAAAAAGATTATGACTTGCTTTATTGTGGTGGTTTGGAACCCAACCCGCAGTATTTCCAAGATCTGCCTATATCTGGCAGTATGTTGGAAAATTCCACACCATTTCAATATCTTAGGTGAAAATTTTCAGGTCTTGTAAGAAAACCAGTTTGGGCTTGAGTGGGGGCTATGTGAGTTTTACTTCTCATTATGAATTGGCCACTGCCTGGGTCGCAGGCCTGGACTGAGGAAAGTTGAATAATCTATAGAGGAAAGCAGTAAAAATAAATAGGCATTTGCCCTGGGCATCATTTTGGTCCTCTCTGGCCTGCTTGTATCATGCCCATTCACTCAGTAGCTCTCTGATATTTAGGGGATGGTGCTTTTATATGCATATTTCTGGGAAACTGTAGAGGGTAAAGGAATTTTACTAGTGAGATCTAAACTTGAAAGTTCATTTCTCATTGTCATGTGTGTTTGGGTGACATTAATTTCCAGACCTATACTACTAACTGGTTTTCTGATAACTCTTGTGGCCGGGTTGTGGAGAGATCTGAAAGGGTAACAGGGATAGAGCTGGCAACTGCCTGGAATGCTGGCCTGACTTTTTTTTTTTCCCCCGAAAGGAGGGAGAGAGTTTGGATTGAAAGATGGATTTTGTCTAAGCTAGGAGGAAAATTCACAACTACTATATCCTATAGCTTTGAAGTTTGTTGGGTGCTTGCTAGCTTCACACACATATCCACAACCACTCTCACCCCCTTTGTGCCTAGGAGGAAAATTGAAATTCCTGGGGAGACATGGGGAACCTAGGACCCCAACCTATTAGAGTGTTTTTTGGAGATGTGGTCAGTGTTTAGAATGTCCACAGATACCATCTGCACCGACCAATTTCATAAATCTCAGTTTGTGAAATAATGCTTTTGATTTCCTAGCAGAGTGCTTGCTTGGCCTGTTAAGTAATAATGATGAAATGATCTTAAGATACAAAAATCTGGAACTTATAACCCCTTTACATCTCAACATGAATAAAGGTGTGAAACTCTTGGGCTGGGAAAGGTGACAGACAAGGTCTGGAGAGTGGGGTCCCTACCCCAGGTCCTTGATTTCAGCAGCTGTGGCTCAACTCCAGAAGACCATTTTTCCTGGAGTAGCAGGCATAGGATAGGTTTTGGGCTGTTGGGATGTCCACTTGTGGTTGGAACTGGAAGCCATGCTGCTGGCTCAATCTGTAAGAAGACCCTTGATTTAGCCTTGTCCCTGTGGGACCCTGGGTGGAGATGTTCTCATCCTGCTATGTCAGTGGACAGGCTGGGTCACTCCTCCCACTGCCTGGGTGGAGTAACTAGCCTGTTTTAGGCTGGGCAGGGGAAATACAAAAGAAGTTTTGAGACTATTCTTTACTAAAGGAATCAGGAATCACACCCACACCCCACTTCCCAGGTCTATCTGTAAAAGCAGGTTATCCTGTGTTGGCTGAGTGCCTCGGTTGGAGCTTTATCTTGTACACCAAAAGGTTGGTGAGGGCTCATACCTCGGTTGTAGGTTCTTCCCCAGTCAGGCACGTATAGAAGGCAACTGATTGATGTTTCTCTCTCACATTGATGTTTCTCTTTCTCTCTCCCTCTAAAATCAATAAAAACATATCCTCTGGTGAGGACTTAAAAAGAGCATGTTGCCCCAGCTGGTTTGGCTCAGTGGATAGAGTGTTGGCCTGTGAGCTTAAAGATCCCAGGTTCAATTCTGGTCAGAGCACATGCCTGGGTTGCAGGCTTCATCCCCAGTAGGAGGCATGCAGGAGACAGCCAGTCAATGATTCTCTCTTGTCACTGATGTTTCTCTCTCTCTTCCTCTCCCTTTCTCTCTAAAATCAATAAAAATAGGCTTTTTTAAAAAAGAGCATGTTGCCCTAACCTCTTTCACAGGACCCACTGTTCACAGTCACAGAGGCACTCTGTCACCATGCAGCATCCTGCCCATTCTTGTTATTAACATACCAGGACTAAGGGGTCATGGCATTCACATTCTGATTCCAACACTGTGACTGCTGATTATGAGGCTGAAAGTTCACCTCTGACTCAGAATCTTGTGTGTATTAAAGACCAGTTCAAAAGGAAGAGAAAAACACACACACAGTTCAGGTGCCATGGAATCTAATTACCCTGGGTGTGTTTTAAGGCAAATCCATAGGACACTTAATTATATTCCATATGCCAGTAATGACAGCCTGTGAGGTTAGGTGTTTTACAGTCTCTCCGTGTTCAATTTCAGAAATTGGGGGCTGTTGCATTTTTGAGACCCCAGAATTATCAAAGACTTAGCAATGAGCCAAGAAAATCCTGCTGTTCACCCCCCCACCTATCCACGTCTGAGGATGCTTAGTGCATTTGGAGCTGGAGCTCACCCTTTTGCAATTACGTAGTCCACATGTATGTATGTCTACTTTTTTCCTCAGAGGAAGAGCTTGTAGGTTGTGACCAGGCTTGCCATTTGCCTCTGACGAGTGTGTCCCTGGCCTTTGGTTAAAGGACATAGGCCAGATAGCTCTCTGCCTTGGCCCCTATCTCAGCCCTTCTCCTTTTCGGTGGTGCAAATATTTTAGAACTGATCCAGTCTGGAGAAACTTAGTTTTAAATTAGGGTGTGCAGCCAACTTCCTCTTTAGGATTTCAGAGGCAACTGCAAGTTTTAGCACTGGGGAGACTGGGTGAGCAGCCAGGAGGAAAGTCAAATGGTTTCTTTTTCAGAGGCCCTAGGTGGGGTGAGGTTTCTAAGCTTTAGAGGGAGGATATATTTACCGGTAATGCTGAAACTTTTAAGCCACAGGCCTCTTTGCCCCAGGAGTTGGGGAGCCCATTGAGGTGATTCTACACCCTGTGCTAAAGTCTTATTGGCCTTTTAATGTGCCTGGTGAAATGTTAGGGGTGCTTTGTTCCTGTTCTTTTTTAAAGCTGTCCCTGGAAAGCTGGATGAAAGAAAGTGTCAGAACGCGGCAGCAGCTGGCTTCTCTCTTCTCCCCCACCAATCCTCTCTCCCCCTCTCCCTCGTCTTTCACAGGGCTGGATTTGGCAGTTACTTCCCAGAAGGCAGCTTCCATCTTCCTTTTCTGCTAGCTCCTAGAAAAACCTGCTGACTGGGCTCTGAGAGTGGGTCAAACGGACACTCCAGCCAGCAGGAAAAGAGCTGTGTGATTTCCTCTGAATATCAGTGCAGTTTCCTCTGGTGGACCTGACTCAGCATCTGTACCCTGCCTGCTTTGGAAAGGGCTGCTGGGATTTCCACACCTGGGCATAAACGCCTCCGGTGGGCATCAGGCCTGGTGTATGAGACAGCCAGCCCGCTCAGCAGCCATAGTCTCGGCAGCGCTTGTTGTGACAGGAGATGCTGTCATAACCCAAGGGTGTGAGATGCCCGGTCTGCTGGGCAGCTCCTCCTGACCTTGGCCTGGTGAACATGAGTTCATCCTTGAATTGTCCCTCCAGCTTTTTCATCTGTTCCTTCATATCCCCTATCTCCCAGTTTCACGGACTCCTGTGCAGCAGCTTCTCAGTAGAGGACTGAAGTAGACGTGGGTGACTATTCTGTTATCCTTGTCACTGGATTATAAAATAAGCTCTTTAGAGTCATGGACCATGTTTTCTGCCCACTGCTGTGTGCCCAGGAACTCAGTAAATATTGCCCCGCACATGAATGGGCAGATGCTACAGCATGGGTTGGGAGAGTGCAAAAGTGGAAGCAGTCATGTCAGTATGTCTGGAAAAAGGGATGAATGGTAAGAAGGATGTCCCTGGCTGACCTGGGTGCAGTTTGAGCTCTAACCTGGCATTCAGGACCTTCTGGAGCCCCCCACCCTGGTCCCAGCTTCAATTCCCTCCCATCCCTTTCCAGGACCACACTCTAGGCCTACCAGTCTGCCTACCTAGTCGCCTGTACCTCCCCCTCCTGTTGAGGCAGTGCTCCTCTCCCAGCCTCCCTGGGGTCTCGCTGTTCACTTTCTGGTTGCCGTTAAAAGCCCAGTATATATCTTACTTTATCTTTACCATCTCCCTAACCACCCACTTCTCCACTCTCAGAGCATCTAGTGTGTTGGTCTCCCACACATGTGCCACATGCCAAGCACATCCTTGCATCAAATGTGCTTTTTCTTATCAGAGGCCAGTTCCTGAGTGAGTGGAGCTGCCTGAGGGACTATGACAAACTTCAGTACCTGGGTTATGGCTTGCTGACTATGTTGTCAGAAAAGCTGGGCTCCTTTTTTTAAATCCTTACCCGAGGATATGCTTTTCATTGATTTGGGGAGAGGGGGAGACATCAATGTAAAAGAAAATATTCAATTGTTTGCCTCTTGCCGCCCGCCCTGACCAGGGATAGAACTTGCAACCTGGATATGTGCCTTGAATGGGAATCGAACCTGAGACCCTTTGGTGCTTAGGACGTTGCTCCAACCAACTGAGCCACATAGGCCAGGGTGGTGGGCTCTTTCTTAGAGTGGGAGTTGGGGCTCCCACCTGGCTCCTGCTTAGGCCCTTTAAGAACCCCAGGGAAGTAAAGTGGCTGATGAGGCCTTGGAGGGAGGAGGGAGGCTCTATGGGGAAAGTCCAACTAATCTATCCTATATAATTCTATATAATCAAAGAGAAACATGCAAATTTGACCGTACCTTCGCTCCTGATTGACTATGCTACCAGCCAGTCAGGAGTGGTGGCGGGGCCAAGTGGCGCGAGTGCCGGGCCTCGGGGGTGGAGATGAAAAGGTGGTGGTGTCGGCGAGGGCCCAGCCCCCGGGTGTTGTGAGGGGAAGTGGTGGCAGGGAGCGCCTGGCCCCTGGGCGCTGTGAGCAGAAGTGTCGGCGAGCGCCCAGCCCCCTGGGCCAGGTGGTCGAAGGCAGCGGGAGCTGAGCTGTTGGACATCCCCTGAGGGCTCCCAGTATGTGAGAAGGGGCAGGTTGGGCTGAGGGACAGCCCACCCCCAGTGCACGAAAAGAGCCCACCAGCTCGTTTATTAACCTCAAATTTTGTGCACTGGGCTCCTAGTATATATATAAAAGCCTAAGTGACTGAACGACCAGTTGCTATGACGCACACTGACCAGCAGAGGACAGATGCTCAATGCTCAGGATTGGGTTCCCTCCTGTCTGGATCGGGCCTGCAGGGATTGTGCGAATCCTGCTATCCAACATCCCCTGAGGGTTTCTGGATTGCAAGAGGGCACAGGCCAGACCGAGGGACTCCCCCCCCCCCCCCCCCGTGCATGAATCCGTGCACTGGGCCTCTAGTTTAAAAATAAGAAATCAACCTCAAAGGTTTTCCCTTTGGCCTGCCTCCAGTGGCTGTGGTCGAGAGGGACTTGTACTTGGCTAGGCCAGAGGGGCCTGACCTGGGTATCATGCAATCTTTATTACTCAGACCCTAAAGCCAGGCCCAGATTTACTTGGAAGTGCCCGACCTGCTCAGAAATGGAGTTTGCTTGGCTCTACATTCTGTTAGACCGCTCCCTGGCCTCCAGAAGTCTGCTCCCCATGTGCACTGCACTTCCCAGCTTTAGCCTTGGTCCTGGTTGCCAGCCAGGCCTGCTGTTTCTGGCTTCCATACCTGCCTGCTATTTCTCTTCTTTTCTCATTTTCTCAGTCAGCCCACCAGCTCTTTTATTAACCTTTCCTCCCACCTTCCCCACTTGTTCCAATTGTCTTTCTCTGTGTTTTTCTCATTCTCTTTCTCCTTCTCTTCTTCTTTTTTATTTAGATTTAATATTTTATTATTTTCCTTATAATTTTTAAAAATATATTTTATTTATTTTTTACAGAGCGGAAGGGAGAGGGATAGAAAGTCAGAGACATCGATGAGAGAGAAACATCGATCAGCCGCCTCCTGCACACCCCCTACTGGGGATGTGCCCGCAGCCAACGTACATGCCCTTGACCGGAATCGAACCCGGGACCTTTCAGTCCGCAGTCCGACACTTTATCCACTGAGCCAAACCGGTCTGGGCCCTTATAATTTTTTAATTTTAATTTTTACATATGTGTCATTATTCCCCCATAACCTTCCACCCTCCACTTATGTGTCCCCCCCCCCCCCCGTTGTTTGTCCATTGATTAGGCTCATATGCATGCACACAAGTCCCTTGTTGATCTCTCTACCTTACCCCCACCTTCCCCTATCTTCCCTGAGGTATGATGTTCTGATAGACATTTCTCAATCTCTGGATCTATTCTTATTCATCAGTCTATGCCGTTCATTATATTCCACAAATGAGTGAGATCATATGATATTTATGAAATAAGCCTGGCTTATTTCACTTAGCATAATGCTCTCCATCTCCATCCATGTCGTTGCAAATGGTAGGAACTCCTTTTTCACTGCAGCATAGTATTTCGTTGTGTAGATGTACCACAGTTTTTTAATCTACTCATCTTAGCTATGGTGAATTGTGCTTCTATGAACATAGGGTTGCATATATCCTTTCTGATTCATGTTTCCACTTTCTTGGGATATAGTCATGGAAGTGGGATCACTGGGTCAAATGGGAGTTCCATTTTTAGTTTTTTGAGGATACTCCATACTGCTCTCCACAGTGGCTGCAACAGTCTGCATTCCCACCAGCAGTGCAAAAGAGTTCCTTTTTCTCTGCATCCTCGCCAACACTTGTCGTTTGTTGATTTGTTGATAGCCATTCTGACAAGTGTGAGATGGTACCGCATTGTTGTTTTGATTTGCATCTCTCTGATGATTAGTGACTTTGAGCAGATTTTCATGTCTCTTGGCTTGCCTTCTGTCTTCTTTCGAAAGTGTCTATTAAGATCAGTTGCCCATTTTTTGATTGGGTTGTTTATATTCTTTTTGTCAAGTTGTATAAGTTCTCTGTATATGTTGGAGATTAAACCCTTATTGTTGATATCATTGGCAAATATGTTCTACGATGCAGTGGGCTTTCTTGTTGTTTTATTGATGGTTTCCTTTGCTATGCAAAAACTTTTTATTTTGATGTAGTACTCTTTGTTTATTTTCTCATTAGTTTCCATTGCTCTAGGAGGAGTATCAGTGAAGAAGTTCTTTCCGCGTATGTTTGAGATTTTGCTGCCTGTGGATTCCTCTAGTATTTTCATGGTTTTCCGTCTTATGTTTAAGTCCTGTATCCATTTTGAGCTTATTTTTGTGTATGGTGTAAGTTGGTGATCTAGTTTCTTTCTTTTTTTTTTTTTTTGCATGTATCTGTCCAATTTTCCCAACACCATTTGTTGAAGAGACTGTCTTGACTCCATTGTATGTTCATGCCTCCTTTGTCAAATATAATTGAGCATAGTGATTTGGGTCAATTTCTGGGTTCTCTATGCTATTCCATTGATCTATATGTCTGTTCTTGTGGCAGTACCTGGCTGTTTTAAGAACAGTGGCTTTGTAATATAGCTTGATATCTGGTTTTGAGATCCCACCTACTTTGTTCTTCTTTCTCAGGATTGCTGCAGCTGTTCGGAATCTTTTTTTGGAAAGTTCGTTCTAGGTCTGTGAAATATGTTGTTGGTATTTTAATGGGAAGTGCATTGAATTTGTAGATTACTTTGAGTAGTAGGGACATTTTAATGATGTTGATTCTGCCAATCCATGAACATGGTATGCTCTTCCATCTGTTTATGTCTTACTCTATCTCTTTTTTTCAGTGTCATGTAGTTTTCCACGTATAGGTCTTTTACCTCCTTAGCTAAGTTTATTCCTAGGTATCTTAAGTTTTTGGTGTGATGGTAAATGGGATTGTTTTTTTAGTCTCTCTTTCTGTAAGTTCATTACTGATGTATAGAAATGCCATAGATTTCTTGGCATTAATTTTGTATCCTGCTACATTGCCGAATTCATTTATTAAGTGTAGTAATTTTTTGGAGTCTTTAGGGTTTTCTATGTACAGTCTCATGTCATCTGTGAATAAGGACAGTTTTACTTCTTCTTTTCCGATTTGGATGCCTTTTATTTCTTCTTCTTGTCTGATCACAGTGGCTAGTACTTCCAACACTATATTGAAGAGGAGTGGTGAGAGTGGGCATCCCTGTCCTGTTCCTGTTCTTAGGGGGAATGGTTTTAGTTTTTGCCCATTGAGTATGATGTTGGCTGTACGTTTGTCATATATGGCTTTTATTATGTTGAGGTATGATCCTTCTATTCCCACCTTGCTGAGAGTTGTTATCAAAGAGTTTTGGATTTTGTCAAATGCTTTTTCTGCATCAATTGACATGATTCTGTGATTTTTATCTGCAAATTTGTTTATGTGATGTATCACATTTATTGATTTGCAAATATTGTACCATTCTTGCATTCCCAGGATAAATCCTACTTGGTCATGGTTTATGATCTTTCTGATGTGCTGCTGGATTTGATTTGCTAGAATTTTGTTGACGATTTTGGCATCTATAGTCATGAGGGATATTGGCCTGTAATTCTCTTTCATTGTGTTATCTTTATCTGATTTTGGTATTAGGGTGATGCTGGCTTCATATAAGGAGCCTGGAAGTGTTCCTTCATCTTGAATTTTCTGGAATAGTCGGAGGAGGATAGATTTTAGTTCTTCCTTGAATGTTTGGTAAAACTTCCCTGTGAAGACGTCTGGCCCAGGGCTTTTATTTGCTGGAAGCTTTTTGATGACTGCTTCAATTTTTTCCATAGTTAATCAGCCTATTGAGATTTTTAGAATCTTCCTGAGTGAGTTTTGGAAGGTTGTATTTTTCTAGGAATGTGTCCATTTCCTCCAGATTGTGTAGTTTGTTCATAGTATTTTTTAACAATCCTTTGTATTTCTGTGGGGTCTGTTGTTATTTCACCTCTTTCATTTCTGATTTTGTTTATTTGGGTCCTCTCTCTGCTTCTTGGTGAGCCTGGCTAGAGGTTCATCAATCTTGTTTATCCTTTCGAAGAACCAGCTCTTGGTTTTGTTGATCTTTTGTATTGTTTTTTTGGTCTCTATGTCATTCATTTCTGCTCTGATCTTTATTATTTCCTTCCTTCTCCTCACTGTGGGTTTTTCTTGTTGCTCTCTTTATAATTCTTTGAGTTGTTGATTTATTACCATCTTTTCTTGTTTTTTGAGGTAGGCCTGTAGAGCTATAAACTTCCCTCTCAGGACTCCTTTCATTGTGTCCCATAGCATTTGCATTGTTGTGTTTTTATTCACCTCAGCGGCTCAACCTCAGTGCCAGGACCCCTCAGAGTGTGTTACAGCTCTGTGCCTGGCAAACACACCTCCACAGATGTGAAGTTCCAACAGGCAGGCACCCTTAGCCCATCTACCCACAGGGCGCTCCTGGGAGCCACTGTGAGCTCTCCCTGGGTGCGATCTTGAACAACCTGGGGTGCACTCCCCCACCCCCAGCAGTAGAAATTTTGAATTCACTCATCCTGAACACTTGCACACAGGCACCTCAATTACACGGCTACACTTCCAGGCCCTTCAGAGTGCTTCAGTGTACCTTGCTGGCAAACTTACCACGGGTGCTCCTGTGAGCCGCCCCTGGGAATAAGCACCTATCCACAACAAGTGCAGCAGCAAAAGCTGAGTCTGCCCACTCCACAACTACAGAACTCTGGGCACCACAGTTATGTCTTTCTAGGGTACAGGCCCCCTGAGCCACATCACTCCAACAGACGGTTCCTTGGTGCCACTCTGAGTCCCCACTGGGCACGTGTGATTTCAATTAAGGGTACAAGACAGTAAAAATTGGGACACTCCCCTCCATGGCTGCTGACTTCTAGACACTGCAGTTGTACCTCTCAAGCTCACAGGCCTACATCAAGCGAACCCAAATGGCTCAAGTAGGGAGCTAATCTAGATTACCAAGCCCAGGAGAACTGAGAGATTACACCAGTAACACCATCACCAAAAGAACCTGGGTAGCATTCCGAGACCGGTTTGGCTCAGTGGATAGAGCGTCGGACTGCGGACTGAAGGGCCCTGGGTTCGATTCCGGCAAGGGCATGTACCTTGGCTGCGGGCACATCCCCAGTGGGGGCCGTGCAAGAGGCAGCTGATCGATGTCTCTCCCTCATTGATGTTTCTGACTTTCTATCCCTCTCTCCTCCGCTCTGTAAAAAATCAATAAAATATATTTAAAAAAAAAAAAAAGAAGAACCTGGGTAGCAAAGCAATTGGACCTACAATTACAGGAAAACATGGGGAGATAAAAAAGCAATCTCCAAGGGAAAGAAAAAGAGAAATCACCCTTATCTCCTCATAGGTGGAGAATCTTTGCTGTGCTTTAGTCTCTTGCTTCTTGCTGCCTTTTGAGTCAGCATTTCGCTGCTACAGCCCCTCATTGATCGCAGAGTGGGTGTCTGGGCAGGGTGATACCAAACATCAAAACAGACATGGTCACTGAAACCAGTTTGGGTCAGTAGATAGAGCATCGGCCTGCGGACTGAAAGGTCAAGGGCATGTACATTGGTTGAGGGCACATCCCCAATGGGGGGTGTGCAAGAGGCAGTTGATCGATGTTTCTGACTTTCTATCCCTCTCCTTTCCTCTCTGTGAAAAATATATTTAAAAAAACACAAATAGACATTGTCTTTCTCTTAAAGCTCTGACATGTTTACTTCACACTGGAAAAATCTCATGCTTTCTCTCTGAGAGGGTCCAAATGGATTTCTTTTTTCCCACGGGGCTCAAGCAGCTGAATGTTCTCTCTTGAGCCCCAGATCCCTCAGCAGGCTCCCCACTTAGTCCCAGAGTAGCTGGTGCCCCTCAGCCTCAACACTGGTGGGCAGAAGGCACCAATGGGCCCTTCTGTTTAATGGAGTCCCTCCACCACCTCGGGACTGAGGTGTGGGAAGTGGGGGATGGGGGAATATGTGGGCCCCGGAGCAAAGTATGCTAGTTTAGGAGAGTGGGAAAGAGGAAGACCTTTTGCCCAATCTGAATCCAGAAGTCCGCTCAGCCACAGGAGAACCTGGAGGAAAGGGGACATCCTTCCAAGAGGAGATTCCACTTAGCTAGTTCACCAGGCCCACCAGCCAGCCAGTCCGGACCAATAAGTTTTGACAGGGCACATCCCCTCTAGGCATCTTAAATTTGCATTGTGAAGTGTCTCAGGCTGGAAAGAGATACAAAGAATCATCAGCCCAATAGCCAAATCCCCACCAGAACTTAAATAAACAGCAATACAGTTGGAGTCCTTTATACTTTCACTGCATATGGAGTTATCACAAAAAAATGCACAGTATAGCCCTAGCCAGTTTGGTCAGTGGTTAGAGCGTTGGCCCTCGCACTGAAGGGTCCTGGTTTCAATTCTGATCAAGGGCACATATCTTGGTTGCAGTCTCTATCCTTGGGCCCAGTTGGGGGATGTGCAGGAAGCAACCAATCTATGTCTCTCTCACACACTGATGTTTCTCTTTCTGTCTTTCCCTTTCACTTCCACTCTGTCTAAAAATTAATGGGAAAAAAATATTTTGGGTGAGGATTAACCAAAAAAAATCTTATATGTATAAATATAAAGTAAAAAATGTGCAGTATTGTTTTGTAAATTTATAATACCTCACGTAAATGATATCACATGGTGGTTTTATGTATGTAACTTGCTTTCTTTGTTCAGCATTATTTGTGTTTCGTTCACACTGATGCCTGTGACTGTAGTTTATTTCCACAGGTATATGGCTCCCTTAGTGTAGCTGTTTCACGGTACTTTTATCCATCTTCCTGCTAGTAGGCATTGAGGATGTTTCCGTTTTTGCTCTTTCAAACAGTGACAGAGCAGTCTTGTAGATGTGCCTTTGGGCTCATGTCCAAGACTGTCTCTTGAGTCATACCTGTTTAATGTGACCATATAGGTTTTCAGTGGTACCAGCCTGGAAAAAACCAACCTATTCAATTTGTGTGGACTCAAAGGTGGGAGTGGGTGTCAGGTGTTTGAGCCTTCATAAAGGATGGTATTTCAGCTGGGCTGCATGTGCCCGAAGGTCTTGGCGAGGAAGTGACATGCGTGGGGTGGGAGCTCCATGTTAGCTCAGTGTGGTCTAGAGGGAGCATGGACTGTGGATCAACCCAGGCAAGCACACGGCTGCTGCCAGCACCCAGAACCGTGTTTCTGCCCAGGGCCCCCCTCATAGTATTAATTTCTTCACCACCCTGTTAATTCCTTCAGAAGCCATGTTTTCTGTTTTGGTCTCTGCGAGTGAACTAAGCTCACAGACAGCACCTGGCATCTTCTCCGGTTTGGACACACAGTTGATCCTTGTTGTTTGTAGATTCTGTATTTTCAGTTTCACCTAACTGCTGAAATTTATTTGTAACCCAAAATCAATACTTGTGGCACTTTCACAAACCTCTGCATAGCAGCAAAAAAATGTTGAGTTTCCTGATATGCTCTGCCTTCTTGTTTCAGCTCTTGTACTGTAAACCAGTGTCCCTTCCACTATTTATTTAGTGTTGCCTTTTTTGTGCTTTTTTGTGGGAGTTTTCACTGTTTAAATTGGCCCCAAGTGCAGAGCTGAAGTTCTGTCCGGGGTTCCTAATAACTGTAAGAGGCTGTGCTGTTCCTTACAGAAAAGATACATATGTTATTATTCAGGTATGACTTACAGTGCTGTTGGCTGAGTTCAGTGTTAATGAAGTAATCTATATTAAATGAGATGTCTTTAAATAGAAATACACATAACACAAGTTATGTAACCTAACACAGTCTTTTCTCCAGGAGCAGTGTTTTCGTGTTTGCTAATTCAGTGTTTGTGGTGACTTTTAGAACAGAACCAGTATGAATAAGGAGAGTCACCTTAGTTCCTGTGGCAAGTAGCATACCCTCCACCCTCAAGGATGTTCCTGTCCTAATCTGTGGAACCTGTGGACATGTTACCTTATTTGGCACAAGGGTCTTTGCTGATGGGATTAAGAATAAGGACCTGCAGATGGAAAGAGCATTCTGGATCTAATCAGAAGGACCCTTAGAAGTTCAGACCTTTTCCTGCTGTGGTCAGAGGGAGATGTGGCTGTGGAAAAGAGAACCAGAAGGAAGGCAGCAAAAAGCCTTTGCTGCCTTTGAAGACAGAGGAAAGGGCCACAAGCCAAGGAGTACAGGTGGCCTCTACTAGTAGAAGCCAGAAAAGGCTTAGAAATCTCTAGAATCCCCAGAAATGAATGTAACTCTGCTGACACCCTGGTCTTAGTTGGTGAGATCCATGTCAGATCTCTGACCTCTTTAAGATTTTTTTGTGTTGTTTAATGTTTTATATAGAGTTTCATTTTTCATATTTAAATTTTATTCTCTTCCTCAACCTCCTCTCCTCTTTGGCAATTATCAGCTTGTTCTCTATATGAATCTGTTTCTATTTTGTTTTATTTATTCATCTGTTTTCTTTTAGACTCTACATTTTATTTATTAGTTAACCCTCACCCGAGGATGTTTTTTTCCCATTGATTTTTAGAGAAAGTGGAAAGGAGGGGGAAAGACAGAGAGAAACATTGATTGGTTGCCTCCTGCATATGCCCCAGATGGGGCCGGTGTAGAGCCTGGGACCGAGGTATGTAACCTTGATCCGGAATCAAACCCATGACCCTTCGTTCCTCCAGCCAACACTAACCACTGAGCAAAACCAGATTCCACATTTAAGTGAAATCATGTGGTATTATTCTTTCTTTTTTTTTTATTATTATTGATTTCAGAGAGGAAGAGATAGAAACGTCCGTGATGAGAGAAAATAATTGATTGGCTGCTTCCTGCATGACCCTTACCGGGAATCGAGCCCACAGTCTGGCATATGGCCTGACCAGGAATCAAATTGTGACTTCCTGGTTCACAGGTCCACGCTCAACCACTGAGCCATGCTGGCTGGCGGGTATTTTTCTTTGACTTTTTTTCACTTAACATATACCCTCTGGGTCCATCCATGTTATCTCAAATAACAAGATTTAAAAAAAAGTTAAGTCTTTATTGTTGAAAGTATTGTATATGTCCTGCCCATGTCCCCCCCACCCCTGCCATTGGCCCCTGCAAGCCCGCCCCTACCCCAGGCCTTCATCACCCTATTGTTTGTGTCTTTGGGTTATGCATACCAGTTCTTTGCTCCCTCTGAAATTCCATAATCTGTTCTATGCTTCTCTGTCTCTGGATCTATTTTGGTTTTTTGGTTTTTGGGTTTTTTTAATCTTTTATCCTTCCTCTTACCCTCCCTTCCCTCTGAAGTTTGATGGTCTGTTTGATGCTTCTCTGTCTCTGGGCCTATTTTTGTTCAGTTTATATTGTTCATTGTATTCCACATGTGAGTGAGAATCATGTGATATTTATCTTTCTCTCACCAGCTTATTTGGCTTAGTATAATGCTCTCCAGTTCCATCCATGCTGTTGCAAATGATAAGAGTTCTTTCTTTTTTATAGCAGTGTAGTATTCTGTCGTGTAGATGTACCACAGGTTTTTAATCCACTCATCTGTTGATGTGCACTTAGGCTGTTTCCAAATCTTAGCTATTGTAAATTGTGCTGCTATTTACATAGGGGTGCGTATATCCTTTCTGATTTCTTGGGATATATTCCTAGAAGTGGTATTTCTAGGTCAAATGGGAGTTGCATTTTTAATTTTTTGAGGAAACTTCATGCTGTTTTTCACAGAATCTATACTGACTGTCAAATTATTACGTATTCATAATAATCTGGCCACTCAGTGTATATAATATATAATATAATAGAGGCCCGGTGCATGAATTCATGCATGGGTGGAGTGTGGCCAGGGGGAGGGGTATGGGAAGTTGGCCTGCCTGCCTGCTGGTCGAACTCCTGGTTGAGGGGACAATTTGCATATTAGTCTTTTATTATATAGGCTATACCCTGAGTGGCCAGATTATGCACTCAAAGATCATAATAATCTGACCACTCAGTGTATTTTGTTCATCAGTTTATTTTGTTCATTAGATTTCACATATGAGTGAGATCATGTGATACTTGTTTTTTTAATAGTTCTTTATTGTTGAAAGTATTACATATGTCTCCTTTTTTCACCCATTGAGCACCCCTCCTGCTTGTCCCTGGCCTTCACCACCCTGTTGTGTGTCCATGGGTTATACATACGTGCATGCACACAAGGTCTATGGTTGATTACCTCCCAACCACCTAACCTCTCTGGCTTTCCCTCCAAGATTCCTCACTCTATCCCATACTTCCATGTCTCTGGATCCACTCTGTTCATCAGTTTATTTTGTTACTTAGATTCCACATATGGCCGAGACCGGTTTGGCTCAGTGGATGGAGCGTCGGACTGCGGCCTGAAAGGTCCCAGGTTCGATTCCGGTCAAGGGCATGTACCCTGGCTGCGGGCACATCCCCAGTAGGGGGGGCGTGCAAGAGGCAGCTGATCGATGTTTCTCTCTCATCGATGTTTCTGACTTTCTATCCCTCTCGATGTTTCTCTCTCATCGATGTTTCTGACTTTCTATCCCTCTCCCTTCCGCTCTGTAAAAAAATCAATAAAATATATTAAAAAAAAAAAAGATTCCACATGAGTTCGATCATGTGATGCTTGTCTTTCTCTTACTTATTTCACTTACACTCTCCAGGGCCCTCCATGTTGTCTCAAAGGGTAAGAGATTCTTCTTTTTTACTGCTGCATAGTATTCCATGGTGTAAATGTACCACAGCTTTTTATCCACTCCTCTACTTATGGGCACTTGGGCTGTTTCCAGATCTTAGCTATTGTAAAGTGTGCTGCTATGAACATAGGAGTGCATACATTCTTTCTTATTGGTGTTTCTGGTTTCTTAAGGTACATTCCTAGAAGTGGGATCACTAGGTCAAATGACAGTTCCATATTTAATTTTTTGAGGAAACTGTTTTCCATAATGGCTGCACCAGTCTGCTTTTCCACCAGCAATGTACTGTTTCCTTTTCTCCACATCCTCACCAGCACTTGTCATTTGTTGATGGTAGCCATTCTGACAGGTGTGAGGTGATGCCTCATTGTCATTTTAATTTGCATCTCTCTGATAATCAGTGATTTTGAGCATTTTTCATATATCCCTTGGCCATCTCTATGCCCTCTTCAGAGAAGTGTCTATTTAGGTCCTTTGCCCATTTTTTAATTGGCTTGTTTGTCTTCCTTTTAAGTTTTATGAGTTTCTTATATACTTTGGATATTAACCCAGATGTATAATTGCCAAATATGTTCTCCCATACAGTGAATTCTCTTTTTGTTTTATTGATGGTTTCATTTGCTGTGCAGCTTTTTATTTTTATTGTAGTCCCATTTGTTTATTTTCTCCTTAGTTTCCTTTGTCTTAGGAGATGTATCTATAAACATGTTACTATGAGAGATGTCTGAGAGTTTGCCGCCTATGGTTTCTTCTAGCGCAGTGGTCAGCAAACTGCGATTCGAGAGCCACATGCGGCTCGCGAGCTGTGATTTGCCACTCTGTTGACTAATGAGTTTGCCGTCCACTGTTCTAGGATTTTTATGATTTCATGACTTAACATTTAAGTCTTTTATCCAGTTTCAGTTTATTCCTTTGGATGGTGTAAGTTGGTGGTCTAGTTTCTTTTTCTTTTTCGCACGTATCTGTCCAATTTTCCCAACACCAATTATTTATTTAGCTCTTTAATTATTTATTAAAATATTTTTATTGATTTCAGAGAGGAAGGAATAGAGGGGAGAGAGAGAAATATCAATGATGAGAGAGCATCATTCATCAGCTACCTCCTACAAGCCCCCTACTGGGGGCCCTGCAACTAACTATGGCATGTGCCCTTGACTAGAATCAAACTTTATCCACTGAGACAAACCAGCTAGAGCCCAACACTATTTATTGAAGAGAATCTCTTGACTTCATTGTATGCTCTTGCCTCCTTTGTCAAATATTAATTGAGTGTAATGCCTTTGTAGCACTGAGTGGAGGCCTATGCTGGCAAGGGCAGGCAGAAAGCTTGGCTTCCTCCATTGCCGGGGAAACCCAAGCCTCCCTCCTGCTCTCAGTGGCTGCAGCCATCTTGGTTGGGATTTATTTGCTCCTGATTGGCTGGTGTGTGTGGTGGCTTTGTGGGCGTGACTTGATTGAGGGTATGGTCAATTTGCATATCACTCTTTTATTAGATGGGATTAGAGGCCTTGTGCACAAAATTTGTGCACTGGGCAGCAGGGGGTGGCGGGAGTTTCTCAGCCTGGCCTGCACCCTCTACAGCTCAGAAGCCTTCAGTGAATGTCTGACTACTATGGAGGTGGGAGTGGCTCCCACCCCCACTGCTGCACTTGCCAGCCATGAGCCCAGCTTCTGGCTGAGCAGCACTCCCCCTGTGGGAGCACACTGTCCACCAGGGGGCAGCTCCTTTGTTGAGCATCTGCCCCCTGGTGGTCAGTGCACATCATAGCAACTGGTAGTTCTGTTCAATCGGTCTGTTTGCATATTAGCCTTTTGTTATATAGGATTGGCACTTATTTATTGCCATTTTAATTCTGTATTCCTATGCTTCTCTTTTCTATTCTCATTAGAGCAGTCCCTTTAGGATTTCTTACAGTCCCGATTTGGTCGTGATGAATTCCTTTAGTCTTTTTTTTGTCTGGGAAGTTCTTTATTTCACCATCTATTTTGAGTGAGAGCCTTGCTTTTCATTACCTTGAATACTTCATGCCATTACCTTCTGGCCTGTAGAGTTTATGTTGAGAAATCAGCTGACAGCCTTATGGGAGCTCCTTTGTAGGTAACAAATTGCTTTTCTTCTTCTTTTTTTTAGAAAGCATGATTTTTAAAAATAAATTTTAGTACATATATTTTCCTTTTTTGCCCCCATTGTCCTCCCCGCAGCCTCCTCTACCCCCCAGCACATGTCCCCACCTGCCCCACCCCCACCCCAGTGTCTTGCATCCATTGGTTATGCTCATATGCATGCATACAAGTCCTTCGGTTGATCTCCCACAGCACCCGCCCCCCACCCTCCCCAGCCTTCCCCCTGTAGCTTGACAGTGTGTTCAATGCCTCCCTGCCTCTATATCAATCGCTCTCCCTTGTTTTTTTTCTTCGAAAATATCTTGCATCTGCATACTAGAAATAAGTGTATAAGAACAAAAAATGTTTGAGTCTCAGTTTCAATGTCCAACTGTTCTGAGTCCCAGTTTCAATGTCAAATAGTTCTTTATGTGTATATGTCAGCAATGGTATCCGGATGGTGGACACATGGTGGCAATACAAGTTCCATCCTCTGGTTTGGTCCTGAGCCTCCTGCAGCAACGCACAGCTGCTGACTGCTAGCATGGCAAGGTGTCATCAGTGTCCCCCATCTCTGGACCATCCTCGTGGCTGGAACAGACCCGTCAGTTCTTCACTGTTGCAGGAACCCACGTGGTCTTGGAGTTGTTCTCTGAAAACACGCAAACACGTTCTTGACCACAAGTTAACAAAGGGATCCTCTCTGCAAATTAGACTTGGGATTCTTTTTATTTTTGCCTAAATGATTTTCCTTTGGCTTATTTTGACATCATGTGTGTTTTTCATGGGTGTCCTGCTGTTGGCATTACAAATGGAAGTTACTTTTCTGGAGTAAGAATTTTCTAGATGTATTTTCCTTACAGGATATTTTTCCTTACATGATATTACCCCCATTAACCCCGCCTTTTTTTGATTAATAGGGACTTTTGGAAATTTTAGATGGCAGTCTTGGTAATTTTAAATTTTAATTTTTGCACACAAATATGACTGCTTTAGGTTCTTTGGATGTTAGTCAATTTTACAGTGAGATGAACTACTAATAGAAATTTTAGTTAATGTTTTAGAAACAGCTTTTTTGTCCAGTACACTTAGATTTTCTTGAGTATTCATTCACTTATTTCATTTGGCCAGTTTAAATTAATCTGAAAACTTTAGATTACTATTTTACTGTCAATTAATACTCAAGCAAAAATCTTAGTTTACCCTGTAAATATTAGTGGAAAGGATTATTTGCATTCTTGAGTAGGCCCTGAGCATTCCTGGTACTAGATTGAATTTAGATATAGAGCAGCTGTTGCTGGCCGAGTCTCTCATCTGCAACCTGGATCCCGATCTGAGCTGTGCATGGGAGGCGAAGCAGCCATGGGGGCAGGAGACCTCCCTCAGAAGGAGTGAGAGTTCAGGCCCCTGCAAGATTTGTGGGTGAGGGTCTGTGCCCCACCTCTGTTGACCTTTTAGTTCTCTCCTGTTGGCCCCTCTGCGACTGTGCCTGTCTTAGGTTGTTCCTTCCCTGAGGAATCTTACCAGTCTCTGGCTAACCAGCCATCCTCCAGGGCCAAACAGGGTGATGTGAGGTTCAGTTCTGTCTCCTTTGTAGTCTATGCCCCCGTGGCCTCCATGTCCAGCACCTGCCTTGGGGTCCCCTCACCTGCTGGCGGGGTCCCGGTACTGATCACATATCTCAGGGGACCCAGGTTTCTTCTCCAGAGAGGGCCCAGCTCACACCATTGGTCGAGAGACAGATCCATGGTGCCAGCTGCCAGAGGCTTCAGCCACAGCTTGAACTGAAAGCTCAGGCAACAGCTGTGTGTATTTGGATTGTGAGAAGAGGGTCCCTCTCGACAAAAAGGGCAAGAGGGGTCAATATAGAATGCTCAAGTGCAACAAATTGCTTTTCTTTTGCTGCCTTTAATATTCCCTATCTTTAATTATTTTGCGTTTTTTTCTGTGATGTGTCTGGGCATAGGCTTGTTTGGCTTCTAGCTTTGGATTCTGCCTCCTGGACTTGTGTGACTTTTTCCTTCAGTAGGTTAGGGAAGTTTTCTGACATTATTTCTTCAAACACATTCTCTATCTCTTGCTCACTTTCTTTTCCTTCTGCACTCCAGTTACGAATATTGTTACATTTCATGTTGTTCCACAACTCCTTTAAGCTGTTTGATTTTTTTCTACCCTGTCTTCTAATTCACTGATCTGATCCTAAACGTCCCCTAATCTGCTATGTATGTCTTCCAGTGTGTTCTTTTCTTTTCTTTTCTTTTTTTATTTTAAAGGTTATTTATTGTTCAGCCAACAATTCCAGATGTTCCTGGGGTTTCCATGGCTCCATTACCCCTCATGTCACTGTTTTAAGGTCTCTATTTTTAGTCTTTTCCCTTTAGGTGAGCATCCTTTTTACATCATTGGGATACACACATCATTGCCATTTCACGTGACTTGACATTTTAAGCACTTTCCCACATTATCGCAGGCTTAGCGTGTGTCCGCTGGGTGGCTGTGGGATGCCTTTTCCTTCTGTCGGATGTTGGTTCCTCCCAGATGTGAGAGCCAAACTGCCTGCTGCCCAAGCATTGCTGGCGAGTAAAATCTTCCTGCGGCGGTTCTTTCCGGGACAGATTCCCAAGAGTGTGATCCCTGAGTCCAAGGATGTGACTTGGTCTCTGTGGTACCCATTGCCCTGTGGCCCAATGTTCGGGCCATGACGCTCCAGGGGCTGGGGGTGGACACCTCGCCTGTGGGAGACTTCCGTCATCCTAGGAGTATTCTTTGACCCGGCATAAAGTTGTGCTCTGTTAGTGTTTTCACTTGCACTTGCCTAACCAAAAAGCATGAATTTTCCCCACAAGTTTGGTTGTTTTTGTGTTTACCTTCCCATGTCCATCAGCTGTGTCTTCTCTCGCCCTTGTATGAACACCCAGAGGGAAGCATTAGAATGCTGTCGGTCTGTGTTGGAAATGGCTGGAGCCTATTTATTCCAGGCGATAATGGCCTCACTGTAGGCAAGGCACTGTGATAGCACTTTACAGATGTGTTAACCCATTTTGCAGATGAAAAACTGAAGGTTTGGTAACTATGCTTGGTCACAGGAATGATGGATAGCAAAATGGGACTTCCAGGTCTGTTTGACTCAGAAAAGGGGAGGGCCTCTATAACTTAGTTAAAGGGCCCGCTTTGGCCCAGTGTGTTCTTTATTAGTGCTGTGCCATTCTTTGTTTCCTACTGGTCTTTTTTCATAGTTACTATCTCTTTTCTCATGCTGTTGAGCATCTTTGCAATCATTCTGAAATCTATATCAGATAAATTTCTTATATCCACTTCATTTAGCTTTCTTTCTGGAGAATTCTCTTATTCTTTCATTTGGGGATTTTCTTTTATTGTCTCCCCATTTTGGCTCGCTGTTTGGGTTTGTGTCTCTATTAGGTAGATGTGCTATGACTCCCAAGCTCTAGTTCAGGACAGTAATTGACACTGTTTCTGAGTAGCACTGAGTACCCTGTTTGGGGCTATCAGCAGTCATAGCTTGTGGCTCCCTCTGCTGGGGCTGGATGCCTTTGGAAAGGATCAAGATGGGGGTGGGAGGTAGAGGGGGTCTGCTTTTCCTAGCTCCAGGCCCATAGGATATCAGGCAAAGGCAGAAAGCCTGTAGACCTCTGCCTACAGTCTGATTGTTATCAGCCTTGGTTGGACCACAGGGTGGGGTAAGAGGTCTTCCAACAGGATATGGCAGCTGCCTTTCCCCCAAGCCAAATCTGCCTTGAAAGCAAAGGTCTGTAGGAGAAAGATGTCCTCTGCAGCATGAGGGAATGACTCAGCACAGGACACTGGGGTGGCTGCCCTCTGAGTTCCAGCCCCAGAGCTCCCAACCCTGGACTCCCCTCACATAGCTTCAGTTCACTCTGTCGTTCCTCTGCTGGAGCGCAAGGTGAGTAGGTGCACATGAAATTGTATGTGTTGGCCCTTTAAGATGGTACCTGCCTTTCCAGCCTTCTCTCTTTGGTGGACAGCAAACCTGCTGTTTTTCACAGCAAGGTGTTATGTGGACACCTTTCTCAGTTCTGATGCTCTGGGCTGGGGAGCCCAGCTTGTGGTTTAGACCCCAGAGTTGTCAGTGGAGGCCTCCATCAGCTGAGCTATCCCTCCAGATCTTTAGCAGCCATCCCTTTCATGCTTCTGCACTTTCTACCAGTCTCTATGCAGTTTCCACTTTCTGTCCAGCTAATCTACAGTTGATTTTTCAGGGTAGTTTTTCTGTATTTTAGTTGTATTTCCAGTTTGGTCCTGGGAGAGTGTCAGTGTAGCTTCCACTTACTCCACTGCCATTTTTAATCTCTCTCATTTTTTTTTAATTGTCCATTGTGTGTGTGTGTGTGTGTGTGTGTGTGTGTATGTGTGTATCCTCCTATCTAATAAAAGAGTAACATGCAAATGTGACTGTACCTTGGCTCCTGATTGGCTATGCTACCAGCCAATCAGGAGCAGGGGGCAGGGCTGTGCAGTGCCAATCCTGCTTCTCCTGCCACCTCCCCACGGCTTGGGGAACGAGCGCCCTGGGCCTGGGGAGCGGACAGTGCACTGGTGGTGCCGGCAAGCCCGCAGTGCCAGTTCCCCAGGCCGAGCGGAGACACCGCAGGAAGGCTGGCCACCACTGTGCTTTGGCATGGGCGCCTGGGGTCTGAGATCGTGAAGGGCAGGAGCTCGGGGGTCCCAGATCACTGGTGCTCACGAGAAGGGCCGGGCCACGGGAGGCTGGGGGGGGGGGGCCGGAGGGGGAGTCCGCCTACCACCATGCTTCGCTGCAGGTGCCGGGGGTCCCAGATTGCCATTGTGGAGGGGCCAAGGCAGAGGCCATTAGGGGTGATCAGGCCAGGAGGGGAAGGCAGTTGGGGGTGATCAGACTGATGGTGGGGGGCAGTTGGGGCCAAGCAGGCTGGCAGAGGGGAACAGTTGCTGAGTAGTTAGGGTTGATCAAGTAGTCAGGCAGGTGAGCGGTTAGGAGCGGATTGCGAGGGGGTTGTCCAAGTGCCAGTTTAGGCCCGATCCCACAGGGATCTCAGATTGAAGAGGATGCAGGCCGGACTGAGAGACAACCCCCACCCCCACCCCCCACGTGCACGAATTTCGTGCACCAGGCCACTAGTATATTTATATGTATGTATGCACACACACACACATTTTTATTATTATTATTAGAGGCCTGGTACATGAAAATTCATGCACTGGAGGGGTGGTCCCTCAGCCCAGCCTGCCCCCTCTCACAGTCCAGGAGCCCTCAGGGGTGGGAGGTGACCCAGTGATTAGGAGAAGGCAATGCCCCATCACATATCTGCTACTGCCACTGCCAGCAGCGCAAGCTTCAGCCAGCCCTGGTTACCTGAGCCTCGGGCAGCTCTGGGCGGCTGGGCAGCTGACATCTGAGGCTTGTCTGCACCTTGGGCCGGCCCTGGGTGGCTTGGGGGCTGACGGGACTGGGGGACTCTGGAGGCAGGTGTGAAGAGCAGCTGGACCCACCTGGGGGCGGGCCTGGCCTTGCCATGTGCCTACTGCCCCAGTGGGGCTGAGGGGACTGGGCGCTGTCATCTTGTGGCTATGGATGCTGCCATCCTTGAGGGTGTGACACTCAATTAGCATATTCCCTCCTTATTGCCTGTGGGCACTGCCATCTTTTGCAATTGTGTGAGGGTCAATTAGCATATCCCCTCTTTATTAGATAGGATTCTTATTGATATCAGAGAGGAAAGGAGAGGAGTGTTAGAAACATCAATGATGAGAGAGAATCATGATTGGCTGCCTCCTGCACATCCCCTACTGGGGATCGAGCCTGCAACCCAGGCATGTGCTCTTGACCAGAATCAAACCCGCAACCCTTCAGTCCGCAGGTCAATCAACATTATTCACTGAGCAAAACTGGCTAGGTCTATACCACATCCAATTATCCAATTATCTATGGATGGACATGTAGTTTGCTTCCATATCTTGACTATTACTAGTAATGCTGCAGTGAACACGGGTGCGTATATCTTTTGGATTAGTGGAGGTTTTTTTTTTTTTCTTTGTATAGATACTCAAAGTGAAATTGCTGAGTTGTATAGCCATTCTATTTTTTATTTTCAGAGGAACCACCATCCTGTTTTCTATAGTGGCTGCACCAATTTACAATCCTATCAACAGTGCACAAGGTTTTTCTTTTCTGAAGATTTCCGCCAACACTTGCTATTTGTCAGTTTATTGATGACTAGAGGCTCATGCACAAAATTCATGCAAGGGGCTTGCCCCATTGCCGCCGCAGCTCCCAGAGGGATGTCTAGTCTAATTAGCATATTACCCTTTTATTATGATAGACTAGAGGTCCAGTGCATGAAATTTGTGCACGGGGTGGGGCGGGGGGTCCCCTCAGCCTAGCCTGCACCCTCTCCAATCCAGGACCCCTCGGGGGATGTCTGACTGCTGGTTTAGGCCCAATCCTGCAATTGGGCCTAAAACGGCAGTCAGACATCCCTCTCACAATCTTGGACTGCTGTCTCCTAACCACTCACCTGCTTGCCTGTCTGATCGCCCCTCACTGCCCCCCCCCCCCGCCAGCCTGATCACCCCTAACTGCCACAGCCTGCCGGCCTGATCGCCCCCAACTACCCCCTCACCCCACCGGGCTGTTTGCCCTAAACTGCACCCCCTGCCAGCCTGGTCACCTCATGCAATGCTGTTCAGTCATTTGGTCGCCCCACGCAGCCTGCTGCTTGGTTGTTTGGTCACTCCTCACTAACCCCCCGTGCCAGCCTGGTCACCCCATGTAGCCTGTTCGGTTGTCCTTTTAGTTGTGATGGTCACTTAAGCTTTTATATAGATTGATAATAGATAGCCATTGTGACAGGTGTGAGGTGATGTCTCATTGTGGTTTTAATTTGTATTTCCCTGATGATTAGTGATGTCGAGCATGGTTTCATATGTATGTTGTGTTGGGAGAGTTGTCCTCTGCCCATTTTTAATTAGATTGTTTAGATTTGGAGGATGTTAAGTTGTATGAGTTCTTTATATGTTTTGCATATTAATTTCTAATCAGATATATTGTTTACGAATGTCTTCTCCCATTCAGTAGGCAGGGTGTTCATTTTATTGATGGTTTTCTTTCCTGTACAAAAAACTTCTTAGTTTGATTTAGTTCTGTTTTTTTATTTTGTTGCCCTTGCTTGAGGAGACATATCTAAAAAGATATTGCTAAGGGCAATGTTAGAGATTTTACTGCCTATGTTTTCTTGTCAGAGTTTTATGGTCTCGGGTCTTACATTTAAGTCTAATTCATTTTTAGGTTTGGTTTTTTTTTTGTTTGTTTGTTTGTTTTTTACATATGGTGTCAGAAGGTGGTCTAGGATTAATTTTTTGCATTTATCAGTTTTCCTAACACCATTTATTGAAGAGACTGTCTTTACCCCATTATACAGGGTGGGACAAAAGTAGGTTTATAGTTGTGAATATGCAAAAAACAGAGTTTATTCTTATATTATTACTTTTAATTATTGTATCATTTTCCATACAAACAATTGTAAACCTACTTTTGCCCCACCCAATATATCCTTGGCTTCTTTGTCATAGAATAATTGATTGTATAAGTAAGGATTTTTTTCTGGACTCTCCATTCTATTCCATTCATCTATGTGTGTGTTTCTATGCTAGTACCATAATGTTTTGATTGTTGTAGTTTTGTTGTATGGTTTGATATTAGTGAGCAGATACCTTTTTTGTTTGTTTGTTTGTTTTTGTTTTTCTAAAAATTTCTTTGGCTTGCCGAAACCAGTTTGGCTCAGTGGATGGAACATCAACCTGCAGACTGAGGGGTCCCGGGTTCGAGAAAGTCAAGGCATGTACCTTAGTTGCTGGTACATCCCCAGTAGCGGGTGTGCAGGAGGCAGCTGATCAATGTTTCTCTCTCATCGATGTTTCTGACTTTCTATTCCTCTCCCTTCCTCTGTAAAAAACCAATGTATTTTTAAAAATATATAAATAAATAAAATTTTCTTTGGCTATTTGGTGTTTTGTGGTTTCATTTAAATTTTAGGATTAGTTTTAATACTGGAAGAGTGCCAATGGTAGTTTAATAGGGATTGTATTGAATCTGTAGCTTGCTTTACGTAGTAAGGACATTTGAACAGTGTTAATTAATCCTTCCAATCCATGAACAGGTATATTCTTCCATTTATTGTATCTTTTAGGAAACTTGTGTTTTAAGTTTGTGGTAATTTGTTTCAGCAGCCATAGAAAAATCACTGATTTAATGCTTTGTCCTGCTAAAGGTTTTCAGCTCAACCTTTAAGGTTGTGTATGTGTGTGTTATATTCTTCATTAGCTCTTGTCTCCAACTTAATGGCTGAAGTCAGCAAGAAAATAGGACCAGTTTTCTTTGGCAAGTTGACTTAATGGGTACTATGCTAACAATGGGTCTCCCGCAACCATCTTCAGTTAAATGTCCGACATCTGTTCCTAAGGCAGCCCTTAGCTCTTCTGTCTTCTGTGTTGCAGACCCCCACATCCCCTTGTCTCTCTTTCCTCATGTCACATCTATTTCTCCTTCCCATGTCCAATTTAAGTCCATTCTTCAAACCCAAGTCCAGAGTCTTGCTCTTATGAATTCTCCCTGGTTCCATTCCCACAAAGAAAGTGCTTCTCCCTGTAATTTCTTATCAGAGGTCCTTATGTTATCACTTTTTTGTGTGCTTATGCTATTAATTTTTTCCCTTCCATATACCTGACACATATAAATAGTATTTGTTAAATGTATAAGAGCAGCCTTCTTAATAGGGAACATCTGGTCATCTGACTTTGACCACAAATGTTCAGATTAAGGCAGGAGAGTGTCTCAACCACACACAGTGGCTGATTGAAACAGAGCAGTATGCTGACACAGGGTCCTATGACAAGTGCCCTGTAGGGAGAAACCAGGGATGACTCACAGGGAGGTGACTGGGACATTGGCTTTGAATTTAGAAGTAGGAAGGAGGAAAGGAAAGGAAGATGAGATTCATGGTTTCCTGGCAGGCACTGGACTGGGGCCTCTGCATCACTGGCCTGTCCTGTTGTGTTCTTACCCCTGCTCCAGGAGCCAGACACTGTCTATGGGGTCAGTTCGCCCAGGGGAGCAGTAGCTGCCACAGATGCTGGGTGCCGGGAGAGGACCCTTGGTGCTAAACCATCATCCTTGAGTAGAGAGGGATTTGATTATTCTTATGGCTCCTTGCTTAGGAAGTGGCCACACCAGACATGCATTACACTGAAGAGAAGCCAGACTGGGGAAGAGGGCTGGGCAGCTTTTCTCCTACAAAAAGGAAAAATGAAAGATAAAAAGTCATCTCTGCCTAGGGGTACTGTTCAGCCATCTTGGCAAGTATAGGAAAACCTTCTGACATACAGTGGGGGGAACCCTCACACCCAGAGTGTAAGCACTGCTTTATGGAGGTAATGTGCACCATGTGGAAGCAAAGAGGGCAGGGTGTCCCAGGACAGGCAGGGATCATATTATCGAGGACAAAAGACAGAAAGCCACCTAGGGTGATCAGGGATGGCCAGTAGGCCAGGTTGTTTGGAAAAGGAGGGGTGGCCTGGGGACTGTTGCCTAGGTCAGGCATGGTAGCATTTTTACACCACGTGCTACTCTCCATGGAGTATGAGGACATTTTCTACCAAAGCTTCCTTCAGACCAAGTCATTTTATCTCCTGGCACTTCATTACCTCCCCTTCTCCCAAATGGAGCTTCACAAATATGTGTCATGGTCACCCGTCAACAAATGTACTTGGTGCCGTGAGTCGGTTAGACCCTGTTACTGATCTCTTTTGGTACATTGGAAGAGCAAGCAATCAGCCTGCTATTGACACATGTCCTGATGTGTGGGGTGATGTGTGTGCAGAAGTATAGATCCCTCATAGGAGGCCCACCCAGGATGTTGTGTTTTCTCTTATTAAAGAAGAATCTACACCAAACCTTTTACTCTAGAAGCCTAGCACTCACTACCCCTGTCATCCAGGCCACTTAGCAGACCTTGCTTCTGAATGTTGCCAATGTCCTAGACCTGTGTAAAGCTGCTTGCCCAAGACCGTCCTCGCCTCATTCCTTCCTCCTGAGAGCATCACACAGTCTAGGGCAGACACCTATTTGTAGGGCAGGTTGTGGTTCTTAAGTCATGTTCACATCCAAGTCCCACAACACATCCTTGTCATCACTCCGTTTCATAGTTGAGGAAACTAGGCTCAGAGGGGTCCACATTTCTTGCTTAAAGTCATAGCCTGGTGGTTCCTGCGGTCCAAACCTGTCCATTCCCCTTCTCATCACCTGCATTGTCTTAGGACCTCAGACACACCCTTGTCTTGGCTTGTTACTAACACACCTGAGAGAGAGCTTGTAGAGGGTGGGGTCTGCACATAGGCACTTTTCCTTTTTTTAATAAATCTTTATTGTTCAGATTATTACAGGTGTTCCTCTTTTTTCCCCCATCAGGTGCTCCCCTCCACCTGATTCCCCACTCCACCCCATGCCCTTACCCCTCCCCCGCCACTGTCTTCATCCATAGGTGTAAGATTTTTGTCCAGTCTCTTCCCACACCCCTCATACCCTCTTCCCCCTGAGAATTGTCAGTCCACTCCCTTTCTATGTCCCTGATTCTATTATATTCATCAGTCCATTCTGTTCATCAGATTTTTATTCACTTGATTTTTAGATTCACTTGTTGGTAGGTTTGTATTTGTTGTTCATAGTTTTTATCTTTACCTTTTTCTTCTTCCTCTTCTTAAAGAATACCCTTCAGCATTTCATATAATCCTGGTTTGGTGGTGATGAACTCCTTTAGTTTTTTTCTTGTCTGTGAAGCTCTTTTTCTGACCTTCAATTCTGAATGATAGCTTTGCTGGGTAGAGAATCTTAGTTGTAGTTCTTGCTGTTCATCACTTTGAATATTTCTTGCCACTCCCATCTGACCTGCATAGTTTCTGTTGAGAAATCAGCCGATAGTCATATGGGTGCTCCCTTGTAGGTAACCACCTGTTTTTCTCTTGCTGCTTTCAAGATTCTCTCTTTGTCTTTTGCCCTTGGCATTTTAATTATGATGTGTCTTGGTGTGGTCCTCTTTTGATTCCTTTTGTTTGGGGTTCTGTGCGCTTCCTGGACTTGTAAGTCTATTTCTTTCACCAGATAGGGAAAGTTTTCTGACATTATTTCTTCTAATAGGTTTTCAGTGTTTTGCTCTCTCTCTTCTTCTGGCACCCCAATAATTCAGATGTTGATATGCTTAAAGTTGTCCCAGAGGCTCCTTGCACTATTTTCATATTTTTGGATTCTTTTTTCTGGTTGGGTGTTTTTTGTCTCCTCATATTTAAGATCTTTTGTTTGATTCTTGGGATTCTTTGATCTACAGTTGAATTTATATATAGTCTTTATTTCAGACAGTGTATGCTTAATTTCTGACTGGTTCTTTTCCATTTTCTTGGCATTCTCATTAAGGTCCTTGAAGGTGTCACTAAGCTCCTCAGAGGTCTCATCAAGTTTCTCGGCTGTTTTTAGAAGATTCTTGAGTAACCTTATAAATATCCTGAACTCTATGTCCAATAGTCTGCTTTCCTCCATTTCTTTCATTCATGATATGTTTCTTTGTCTTCACATTTTGCTGCTTCCCTGTGTTGACGGAATGAAAGAACTGCTGTGCTGGAGATATGCCTATGGGGCAAGACTTGCTTCCGTGGGGCTTTGGTGCTCACCGAGTCTGCCTCTTGAATGTGTTACTTAGGGATCTGAGTAGTTGAATTCTGGTGTTGTCTCACACTGACCTCTAGATACACTAGCTTCTGGATCTCCAATGGGGTGCAGGTCAGCTACTGTCTGAGGTAACCCAGCAGGAGCTACAGTGAGAACTACAGTTTTCTCTTCCTTGCTTGGGGTTTGGAGATTTTGGAGCTGTCTGACCACAGCTACAGTTTGTTAGGTTACGCTGCGATAGGGCAGGCCATTTATATGCACATGCCTCTGTGCACAACTCGGGTAGGTTTGCAGATTGTGCTGGGCAGGGTCTTGGAGTCACTAGACTAGGACATGTCAAACAACAATGGCTGCCAGTTAGCCGTCTCTGCATCTCCGCGTTTCCAAGTCCCCACATCCTGCGCCCCCGCGCAGTGAACAATGATTGCTGCGTGCATCTCTGCAAGGGAGCCACCCTGACTTTCCAACCCAATGGCAAACAGTCCAGCTTCTCCCCGTAGGAGTCTGGGGCACCAGTGTCTCCCCAGAAACTAGAATTCAGAGTAATCAGGAACTTGTGTTCCTTCGGGTTGAAAAGAGCAGTGCCCTCCCTCAGTTGCCCTCCGCCAGCCTTGTTCGTGCTCCTCCAGACCTCAGCTTTTCAGCGCTTGTCCATATCTCAATGCTCTTTTCTCTTTCCTTCTAGTTGCAAAACTTCCACTCGGCCAGCTTTCCCATGGTTCTGGGTGTTAGATGTTTTGTCTTTTAGTTGTACTTTTGAAATTGTTGTGCAAGGCAGCTGTTTAGGTGTTTACCTTTGCCACCATCTTGGTGTCTCCTGCACACAGGTACTTACTTATTTCAACAAACAGTGATTGCCTGAACACCTACTGGACACCAGGCTCATGCTGCTCTACTAACTCAGTTACTGTAGCCAGTGCTGCTGATGAGAGCAAGTTAGTGTTTTCGGACGATGTATTTGGGATGGGGAGGCGAGGCTGCCCCTAATGGAGTTGCTAGAATGAATTTGAGCCTCAGGAAAAGAAAGGGCCCCTGATAACTGCTCTTCTCTGTGGCCTGAGGTGGGTCCTGGGCACCTCAAAGTCTGGGTGCTCACCCATCACTGGGGCATGAGAGTTGGTGTCAGTGAGCATGTGTGTGCAAGGTTTGAATGAGTGTCCTTCGAAAGAAAAGGCCCACCCACTCTTTTCGGTGCAGGGTGATGGCAGCTGTGGGACAGAAACGGTTTGCCCCGGGGACCACCTGGAACTGTCTACCTGGCCGTGGCAGCTCCTTCCTCCTCAGTCCCATTGGTTTCCTCATCTGTGTGCCGAGGTTAGACAATGGATTCTGAGATTCCTTCCAGCTCCAGGTTCCTAAGACTGACTTTGCAGTTTAGAAAGGCAGGTGTCCCTGGGCAAACAAAATGGGGTGCAGGTGAAGATGTGGTCATGCGGGGTAACAGGATGCTGGCACCTAATACATGGCCCGGGCTCACGGTGCCCATCACTAGCCCATGGAACGAGCTAGTTTGCAGTGCCAAGAGTCGTCCCAGGATTGTATCCTGCCCGGGTGCTTTTAGCCACACCTGAAGAAACTGGTCTTAGTCACTGTGGCCACCATGGTCATGAGTCACTTATCAACTGAGCCTGTTGTCACCACCTTGGTGTGGCAGGTGAGCAGTGGTGCCAGATGAAAACACATTCCTTAGTGCACACTCAGAACTTCTGCCCGAGGCTGCCTGGTGGAAGAGATCCAAGGCCACACTCTGTCCTCCCTTGTGATCCTTAGGGGAGCTATGTGTGTTCCCACACACACACACCTATCTGATCCAGCCTAGTGTGTGTTTTGGGACCATTTCACTTCGATCTTCAAAGTCTGTTTGTCAGCCTTCTTTTTCTATATCCTGTCCTCCCAAACCCCAGACCCTTTGCTTTTCCTGTTGATAGCAAACAAGCTTATTCCTGGACTGGGGTCCTCTGGATTTAAGCCAGCCTGGGCCTGGCTTGCTCGGATTTTTTGTCTGCCAATTTTCCTGAACCTTGGCTCTCTCGTGTGTGGGAGCCAGCTGTGGGCAGACATTGGGCAGAGAGCAGGGAAATGGACAGGCAGCCTCCGACAGAGAACCAGCTTAACTTGAACTTCCTATAAAGGAAAATTGGGGTGGGAATTGGGCTTCCATACAGCCATCTCTCTGGTCCGCTGCCCTCCCAGAGCTCAGCCACTGCGGAGTGGTGGGATGAGATCAGACCCCCATGAAGTTGCTGAGCTCTTCCTGAGTCTTAGATGCAATTCTGAGTGCAAGTACGGCAGTGACCGGATGCTGACTTCAAGTTCATAGTCCAGTGGAGGAAGAGTGCCATAAAGAGATGGGAATGAGGTGAGTGCCATTGTGGAACAGAAAACTCAGTCTGGCAAGCCTGGTCCAAGGTGAGGTCTGAAGGGGGCAGCGGCTTGAAAGAGGGGGTGCCATAGTGTGATGGGTGAGGTGACTAGCATCCAGGTCACCCCTGTGGTCAGTTATCAGGGGCCCTTTCTTTTCCTGAGGCTCAAATTCATTCTAGCAACTCCATTAGGGGCAGCCTCGCCTCCCCATCCCAAAGGAGGTGGGTGATGGAGAATCAGGAGAACTTTCTGAAAGAGATGGCTTCTTGTTAGACCTTTAAAAATGGAAGGGGTCTTAGAGACAGGGTGGTGGCATTTATGTTCTAAGAGGCAGGGGCTCTGCACTTTTTGGTTGGTCAATTGTTCAGCTTAGCTTGCCATTGTTGGGATACCCTTGGCTCCTGACTGAGAATTATGCTGGTTATCTACAGCCTCTTGTGCAGTAGGCTGTGGTCATGATGTTTAAAGCAGAGGCTGTTTTGGTGCCTTCTGAAGGCTGGGCAGGTCAGTGCCTCACAGGATTTCCCAGCCCTATTTCCTGTCCCTTCCTAAAGAGCTGCTTTTGCATCAGCTTTGCCATTGATAACAGATTAATTTGCAAAAACACCTTATCGTTTCTGTGCATAAGCATAACAGAATCACACTCTGCCAGCCAGACCTCAGACCAGCGGCCAGCAGCTCCCCACAGTGAACCCAGCTCGCTATTAGTGGTATGGAGCTGGCGCCACCTGCCAGGCCGGTCTCAGGGGGTGTAGTGCCTCATTTGTTTGTGGGTTGGGTGTTTCTTTTTACAAATTTTCATCTGAAATTGATTTTCCCAGTTGTGTGACATGCAAGTGCTTCTGCTTCCTACCTTGTGTGGAAACTTGGTAGTATGTTTTTATTTTTAAACTAGAGGCCTGATGCACAAAATTTGTGCAAGAGTAGGCCTTCCTTTCCCCAGCTGCCGGCACTGGCTTCCCTCTGGCACTCTGGATCCTGGCTTCTCTCGTAGCCTTGGCTTTGTCCGGTCTAATTAGCATATTATTATAGATATTTTTAGTGCTTTCAGAGAGGAAGGGAGAGGGGGAGAGAGAGAGAGAAACATCAGTGATGAGAGATACTCATTGATTGGCCTACTCCTCACACCCTCCACTGGGGATTGAGCCCAAAACCTGGGCATGTGCCCTGACCAGGAATTGAACCGTGACTTCCTGGTTTATAGGTTGATGTTCAACCACTGAATCACACCAGACAGGCTTGGTAGTGTCTTAATGAAAATCCCAGGACTGCCGATCATTAATTAGGGTTGAACCTGGACCAGTGCTCTTATTCATAGACTAGAGGTCTGGTGCACGAAATTTGTGCACCTTAGGTTAGGAGGGGGGTCCCTCAGCCCGGCCTGCACCCTCACAGTCTGGGAGCCCTTGGGGCATGTCTGACTGCCACAGAGGCGGAAGAGGCTCCTGCCACTGCTGCTGGGCTCGCCAGCCATGAGCCAGGCCTCTGGCTGAGCAGCGCAGCTCCTGCATTGAGCGTCTGCTCCCTGGTGATCAGTGTGCGTCATAGCGACCAGTCATTCAGCTGTTCAGTCAATTTGCATATTAGCCTTTTATTATATAGAATAGGATGAGAAATTTAGGAGGGTCCCAAAGGAGCAAGGACTAGGAGCCCTGGTGGCCCTGACCCCAGGCCATCGCCCACTACAGAACATCAGGAGGATGCTCAGGGCCTGGCCTCTAGCCAGGCTGGCTTCAAGGGAAAACACCACCTTGACCCCTTGTGGACCAACACTCATTTATGGGGCTGCCAGAAGAAGAGAGAGCAAGATACTGAAAACATATTTGAAGAAATAATGACTGAAAACTTCCCCCACCTGGTGAAAGAAATAGACTTACAAGTCCAGGAAGCGCACAGAACCCCAAACAAAAGGAATCCAAAGAGGACCACACCAAGACACATCATAATTAAAATGCCAAGAGCAAAGGACAAAGAGAGAATATTAAAAGCAGCAAGAGAAAAACAATTACCTACAAGGGAGCACTCATACGACTGTCAGCTGATTTCTCAACAGAAACTATGCAAGCCAGATGGGAGTGGCAAGAAATTTTCAAAGTGATGAATAGCAAGAATCTACAACCAAGATTACTCTACCCAGCAAAGCTATTGTTCAGAATTGAAGGTCAGATAAAGAGCTTCACAGATAAGAAGAAGCTAAAGGAGTTCATCAACACCAAACCAGTATTATATGAAATGCTGAAAGGTATTCTTTAAGAAGAAGAAAAGGGAGAAAAATGAGTCTGCTTCAAACTAGAGCATGGATTGAACTGGAGAAGATTATGCTGAGTGAAATAAGCCAGTCAAAGAAAGATAAGTATCACATGAACTCATTCATTTATGGAATACAATGAACAACATAAACTGATGAACAAAAACAGATCCAGAGACAGAAAAGCATTGACTGTCAAACCTCAGAGGGGTGGTAGGGGAGAGTGGGAGTAGGGGGAAGAGATCAACCAAAGGACTTTTATGCATGCATAGAAGCCTAATCAATGGACACGGACACCAGGGGGGTGAGGGCATAAGTGGTGACGGGGGAGGAGAGGATTGGAAGGGGTAATGGGTGATGATGACACATATGTAATACCTTAATCAATAAAGAAATTAAAAAATATTTTTTTTTAATGGAAGGAAAAAAAGAGCACATTTTTTGTTGGGGGCAGAGGGACCAGCAAGAGTTGACCCTTCAGGATGATTTGAGTGGTGTAGAGCATTGAGCCAGCCAATCTGTCAGATGGTATCCAACCCACCCATGCACAGTGCTGGGCGATGTGCTGGATGCCTGCAGAGAGCAACATGGGTTGCCTCGGGAGCTTGCCATCAGCTACTGAGAACGAACATGGGATGCATGGCACACAGAATTAGAACTTGAGAGTGTTCTGAAAGGTGTGGGGAGCTGTAACAGAAAGTCATGCCCAAGCCAAGGCCTCTGAATGCATAAGAGGGATTAGGCTAAAGCAGCACTGGCGGGCAGGGTAAGAGGGGGAGCTGTGTAGCTATTGTGGCGCAAAAATTGAGACAGTGGCCTAGAGAGGGCAGCAGGCCCCAACACATGGAGGGTTTCGGACAGGATGCCATGGCAAGGTCTGGGAGGAGGGGAGACTTGTGAGGAGACTGCCCAGGGGTCCTGGGGAGTAAAATGACGCAAATCCAATCCAGGGTGGGGGCATACCTGGTTCAGGTAGGTGGAGAGGCTTCCAGGGGCTCACAGGGCCCCCAGGAAGGATGCTGGGGAGTTTAAAGCTGGTTGTATAGTCTGACAGCAGCATGAGGAGTGGGCCCTGCACTGTGGAGGTTCACGACCTCGCTATCGGCAAAGAAAAATTCTTCTCGGCCTGGAGCTGAAGGAGCAGCTCAGCTCTCGGAGTGAGGAGCCTGTGTACGGGTGCTGGGACCTGCAAGAGGCAATACTTGCGCACTTCCCCTCCCCCTCGTTATATCTCGAGGAACTTGGTCATCGGCTCGCTACTCCTGGACAGGCACTTTGTGGTTGTCTTCCATCTGCTGTCGCCACTTCCTCTAAAGACAGTTCTTCCCAGTGTCCAGTTCCTGGTTTGCCACCTGTGCCTGTGTTGAGTCCAGCTCAGAATCTTGAATTAAACCAGGATTTTTGAGATAATTTTTCTTGCTTAAACTCACCCCCATCACTTCCATTTTAACAGTACTTTCTAGGCAGGAAAGCCACAGCTGATTCTTCATGTTGACAGTCAGTTCACTGCCTTCCAGAGAGAAAAGCATTTAGCATCCCTTGCCAGCCTGGAACCCTGTTCTCAAACTGGAGCCAGGCAGGCCTGAGGGGTGTATGTGCTGGGATGTGGGGAGCTTGAGTCACCCTGACATGTGATACAAATGGCCATCACAGTGGGTGGCAGGAAACAACCTAGACTGAGAGAGCCCAGGTGAGGCCAGGTCTGACCCAACACCCCTGTGCCAGGCTCCTCTGCACATCAACAACCAGCCCCACTACACCCCTGGCTGAGAGGTAGACAGCTGGCTTATCCCTGGAGGGCCTGAGGGTTCTGCTTCTGAGCTGCTATCTCAGCCACCACCCTTAGGCCTGAGCGACCGCTCCTTTTGGGGAAATGCTTTGGGCTTCAAAAGCCCACACTCTCCTTCTTCTGTGAGAAATAGGTTCCTAAGCCAAAACCGGTTTGGCTCATTGGATAGAGCTTCGGCCTGCGGACTGAAAGGTCCCAGGTTCGATTCCAGTCAAGGGCATGTACCTTGGTTGCGGGCACATCTCTAGTAGGGGGTGTTCAGGAGGCAGCTAATCGATTTTTCTTTCTCATCGATGTTTCTGGCTTTCTATCCCTCTCCCTTCCTCTCTGTAAAAAGTCAATAAAATATATTTTTAAAAAAGAAAAAAGAAAAAGGTTCCTAACAAACCCGTGACACTCAGGGCATGACCTGGTGGTCTCATTGCCCAGATTGGGGTTTCCACGTGAAAAGTAACTTTATTTTTTTTATTTTTTTTATTTATTTTTTTTTTATTAGTTGAAATACTTTATTTCTTAAAGGTATTTATTAAAATTAAAATCTTTCCATATTCCCAATTAGGTATTCTAGCCTTAGACTTAAAACTCATTTCTCCCCCCATGTGTATATTTTCTGTTAAATACACAAAGGAATATATTTTCACAGAGTATGTTGAAAATTAGAAAAATTAACGATTCTAGTTCTGTCAGGTGCAGTATTTAGAGTATTACTTTGATAAAGTCCTGTAATTCTGATGTGTCTTGAAAATTCTTGCTCTTTTGGAGTATAAGTGCAGGGAAAAAACTGTGGCATAGGTAAATATTCACCATAAGAACCTGAATTGGTTTTATACATAATCATCTTAGGCTGCGACAGTGAGGTAGCTGTATAGAGTGTTTTTGGATCCAACATACAGGAAAACACAGGATTGCCAGGATTCACACAAGTAGGCAGTTGTTGAGGTTTCATTTCTGTGTCTGAAGTTGAAGCTAAAGTACTTTTCTTATCCGGGTCATTCTCCATCTCTTTTTTCGTCGAAAGCAGTTTTTTTCTTCAGCGGATGATGGGAGGGCCAAAGGATGCGGCTTTTTTAGTACACCCAATTATAAACCTGAAAGAGAAGGGAAAACGTGGGCTGGATCAAAATCCGGAGCAGTCCTCAAGGTTGAAACCATTAATCCTTTGGAGCAATTGAGTAGCCCGTCTCCATAGCCGAAAAGTAACTTTAGAACTTTTTCCTGGTTGATCATTTCCATCACTCCTGTTCACAAAGCTGTTTTTTAAAAATATTTAGCTTTGCTGAAACCAGTTTGGCTCAGTGAATAGAGCCTCGGCCTGCAGACTGAAAGGTCCCAGGTTCCATTCTGGTCAAGGGGATGGGGATGTACCTTGGCTGCGGGCACATCCCCCATAAGGGGTGTGCAAGAGGCAGTTGATTGATGTTTCTCTCTCATCGATGTTTCTGACTTTCTATCCTTCTCCCTTCCTCTCTGTAAAAATTCAATAAAATACATATATTTTAAAATCCTATTTAATAAAAGAGAAACATGCAAATTGACCGTACCTTTGCTATGCTACCAGCCAATAGGAGCAATTTGCAAATTAACCCCCAAGCAAGATGGCCACTGGACCCTAAGCCTGGCCCTGGCAAGCCTGGAGAGGCGGCGGCATTTCCAATTACTGCAGTCCTGGGCCCAGCAGGGGGTCTGGACCTTAATTTTCACATTTGTCAAAAAACAAAATAATTAAACAACTATTTGGTTATTCACCAGTTCCAGTCAATATTGACGTTCATGTGATTTTTTGAATCAGAATTTCATTACACAACCTCAATACTATACAGTTTTCATCCCTTTCTATTAAAGAGATGCACATTACTGTGAAAGCATAAGGAAACAGTTATTGAGCTAAACAAGGCAATAAAAAGCACCAGGAGGCCCCAGTGCTCCAAGGCATATGCCCAAGAGGAGAGATGATACCAGGTGAAGAGATGACTCATTTAGCACAGCTACTTTTTTCTTTTTTCCTATGTGCAGGCTAGCTTCCTGGCTACTTGATTTTTGTTATTTGCTTTAAATAACAGTAACAACAACATATAGACAAACAATTAAAAACACACAGTCTTAAATTATTTATCTGGCAATGTTACAAAACAGAAAATAAACCATAACACCTAGGAGAGTAAACAGCTTATTCCAAGATAAATTGATTTCTGAAATAGGCCAAGTTACAGGGGAAGTGATGTTGCACAGGAGCAAAAGCAATGTTCTGGGAGTAAGACAAACACTGAGTTTCAATCCTGGGTAGACTACTTTCTTTGCAGAGTTACTGAAGCCCCTCTAAACCTCTGATTCCAAATCAATAAACAGGCAACATGCCACTGCTGCTGGAGAGATCCTGTGAAGATGAAATAAGGTGATGTGTGTAACATCACCAGGACAGTCCTGGTGCTTTTGAATCAATACTTAGTAACTGGATTTTACATGTCCAGGCTCACCTGTCTCTCAAATTAGCTACATTAAATGAAGACCTGGCATCAAGTTGTGTTTATTTGGGTGCCAGAAGGAACAGAGGAGTGACGTGGCAGGCAGGTATTAATAGAAATTTATACTAATAAAAGGGCAATATGCTAATTAGACTTCTGGATAAAGCCATGGTGGCAGGGCTGAGGCAGAGGCTGTTAGGGGCAATCAGGCTGGCAGGGGAGGGCAGTTGGGGGCAAGTAGGCCAGCAGGGGGAAGTTGGGGGCAATCAGGCCAGCAAGGGGAGTAGCTGGGGGTGATCAGGCCATTGGGGGAGGGCAGTTAGAGATGATCAGACTGGAAGGGGGGGCAGTTGGGGGCGATCAGGCTGGCAGGTAAGTGGTTAGGAGCCAGTGGTCCTGGATTGCGAGAGGGATGTCCAACTGCCGGTTTGGGCCTAATCCCTGTGGGCCTAAACCAGCAGTCGGACATCCCCCAAGGGGTCGCAGATTGGAGAGGGTGCAGGTCGGGCTGAGGGACACCCCCTACCCCCACACACGAATTTTGTACACCGGGCCACTAGTATATATATATTTAGCTTTGACCGATGGGTGAAAAGGAAATGTGTGCTTTAGAGGCATGCTTACCAGCAAATTGGGGAACATTTCAGAGTTCTCAGGATGCCGAGTGAGTTCTGACTTGTCAGAACATCTTCCTCCCGGGGCTTATCGAAGGGGTGGTGACTTTCTATGCCAATCAGCTCACAAGTATTTGCTAAGGACTGTGTGCTACATGAGGTCTCTTCCTGGCTGCCAGACCTCCCTCTTCCTGCTCACCCATCTCCTTGGGATGAGGGGTTGATTTCTACTCTCTGATTCCTCCCATTTGGGCTATGAAGGTTCATTTAGGCACAAATAGTGTTTGTGGCCTCTCTATGTGTGGCATCTCTTTCTTCGCAGCCCAGCCCCACGCCTCATGGCCTTCACTCTCAAGAGCCATGTGGGAGCTCCAAGCTGCCTGGAATCAGAGTGCCACCCCCATCAGCAAGCATTTCATAATTGAACCATTCACAAGGACCTCAGCTTTGAGAAATCATTCTGAGTATCTTGGCTATATCAGGAGCCACTGAAAGTTTCTAGGCAGGGAGACATAGGAGGCTTGAGGGCAGCCAGTGCATTATGCATATTATCCCCCTCCCCCCGAAGAAGCATGTTTGGCTCACCTTTCCAGAAAGAGTCTGGTTAGCAAAAGAGCGCACTATCTTGTGTCTCGGCCAGTGTTTCCGAGTTGAGGGTCCAGGAGTGCAAGCAGAGAAAGGAGATCAAGAAGGCCAGTGGCTTCATGTGTCATCCTGGCAACAGCCCATCCGGGGCCTTGCCCATGTTGTGGATTCTTGAGTCACGAGACTGTAATGGAAACCAGATATGATGCTCAGAGGTATTTGGCACATGTGTCTTAAAAGGCCAGAAGGGAGGAAAGTCACAGTTGGATTTAGAGACGAACGAGTTCTCCCTCCCTCCCTTCCCATTCCTTTGCCAGCATCACAACTCAGGAATTTCTCAGCCCTGCCCAAGATCATCATAGTTGCCTCTTGGGGTCTCCCAAGTCCAGCACTCTGCACATGGGGTTGGACCTTGGAGGCCCCACACACTTCCGCCTAGGCCCCGCCTAGTCCCCAGGCTTCTCATTCCTTTGTTGATCAGTTTTCCAGTTTGGGGTTCAGCATATGATGGACCGTCCAGTCTGGCAGGTCTGGGCACAGCTCCCAGCTCCTCCACTTAACAGCTGCAGGGACTTTAAATTCTTCCATCTCTCATCCCTCAGTTGCCTCGTCTGTAAAATCATCCTTGAGTAAACGTGATAATCAACAATATCATGCAGGATTGTGACTGTGTGGTGGGCTAGGAATGGTGGCTCTTGTGCCCCTGAACTCACACAGAACACTCCCTGCCAGCCAGCCAGGAGCATATCCCTCTGCCATGTTGGAGGGGTTTGCATCTTGCAGTTCTCCTCATGTTTTTCTCTGACAATCTTGTCTCTCTTGCCAGAACCTTTCATACTCTTCTCCATCTTTGGACATAGTTCATCTTGTTACATGACAATTGGCTAGTGCTGCCCTGTTGACCTCACCCCCTCCTGAGAGCAGTCACCAACACTCCAGAAGTGCTCTCACCTGAGAGCTGAGACTCCCCGGGCCTCACTAGGGAGAGCCAGTCACTGACCCATATGTGGTGGTGGCTCTTTAGAGGCCACACAGGAGGGTGACTGGGTCTGGACTTTCAATGCTGTCTCACTTCCAGGCCACTGTCCCCAGGCCTGTTGCTCTGGCTGCTGAAAAGGCTGCTCCGTAGCCCGGCATGGAAAGTGTCACCTTATGCACTCGCAGACAGGAGGGAGAAGTCAGCCAGGCAGAGGCAGGAATGGAAACCTGCCCCCAGATTTGGTCAGGCCAGGAGAGAACGGCAGACCCAGGTGTTTCCGGTTGTGGAGTACTACTGCACATGGCATGGTGTCTGGACAAGGTATGAGAACACAGAGCAGAAATTGTGGAGCACCCATCCTGGACAACAAATCCTGAGCAGCTCTTCTTCACCCCTCCTCCATGCCAACTGCCTCCTCCTCCTCCTCCTCCTTCTCCTCCTTTTTTCCCCTTAAACTCTTAATTCATCAAAGTGAATTGTCTGCCCAGGTCACAAAGCCTATACTGTATATCGGCCAGTGTATTTTCTGTGTGGTATTGATCAGATTTTCTTGCTGAGATGACTCAGTCATGAGGCCTATGGTTGGCTCTACTGTTCACTTGGCAGGATTCAAATTGCTCCTCCAGCTGCCATCATCATAGTTGCCTCTTGGGGCCTCCCAAGTCCCCCAGTGGCCACCACCGATGTGCCTGACCAGTGAGGAGCAGCCACCATCCAGCACCCCTTGGGAAAAGCTCCTCCTGCCTGTTTCCTGCTCCACTCCTGCAGCAGCTGCCCTGGGGTCTTGGCACGCAGCATCTTTTCTGTTCCTTTTGTAGACTGTTCCACTGCACATTTTCTCTTGCACATCAGAGTCCTTGCTCCGCTCCAAAGATGGCCAAAAGTCTAGAATCCTGAAGAACGCCAATCTTTGAATTAACAGTCCAAGTGATTTTTAAAAATATATATATATTTTTTATTGATCTTACAGAGAGGAAGGAAGAGGGATAGAGAGAAATATTGATGAGAGAGAAATATCAGCTGCCTCTTGCACACCCCCTACTGGGGATTGAGCCTGCAATCAAGGTACATGTCCTTGACCAGAATCGAACCCAGGCCCCTTCACTCTGTGGGCTAACAGTATCCACTGAGCCAAACTAGTTATGGCCTCCAAGTGATTTAGTTAAGTGCCCATGGCCCTGCATGAGAACAGAAATCACGTAGATGCTCCCTAGCCAGTTTTGCTTAGTGGATAGAGCATGGCCTGCGGACTGTAGGGCTCTGGGTTCGATTCCAGTCAAGGGCATATGCGGGGTTGCTAGCTTGATCCCTGTGGGGGTGGGGCTTACAGGAGGCATCTGATCAGTGATTCTCTAATGTGTCTATCTTTCCCTCTCCTTTCCTCTCTGAAATCAATAAAAAAAAATAAAGTTAAAAAAAATCACATAGGTCAGCATGTTGAACCCATGGCCCACAACAAATATTTTTGCAGCCCAGTCAATATAACAGTCTGTAAGAAATATTTTAATAAAAATTTTGTAACTTAATTTTTACAATATCCTGTTATACATAATCTATATACAGTAGGTCCTCGGTTATATCATAGATCCATTTCTACAGTGTGACGTAACACGATTTTCACCGTAAGTCAGAACCCACCTACATAAGCACCTATGTCACTCACATGGAGCACATACACAGCAGTAATGAAGTGAAACAGTAAAAAAAATTAAAAGAGATAATTCCTTATTCTTGTGGTAAATCCTATATAATAAAGAGGTAATATGCAAATTAACCCTCACACCCTCACAAGATAGCTGCCTACAACCAGGCTGGCTGGGGGGTTAGTGAGGGATGACAAACGACTGAAACACAAGTGTCTCAGGCACTTGGGTACGTGTGGGGCAACCAGACTGGTCAGGGGGATCTGTGAGGGACAACCAGGCTGGCAGAGGGGAGCAGTTGGGAGTGACTAAGCTGGGGGGGGTGGTTAGGGGCAATCAGGCTGGCACATAGAGGCAATGAGGGATGATTAGGCTGGCAGGAGAGTGCAGTTAGGGGTACCCAGGCAGGCAGGCAGAGGAGCAATTAGGAGCCAGTGGTCCAGGATTATGAGAGGGATATCTGACTCCTGGTTTAGGCTCAGGCCTAAACCGGCAGTTGGACATCCCTCGAGGGGTCCTGGATTGGAGAGGGTGCAGGCTGGGCAGAGGGGACCCCCTTGCACAAATATTGTGCACCGGGCCTCTAGTAAATAATAAAAAATAACTCTAACTGGTTTGGCTCAGTGGATAGAGTTTCAGCCTATGGACTTTAGGGTCCCAGGTTCAATTCCAGTCAAGGAAGGGCATATCCCTTTGTTGCGAGCACATCTCCAATCGGGGGTGTGCAGGAGGCAGCTGATTGATGTTTCTCTTTCATCAATGTTTCTAACTCTCCCTCTCCCTTCCTCTCTCCATCAATAAAATATATTTAAAATATATATATGTATGTATGAATGTATATAAAGCACATATGTACACATGTCAAAATAACGGAACATTTTTTATTTTATGAATAAATGGGAGATGGCGATGTAACCATGAAACAATGTATGTCGAGTCTGATGTAGCCTGTATATAAAAAGCCAGTGTCGTGACAACCAGGATGATCAAACGACCAGTCACCATGAGGTGCATTGAGCACCTCTCAGTCCCTCCCCTGCAACCCACAGGCTCCGATCGCAGCAAGGCGGGTGGGCGAGACAGTGTGCACTGGGAGTAGTGGTGGGCGGGTAGGTGGGGCTGCGAGTAGCGGCGGCTACCACGCGCAATTTCGCGCACTGGGCCTCTAATTAATAACGAACTACAGTGTTCAATAATGACTGATTACTATAATCATATTGCGTTCATTTTCCTTATGCGCTTTATGCGCAGGCGCACCATTTCTCTCCACTAACACTAGTAGCCAATATTTTACCACCCAATGGCCACGTCATTAGTCTTAGACTGACTTGTTTGGTGTGCGCAACAGGAAATATTTCGCTTTTGGAGAACAAGAAAAATAGGTTTATTTGCGTTGCACTTATTTGTGCAGTTATTCAGTGTCTGGTAATGTTCAAGAAAAAAGATTAATTTTTATTATAATGTTCTATTATTTTATATTAACAATTACTCATTAATTTTAGTCCTTTGTATTCAGCATGTCTCTATTGAAATCTATGTTTCTATGAAAATAGTTTGTTTTTTTTTTATTTGCCACCCACATAAACTTAAGCCTGTTTATTTGGCCCGCGTTAGCCTTTAAGTTTGACATGCTTGGTGTAGGTGCTGTGGGTGAAGCCCACGTCCAATCCAGGCCTGCTCAATTTCCAGGTGCCTGGTTCACAGGTGTCATTGTCAGATAATGCAAGAGTCTGTAATAGGCCGGAATAGGTCTGTCCTTCAAAGTCACTTGTGGGCATGTTGTAGATATGACCATCCAGATGGGGGTTCCCAGGGGAGCAGCCTGAGTGTCTCAGGCACTTGGGAACGTGAACAAGACAGGGCCTCTTTTACTCTCTCACTGGCCGTGGTCTAAGCATATTTTGAACTTAGGGGAACATGGAGCTGTGGACCCCATCCTGCCCTGGAAGGGTCTGCAACCGAGGTTGGGAGCAGAGTACACTCTTCCCAAAGGTTAAAAGTACTAACATATGGTGTGAGTCCATCTGGCAATTTCCAGGAAAGGAGAGAGAGACAGCAAAGCAAAGGTTGCCTGGCAGCAGACGGGTGGGGGGGTGGGGGGGGTGAGGTTGAGGACAGCCTGAGGGAACTTCCTGCCATTCTGGAGCGCTGATCTGAGGTTAGAGTGTTAGAGAAGGCGCAAGCAGGCGAATGCTCAGGGTGTCACAGGGCAGCACTGGCGGATGCTGCTCTAGGCCCTCTGTGGAGCACAGTCACTGAGTGCTTGCCTGAGGCCCAAGCTGTGCCAGCACAGGAGGAGTGCAGCCACCAGCCTGGCAGGGTGGCCTCCTCACGGGCTTACACGAGGCACTAGACAGACAAAAATGAACAAAGTTCCAAAAGGAATGTGAAATGTGGCATGCAGGTAGCATCGGGCAGGTGGGGCACGGGGCCGCAGAGCTAGGGCTGCTGGAGTTGGGGTCTGAGAGATCGGGAGCCTGTCTCCCAAAGACTAAAGAATCGTTCCGTGGGCAAGTGGTCACCACCATGCCTGACCGAGTGGCAGCCTCTGCCACAGTGACTTCTTAGCCCCGGGCCGCCCCGGCCTCCCGGGCTTCTGCAGAGGCCGGCTCCACAGGGCCCAGGCCGGCACCTGACCCGGGGCAGATTCTTGGAGGACGTTCTGGCTTGGGATGGGCCCTGTGTTGGCACTGGCTTGGATTTTACAACAGCAGCCATGGTGGGGCTCACTGCTAGTTGACCCAGGTTCGATCTAGCCAGGTGGATTCCAGGAGGCATTGCTTTTCACACATCAGTAAGGTCACAGCCACGCGAGAAAGAGGGCAGCAGTCATCCATCTGCCCTGGCATCCCCTGGAGGTGCTGTAGCCGCACAAGTCTCAAAACAGTGAGCTTATGAGGTTCCTGGATTCTCATTAGATGTGAGAGAAAAAGTGGGCTTCAGTCCTTAGCTTGCCAGGTCCCACCAAGCACTGTGCCTGTTTCCTCTCTGCAGTGTGGGAACTTGACCAGGTTGTAGGGAGTACTAAGTGAGGAGTGAAAGAGGCAGGCTCTGTTCATTTGGGACACAGAGACTCTACACGTGGATGGTATTTCCACAGCAACATACTGTTGCTCTTGTTGGCCCAAAGACATATATAAACCCGAGCAGAACTGAAGTGTTGGTGTGGTGGCCTTCCCCATGTACGGGCATCTCTGGGCACAGGCCCCTCTCCCCAGAGAGCGCCCTGACCCCTGAGCATCCTCGGGTAGCCCCTAGAAAAGGCTGTACCTTGCACCCAAAGGTGGGTGCTTGTAACCCACACATGGCTCCCAGTTCTCTCTGCCTGTGGACCATTCAGGTCCCCTCTCTGCTGGCCACGGTCCTGCTTCCTGGGGAACCCCATACTCATCACTGTACCCTTTCTTTGTTGCTGGGTTGGCATATGGCTTCTCTGATTTTTACACTTTTCCTTTTTTTTTTTTTTTAATAGATTACAGAAAGAGGGAGGGAGAGAAAGAGAGAGAGAAACATCAATGATGAGAATCATCGACTGGCTGCCTCTTACATGCCCCCTTTTGGGGATCAAGCCCACAACCCAAGCATGTGCCCTGGCCTAGAATTGAACCATGACCACCTGGTTCATGGGTCTGTGCTCAACCACTGAGCCACACCAGCCGGGCCCACTTTTCCTTTTGACCTCTTGTCATCTTCCCGTCCATTTGTACTGGTTCTAAAACTGAGACTTGGAGAGCCAGGACATGGGGGACAATTCACTGCCAGCTGAGGGATTTGAGCTGAGAGCTCCAAAATTGGGGTGGGGTAGGGAGAATAGGTAGCCTGGTAGTTCCTCCAAGGCCTCCCCAGTACCTGAGCACAAGGATGGCCAGGAAATCTAGCCCTCAGTAGGGGACAGAGGAGCTGTGTGGAAGGCTTGGGAAAGCTGAGTCCTGGATTCCCAGTAGAGGGGAGGTGACACTCCTGAGGGGCCTGGACGAGGATGCAGGAGTTCCTCCCTCAGGGAGCCGCTCCCTTCCGTGCCCTGCGCTGAGTGGGCCATCTGGCCCCGGGACGTCAGCCCGGAAGGTGTGGTTTTAAGCTTCAGCTCCCCTCTCAGTACACCAGAGGAGTGTCTCACTTCCCTCTCTGGCAACCACCGGATTTGAAAACGTCCTATTTTCCTGTAATCAAAAGAAGTGAAACTGTCCCATGAAATAAAGTGGAACGCCCCAGAACACCTAGGGCAGTCAGGGTCTTTCCTAATGAAGCTGTTAGCAGAAGCAGAACTCCTTTCCTCTCCTGTGAGGTCCCCTAGAGAATGGTGCACCACAGAGGACAGCCAGCAGGTCCAGGTGGTGACAGTCCCGGGCCAGCCCCACACACCAGCTCTGCTTCCTTCTTGTCCTCCCCATTCCTGTCCCCCCTCTCCCCGTACTGATCTCCTTTCTCACCTGTGCCCAGTTTTCTTCTTAGACTCCCCTCTAACTCCTGGGGGTTTGGGGGTGGGAAGGGGAGCAGGAGTGGGGAAGGATATGAACAGGCTAAGCCTGCCCTGGAGTTCTGCTCAGTCCCCATGGAGGGGCAAGACAAGTGGGGGAAAATAATAGTGGTCAGAGGTGTAAGCAGTGTGGTTGCCAGTGTTTACTGTTTGCCCAGCACACGCGTTCAGCAGGCCACAGAAGTCGGCACATGGCCCCGTGAATGCATATCTGTCACCCCATTTCACGAAAAGAAAAACAGAGGCCCAGTGAAGCCAATTATCCATGACCACATAGGTAGAAGGTGGCGGGCCTGTCCTTGCCTGTCAGTGACCTGGCTGCTCCTGTAGACTGACAGCCGCTGGGTGTCCTCAGGAGCCCCGGGAAGGGTTTTCGTGTGTGAGCAGAAACTGCTGCCAGCCCTTAGGAAATGGAGTGAGTGTGTCTGTGTATGTGCCATGCGTGCATGAGTGATTTTTTTTTCATGGCTAATCCTCACTGAGGATATTTTTTCAATTAATTTTCAGAGAGAGTTGAAGGGAGAGAAACATTGATGTGAGGGAGACACATCCATTGGTTGCCTCCTGCATGTGCCCCAACCAGGGCCAGGAATCAAACCCATGTGACCCTTTGGCACACAGGGCAATGCTCTAACCACTGCACAACATAGGCCAGGGCAAGTATCTGTGATTAAGCATGAGAAATAAACATATCTCTCACTGCTGTTCAGGGTGTGTGTGATTAAGCATGCCAGTGTGTTCAAATGTGTGTGCATGCCCACACATGTGCATGAGAAATGACTTCCAGGCACCATAACATTTGGCCTGAGCAGGGCAAGTCTCTTCTTCCCTCTCAGCTCTTGTCAAACATACTTCCTGTGTTCATTCAGCCATGGGACCTCCTCTCCACCATAGACCTGCTCGCCTTTCGGGAGCCTCTCCTCTCACCCACCCCCAGAGCATGCATTTTGGGGGGGTTGCCATACCCAGTGATCGCTGAGGTTCCTACTGAGAAGGAGCCCCCACCTTCATTGAAGGAGCGTGTGATTGGAGCATGTGCTCAGTCACCCGTCTTGCCATTGGCTGCTGTGTTCAGCATCTCTGGGAAGCTATCAGGCACATGCTGACCCCATACTCTCCCACCGACAGTGGACATGGCATGGCCGGAAGGCATCCTGGGGCCTCCTCTTCTGAGACTCACTCTTTTACCTCCTTCTGTTCCCCAGCTGGTCAGCGAGAAGGTCGGAGGGGCTGAAGGGACCAAGCTTGACGATGACTTCAAAGAGATGGAAAAGGTAATGAGAGGAGTGGTGTGCCCTGCCTAATGTCTGGCACCATTTGCTGAGTCCCTCACGAAGCCCAGCTCTGACATGTAGGCCGAGACTTATCAGGTTGGACTAGAGGCATTAGGTGTCCCTTAGCCCTGGGCAGGCAACAGCGAGGACATGGTATAATGAACAGTGAGGGCAGGCACGGACTGGGGAGCAGGGCAAGGGCTATCCAGGGGCCCCTGGTTTGGCCTTGGGTGCCCCACTGGTTTTGAAACCACACATATTGCCTCTTTACAGAAGGTGGATGTTACCAGCAAGGCTGTGGCAGAAGTACTGGCCAGAACCATCGAATACCTGCAGCCCAACCCAGGTAGGGGCACCAGCTAGCTGCAAGTTCTTCTGGTTACCACAGCGTGAAGAAGGAACATAAGGGATCACAAAACTGAAATATCATTGGGTAGGTAGGTTTAGGCATGGCTGGTCCAGGTATCTAAAGGATGTCCTTGAGGTCACGCATTTTCTTTCTGCTTCATCTGGCGACTCTCATTTTTGTGTCAATCCCAACTTCAAATCACCTTTGTAGCCAACAGTCCGAGCAGAAAAGAGCACCTGCCCCCCACCCCAACCGATTCATTGGGTCAGTTTGAATTGGGTGTTCGTTCTAGTATGTCAGACACCAGCCACATGCCTGCCTTTGGAGCATGACGTGGGGTCTCCTAGGATGGGGACCTTCCCTCAAGGAATATCCAAATGCTAGTTCCTGTAGCAGGAGGCATTGGACATGGAACAGGTAGCAAGCCCAGGCATCTCCATTCAAAGTCTATGCCAGGGACAGACCCCAGTGGGCAGAGGTAAGAGCATACATAGCTCCTCCCCCACCTCTGGAGGATAGCCATGTCTGGGATGCCTGTACCTGCCCACCATCACTTCTCTAGCGTGCTATTCCATCACGCCATTGAGAGGAGGGTCCCAGTCAGAGCCATACTCCAGGATGAGGAGGCCCTGGGAGCTCCTGGAGAGCCGATCACCTCCTGCCCACTGCCCATGATCTTTCGGGGCCAAGAACAGAGTAGGGCAGGTCTGCTCAGGGCCCTCATAGCCTGGTTGTCGACAGGCATGGCAACCAAGTACTTTAGAAATACATGGGCCTTAGGGGAGAATGGGAGCACCCAGGGCAGCAGCAGTGCTGGCTGAGCTCAGGCCTGGTGGCTCCTGGAGAAACCACCCACATGCTCACCCGGCCCCTTCTTTTCCAGCCTCACGGGCCAAGCTGACGATGCTCAACACGGTATCCAAGATCCGTGGGCAGGTGAAGAATCCTGGCTACCCGCAGTCGGAGGGCCTGCTGGGCGAGTGCATGATTCGTCACGGGAAGGAGCTGGGTGGCGAGTCCAACTTTGGTGAGGGTCCCCATGACGGCCTCGGCAGGTTGCATGGGCAGGCGGCCAGGCTGAGGGAGGGAAGGCCAGAGCCTCCCCACACTGGTGAGCAGGAGGGGACTTCCCTCCCATAGCTCCAGAATCTTCTCTAATGCTGGCTGATCCCATGGTGGGAGGGAAAATCCCAGAACCACCTGCAGTGTTCAGGCTGAGGGAAGGCCTCCTGCTCACACCACAGCACATTCGGGGCAAATCTGGTCCCTTCTGAGAGTGTGGAGGGGCAGGTTGCTTGGCACTAGGCATCACCAGCCCCAGGCCACTGGCTCAGGAACAGATCTGATGGTCTGTTGCTCTGATTTCTAATCAGTCCTTGGCTGTGGGGTCATTTTAAAAATTGGGGGCATCTTGGCCCCACAGGCATCCTGTGATGGCTTATTCCCCCACCTGCTACCCCCTCAGGCGATGCTCTGCTGGATGCAGGGGAGTCCATGAAGTGCCTGGCGGAGGTGAAGGACTCCTTGGACATAGAGGTCAAGCAGAACTTCATAGATCCCCTCCAGAACCTGTGCGACAAAGACCTGAAGGAGATCCAGGTATGTCCTGATGCCCTGTCCCTCATGCCCACCCCCCACATAGCCCTCAGGGATCCCACATGGCTGCCTCACTCAGCGAGCCTCTTCCCATCCTGGGCTCCTGCTCAGCTCACCTCTGTGAACACTTGCTGCGAGCAGGACTGCAGGGCATTGGGGGGCCCTGCAATGTGACCCTCGCCCTGCCCCCAGCACCACTTGAAGAAGCTAGAGGGCCGCCGCCTGGACTTTGACTATAAGAAGAAGCGGCAGGGCAAGATCCCCGATGAGGAGCTGCGCCAGGCCCTGGAGAAGTTCGAAGAGTCCAAAGAGGTGGCTGAGACCAGCATGCACAACCTCCTGGAGACTGATGTATGTCCGTGGGCCGGGGACTATCCTTGCTTGGGAAGCCCCAGAAGCAAGTGCCAGCACCCAAGCACTCAGTGCTGTTTAGGAGGGGGAGGAAATGAAGGGGGAACAGGGAGCAGCGGTGGGCAGCAACTGGCACCCTGAGGCTTTCAGTGTCTTCGGGCTCTTCACCCTTCTCCAGCTGCAGCTCAAAGGTCAGCCAGGCCCAGTGCCTGATGCAGTCTGGGAAGGCTCCTTGCAGGCAGTGGCCTGGAGATGGGAGTAGAGGACAGGCCCCTCTTCAGCTCTGGCTGGTTGCTTGCAGATTGAGCAGGTGAGCCAGCTCTCTGCCCTGGTGGATGCCCAGCTGGAATACCACCGGCAGGCCGTGCAGATCCTGGACGAGCTGGCCAGCAAGCTTAAGCGAAGGTGAGCCCCTTCCCTCTGTGTTGGCCAGGAGAGGCCTACTGGCTGGTGGGTTCCTGGGCTGGATCCCGCAAGGGAGTAGGACCTCCTCGGGCTTGTCCTGTCCCGAAGGAGAGGGTTAGGGTGGTGGTGGGACAGGAGACAACCTGAGGGGGGTGGGAGGCAGCTTACCCAGGACAGACCCCAGGAACCCTTCCTCCACTGCCACTCTCCTCGGTGGACAGTGGTTCTCTGCTGGGGCCACTTGGCAACCTGAAAAATGCCCTAGTCTGGGGATCCGGCCAGGATCCCCCTGTGTGTTGTGTCCACCTCACAACCTCCCCAGAGTCCCACTGTCCATGTGGCAGCAGCAAAACCAACTTGTGGGGAGGAGGGGTGTTGTTCTCTGGCCTTGACACCCTGGCTCATGAGGCGGGCTCTGGCTGCTCACACCTCCCCCTTCACTTGCAGGATGCGGGAAGCCTCTTCGCGCCCCAAACGTGAATATAAGCCCAAGCCCCGGGAGAACTTTGATCTTGGAGAGCCTGAGCAGTCTAATGGGGGCTTTCCGGCCCCCAAGATCACAGGTAGGATGTGGGAGGGGCCGTGCTTTCCCAGGGCCTCAGAGACAGGCCTCTTGTGGGGCAGCCCCAGCCTGCTGCCTCATCCAAGCCCTTTGCAAAAGGGGACCCAGAGATGGGACCAGGCCCCATCTCAGCACCCTCAGCCCACCTGTGTGTTTTGTTTGCAAGCAGCTTCGTCATCTTTCCGATCTTCCGACAAGCCCCTCCGGACCCCCAGCAGGAGCATGCGTGAGTGTCCCCTGCCTCGGTTTATAACAGCGCCTTCCAGTCTATCCTGGGAGGGTCTTTCTGACTCTTGATCGGTAGAAGTGCACACCTGTTGGGGTTTCCTCAGACCCTCAAGCAGCGAAGGAGCTGAGTTCTTGCCTCTGTGGCCTCAGCCTTCCCGTGGGAAACGGGCCACTGTGAGCATCCAGGGTACGCTGAGGGCTCTGGGCACCCTAATGCCACTGTGCGCCCCAGGTCCTCCAGCCTTCCTGCTGCTTATTCCCAACAGCCCTGGTAGCCAGAGGAAGAGCAGCTCTCCTCAGGGGAAACTTGAGGCACAGCGAGGCAGCAGGTGGGGTTTGAGCTGGATGCCCAGACTTTATACTCATACCCTGCCCACCCCCAGCGCCCCTGGACCAGCCAAGCTGCAAGGCACTCTATGACTTTGAGCCCGAGAACGATGGGGAGCTGGGCTTCCATGAGGGCGACATCATCACGCTGACCAACCAGATCGACGAGAACTGGTACGAGGGCATGCTCCATGGCCAGTCGGGCTTCTTCCCCCTCAGCTACGTGGAGGTGCTGGTGCCCCTGCCTCAGTGACAGCATGGGCCTGCTCCCTCTCCGTCCAGATCGCCTGTATTCCACTCGGCCCGAAGCACAGCGAGGGTAGTGCTCCTCCCAGGGCCTCCCGAGGTATTCCCAGGGCACCAGGACTCGAGGCAGGAGGCCCAATGGGAGAGGCCAGGGGCCCTGTTTACACTAGTGTTCACCCATAGAGGTGGTGTGGGCTCCCCTCCCCACCGCCCTGAGGGGGGCTAACACTAAGGTGCTCTTAGAAACACTAACTTCCTCCTGCCCCCTCCCTCCAGGACTAGTAACTCTGGGTGGATCCCCATCAGTCAGACACACACATACCCTCTGTCCTCTCCACACTGGGGCCTGGCCCACCCTGACCTGCCCTTATTGTGAACAGACAAAGTCTGTGATGGGGTGGTCCAAGCAGGACCCCTGGCCCAGACTCACCACCCTGCTTTTAAATTCCTCCAAGACACTCCTTCTCAGGCCCTTGCATGCCCACAAATGCCACCTCCCTAGTAGGGTCTCACCCAGCGGCCTGGTCCCTTAAGGACAGGCCCTGTCCTCAGCTGCAGGGCTGAGCCCCACATACCCATGTCCACCCTACCCCTAACCAAGCACATGGACCATTTCTGGCACAAGCTGCCACCACCAGCTACACACACACACACAAACACAAACACACGCATTCATACACACACACAGACACGCCATACATGGGACCATGGGAGCCCCCAGCTTCCTCTCTGCTGAAGGTTAAGCACAAAGGCTTTGATGAGTGAATGTTGCCAGACCCCTGGCTGCTCGGGAGGGTCACAGGGCCTCCTCATCCCAAGCTGGCTGCCACCCCCCTGTTGACAGAATCCCCAGCTGTCTCCTCCAGACCAGGGTAGGCAGCTGCCAGACCAGCAGGGCCCCAGCCCTGCATCTGCTTCTCCTCTTGCCTAATCTGAAATTGGCCTCGGGGACCTCGGGCCTGGTTCACATTCCCTTTCCCCAGTGACCCTGCACAGCCCCCATGACACCAGGCTCTGCTTGTCCCAAGGCCCCCCGCCATTGTGAGTGGGTGAGACACAGGCATCCGGACCAAGACAAGCAGCATCATAGCCTTGGTCAGTCTAGGGCAGATGGAAATGTAATCCTGACTTTTTTTTAAAAAGTATTAAACGTCTCTTTCTACAGTCTCTTGCCTGGGTGTGGTATGGGGCAGGCCTTCTTTTCACTGGGACATCCACAGCCCTCCCAAGGGGTCTCTGGTCAGGACAGGGCCTACACAGCTGCCCACCTACCCTCTCTCGGAGTGGGCACCGGCCCCATAGCAAGCCCAGGAAAGGACAGAGCTGGGGTTGGGTAAAGCACTCTCCACACTCAGCTGCATGAATGGTCCACTGCCCAGACAGCAGCCTGCGTGCCCAGCAGCCGGTGCTAGGAGGCCCCCTCAGGGTGAGACACAGGCCGGGGCTGTTTGCTTCTCTCCTTTATTATATGATCCCCTGCCATGGAACACCTCAGTCCCACAGTAATAGAGCAACATAGTCGCGAACAAACCTCTCGACCTGCTCGCCCTCACCCGGGGTTGGGGGGTGCCGAGTCTGGCCAGGAGGCCTCCCAGGTCCTCAGAGGTCGATCCTCTCAGTTCCCTTGCTTAAGAATGCTGTACACCTGCTCCAGCACATGGCACAGGCCCTGGTCCTTGGGCATCCTGCTGGCCAGGGAGATCTGAAACAATCAGGCCTGGCGCCTCAGGACAACGTCCAGCAGTCCTGGCCTGGCCTCATCTACCAAAGGTACCCAGTGGTATCCCTAAAGCAAAGCTTTCTTTATAACAAAAAGGATGTTGAGTAACAGGACCCAGCTGACTAATGTTTGGGGTGAGGGGTCATCTGCACTTTACAAATCCTGCTGTCACTCCAGCCTGGATCCCACACTCGCCACATGCCAAGAGCCACCCAGCTCCTCCTCCCACTCCCCACCCCACCCCCAGCAGCCCAGTGCCTGGCTGGGAGGTGACAAGAAACAACTTTAAGCCCTGGTTACTATTTTCTTTAAAAGTTTGAATAGCCCTGGCCTGTGTGCTAAATGGTCAGAACATCAGCCCGTGCACCAAAGGGTCTTGGGTTCAATTTCTGGTCAAGGGCAGGTACCTGGGTTGCAGGTTTAATCCATGGCCCCAGGTTGGGGTGCATGTGGGAGGCAACCAATTGATGTGCCTCTTTCACATCCATGTTCCCCCCCCCCCCAACTCTAAAAATCACTGGAAAAAATAGCCTCAGGTAAGGATTAACAAAATATAAAAGTTTGAACAAAACAAGCAAAAGTGTGAAACTGTCTCTCTGCAAAGCAGAGTTCAGAGTATCTTCTAAGAATGACTTTCAAACAGGAAATAAATCACACACACACCAGAGGCCAATAAAAGCCTAATTTAAATGTCCCACTACCTGGGTGGTCATTGTGCATGTTCATAACCTGCAGCTCTTAAGACTGAACCAGATCAGAACCCTGCATGCCCTCTGAGTGGCCAAGGAGGGAAGCAGGGCCCAGCGGGCTGTCCCAGGGTCTTGGAGTCTTCAGGACTCGAACATTTCATCTCCACTTTGATGGGATTCCCACCCGACCCTCGTGAGAAAACAAGGCTTTGGGGCACTGTTCATTTCCAGCTGAAATACTTCTGTACAGAACAAGTTAGGGAATCCCTTTCTCAAGCTGCTCATGGGTATATTCTTAGGTGTTCCCCAAAAGCTGTCTTCCTACAGGAGGGTTCACATGGGACTTGGGGGAGAAGCCTTACCTTGAGCTTGTCAAGGTAGGTGTGCTCCTGGTTCCAGGGTTCCTGGAACCTCACCAGGTCCGGGGCGCCCTTATAGAACTCCACCAGCAGCATCTACAGGACAGGGGGTGGTTGGGACCCCTCACTCCTGCCTCCCCACACCAGGCACAGATCCAGCAGTGAGCAGGACGGCGCTGCCGCTACCTGTCCCCTATCGTGAAGGCTTCCAGGCTAATGCAAGCCAACACCGCTCACCGAGAAGCCCACTGACGCCCACCCAGTAGACTGGAGGGAGCTCAGGTTTATGAGGGGAGAGGGAACTGCCCGAGAGGCTGAGGGAGGCACGCTCAACGTGCTGTCACGCAGGCCTGACAGCTCCCTGCTTCAGCCTCGCTAAAGATACCAAGAAACCACAGCTGTAATGAACTAGCTCCGGTTTTTAACTGCCGTTGAGCTACAGGCACAGACCACCCTGCTGACACCTGAAGTCCTCCACGTGTCTCCCCTTGGAGAGGCAGTGGCAGGAGCAGAGGCCCGAGATAGGAGCATCCCTGGTGTGTCCAGAACAACTAGGAGGCCGGGGGGACAGGGGGTGCTGCAAGGACCTGGGACTGGGTCCTAGGAGACACGGGTGGTTACTGCAGAAGAGGAACCTGACCAGGACCCTGGTGTGGCACATCCAGCCACGGCTTCCCGAGTCAGACCTTGTCCTGTAGGTCCAGCTAGGAGGCACTTCCAGACCCGTCCACCCCATGAGGAAGGTGCACCCACCTCACCTGGGAGTGAGCTCACCATCTCATGGAGGATGTCATTAGTCAGGAAGCTGTCCTGGATGTAAGCCATCTCCACGTCCATGGGGATACCATAGTCACTGGGCCTTTGCTGGCAGGGACACCAGCCAGTCACCACCAGCCACCCCAAGCCTCCACCCCATGACACATCCAGCACGTTTAACCCTTGGCCTCCCCCAGAAGCCCCACCTACCTCAGGGGGTGGCATCACCCAGAACGGGGAGATCTTGGACTCTGGTCCCTGGTTGCCAGAGAAGTAAGGGGCTGTGGGAGGAGAGAGAGGGGGTAGGCCTGCGGGGCTCATGGTCCAGGAGGCACACACACACACACACACACACACACCTACCCCAGCGGGGCACTTACAGCAGAGCAGGGCAAGGCAGGGCTGGAAGCCGTTGCTGGAGCCCTGCAGCCGCAGCTGGTAGTCCATCTGTGTGTCAATGTCCTGTAGCGATGGCAGCGCCGGGCTGTGTGGGTGGCTGTGGTACCAGCCCACCAGGGACAGGCCCCGTAGAAGCAGGCTCTGATAGATCTGAGGACAGAGGCAGGGCTGGAGAGGGCGGGGAGCTGGGATCCTACCAGCCTTGGTGTGCTCCTGACCCCCATCCAGCTCTGTGAGGGCAACACATAATGAGTATCCGCTGTGTACCAGGACTGCCCCTGCACCCACCCTAACAAGTCCGGTTGGGGGATGGTCAACAAGTACATAAAAAATATGCACCTGTCATGAAACAAAGGCAAAAAAAGATTTCCCTGCTGCCTCCCAACTCCTGCAACAATGCCTGCCACACAGTAGGTGCTGAGCAAACAGTTAAGGAGGTGGATATGCGTGCATTTGAGCAGGCACAGGCATTCCTGAATGCCTTCAAGTGGAGGCAGGCAGGGGCAGAAAGAACGCTTCTTGCGGAATAACCACCATTCACTTATCCCTGAGGTGGGTGGAGCGCTGTGTCAGGTGCATACTCAGAACCATTAGGGAAACATGAGAACAGCGCCCTGATGGGGGGGGCTGAGCATCCACCTATGAACCAGCAGGTCACAGCTCCATGTGTCCTGACCTGGTTTTCGGCTTGATTCCCAGTGGAGGTTTGCAGGAGGCAGCCAATCAATGATTCTCTCTCATCATTGATGTTTTCTATCTCTTTTCCTCTCTGAAATGAATAAAAATATATATTATAAAAAATAAAAAAATGTTAAAAAGCCCAGCTGATGTGGTTCAGTATCAGCCTTTGAACCAGAAAGTCACAGTTCAATCCCTGATCAGGGCACATGCCTGGGTTGTGTGCTGGATCCCCAGCGTGGGGTGTGCAGGAGGCAGCGATCAATGATTCTATTCTCATCATTGATGTTTCTATCCCTCTAGCTCTTCCTCTCTGAAATAAATAAGATATATTTATAAATGGCCGTTAAACTCTAGCTGATTCGGTTCAGTGGTAGAGTGTCGCCCATGGACCAAAGGGTCTTGGGTTCGATTCCTGATCAAGGGTACATGGGTTAAGGGTACATGTACCTCAGTTGGAAGGCAACCAATTGGTGTGTCTCTCACATCGATGTTTCTCTCTCCCCTCCTCCCTTTCTTCCACTCTCTGTAGAAATCAATGAAAAAATATCGAGTGAGGATTTTTTTTTTTAATGGCCATTAAAATGTATCCAGCCCTTACTAGGTGTCAGGTGGGGTAGGGGCTCAGACATGCTCATTTGCACATTCTTTGAGCATTGACTTTGCCAGCTTCTAGAACAGTTGTGTCCACCACCCCAGAATGCCCCATCCAGTGTGGCCCTCACCTCCTCTTCCATAGTGGCCCCGGTGTCCACGTCCCCCAACCGGCTGCGACAGGGAAAGGCTCTCAGTACCGTGAGCACTGCACAGAGTGAGGAGAAATGGTGTGGATATCTACCCAGCTCCCAAGATCCCCCTGCCCACTGGGCCCCGATTACCCACTCTGGCTGTTGATGTCCCAGCGGCCCCCCAGATACCCCACGACCTCGCTGCGAGTTAGGTGGCTGTGGAAGTCCTGGGAAGAGGTACATGAAAAGACATACTCAGGCTACACCTGGCCCCAATCCATCCTGGGAGTCCGGGGCTCTTGTAATGGGCAGGGGCCAGCCCTCTCACCTCCTCCACCCAAACACTGATTGAGCACCTGGGAGCAAGCAGACAAGGTGCCCACCCACATAGAGCTGACATTCCAGGGACCCCATCTGCCTCCAGAGCACCCATCCCAGCCCTCTGCCCAGACCTGAGAGCCCCTGACCCACAAGGCACACACCAGCAGGAACAGCACGTTGCTGGAGATGGCCACATTGAACGGCTGGAACTTGTTGATGGCTGCGAAGGATGTCACTTCCACTAGGGTATGGGGGTTCCTGCAGAAGCCCGGGGGTCCCACAGCTTCAGGAACCCCTAGGCTGGCTCCTCAGCCCTCCCCCCGGCCAGATCTGAGGATCTGAGGCCTTGTTCCCCTCCTATTCCTCCCCCCCTCCCCCAGCAAGAGCTTGTGTAAACTGGGGTTCTTGTGGGGGACATGGACATATCTGACCTGGCAGAGTCGCGACTGCCCAACATGCAGTACCGCACTGGCACCCGGATCTTGTTTTCCACACGCTTCCCCAGGGGCGTGGCCTCTGCGGGGTTGGGGTAAGGAAAAAGGGCAGGTCAGTCCCTCCCCAGCCTGGAACTGGACATCAAAGACAGGGCAACCCAAGAGAGAGAGAGAGAAAAAAAACCCTAGAAGCACCCCTAAAAAATAAGACAGCGAGACTGGGGAATCAGGCAGCAGGTTCATAAACTGGATAGAGATTTAAAACCAGATGAAAGGCTCAAATCAGGCGAGGACCTCAGAAGACCAAGTTGGGGGGGGGGGGTAATAATTAGGCAGCAAGTTTAGAAATCAGACAACAGGGCAAAGAAATCCTATTGGGGAACAAGGAAATCAGGCAGCATGGTGAAAAAAACTGGGCAGCACATTAAGAAATTGGTCAATGGGAGCAAGAAACCCAACATTAGAGCTTCAGAAGGCAGGCAGTGAGAGTGAAATCAGTGGGCTAGGAAGTGAGCCAGGCATCTTGGAGGCACTGAGGAAAAGAAAGGCCATACCTGTCCTCAGCCTCCTCCTGCACCTGAGCTCTGCGTGTCGCCCACCCTGTCTCCTCCCCTCCCTCACGCCTCTCACCAGGATGGGCAGGCTCTGAGGGGCCCTTTGCAGATGGTCTTCGACTTTTGTCCTCTGCTGAGACCCCTGCCAGAACCTCCTCCTCCTCTTCCTCCATCAGCAGCTCCTCCTCCTCCCCTTCACTGGCTGGGCTCTGGCGGGGTGGGGGTGACAGCAGCGGGAACCCTCAGCTGGGTGCACTCCACCCTCCCCAAGTTCCACCCAGACTGCTGGCCGGCCTGACCCTTAGGTCCTTGCCGTTGCCCCAGATGTCCACTAGAGGGAGGGAGTGAGCAGAGGCGGCCTAAGGCTCTGGCGCTGCTCAGACCTGAGAGCCTTCATGTGGCTGACTCACAAGTTTGAATCCTAAACAAGCTGTGTGACTCTAGGCAAGCGCCCTAACCTATCTGAGCTCTATGATCGCCTGTAAACCCGCACAATGACCTCTAGCTCAATAGGGCTGGCATCAGGGTGAAACAAGTTAATGTGGGCAAAGAATTTAGCATATGGTCAGTTGCTCCATTGAGCAAGCATGCACTTTGCATGGATTATGTTCATTCAGTAGCCTCTCTTCTTGCTCTCTCCTAAACTTCCCTTGCCAAGGTGACTTCTCTGTGTCCAAACCCAACAGCCACATTTCATTCTCTGCCCTCATCCCCCTCCCAGCAGCATCGGACCCAGCTGGTACCCCCTTCTCCCGGGAACTTCTCAGGGATCCTAAACTCACCCAGCTTCCCTGTCCCCCACCAAGGTCCCCTTAGCGCCCCATCTCTCCCTTGTTGCCCAGGGCTGGATCCTGGGGCTTCTTCCCTCAAGAAAGCCTGGTCTACGCTCAGGACTCCAATCCTGCCCATGCCTCAGTGACACCCACAGACTTGTCTACATCCTGGAGTTCTCTTGCGCTCCAGACTCCGGGTCCGCTGTCCATCAACATCACCATGCAGGGGGTGCTCACACTCAATACAGCACCCGACCATCCCCCCAACCCTACTCCTCCCAAATCCCCTCCTCTCCAATATCAGCAACCCTCTCTACCCACTTGCTCAGAACAAAACTCTTAACACCAACATTTAATCCATCAGCAAATCCCATCAGATCCACTTTCAAAATTAGTTAGAACCAGACCACTTCTCCATCTCAATGGCTGGTCTGGCCCGCCCCATCATCGCCCACCTGGACCAGCATCCAAGTCAGTCTATTCCAAAAACCGAGGTCTCCCAGAAAAGAAGGAATTCTGCCTCAAGACTGCAGCTCCAACTCCTGTCTGAGTTTCCAGCCTGCCAGTGGCCCTACAGATTTAAGACTCAACAGGCAGATATGTACACACATATCTTAAGGGACCTAAATTTGTCTCATACACATGGTACTGCCATTATCATTTCTGTTTTACATATGATGAAGTCTAAGGCTTAATCCAGGAGGTGGAAGGACGCACCTCATCGGCGACAGCTGCAGGCCCGTGGAGCTGGTGTCGCCTGAGCCAGGCGGCCTTGTACTTGTCCAGTTTCTGGCCCTTGTACTTGACAGAGGCCCATCCACAGCCCGACTTCTTGGCCGGGTTCACCAGCTTCTTGCAGTGGGTGGCCCAGGCACTAGGTGAGTTGAACACCTGCCCTGTTTCCTGCCACACGATCCTCCCGTCTGGCTGCAGGTCCCCCATGAACTTCTTTCCCTGCAGTGACAGCAGGCTAGCTGGGCCCAGGAACTGGTACCCACCAAGCTCTCCTCCCTGACCCAATGCAGCACCCACTTCCCACTTCAGCACCCCTTCCAGGAAGCTTTCTATCTTAGGTGCCTCCCTGTACTTACATGTCCACTGCCGCAGTCCTGCTCAGCTTGGATCAAAACCACCCAGTATGTGTCTACCCTCCTTCCCCTCACTGTGAACCCCCAAAGGGCAGGGACAGGGTCTATCTTGATCCACTGCTGTGTCCCTAATACCTAACATGCTGGTACACAGCAGGTGCTTAATTCACAAATTGTACCATTCACAAACCAAACAATAGTAATAAGAGCAAACACAAAGCACTTACTGTGTAGCAGACACCTTGCTGAGTGCTTTATTCATTTAATTCTCATACAACCCAATGGGAGGGGGGCGGGGGAAGTCCCATTTTACAAAGAAGGAAACTAGAATAGTAGGATACTGAGAGGTTGAGCGAGGCCACACGACCAAGAAAGCAGTGGTATCCTCTCTCCGCCTCAATTTCTCCTTTATAGAATGGGGTGTTTGGTGAACGATGACCTTCTGGGCTCGTGCTGGGTCTAGATGGTCCGTGCCTCAGTTTTCCCTCCCCATTCCCAGGCTCCGTCTGCTGCAAGGGAGCTCTGGGCCTCAGTTTCCCTTCTTGCCCCTGCTGGGATGGGATGGGGAGTGCTCACCAAGTAGTAAATGGACAGCACCCCGGCGCCGGGCTCCAGCTGCGCGTCTTTGAGGAGCACCCGCAGTGTGACCGCGCGCCTGGGGAGCGCGACCCCCGGCCCGCCACCGCCCCCTGCTCCCGCCCCACCGCTGCCACCGCCGCCGCCGCCACCGCAGCGCGTTCCACTCGCTCCCGCCGGCCGCTCGGGGTCTTCGGCCTCCGCCTCATCCTCGTCCTCATCCGGCGCCTCCTCGCCCGCGCCGCCCGCCGGGGACAGCGGCTCCGGAGCTGCGGGCAGCGACAGGCTGCAGCGGGGTCGCGCGCCCCTATTCGTGTCCAGCCACCCCGCTCGCGCCTGGCCGGCTCCCCCACAGGCCCGCCGTACCTGCCATGGCTGCTCCAACCCCGCGCCCCGCTAGTTCTTTCTTCCCGACACGTGATGCGGCTCCGCCCCAATTCGGGGGGCGCCTCTGCCATTGGCCACCGCCGATGGGCGGGTGGGGGGCTCGGCCCGCCGGTACGAGCTGGTAAACTGAGGCCAGGGCCCGCGCATTTAAGACTGAGAGTTGGGGGTTCAACCCTCCGGGGGACCACTGGGGAAAATGAGGGTTGAGACCATTCTCCAGGGGAGGGGGTGTTAACTGAGGGTTCATAGGTACCAATGGGGAAACTGAGGCGCAAGACGTGCTTTGGGGAGATTAGTGCTCCATCCGAGGCCTCCTCCTTAGGATTGAGGCCTGGGACTTGGGGCGCGGGGAGTTCAGAACGAAGGGGAAACTGAGGCCGCGGCCAGCTCGGAGGGACACAGAAGCCTCGGCCGCTGGGCCAGGAGAGAAGCGGAAACCCTGAGGCTGCGGGCCCGACTGCGGGAGCAGCCCGGGGCCGCGGCTCAAGTTGGCGGGCGGCCATCTCCAGAGTCTAAAGGGTTAATTCCCATTTTTCGGGTGGGCCCCCGGCTAATGGATTCCACTATTGGGCCGGAGTGGAGTGCGCCAGTCCATTGTCGGAGGTTTATTTCTCCTTCAACCAATAAGCAGTAGCTGTTTGACTGACTCTAGCCAATCAGCGTTAAGCCGCTGCTCCCGCCCAACTCCGATGGAGCCAATGGGCAGTTGTCGCTCGGCCAATTACCAGGAACCCTCAGCCTCACTCATCCAACCAGCTGTAGGATTTGGAGGGGTGGCCCCACCCCCCGCGCAGGCGGGCCCGTGGGCGGAGCCGGGCAGGGGGTAGCGGGTGGTGCGTCTCGTGGCTGCAGTCCCGTCCTTTGTCTCAGGTCCCTTAGCTTCACAGCGCAGTGCCACCTCCCTGCGCCAGGTGGGCTCCGAATCTTCCAAGCCCTTGGCAGAGCTAGAAGCCCGGGGCTGGGGATCCCCCATTGGGTTTACCCGGACCCCAGGCTGGGAGAGGGGAGAGGAAATTGGGGGCGGCGGCGGGGGTGTCCAGCCAGGGTGGTGTGGAATCAGATTGGACGCGGTGACTCAAATCCTGCTGTCATGCGCACTTATGTGACTTTGCCACGTGGCTCCACCTCTCTGCGTCCCCGTGGGGATAATAATAATTCCACTTCAGGTCGAAGGGTCAGGGCTTGACAGAGCAGGGTAAATGTGAATTATTATTATTCTCCAGCCCAAGGCTTCTTCTGGAGTTCCCCCGAACCCCCACCGCGGGTCCAGCCACCAATTTGTCATCGCCCTGCTTTCTATTTTTTTAAAATATATATTTTATTGATTTTTTACATAGCAGAAGGGAGAGGGATAGAAAGTCAGAAACATCGATGAGAGAGACATCATCGATCAGCTGCCTCTTGCACGCCCCCTACTGGGGATGTGCCCGCAGCCAAGGTACATGCATTTGCCGGAATCGAACCCCGGGACCCCTCAGTCCGCAGTCCGATGCTCTATCCACTGAGCCAAACCGGGACCCCTCAGTCCGCAGTCCGATGCTCTATCCACTGAGCCAAACCGGTCTCGGCTCGCCCTCCTTTCTAAAGTCTAGCTTCATTTACTCCTCCATGTCCTTGCACACTTTCCCAGTTATCTTCCAAAACCTAAGACCCTTGCTATCTCCTTGGCCCTCAGGCCTCCATACTAACCCCCAATACTGTCCATTTTCCACCCTGGCCTCAGAGGGATCTTCCTAAAATAAAACTATGATCACCTCCCTTCCCAGCTCTAAATCCTTCAATGACTCCCCATTGCCTTTGATAAATAAAATTAAAACTAACTGCTATGACTTTATTAACCATTTATGGCACCCCTTTATGGCAGTCTTGTTATAAACTTTATTAGACAAATCAAGATGAACAGATTGTCAGAGCTCTCGAGTGGATTCCAAAGGCTATTCTTCCCTATGTGTATAAAGTCCAGGCAGCCTCACCCTATAACTATGAAGGACATTGAGTGTGCAATTTTAAAACACTCAAGAAAGAAATTTCCAGCCCTGGCCAGATTGCTCAATTGGTTAGAGCTTCATTCCAATGTGCCAAGGTTTCGGGTTCAATCCCCGGTCAGGGCACATACAAAAAGCAAACCGGTGAATGCATAAATAAGTGGAACATCAAACCAATGTTTCTCTCTCTTTTTCTCATTTCCTATCTCTCTCCCTCAAAATCAATTTTAAAAATTTCTTTAAATCTCCAGGTCCAGATAATTTTTCTGCCAAAGGTTCAAAGAAGAATTAACACAAATTTTTTATAACCTCTTCCAATTCATTAGATGAAACCAGCGTTAATTACCAGGATACCAAAACCAGATAAGGATGGCCCAAAGAAAAAAACTATAGACCATGTCCTTCATGAATAGGGACAGAAAAGTCCTTAACAAACTATTAGGAAGTAGAATTCAGCAATATATAAAAAGAATTATGCACCATGTCCATGTGGTGTTTATTATCTATCATATTTAACAGGCTGTGGTGGGCAGAATAATGGTTCCCTAAAGATGTCCCTCTCCTAGTCCCTAGAATCTGTGAATAAGTGAGGTTACATGGCAAAGGGAATTTGAGGTTGCAGATAGAATTGCAGTTGCTGATCAGCTGACTTTAAAATAGGGAAGTTTTCCCATTGTAATCACAAGGGTCCTAAAAAGTGGAAGAGGGCGTCGTGAGAGGAGACAGCGGGAGAAGTTAGGATGTTACCTGGGTTGCTGACTTTGTAGATGAGAAAGGGGAGCATGAGCGAAGGAATGTGAACCATCTCTAGAAGTTGGAAAGGGTGAGGGAAACATTCACCCTTTCAGTCTCCGACAATGAATGTAGCCCCACCAATACCCCGACTTGAGCTTCGGGAGATCCATGTAGGTTCCTAATTAAATGTGAGATAATAGGCTGAAACCGGTTTGGCTCAGTGGATAGAGCGTCGGCTTGTAGACGCTGGTCAAGGCATGTTTCTGGGCTGCAGGTCCAATCCCTGGCTCCCATTGGGTCCAGTGCAGGGGCGACCAAATGATGTGTCTCTCACATTGATGCTTCTCTCTCTTTCCCTCTCTCTCCCCCTCCCTTCCATTCTCTCTAAAAATCAATGAAAAAATGGGTAAGGATTAACCAAAACTAAAAATAAAAAACACAAGGCTAAAAAAAAAAAGGTTTTTTGGGGGGATTGTACATAGGTACAGGACTTGTATGCTGAAAACTACACAACAGTGCTGAAAGAATCGAAGATTTAAATAAACAAAGAGACAGACCATGCCCAGGGACTAGAAGTCTCTACATAATAAAGATATCATGTCTCCGCCAACTAATGTGCAAGTTTAGTGGAATTCCTATCAGAAATACAGCAAGATCTGGGGCTAGACCTAGGCACCATCACTCTGCGGTCCGGTCAGCCTTCGAGTTAAGGTCCTATTGTGAACTCTGATTATGTCCCCTAACCAGCTGGGGACCACACTCCTTCCTCTCTCATTTCAGGCCTTTGCCAAAGAGGCCCCTCCTCCTGGTGTACAGTCACCCAGTCTCTGCTCCACACTGAAACCCTCCCATGGCTTCCTCCCCATCCCGTGAGTCCCTGCTCTCTGACCTCTGGGAGAGCCGGAGCGGCTGGGATTTCCCCTGGGATCTCTCCTGGGATCATTGGACCTGCCGGCCGCCCCGCCCTGCCCAGCACTAGCAGGGAGGGAACTCGGGAGCTGACAGAAGAGAGGAAATTCCCTTGGAACCTGTTCCTCTGCTTCCTGGCCTGGCTTGTGTGCTGGAGGGAGAGGCCAGGCCAAAGGCCCAGCCTGCCATGGCCTCGGCCCCAAGACCACCCCGGGCCCCCAAACCCAAGTGTGCCCTGCCCTCACACTACCATGAGAGCTTTCTGGAGAAGAAGGGACCCCGTGACCGGGTAAGCTGGGACAGGGAACCTGGCCCTGCTGGGCTGCCTGGCCAGGGAGGCACCTCTCTAAGCCTCGATCTTGTCACCTGGCCAAGGAGGGCGGGGTGGGTGCATGAAGGGACAGGGCACGGGCTGGCAGCTAGGAAGGGTTCTGTCCATCTGTCTGTCTGCCTGCCTCTGTGTCTCTCTTATTTGATCTCTTTCTCTTTGTCTCTCTCAGCCTGAATCCGTCTGTGTCTCTCTGGGTCTCAGTCGCTGGTTTCTGTCTGTCAGATACAAGCAGGATCAGGACTTCCTCGAGGAAATGAGGAATTAAATTAACTGGTTCCCCTTCCCCCAGCCGTGACCTTTGTGACCCTCCGCTGCAGGGGACAGGGTTAGGACAGTTGTACGTGGGGACAGTATGAGCTGGTGGCAGCCACATTCAGCAGGACCAGATACTGCGGGCCAAGGTGCGCAGGCGGGCACGGGTGTGTGTGTTTGTGTCTTGCTCAGAAACAAGCCCCGCCTCTTGGTTCCCACTAAGGCCCCATTTCCCCCCGCCCCCACTCCCTGTACTCATTCCTCTTCTCCTAGAACCCAAACCAGCCACCCCCGCTTTCCCGCACACCATCCCGACGTCATTGCAGTTCCTTCCTCCTCTTCTTGGGTTCCCATGAGCCCCCGTTCCCTCCTGCCTGGAAAGCATCAAGGGGCAGTCACAGATCACGGTGGTTAAGAAAGACCATGGGCCGAGACCGGTTTGGCTCAGTGGATAGAGCGTCAGACTGCAGACTGGGGGGTCCCGGGTTTGATTCCGGTCAAGGACACATACCTTGGCTGCGGGCACATCCCCAGTGGGGGGCGTGCGAGAGGCAGCTGATCGATGTTTCTCTCTCATCGATGTTTCTGACTTTCTATCCCTCTCCCCTCCTCTCTGTGAAAAATCAATAAAATCTATTTTAAAAAAGAAAGACCATGAGCCCCAACGTGCGAGACCCAGGTTCACATCCACGCTGCACCCCTCTCTGCCTCCCAGGCCTTCCGCGAGTGATTCTCCAGGCTTGGGCCTTAGTTCCCTCGGCAATAAAATAAAATGGGTGGGACAGGGCCACAGACACATGGACAGGAAAGGGGCAGCCCTTAGCCGGCCAAGGACTTGGCTCGGGACAAGCTCTGGCTCTTTACAGTAGCTCACCGAGTTTTCACAATGTTATCGGTGGGGAAACCGAGGCACAGAGCACTGAAATAATTTGCCCAATGACACATAGCTGGAACATGACAGAGTGTGTCTGACTACATGGAGTTTGATCACTTATTACTTTATTCTAAGTGCCTGGAGCAGTGCCTGGCACAGAGTACGTCTTCAGTGAATGTTAGTGAAATGTGTGAATGCATCTCTGGATGGATGGATGGCTGAGCGAATAATAACTGTCAGTACAGGCTACCCTCATTGTCACCGCAGACTCATTAAAGCCATTCCTCCTTCAGGGAGTCTTCTCAGATTTCCCAGCTGGAGGGCTACTGTCCTCCTCTGTGATCTCCTGGCCCAGGGTCTGTGCCTGTCCAGGGCCCTCGTTTCCCTTCCTGGAGGATCTCCGTATCTGTGCTTTCTCCATCCTCTGGAACATGACCTATTTAGAAACAGAAGTCATGTCCCACTTGTTATTTTGCCGCAACAGAGCTGGTTGCTGCGGAGTAGCTGCTCATGGAATATTTGGTGAAAAGACCCTAGAATCTTACAACCTGAGCTGTATCAGCCCCTTAGACGTGCAGAGAATTAGGGCATTTGGAGTTCAGAATCCTGGTCGGTGGGGGGAGAGGGGGAAGGGTCCTGAATCTGCAGACCTCCCTAGAGTCCAGAACCATGTGAAATTTTGGGACTATGGACTCAGCCCCTATCTGAGCACCTGGCACCTAGGAGATGCCCATACATATGTATGGGTGGATAAAGGGGCCAGGGAGATGTGTGTGTGTGTGTCTATGGGTGGTGAGATGGATGGTGGATGGGTCAACAGATGTAAGGGTGGGTGGGTGGATGCATCATCATAAACCCAGTTAGCGCAACTGACTCCTAGAACAGCCCCCTCCACAGACTGAGGGACTGTTCTGGGTCCCCCATCCTATCAAGGTTCCCTTTGGTCTTTGGTCATTTATCAGAGAATAACAGATCCCCAGAGGCTGGGCCATGAGAGAGGAGGGCCTCCCTAAGAAGGCAACATTTGTTCAAAGACCCAAAGCAGGTAACCAAGGAAACCATGTGAAGATCTGGGGGGCAGAGTGTCCAGGCAAAGAGAGCAGCCACGGCAAAGGTCCTAAGGCAGAAAGGGGTGGGTTGGAGGTACCCCGTTGGCCAACTCACATCCTTGTCTTTCTCCCCCTCTGTTCCCAGGATTACAGGAAGTTCTGGGCCGGCCTCCGGGGCCTCACTCTCTATTTCTACAATAGCAACAGGGACTCCCAGGTAAGGATGTGAATGAGGGCCCAAGAGCTGGCTCACCCTTGACCCTAGGGACCAAGCAGAGGGTAGGGGTGGTGTGATCAAACCGGAGAGCCTGAGGGACCACAGGTCTGGTGCTCAGATGCCTGCTTCTGTGCCTCCAGCACGTGGAGAAGATAGACCTTGGAGCATCTGTGAAAGTCTCAGATGAAGCTCCTGGTGGGAGTTCCCATGACCCCGGTGTACATTTTAAGCTCTTAATCCGGAACCAGGAAATCAAATTCAAGGTAGGCCCCATTGGAGGGAGGGGTGGAAGAACCTGCTTCCCCGTCACACCCACCATTAATACACACTAGCAAGGAGTCACACAGAGTCTAACACGGGATTGGTGATACCGGGCAAGTCACTTGATCTCTCTGGGCCTCAGTTTCCTCAACTGCAAAATGGGATGCTATGTATAAAATACCCAGACAAGATACAATTCACAAAGATCATCACTGTCATCATTCGGTCTTCCGACTAACATTAATGAGCACCTACTATACCAGACTTTCCTCTAGTTGCACAGCAGTGGACAGACAATTAAAAACCCCTGCCCCTGAGGAGTCTACAGTGTAGTGGTGGAGGCATTCAATCAGCTATATCGTTGTGTAAAATACATGGGCTGTCAGATGGCAGTGGAGGCTAGAGAGACAAGTGCTAAGAGAACGTGACTGCAAAGGTCCTCAGACAGGACTACGCCTGGTGTGTTAGAGGGACAATGGCTGAAACAGAGTGAGCGAGGGGGAGGAAGGGAGAGGTGAAGTCTGGAAGGGGACTGTAGGTCGTGCGGGGCCTTGGGGGCTGGGAGGCCTGGGAGGGTTAAAAGAATAAGGAGGTAAATTATCTGAATTCCTCTTTTTTTAATGTTGGTGTGATAACATTAAAGAATAACAATCCACATTAAGGACTTACATTCAGACATCACCCTAAATTAATCTGTCTTAACTCATTTAATCTTCCAACAGCCCTTGGAAACATGAGCTGTTTAATTCCTCACTCCCATTTCACAGATGAATAGACTGAGCCTAATCAACACGGACTTTTCCTTCCCTCCCAGGTAGAGAGCCTGGAGTCTCGGGAGATGTGGAAAGGCTTCATCCTGACAGTGGTGGAGGTGAGCGTGGTCACCCCCCGCCCCTCTCTCTCCTATTCCCCAGTAGTCCTCAGAAGTCCTCTTTTTTCTTTCCATCCTTCACTCCCCAAATAAGCCCCTAGAGTCTCAAACGGGCATCTACAAACCGAATGTAGTCCATAAACATGTTTTGTTTTGCCAACGAAGCGCTAATTTAAAAGTCAGCTACCATCACTTAAAAACCAGGATTTTAGTCAACATTCCTAATTACTGTTTTACTCACTTGTTTCCTACCTGATCCTGCAGCCTGGAGAGTTTGCCACTACCTTCTAGCATCTGCTCTGTCCTCCTCCCCATCACTGAAGTCTCTCTCTTTGCATCCTCTCAAAACCTCTCTGCCCTGGAAGGTGTAGGGCAGCTCTGGAGCCCCCAGACCCAGGTTCCCATCTTGGCTCTGTCCACACTCTGCCTTCTGTGACATGGGCACAGCCGCCCATTCCACAGCTGCCCTGATCGCCCCTCAGCTCCGTGTCCCGTCCAACTTGATTCTGCTGCCCGGACACCTGTACATGATGGCGGAGGCCTTGGCCAAAGAGGAGGCGCGTCGCGCGCAGGAGTTGCCCTCGTAAGTGCCCGCCTCGCACGAGGGGCTGCGCGGTGGGGGTGGTGTGAGCGGGGTCTCTGGTCAGGTCTCAGGTTTAATACAGGGCTGCATTCGTGCTGCAGCGGGGATTAGGTTTTAGGTTCGGGCTTGGGGGGGGGAGGTGCTGTCTGGGCCCCAGGGGAGGGTCTGGGTGCCTGGAGGACCAGACGATGCGCCTCCGGAAACGGAGCCGGCGGCTGGGGCAGAGCAGGGTCTTCTGGAGGAGGAGGTGAGGTTGGGTCTCCAAAGGCTACGATTCTAGGTGCAACTTACAGACACATGAATGGACACAGGGAGACAAGTACCCCAGCACAGCCTTTAGCATCCATGCACTGTTATACAAATTTATATTTAACTTATTCAAACTCACACAGTGTTCGCGTGTATGCTGCACAGGGAGACAAACACACAGACTTATTAATGGACAAGTTTGCAGACACATGTGCACAGGGACACTTGCCTGTACCCAGACATGTACACACACATTTCTGGGGAGGGTCAAGATCTCGGGGCGGGGGCGGGGGAGAGATCTCCGGGGGAGGGTCTAGTTGCTTGAGGGGCCGGGCTGGTCCTGCAGGGGCGGGTCTCGGTGCCCAGAAGGCGTGGCTGGTCGTCCGGGGGGGACCCGGTCACTAACGCGAGGGCGAGACTTCGTGTTGGAAGCGGGGTTGTGAGCGGGGCGGGGCTGTGTCCGGGGCGGCGGGGCGTACGGGCCGACGTCCGGTACTCCGCGGGACGAGGCCTGTCCTGGGAGACCGACCCTCCCCAGGTGCTTCATGAAAGTGAGCCGGCTGGAGGCGCAACTGCTCCTGGAGCGCTACCCCGAGTGCGGGAACCTGCTGCTGCGACCCAGCGGGGACGGCACGGACGGGGCGTCCGTCTCCACACGCCAGATGCTCAGCGGGTGCGCACGCGCAGCTCGGGAGGCCGGCGGAGGGGGTGGGGAGGGGGTGTCGGAGGAGGGGCGTGGTCAGGCGTAGGGCCGGAGTCATCGACCCAGTTCGAGCTGGGACAGGGGAGGGCTTGGGGGCGGGGCCAGAGGTCAGGCAGGAGGGGCGTGGTCGGTGTGCCGGGGCGGGGCCAGAACGCGGGGCGGGGTCTTCGTCGGTCGGTGACAGGGCACCCCGTGGCCCTCCGCTCGTGCAGGACGCCGCTGGTCCGGCACTACAAGGTGAAGCGCGACGGCCCTACGTACGTGATCGACGTGGAGGAGCCGGTGAGCAGTGGGGCGGGGTCTCGGGAAGCACACGGCGGGGTCCGCGCGCCTCCCCAGTGGCCCTACCCGGACCCCTAATCCACTCCAGGTCTCCTGCGCCTCACTCCAAGCCGTGGTCAACTATTTCGTGTTGCAAACCAAGAATGCGCTGGTGCCCTTCCTACTGGACGAGGACTATGAGAAGGTGCTAGGTGGGTGAGGACTCAGGGGCCCAGTCCCTGCCTCTCCCGCCTCCAGCCTGATGGGGACCCCCTGGGGTCAGCCCCAGGCCCTGCAGATGCACCTCTTCCAGGCAGCCCTCTCTATTCTAGGCTACGTGGAGGCGGATAAAGAGAACGGCGAGAGTGTGTGGGTAGCACCCTCGATCCCCGCGGTCCTCTGCCCAGGTGATGCCCCTCCCCAAGGCAGCCACTGGGGCAGAGGGTGGAGAAACCTAGGACCCACTTGGTGCCTCCTGTGCCCAATCTTGTACCCAGAAATTACCCAGACCCTGCAATCTGGGGACTTCCAGGTTGTAGAGGAGGCAGACAGAGCTGGATACAGACACACTCAGCCTTGTGGGATTGAACCTAGGGCTGGTACAGTGCCTGGAGTAAGGGAGGAGGGGGGCAGGGAAGGGGGAAGGCATCCTGGAGGAGAGGGTGTTTGCTGAAGTTCGCAAAGGATTGCAGTAGGCAGAGATGGCACTGAGGGGACAGAAGGTGCACACGAAGTAAGAACTCCCCAGAGATGGGACATTAGGGTGGGTGTTGGGAGGCAGTGCAGCTTATGGAGCAGGAGGAAGAGGTTAGAAGCAGTATGATCCGCCCTGGGCTGGGCAGATGCGGGGGAGGAGGGCATGTCTGTATCTATTGATATGCACATGCCACAATCACCAACACAGACTGTGTGACCTGAATAATCAGACCCATGTAGACAACAGCTCCACCATGCATGAATGCGTGTATCATGATTGTTTCATCTAGCACACATGCATATCTTAAGCCTCAATTATGTATACATAGCACAAATTCAGACATTTACAGACACATGAATGGACACATGGAGACAAGTACCCCAGCACAGACTTTAGCATCCATGCACTGTTATACATATTTATATTTAACTTATTCAAATTCACGCAGTGTTCATGTTTATGCTACACAGGGAGACAAACACACAGACTTATAAATGGACATGTCTGCAGACACATGTGCACAGGGACACTTGCCTGTATCCAGACATGTACACACACATTCCTGCTCAGAAGCACACAGACCCACCCTGAGGTTTTCCTGCCCCATGTGGGTCCCCCAAAATTACTGCCGTTTCCCACCCACCAGGTGCTGCACCCCCTGCCGGTGGCGCCAAGCAGCTACCTCCTGAGCCCATCATACCTGCGCCCAGACAGCTGCCCCCGCTACTGAACTCGGATGAGGACTATGTGATACCCATTAGAGATGCCCCAGTTGCCGACTATGAGAACGAGGATGGTGGGTGGGGGACCAGGGGTGGCTGAGAGAAGGGGCAGGGGGAGCAGGCTCACGGCCCACGTGACACACCGTATCTGTCTATGCAGCGCTTCCCCCTGGCCGGCCAGAGGTTATGAAGCCCAAGCAGTGTCCCCCAGCCCCAAAAGTTCAGGCAAAGCCTCCAAAGCCACCCACTGCACCTCGGCCAGGTAGGGGACCCTCTTCCCCAGCACCACCTTCATGCCATGGAGGGCCATTCTCAGCCTTTATCTGTCTTCTCCAGAGCCCAAGGGCCTTAGCAGCGACCTCGTCAGGAAGCTGGCCATTAGCTCAGCACAGGCTGTCTTCCCCACAATAGGTACGGGGCCTGGGGGGCCGATGTGGAAGGGGTGTGCGGTCACACAGGACCCAGCACTCCGAAGGGCCAGTGCTTGGTCTAATGCTCTGCTGTCTCCATCTCAAAATTCCTCCTGCCTCTTGAACACATCTTCATCTATTTCTGTAGCCAGTCCTGGGTGGCTGGGGGTGGGGCAGCGTGGACTGGGGATTCTGGGTGCAGCTGATGTCTAGGGTCCCCATCCCCCAGGGTTGGCCAACGTGACAGCAGAGCTGGAAGAGAAACTGCAGAGGCGGCGGGCACTGACACACTCAGCCGAGCACCCTGGGGATTAGCGGGCCCGGCTCGGAGCTTGGCACGTCGGCCAGATGGGTCCCTCCCCCAGAATTAAAGTCGAAGTGACCCACGGCCTGTGAGTGTGACTTGGCTTAGTGGGGCGATGTTCACCAGCTGGCTCCATTCACTCCTAAAGATCGTCAGCTCAGCAAAAACCGCCATCGGACTGTGCCAGAAAAGCCCATTTTACAGCTGGGAAAGCTGAGGTCCACAGAGGGCCAAGGCTCAGCCAGTGCCACCCAGCCCCAAAGAACCAGCAGCACAACTGGCCAGTGTTTGACCTTTATTGGGAAGTGAGGTGGGAGGAGGTCCTGCCCTGGCGCCTGCTTCCTGTTGGTGAAGCCCATTAGGAGGTAAGGCTCCAAGCAGCAAGTGAGAAGAGGGTGCTTTGGCTGAAAACAGCTGAGACCTGGTGGCGGCCTCCCAAATCAGCCCAGCTGCGTGCACCGGCCTAGGTGAGGCTGGTGTTGGAGCTGCTGGTGGCGCTGCCTCGCTTCTGTAGGCAGCGCACAGAGCTGGGGACCTGCAGGCCTGTCGTCACTTGGAAGCTGCCACACCAAACCTGGGAGGCGGAGGGGAAAGAAGAGGCTCGGCAGCAAAGTCATCACCCAAAGCTATACCCTCCCCCCTTTCTCAGGCCGTGGAGGGGACCTTACAGTGAAAGCAGGCAGCAGTGGCTGAGTGAACTTGGCCTTGAAGGTGTGCAGCAGCTGTTTGGTGCGGGCATTGTAGAAGGACAGGAGGCCTGGGTGGAGGGCAGAGGGACGGGGACCAGTTAGAGGGTTTGCGGCAGAGAGGTCAGACAGGCAGAGGTGGCTGGAGATGCCAGCTGGGGCCCAGGGTCACCTTGGTGGAAGTCGCAGTGCACGCCCAGGCAGTCGGGCACGGGGGCATCCAGCACCTTGGCCTTGTTGGCATGCTTGGCGGTGAAGCTGACCTGCAGCCAGTTGTTGATGTGCAGGCACCAGGACGCCGCGGTCTTGCCTAGCTGCTCGAAGCGGCCGAGGCTGCGGTAGGCCACCCCCACGCCGAATGCCTTGCTGTCTGGCTCATAGCGCACCTCCCAGTAATGTTCCCCGCCATCGATCAGCGTGTCCCCTGTGGGGCAGGGTGGGCAGTGAGAACAGGGTCCCAGGTGCTCTTCCACAAAGGGGCAGCCACCTAAGTACTTCCCCATCCCACATCTATTCCCTCCAGATACTCTGGTCCCCAGCTATTCCTCTCAGATATTTCCCAGGATTTATCAACTTCCTCTAGATACTAAGTCCAGATTCTCTCCAAGCTTCCACTAGTCCTTTCAGGTTCTCTACAAGTACAAGCTACTCCTTCCAGATACTTCCAGGCCTTAAAGACCCCTTCCAATTCTTCCCCATGTTCAGTCACTCCTCAGTCCTCAATTCTTTCCAGAAACTAGACAATCCCCAAAACCTTGGCTCCTGGCTGAGTCCAAGTATTCCCAGAGGCCTCAAGTCCTACTGGAGTCCAGACACTTTCCAGGACTCCAGACTCCTTGTTGCTTCCCAGACTCCCAGTTTGCCCCTGGTGGAGACCTCAGATTTTCTGGGGTTCAAATCCCCTCCAGATACCAGCTGAGTTCTACTCTACATCCTTTTCAGACCCCAGATCTTGATTCTTGCTACCTCAGCTACTCCCCAATCCAGCTATTCCTGAGTTGCAGCTTCTCTGAATACTCCTGCCTTACCCAGACCCCAGCTCATCTCCAGCTGAGGGCTCAGCCCCTCCCCAGAAACAGGGTTACCTCCAGATACATTTCTTCTCCGGGTCTACTCTTCCTTGCCTCAGCTACTCTCCCAACCACAAACAGTCTATGCTTCTCCCAGGGGTTAGATAGCCCCTTCTCAAATCTCAGAGACTCTACAGACACCCCCACACCTTCCCCTGCTTCCTCTCCAAATCCTAATTCTGGATAATCTCAGATGCTTTCCAGAAAATCCAAATCCTCCATAGAACTTTAATTTCTCCTCAGGCCTTAGTTTATCCCCCAAACCCAGCTAGTCCCCACCTTCCCCTACCTTCTACCCCCTGATAATACTGACCGTGCCAAGTTCTTAAAACTTCAGCTTCTTTTTCCAGCTCTTTTCTGGATAGTGGTGCTTTCCCTAAACTCCAATTCCTTCCCGGACTCCAGCTTCCCAGACTCCCAGTTTGCTCCTGGTGGAGACTAGGTTCTTCCAGGCCTCAGCTTCCCTTCTCCTCCCCAAACCTTCCCTTTCCACCAGCACCACAACACACGTTATTGGGGCCATTCCCAGGGAAGCTTTGTTGATGGCTGCCTCAGTTTCCCCAGCCAAAGGAGTTCTCTCCCACACCGTGGCATCAGAGCCCTGGCCGGAACCCCCCACTCTCCTCCAAGCTTCCCCCCTCCTTACCTAGCACCGTATAGGATTCAGCTGTGAAGCGGTCCCGTCCCCCACGACCTGAGGGTATCCTCTTGGGAGACGGAGTGCCTCTGTGGGTGACAGGGAGGGGAGCGCTCAGGTCAGCCCGCACCTCCCGTAAAGAGATGCTTGTCCGGTCCACCCCAGCCACTGTGGACTTCTCATCGGCCCTTGACAGTATGGGGTCCTTTTCATATGCTGAGCCCCTGACGTCAGAACTCGCCTGTGCCCTTCCTTGTCTGGAAAACTATTCAGCCGTCCATACCCAGTTCAAAGTCTCCTCTCCCTCCATTCACTATTCCCTGCGCCCTGTCCCTCCCGCCACCCCAGCCTTGCCCACACTGGGTTGTGTGTTCATGTCCATCTTGACTTCCTCTACCAGAGACTTAGGGGAGGGGAGGGAGCAGGCTACCTGGCTGGGGAGTTGACGGGAGACGCCGTCCGCCCCTTGCCATCTTTCTCTCGAGCTTTGATATCCTGCACCTTCCCGCCCATGGCGTCCCACTCCACGGAGAGATCCTCCACCCGAAGGTTCTGGTGGGATGTGGATGCATCCAGGCGGAACATGAACGCTGGGGCCGGGCAGACGTGGGAGTCACAGAGATGGGGAAACCCGGAGAGACACAGAGACAGAGACACACAGTGACCAAGACAGACCACGACGGGGACAGAGAACAGGGAGAGACAAAGGGACAGAGACAAGACAGAGAGAGAGACCGATAAAGTCTCAGAGACAGATAGAGAGGCGACAGGCAGCATTCTAGACACTGAAAGACACAAGATGAGGAAAAGGGAGGGGCAGACCACACAGCCAGAGGAGTAAAGGCCAAGGGCTTGTTGTCGAAGGGCTTCCCAGGCCTGGAGCCATTTTCAAACCACTTGTGCTGCCCTGTGCTTCCCATGGGGATTAATCCCAGGAAAGGGGGTGGGCAGCAATATGACAGTGAAGCTAGAGTGATGAAGGCCATGCAAAGGTGTCCCTGGGGGAGGGTAAGAAGCTGTCTGCACTACTGACACACCCTCCCCAGTTCTATAGAGCACTTACTCACTCGGGGGAGAGGAAGTACGTGTGTGTGTGTGTGTGTGTGTGTGTGTGTATGTGTATGTGTGTGAGTGTGTGTGAATGTGTGTGTGTATGTGTGTGTGTGTGTGTGTGTAAACCATCCAGGTATAAAGGGATCAAGAGCAAAAGTAAAGGGCAAAAGCAAGTTTATACCAGACACTCAGGGTAGGACTTCTACTGTGGATTAAGCTCCGAGCTTTCTGGCAGCCAGAGCAAAAAGGGCCATAAAATCCTGAAGATTCTCATTTCCCACCAGCCCCTGGGGCCCCAGGAGTGAAGGGTTCCAGTCAGAGCCAGGGTAGGGGTGGGAGCCAGTCACCTGGTGTCTCCAGAGTCACCGGCTCGGAGAACTCGCCTGCAACTGCCTTATTACAGGCCTTCACACGGAAGTTCATGTATTTCATGTCAAACTTGACACCTAGGAGACAACAGGGGAAATAACATGGACCTTGAGCAGGAGGTTAGAGGCCTCTGTCTCCCATAGTACACCGGCCACAGTAGACTCCTCATTCCTAGGGGCACCCTGCAAACACCATCTTACCTGAGAACCCCCCCCCCCAACACCTGTGGAGCTATGAATTCCCTGGCTCTGCACCCCCTAGCCTGGCCAGTCTTCCCGGGGACTCTGGCTGGCACAGGGAGCAGAGCAGCTGCCAGCTCCAGCTCGGAGGAGGTGCCCCCGGGGAAAACTGTCAGTGCTTGGCTCGTCTCCTGGGAATGCAAGTCCCAGAGGCAAAAAATGCAATCCCTGGATCTAGCCAGACCTGGTTACTTAGGAAAGATTTTCCCTACTCCCAGGATACATCTCGCCCTCCCTTTCCAACCTTTTCTTAAGGCTTCTTCTGATCTTAAAAAAACAAAAAGAAGCTATCAAGCTGACTTCAAGTTAAACCTCTTTGGAGGCTTAGGAACTCCCTCTTCACTGCCCCTTCAATCTCCCCCCCGACCCCCACCCCCTGGCCCTGTCAGTTCCCACCTCGCAGGACCTCCTCACTGGCCACTTCCCCTCCTAGAGCACTGCCTTTTTTTTTTTTTTTTATAGTTTATTGATTTCAGAGAGGAAGGAAGTGGAAAAGAGAGATAGAAACATCAATGATGAGAGAGAATCACTGACCGCCTGCCTCCTGCAAGCCCCCTACTGGGGATCAAGCCCACAGCCTGGGCATGTGCCCTTGACTAGAATCGAACCTGGGACCTTTCAGTTCGCAGGCCAACACTATCCATGGAGCCAAACTGGCTAGGGCTAGAGCACTGTATTTCCTTGGCAGCCAGAGCACTGCCCTCTCCTGGCTGCCCCTTCTGGTAGCCCCCCTTTGGTGTTTGCAGGCTCCCTCCCCAGGCCACTCCCCTCTCCCGGGTTCCTACCCAAAAGGCCTCCCTTTGGATTTCCTTCTCTGAATTCAGCGGTTTGCTCAGTAGCGCCATCTACTGCTCCAGAACTAAGATTGCCACCCAGAAGGCTTGGACTCAAATATCAAACATGGCCTAGAGCCCTGGTCGGCAAACTGCGGCTGGCGAGCCACATGCGGCTCTTTGGCCCCTTGAGTACGGCTCTTCCACAAAATACCACGGCCTGGGCGAGTCTATTTTGAAGAAGTGGCATTAGGAGAAGTTTAAAAATTTTGGCTCTCAAAAGAAATTTCAATCGTTGTACTGTTGATATTTGGCTCTGTTGACTAATGAGTATGCAGACCACTGGTCTAGAGTCACTCACCGTGTGCCTCAGTTTCCTATTCTGCAAAACAGAGATCATATTCCCCACACCGAGCAGGGTTCACACGAGTATGAGATGAGTTGAGAAATGGAAATCATAAACACTTAACCAGAACCCTCCTGTCTTTCCAAGCAATCAACGAGATAGTAGGTTGATTGCAAATAACCACATGGTGAGCACATCCACATATTCCTCAGTACCACATACCTTTTAATAGATTCAACTTCCTACTCTGAGGAGCTCACTCACTAGGAATTTTGTAAAAGGCAAGAGAGTGTGGCTATAAACAGGATGCATTAGAAAGCCTGTGACAGCAGATCTGTACCTGGACTGTGGTGGTAGTGACAAGAATTGGCACGTGGGGTAAAACTGCATATGGGATCACACACACACACACACATGAATGAGGGTGTGTGGAGCCGGTGAAACGTGAAATCAACACTAGAATGTCACTTTCCTGGTTCTTATGTTGAACTATAGCTACGTAACCTGCCACTACTAGAGGAAGTGGGACATACCCGACAGCGGACCATTATTCAGCCTTAAAAAAGGAAAGAGCCCTAACTGGTTTGGCTCAGTGGACAGAGCGTCGGCCTGCAGACTCAAGGGTCCCAGGTTCGATTCCGGTCAAGGGCATGTACCTTGGTTACGGGCACATCCCCAGTAGGGGGTGTGCAGGAGGCAGCTGATCAATGTTTCTCATCGATGTTTCTGACTCTCTCGCTCTTCCTTCCTCTCTGAATATATATTTCTTTAAAAAAGGAAGGAAATTCTGACACGTGCTACAACATGGGTGAACCTGGAAGACATGCGCAATGAAGTAAGCCAGTCACAAAAGGGTAAATACTATTTGGTTCCACTCCTATGTGGTACTTAAAGTAGTAAAATCAGAGGAACAAGAAGTCAAATAGTGGGAGGAGAAGTGGGAGTCAGTCTTTAATGGGGACAGAGTTTCTTAAAGTTTTGCAAGATGAAAAGTTACAGAGAAGGATGGTGGTGATGGCCGCACAACAGTGTGAATGTACTTAGTGCCACTGAACGATACAGCCTAAAAGGGTTAAGCCTGGCTGTGGTAGCTCAGTGGATTGAGCGTTGTCCCATGGACCAAGAGGTCCTGGGTTCGATTCCCAGTCAGGGCACATGCCTGGGTTACAGGCTTGATCCCCAGTACATCATTGATGTTTCTGTCTCTCCCTCTCCCTTCATCTCTGAAATCAATTAAAGTATATTTTTTAAATGGTCAAGATTGGACATGCTCTCCCTCCCAGGAGCACACCCAAGCCTCCCCGGCCCTTCTTTCCCCGATCCTAAACTCAAAGGACCCCACAAAACTTGCAACCAGGGCAGCAATGAGCAGTGACAGCTCATCCAGGACTAAACCCCCTGAACCTGTTCCCAAGACTCCCTTTTCTCTTTTTTTGAAAAGTTTTCACCTATATTTATTATTTAGCTACACTTACTCCCTCCATATCACATGCAATTTTGTTGGCAAAATTTTTCTTCTTTTATCCTGTGCAAGTGTATATACTGTCTCCTTTAAATATATCTGACTTCTTCATCAGCCAAAGCAGCTGGCCTAGGCTCACTTCCCAACCTAGTCCCTCTCCTGTTATCCTAGGCCCGTGGTCAGCAAACTGCAGCTAGCGAGCCACACGTGGCTCTTTGGCCCCTTGAGTGTGGCTCTTCCACAAAATACCAGGGCCTGGGCGAGTCTATTTTGAAGAAGTGGTGTTAGATATTTAAGATGAAAAAATTTGGCTCTCAAAAGAAATTTCAGTCGTTGTACTGTTGATATTTGGCTCTGTTGACTAATGAGTTTGCCGACCGCTGCTCTAGGCTCTTCCCAGCTTTAGTAAATGTCCTCCAGCTCTAGCCTGTTTTGCTCATGGATAGAGTGTCGGCCTGCGGACTGAAGGGTCCCAGGTTCGATTCTGGTCAAGGGCATGTACGTCAGTTGCAGGCTCAATCCCTGGCCCTTGTTGGGGTGCCTCTGGAGGTAACCAATCAGTGCATCTCACATCTATGTTTCTCTCTCTCTCTTTGTCGCTTCCCCTCCCTTCCACTCTCTCTAAAAATCAATGGGAAAAGATCCTCGGGTGAGGGTTAACAATAAAAAATGACCTCTAAAATTAAAAAAAAAGAGGTTAGGATGATAAATGCTATATGTATTTTACCACAATAAAAAAAGATTGAGGAAAAATGGGGTGTGTTTATTTTGATTCCCATGCAAAGGATAAACCAATAGCTTCTCAGCCCATCTTTCAGGCTGGTGGTTTTTCTTTCTCGCAATTAGCGTACTTATTAAAACTATGTTTGCTAATTACAGACAAGGAGCAGGCTAATTACAGCCCAGGAGCTGTGGTGCTGGTTGGCCTGCCAGCCGGGCTCTCCCGCCCTGAGGCTTTCCCTGGCTCAGGGTGGCTCTGCCACCCAACTCTTCCTCCATCAGACCCTCCCCTACCAGCTGGGTAGACTCCCCCAAGCTTGCTTTTTCTAAAATACGTTTTTATTGATTTCGGAGTAATAACTGTTATTACTACTTCCTGACATAAACATCAACACTGCCTCCCGCACGGGTCGAGCCGGCAGCCCAGGCACATGCTCTGACCAGAGTCAGCCACAGCCTCCTGGTTCATGGGAGGGTGCTCACCACCGAGCCACACTGGCAGAGCCTTTCTGCTTGCGTGTGCCTGCCAAGGAAATCCCCAAATACTGAGCGGGTGGCCCCAGAACACCAGCTCCATGAGGGGAGGGATTTTTGTCTGCTTTCTCACTACTGCAAGGACAGCACCTAGTACAATGGAGTCACTCAATAAACTTGAATGAATGAATGAATGAATGAATGGAGAATAGAGATAAGGTGAGGATAGAGGATGCCTTCTTCCCCTGTGTCCCCTCATCTGTAAAATGGTGATAAGCCTGCCTGTACATGGGGTAAAACATTTAGCACACAGTGAGCCCTCAGTAAGTGCTGCAGCTGCTGTCATCAGCATCCTTGTTATGACTACTTCCTGCTACTCCTGATCAGTCCATCCCGGCTGTTCCAACACCCATGAATACTGGGGATCACCCACAACCTCCAGCTGGCTGACAGGGAAACGGGAGCCCAGAGGGGTTAGGGGGCTCAGGGGGGCTGGCAGCCGGGCCGAGCCACCCTTACCGGTCAGGGTGTACTCCGTCTGCCGGATGCCCTCCACAACCATCCAGGGCTGGTCCTCCTTGAGACGGGGCGGGCCCTCGAAGTTGGTCCGCCGGTACTCCAGCACGTAGTGGTCGATCTTGCTGTCCTCCTCCGGCATGCGCCACACCAGCGTCACACAGTTGTCTGCCACCAGAGACTCGGCCAGGTCGATCACGGGGGCACTGGGGACTGACCGGGAGAGGGGGGAGGGTCAGGACCCTGCACCCGCAGGGGCAGGCCTCGCTGAGCCCTGTCCACAGGATAGGCCTCCGTGGGGGTTAAGCCTTCTCTGGATCCCACGCCTGGGGGACCCCTCTGAGTTCTGGGGCCTGTGGGTGCAGCCTCATCAGGGTTCGTTCCATCAAAGCGTGGGGGTGGGGGGTGGGGCAGAGCTTTTTCAACCTACAAATGGCTGGGCCTTTTCAGGATTCCACCACTTACAGGTGGAACATTTCCAGAATTCTCTACCAGCTGGGGGCGGGGCTTCCTCAAGATTCCACCAGGTGTGTGGCCGCCTCGGGGTACCAGGGGGACTTCTTTATGGCTCCACCCAAGGGCATTCTTGGGGCTCCCACATCAGGCTGTCACCCTTACTCCAAGCCTCGTCTCAGGACCTCCCAGATTCCCAGCCACTTCTCTGAAACCCGGGCGGCCCCCTCTCACCGGGCAGGAACTTGAGTGCCTGCAGCATCCTCCTCTCCTGGGCAAAGTCCACCATCAGGTGACTCATGTTGTCGCTGACCTTGGCTTTCAGTGACAGCCGGAAGGCAGGGGCCATGGTCACACTGCAGGGAAGGAAGTGGAGGCAGCCTGCTGGCAGGCATCTCGGGGTCGGGGGTTGGGGGGGGAATCCTGGCCCTGTCCTCGGAGGTGTGGAGGCAACTCCCTCCCCCTGGTTTTGGTCCAGTGCTCAGGGCTAAGAGACCCTCACCTGGAGGTCCCCACTGTCATACCAGGGGCGGGGCACTGGGGTGGGGGCCAGATCCAGTATCTTACCCATCTTTGAGTTGCTTGGCAGCCTAGAAAGAGGGACAGAATAAAATTCAGTGTCTAGACTGAATTAGAAAGCCACTGTACAGACAGGAAGACTGAGGTCCAGCGTGGCAGCCATTTGCCAAAGTCCCCCAGCACTGGGGCAGAAACCCTTGGCTGCACCCTGAAAGGACAGAAGGCCAAAGACAGGCTCCACCACTCCCCCACCTCCTGCCCAGGGCCCAGAACATACAATTGGCAGAGTTAGCAAATAAAAAATACAGGACAGCCAGTTAATTTGCATTTGAGATCAACAATGCTTTTTTTAGTATAGGTATGTCCTAATCTATATTCATAACATACATATACAGTAAGTCTTCCTTAATGTCATCAATAGGTTCTTAAGTATGTAAGAGAGACATAGAAACATCAATGATGAGAGGGAATCATTGATTGGCTGCCTCCTGCACATTGGACTAAGGCCGAAACCCAGGCATGTGCCCTTGACCGGAATCGAACCTGAGACTTTTCCATCCACAGGCCGACGCTCTACTGAGCCAAACCAGCTAGGGCGTCCATAGGTTCTTAGAAACTGCAACTTTAAGCGAAATGATGAGTGATAAAATCAACTATGGCAGGCTAATTGATATAAACAAGAGGTAGGTTCCTATAGCCTATTTCTGGTTATAAGAACATCACCAAACTTCTAAGTAAAGACCCCAAACACTTCTAATATTAAACATGGAAATAACTGTGAGCCGTTTCCAACCTCCTGATTCCACCTCAGGGCTGCAGGTGGCTGGAGCCTCTCCCGGACAAGATACTCTTCCATCTCAGGCGCCCTTATTCCCACCCCAGGCTCATCCAGACTGGGACGGGGTAGCCATGCCAATTCCCCCCACAGGCACAGCTTTTGGGTGTCGGGGGGACTGCAGTCCCTGCAGAAAACCCACGCAGATATGGAGAGAACGTGCACACTCCACACAGGGAGTGGCCTCAACCAGAATGTTTTCCCAAGATCCGTGTTATAACAAAACAACTTTGAATAAAACAGTGTTATTCAAGGACCTGCTGTACTAAATACTGCACGAGATATAGTATACTAAAAAATTACTCATTTTTAAATTTCAAATAAATAATTACTATTTTAATATAAATATGCCTCATGCAACATTTGAGAAATACTTATATAAACATTTGCATGGAATATGCTTGTACTAAAAAATATTTTTTGTTGAATATGAACTTCAGATTAATAACAAATAATTATTATTTATTTACTTATTTTAAAAACTTTTATTTCTTGATTTTCAGAGAGGTGGATTTGTTCGACCAATCCATTCATTCAGCAGTTAATTCCTGCTCCTGCCCTGAGCAGGGATTTGCAACCTTGGGTCATTGGGATGATGCTTTAACCATGCCACCTGGGCAGGCCCAATCTTTTTTTTTAAGTATAAGTATGTCCCAAAGATCACACGGAACATACTTACATTAATACTGCATGGGCCATACTTCACTAACAAGTGACTCGTGGTGGGTATGACATGGTGAAATGCAGATGAACGGGGTGTCCTGTATTTTGTCGCCAGCCCTAGCAGCATGGCTTCGGAGGCCCCACCTGAGGGAAGTCTTCGCTGTCGGTGGCCTGCAGGGTCTGGTTGGCCGTCTCCAGAAGCTCCTCAGAGCTCTCCAGGGCCCGAGTGCAGGCAGCCAGCTGGTTCTGCGGGCGGCAGGGCACTGAGGGAGGAAGCCTCTCACCCCCGAGCATCACACCCGCCCAGGCCTCCCCACTGCCTTTGGGATTCAGGATACCACACCCTCTCCCCACTCCAAGTGGGAGAGGGAGGCTGGAGAAAGGTTGGGTGTTGCTCCTCGAAGAACATCAGAATCACCTGGGGATCCTTTCTCAAACTCTCACACGCTCAGGCCACACCTGAGCCCCGGGCTCGGCATCCCTGGGGATGGGAGTCTGGGGTGTCAGGAAGTTGCCCAGCAGGTTTCAATACAGCCCCACCAATCCCACAGGAGCCACGGGGAGTGTCTGGCCATCGGATCTGGGGGACCGGTGGGAAGGGTTGGTGAGAACGGGAGGGAGGAACGACCAGTTGTGGGGGTGTGGCTGTGGCAATGGAGAGAAGCAGGTGGAATGGACGGGATTAAGAGGAAGAACAGGTGGGTGGGGACTGACAGGTCAAGGCCAAGGAGGGGACAGGCAAGAGACCAGGGAAAGAGGAGGCGAGGCCAACATCAGCAGAGCGCCTAGCTCCGGACACGGGGAACACGGGAGCACCTCCAAGAAGGGACACAGGAAAAGGAGCAGGTTTGGAAAAAGACACCAGGCCAGCTGAGACCTGTTGAATCTGAGGGGTGCCGTGGAGATGGCATCGAGGAAGGAGTCTCGGAGAGTCCCCGGAGACACACACCTGCAGCTCGTAGGTTCGGCTGGCGCGGTCCTGTTTTATCTTCATGAGCATCCCCTCCTTCAGCTCCTCCAGGAGGGAGAAGAGGGACTGGAACTCTGCCTCCAGGTCCTCCTGCACCTTGGCTGAGTTCGCCTTGGGGAGACGTCACAGCCTGAACAGCCTGGACGGGCCACAGCCCATGCTCCGATGGGGAAACTGAGGCCTGGACGTGGCAGCCGGCCCGGAGTTCCACAGTCATCAGCAGCAACAGGCCAGCTCATAGGGCTGCCTCCTCCCTCCCTTCCGCCACCTGCCCTCACCTCCATGTTCAGCAGCATCTGCTTGAGGGAGTAGATGAAACTCTGGATCTCTTCATTCTTCACAGCCAGCGTGGTGATGATCTTCCGCAGAGCCTCCTGCCCCCGCGGGGAGCGCGCACACACACAGACACGCACAGACACAGACACACACAGACACACACACACACACACACACACACACACGGCCAGTAAGCCCCTCAGCCTGGCCCAGCTCCCTCACTCCAACCTCCGGAGATGCAGGCAGGTGTGGGGCCACTGTGCCAATCATTCACCAGGAGGCAGGCCCTGGTGAAGCTCTGGTCCTCCTTCCCGCACCCAGCAGCTGGGCACCAGGAAGATACCCATTTCACAGGAGAGGAGACTGAGGCACAAAGTGCGCCTCTCAACTCTGGGAACAAACTCTGGGCGGGAGCACAAAGCCTTCAAACCCACAGCCTGAGGGCGGGGCGTGGTAAGGTGAGGGGCTAGCCTGGGAAAAGGACCCCCCCCCCCAAGAAAATGATGCCTGCACCAAATGGGCTAACCTTGGGAAAGGGATTGGCAAGGAGAAAGGAGGCGTCGGAGAGCCCAGGTAGGTGGGGAAAGGGATGGTCTGGAGGAGGGGATGCCGGAGGGAATGCTGGAAGGGAAGGAAGGCAGCGTGGGAGGGTCTTGCTGGGGCCTGTAGCTCTGACCCAGGTCTCGGACAGGTCTGTTTTCTGGGGGGCAGGGTCGGTGGAGTCACCTGTGCTGAGCTGGCGGGGCGGGACACCTGGTCCGCAGTCCGGATGGGGGATGGGGTCCGGCCGCGTCCGGGGGCGGCGGTGAGGGTGGGGTAGGGGGGATGTCTGAACCCAGGCTAGGGTTATGAGGAGTCTGGGCCATGTGGGGGGCTGCGTTCCCAATGGAGGGGCCAGGCTGGGCCAGGCTGCGGCAGGGGTGGAGTCTGCACCGCAGAGCAGCTGCGGACGGGGCGGGGGCTGGGAGGGCGCTGCGGCATCCTCCGGTGCCCTCGCTTTGGGTACCCCGAGGCGGTTCCCTCCGCGCCCCGCCCTGGCCTTACCCTCTGGTCCTCCATGGCTGCAGCCCAGCTCGTCCCGGCCCGGCCCGCGGGCCCCGCTGGCTCTTGTCCCCAAGCTGGCTTTGCCGCTGCCGGGAGCCAATGGCCCGCCGAGCCCTCGCCGCGCTGCCGCGCCCCCCTTCAGCGCTCCATCACTGGCCACAACGCGCAGGCGCGACCCCCACCCAATGCGGCAGGCTGGGAAATGTAGTCCCGCGCTGGGGTCTCCGGGAGCAGGGACACCCCTAATCCCTCACCCCCCCCACCTCCAAGCCCCCACCCCCAGAATCTGGGACGCACTCGGTGACGTTGGTAATTGGCAGTGATGGCTGAGCTGAAGGGAGCCTGGAGCTGGGAGGTAGGATGTCTGGGTTTGAACCCAAGCCCTGCCTGTGACCTAGAGCCCATCCTAGTCCTCCTGGTGCCTCAGTCTCCCCACTGGACCACCCACACTGCTGCTCACTCTGGAATTCTACCGAGAACTGGTCCCTTAGTTCTGGCCCCTGACGACTCACAACCTTGCATTTCCTGAAAAGCCGAGGCCTTCGCCCAGAGGATGGGTGTTCAGCCGTCCAATGCCTTCTTTCCCTCCGAGGTCTGGATTCCGCTATTCCACCCCCCCCCCCCCCCGCCCCTTCCCCACTCCCACTCCCCACTCCGCACTGCGGCATCACCTGCCCTTCCAATCCCCCCCCCCCCCAGTCCAGGCCAGGTGTGTTTATATATAGTCTTCCAGAAAGATCTCCGCCCAATGAGACACATTCCCACTCACATATGCATATGCCTTTCAAATGAAATGGAGAAAGCTTTGGGAACTGAAGCAAAATGCGGCTGAAGTGGAGCCCCATGCAGCACTGCTCCCCACACATCTGCCTGGCCCAGGAGTCACACCTGCCTCTGTGTCTGGGGCAGAGATTGTGGCAGGAGGTCTGTCCGATGAGAGGGGTAGAGGTGGTGGTGGGTGCCAGCCAGGAGAGGAAGGCCTGATGGGCCAGGAATGGGGTCCCTGGGCATAGCCCTGGTCCTCCTGGTGCAGTATTGGGGTGAGTATTTGGGCTTCTCTCCTCTCTACACCCCCTTCTTGTCCACCACTCCAGCTGCCTACCCCTTCCACTCAAACCTCTAAACCTCAGTCTCTGTGCTCTGCCCAGTAAGGCCTCTCTCTCTCTGATACTCAGAACCTTAGGAGAGCTGAAGGGGTCTAGCAAGGGTCCTCAGAGGGGGCCCTTAGGATACAATTTAAACTTGACCTACATACCAGCCTTGGGTGACCTGGCCTCACTGGCCTCTCTCATCATCACATTACCCCCTCTGCCTGCCCTCCCTCCCTCCCTCTTGGCCGTCTACTAGCTTGTCTTTCGTTTTTTTCCCTAACACACCAAGCTTGATCCCACCCCTGGGACTTTGCACATGCTGTTCCCTCTGCCTGCAACACTCTTCCCCGGATTTCATCTCTCTGTCCTCAGCTGCAATTATGTCTCAAATGCTGGGAGCTTAATGTAAACTCACCCCTTCTGGGGGATGTAACAGGTGCCAAAAGCACTCAGCCCGCCCTCCTCTTCTTTTTTCCTTTCAGACCCTGAGAGGCCTCCCTCGACCACCCTCAGTAAGTAGATTCTCACCTCATGCTTCTCCCCTACTGCCACTCCCTCTTCCTTCCCTCCATTATTATTATTTCACGACTTCCTGTGTCTCTCTGCCCTGGGCCATCAGCTGCCCGCGGGCAGGGATTTTTGTCTGAATCGGTCACCTCTGTGTCTGTGTCCAGAACGGGCACCTACAAAGCGACGTTTGTGTGGCTGGGAGCCGGGCACGTCATCAAGTCCATCCTGAAGTTTCACAAGTGCTGAGAGAGTGACTCATTTCACAGAAGAGGCCATTGCGCCTCAGCAAGAAGAAGTGAGCTTGCACGGTTTTACCCTCTTACTGCCTCACCACAGTGAGCTGCCTCTGGGCGTCAGACCACATGTACACACACACACACACACACACACACACCCCGAGAGAGGCCTCACACACTTCTTCTGCCTCCCGGCCCTGCAAGGAGCCACAGGTCTGACTGTGCAACTTGGGCCCACGTTGCTGCAGAGGAGGCAGGACAGCCAGGTGACCTTGACCTGTCAGGTGGCACACAGTCTCAGGCCCGGGAGCAGCTCCTTGGAGTGGAACCAGGACAGCGTTACCTGTGCCCACCGCATATCGCCACAGCAGCCTCAGCCTGGAGGTCTGCGGGCCTCAGGGATGGCACTTCCGGCAGCCACCTGGCAATCAGCCACAGCGGGACCTACTTGTGCCGGGCACCCATGGGGATTCCTGGATTGGAGGAGGCCAAGGGCCATGGAGCAGCTCCGGGCACAGGTGGGAGAGCGAGTGGGGAGAGGAGGCAGGGACTTGGGCCTTCCAGATTCTTAAGACTGGAATTTCAAACAGCTCAAAATTCAAATCAAATTTTTAGGAACAGAAATCCTGCAAACACAAGCACATCACATCATAAATCAGAGCCAAAGGCATGCTGAGACTTATAACTCTGGAGCAGAGCTCTGGCAAACTTTTTCCGGAAAGGGCACTCCAGTAACTATTTTCTGTTTTGTGAACAGGTGGCCTCTGTTGCAGCTACTTGCTCTGCCTTTTTACCCTGTAGGGCAGTGGTTCTCAACCTTTCCAATGCCGAGACCCTTTAATACAGCTCCTCATGTTGTGGTGACCCCCAACCATGGAATTATTTCCGTTGCTACTTCTTAACTGTAATTTTGCTATTGTTATAAATCGTAATGTAAATATCTGTGTTTTCCAGTGGTCTTAGGCGACCCTGCTAGCAGTTCTCAGCCTGTGGGTCAAGACTGCTGTAGAGGATGGTAGGCTAATGGCGGGACTGGGTTCCCACGCAACTCTGAGCCTTGGCTGGTGTGGCTCAGTTGGTTGTGTCGAGAGGTCACTGGTTCCATTCCTGGTCACCTGACAGGGTTGTGGGCTCCGTCCCCAGTGGGGGCTGTGCAGGAGGCAGCTAATCAATGTTTTTCTCTCCTGCCTCTTCCTTCCTCTCTCAAATCAATAAAAACATATTTTGAAAAAGAACTTTAAATGAGATAAATCAAAACAGTGATCATCTATGGGGGTGGTATGTACAGGGAACTTTCTGTAGAGATTGAAACATGCTATGTTTAGATTGATACATTGTTTACAGGTGTGAAAACATTTGTAAGCACTTAAATATTTTAAAGTATAAAATAAAAAATAAAAACAAAACTTGATTTGAAGAAATAGACAGGGGGCCAAATTTGACCAGCAGGCTGTACAGTTTGCTGAACCCAGTTCTAGAATATCACAATCATAAAGACTCGTTAGTACATGTAATTCTGGAGTTCTTATTAAAAACAATTCCAGCCCTAGCCAGTTTGGCTCAGTGGATAGAGCGTCAGCCTGTGGATTGAAAGGTCCCAGGTTCGATTCAAGTCAAGGGCACATGCTCAGGTTGGGGGCTCGATCCCCAGTGTGGGGGGGCGGGTGCAGGAGGCAGCCGATCAATGATTCTCACTTATTGATGTTTCTATCTCTCTGGCTCTCTCCCTTCCTCTCTGAATTCAATAAAAAATATATATATTTTTAAATTCCAGAATCATTAAAAAAACAAACATGTCATTAAAGCATATCCTTCACACAAAGGAATGCACAGCTCAGTGGATGTCGATCTGTTCTGGCTGCTATAACAAAATATCGCACACCGTGTGGCTTATAAATAACAACATTATTTCTGTTCATTCTGGAGGCCGGAAGTCCAGGATCAAAGTACCAACATGGAGTTCCGGTGAGGAACCTCTTCCTGGTTCCCAGCTGGCATCTCCCTGTGTCCTCCCATGGCAGAAGGGCAAGGGAACTTTCAAGGGGGCCCCACCCTCATGACCTAATCACCTCCAAAAGGCCCCACCTCCTAGGACTTAACAAATGCATTTGGGGTGGGGGGCATATTCAGACTATAGCAACGGATTTGCCTAGCCAGAGCTCACCCATGCGCCCCACCACCCAGCTCAAGAACTACTTTTCCAGCCCCAGCTGGTTTGGCTCAGTGGATAGAGCACCCACCTGGGGACTGAAAGGTCCTGGGTTCGATTCTGGTCAAGGGCACATGCCCGGTTGCAGGCTCAAACCCCAGTAGGGGGCGTGCAGGAGGCAGTAGATCAATGGTTCTCTCTCATCATTGATGTTTCTCTCCCCCCCCCCCCCGCCCCTTCCTCTCTGAAATCAATAAAAAATATATTTTACAAATAGTAAAGTGAACTCTTCTCTCTTTAAAAAGGAACTGCTTTTCTAGCCCACTAGCTACCACACTCATGGCCTTCACACTCCCCCACCATCACCGCATATCCTGATTGCTGGCAGCATAGACCCATTTTCCTGGTTTTCTATTTTATTTCAATGGAATCATGGAGAGTCTTCTCTTTTGCTCTGTGTGTCTGGGAGGCTCACTCAGCTTGGTGCCTGTGGTAGATATTCCAACACGTGACTCCACGGCCATTTCTCAGCCCGGTTTCTGCGGGTGGGTCTTGGCGCCGGTGGGTCAGACAATGCAGGCCGCCCTGGCTCCCAGCCCATCAGATCCCGCTGCAGTGGCTCCTCCAGTTCCTGTCTCTCCGTCAGCATACGCACACCGTTCTGCTGCGCCTGGGAAAGTTCTAGAATCTCGAACCACAAAGTAGAATCTTGCCGTTTTAGAATCCTAGGGCTATAAAATTCTCAGCTCTTAGGGCTATAGCTTATAAGACAGTACAATATACAGATGATGTGTTATAGAATCATATGCCTGAAAACCTATGTAATTTCATTAACCAATGCCACCAAAAAAAAAAAAAATCTATAAAAAAGTAAAAACAAACGACTAAAATGGACCTTGCAGACTTAAGAACATAAAAAGAACTAAAGTGCCTAACTGGTTTGGCTCAGTGGATAGAGCATTGGCCTGCAGACTGAAAGGTTCCAGGTTCGATTCCCGTCAAGGGCATGTACCTTGGTTTTGGGCACATCCCCAGTAGGGGGTCTGCAGGAGGCAGCTGATGGATGTTTCTAACTCTCACTCTCCCTTCCTCTCTGTAAAAAAATCAATAAAAAATATTTTTTAAAAAAGAACTAAAGTGTTTGTTCTCATTGGGGCAGATCACTCCCTAAAGAGGCAAAAATTGGTTCTTGAGGAGCAAAGAAAATTTCCCCTTTTCTAGGTATAAACCATGAATATGCACATAATGCACAAATAGATTTACAGTATGTCTATGGTATTACAACTTCATGGGGGAAGAAATTAAGATTTTTAAAAAGACTCGGGGGGTGGGGCGGGTGACAATAATAAACGGTTGAGAAACCCTAAAATAAAGAGGAATGAATGATTTAGAACCTTAGCACTGTACTATGGTAGACACTTTCAGTGGAGACCAGTCTGCAGTCTCAGAGCAGACCGGAGGGGTCTAGAACCCAGAGCTGAGGGAGCGCCCCGGATCAGCGAGGCCCTCGCTGTGGGCAGCTGTGTCGTTTCGCAGATGGGAAAACCGAGGCGCAGAGTGGGGCCAGTCGTATCCGCTGACACACAAGCCGGCCCCGGGCGCACTCCCCGCCCGGCACTGCACTGCCCTAGGGCTGGCCCCGGAGCCGGATCAGGAGCCCGAGCAGACTCAGACGAGCTCCTGCTCTCGGTGGGGTGGTCTCTGGTGGCCTCTGCCGCCCTGGCTCCCAGCCCATCAGACAGAGAGGGGCCCATTCCTCTTCAGCTGGCAGGACCGCCCACTGCCTACCTCCAGGGCAGGGTGCTATGGCTGCCCTGGCCCCCCTACCCCTCCACTGATGGGGGGCCAATTACCAGTGAGCAGAGCACCAGGCCCTGGGTTGTTGGCAGCCGCGAGGGAACGAGTTGGCGCAGGTCCTGCTCCACATGGTGGCTCTCCCGCCCCCGGACAGCTGTTCACAGCCCCCAGCACCACTGCCACCCTGAGAACCTGGAGATGGGGGGTCAGGTGCGGCAGGAGGAGCCTTTGGCTGGGGTCATGCAGACCTGGGAGCATGTCCCCACTCTGCCATTCACTGCTGTGTGACCCCGGGCGAGCAACTGACCCCTGGTGATCGGGGTGATGGAGGTCACCGTGAGGATGGCGCGTGGCCAGGGTAGGGAGCTCATGATAAAAATCCTTTTGGTGATTAGCCCACCATAAGCCGGCAAGATGGAATGTTAGTGTCCTTTTTCAGAAGAGGAAACGGTCAGAGTAAGCACCTGCCGAGTCCAACAGCAGGGCGGGCCACACGGGTGGGAGGCTCTGACCCTGCCACCGAACACCAGACTCCGGCTTCCAGGGGAGCCTCCCCCGGTGTCCCTCCTGCGCCACCCCTGCCGCCCGTGTCTCCGTGTCTCGCCCACCTCCTGGACTCCTGCTGCTGGAGGCCGGGGTCATGACCTCGGCTGGATCAGGCTGTGGGGGCTCCTGCTTCAAGGACGCCGCGGCGGGGGGGGGGGGGGGAGCGCAAGTAGTGGTGCCAGGCAGATGGTTCTGGAGCCATCCACTGGGGACCCTTCTCCGAGTGGCACAGGTGGGAACTGCAGCCCTTCACAAGGAGGGACTGTCCCCCATCTCCCACTTCCGGCAGGAGGAAGGGGGCGGAGGGCTGAAAGAGGGGAAGAGGGGAAGAAGGTTGCCCTGTAATCCATGCTTTTCAGAAGCAGAGACAAGGCCCCCAGGGGTGAGCTGAAGAAAGGCCAGGCTCTCTTAGCGGATGTCCCTTCTTCTTCTTCTCCTTTTTTTTTTTTTAATATATTTTTTTTATTGATTTCAGAGAGGAAGGGAAAGAGAGAGAGAGAAACATCAATGATGAAAGAGAATCATTGATCAGCTGGCTCCTGCACACCCCTCATGGGGGACCAAGCCCACAACCTGCGCCCTGACCAGGAATCAAACCGCGCCCCCACTGAGCCACACCCGCTGGGCTGACTGTCCCCTTTTGGTCTTGGTCATCCCTCTGCAGCAACATCCTCTGCTGGCCCAGGGCGTCCCAAAGAGCACCGAGGCAAGGCCTGTGGAGGGGAAGGTGCTGGGCATCCCCAGGGAGGACCAGCAGGGCCGTACCTTCTAGTCCACTGTTTCCCCAAACCTTGCCCCAGCCCCAGCCCATCACCCCACGTCTACAGGCAGAATCTCTCCTGGCCCAGGCTTCTCTGGGCAGCCAAGGCCAAGTGGGAAGAGGAGCCAGACCCCGGGGACTCAAACAAGGCCCCCCAGTGGCTACACAGGCTGTGACTGTCTAGGAGTCAGCAGCCCCTCCTGAGGCCCCGTCCTTGTTTCTCTGACCATGGACCTCTCCCATGCCCCCAGAAAACCCAATAAAGGCTCATGAAGAAAGCAAAGCCAGAGTCTGTGGCAAATTGGAGGTGCCAAAAAGATTCAAGGGGTCATCTGGAGGTCCCAGGGGGTGGCTGGGGAGGTCCATATGGCAAGGGGGCTCTGTGATGACTCATCAGCTCCCCTCTCATTGCTGGAGGGACATGTCCAATTAGCAGAGAGGCGGTGCCCCAGGCTCCAGATTGTACCCAGAGCAGGAGCCCCTCTCCCAGCTGGTACCCCCCAGGCAGGCTAGGAGATAGTGGTGAGGAGGGAGATGGGACTCCCTGGCACTATCAGCCTCCTAGGTCTCCTGCCCAAGTCACCTTGGAGTGACACCAGCTGGGCCAGCTCCCCTCCCCCACTCCTGCTGTTTCCATGGGGACAGATGTCCTTTCAGCAGCAGCATTAGGCCTCAGCTGCCCACCCCTTTGGGGAGGGGCAAGCGGGTGGGGGTGGGGCTGGCCTGAGAGCCCTCTCTGTTTCTTTATCTTTTTTATCTGCAGGACTCCACTCACCACAGCTTTCTGAGTTTTGGTCCCTCCCTGTGAGCGCCAATCTCAGCTCTTTCTGCAAAACAAAGAGCTGGGGACCCCCTTTTCCCTCCAAGAGTCTATCTTTTTCATCCTTCCCAGGGGCTGGGATCCCGGCCTCCCAGAAAGGACACTTGAAACACACAATAACTTATTTATTTTCTGTATCAGAGGAGGAAGACTTTCTCACACATTCTGGACCCTCGGCCCCGGCCCCGGAAGTGGGCAAAGAGGGCAGCCCCTATGCAGCCGGAGAGCCTGGAGCAGAGGAAGCCCTTCTCTCCGGCTCCTCGGGGACTGGAGGGAGCTGGCCTCAGGGAGCAGGGCCGGGGGCAGAGGGTCCAGCGCAGGGGCTGTGTGTGACCACGGGGTACAGCAGGGCCAGGTGCTCGGCGCCCTGCACGGGCAGCGGGCGCGAGCTGTAATGGAGCACCAGCTCGGGCACACTGGCGAAGGGGCCGCTGTGCTGGCCCAGCACCAGCTGGTTCTCTCGTGTCCACGCAAACTTCAGATGCAGGAAGCCCTGGCTGCTTCTGGGGAACAGCATCACAGAGGGCCTTGAGCATCCCAGACCCCAGCACGCTCTCCAGCCCTGAACCCAACCCCATCATCGCTCCTAAAACCCGGGGACTGGTGCCCCCAGATATTTCTGTTAAAGGGCCAGTTGGTGCCAAGGCGTTGGCTTGCTCCACACAGCAGGATGCCTTCTATGCTGTCCAGGCAGCCCAGCAGGGGACACCTCCCCTGCAACACGCACTGCACTTTCTCTCCAAACCTCCGGACCTCCCCTCTAGTGAACCCCAGTCTGCGGTCTCTTTGCTTTCTCTGTCTCAGGTGGGTGGAATGATGTAGAACCTGGGAATCGTTTTATCCACATCATTCATATGGACCAAGTACTTCCTGTTTCTGGAGCACTCTTCTCAACAGTTTTTCATGTGTTTTTCCCATATAAACATTGCGGTATTACCATGACATTGATGCTATTATCCTTTCATAAATGAGAAAACCAAGGCCCAGAGAAGTTGAGCAAATTGGCTAAGGTCACACAGCTAGAAAGTGGTAGAGGCAGGATTCGAACCAGCCTCCAAAGGCCTCTTCAATCCTGGCCTTTTAGGGATGCCACTCTCAGGTGCCTAGGAGGACCTCAGGAGAGCTGCACCATCAGACACCTAGAAGCTTCAGCAGAGAAGCACGGAGAACCAGGGTCTCAAACCCACATATAGCCACTTCCACATTGGCCATTCCGATCCCAGCTCTGGGTCAAGCAAATAAACTTTAACTTTTGGACGGGGGAGTCCAAAGAAAACTGACACCTGGTTCTCCATCTCACCCAAGTCCTAGGTCTACTGTATGGCAGGGCTCACCCTCCAGCTTCCTGCATTCCTCCCGTGACAGGGAGTTCATTCTCGGTAGGCCTCCCTGGAAACCCCACCATCAGGTCCTAGAAGTCCCATCGGTTGCCCTGAAAGCCGGAGGCGCATCCCTCTGCTCCACTGAATAGACGCGGAAACATGACGCATGCAGTCCCACGGCCTCCAGGAGGCGGGGGTCTCACCTGAGGGATAGGGAGCAGTCTTGGGGGCTGGTCTCGCTGAGCCGCACGAGGTAGCTGCCTTCCTTGCAGAGCAAGAGGAGGTTCTCGGCGTCAGCCCGGCTCAGGGGGCCGTGAAACCACCTGGGTGTGGGGGCAGAGGGCTCAGGAAGGGCCACCCCCCTTCAAACACACTGTGGGTCTGGTGCAGGGACAGCTGGTTAGGGGATTTTTGGCCTCCAGGCAATTAAGAGAAAAACTCCCTTGGGTTTCTCAAGAGGAGCCTGTTTCTCTCCCCCCCTCCCTCTCCCTCTCCCCCAGGGAGGCAGCTGAGCCCAGGCCCATGTGGAGCTGTTCCTGCCAATGAACTGTTCCACCTGACCTTGACCTTGGCCTCCCCGGGTTGGATAACTCAGCCCCTGCCCCAGTTCCCCAACTTGAATCACTTGTTTATCACTCTCACAAGGTTTGCTCCATCCTGTGTCTTCCTCCACGCGCCCCCGCCCCCCCCCAAGCTGGACCACGTTCCTTAACATTGCTCTCTAATGTTCTCAAAGGGAGGTAGCAGTTGCAAGCAAGGTGTCAGAGACAGAGAGCTCAAGGACTTCGTGGTTGTTTGTGTTGAAAAGAGAGTAAACTTTTCACCTTGTGCTTCAGTGCTAAGTAGCTAGCTCAGTATCACTGCCTGCAAGGTCTGGGAATGACTGTGATAAACACACCACAGGGCTAGGACCTGGCTGGGGTTTAGGCCTAAACTTTGGGGGGGGGGTTCCTCAAAAGCTCCTAGGCTGGAGGGACACAGAGAAGACCCTCAGCCTCCCAGCCTCACCCCAGCCCAAAGTTGGGACCTCTTCACCATCCTGTTCTTCCCAGTTTTATCCCAGGCCTGTCCTGGGCGTGAGAATATCTCTGGCTCTTAGTTCCCAGGCTTATGAGCTCCACCCAAGTGGAAGTAGGAAACCCCCCCCTTGGCTGTCTGAGCCAGGTACCATCTTGGGGGTTTTAAGCGCAAGGCTCAGATAAGGGACAGGCTCAGGTCCTGTAGCCAGGAGGCACAGAGCGGGGACTTAACCCAGAGTCGGATGCCAGAGGGAGTTGAGACTCCATCTGATTCTGCTTTGCCCCAGCTAGATGGTCTGGCACCCAGCAGGTGCTGGCGCCAGTGAAGATCAGTGGAAGAAATGAATGAAATGAATGAGTGAATGAGCCAGCTCCCCTGGTCCGGTGAGTGCAGCTGGTATGGGGCCAGGAGGGATGCAACCCAGGCATTCCACCTTCAGTTTCCCCACTCACGGCTGTTTCTCCAGGGGCAGGTCAGGGTCCACACGCTCTGCGAGATGGGGGCTCCTGGGTGGGGGTTTCCGGAGCTCCTTGGCCGAGCCTGGGGTCCTTTCCCACTCAGGACTGTCAAACTGCACTGAAGCGGGGGAGGGTTAGAGAGCAAAGTGGTAAGTCCACCTAGCTGGGAGGAGCGGGGAGAGGGGAGCCAATGGAAGCCAGAAGAGGAGGGCCGGCCGAATTGAGAAAGGAACAACCAATTGACTTTCAAAAAGGGGTGTAGTCATCCGTAAGTCTAGCGGCATAGCAGGGCGGGGCAGGTTCATGGGCGACCAATCAGAGAGCAGGGGGCGTGGCTGAAACGGTGCGTTGAAAGTCCTGCCCCATTCCGGGCAAATCACAGAACTGGATAACAACTCCCCACTCTACAGACAAGCAAACTAAGGCCCCGAGCTCAGATTCCCCTCCCAGTCACACAACATGTGGGACAAAGTTGGGCTCTCACCACTCTTCCTGGCCGAGCTATTTTATTTCTTAAAGCTGACCTTGTTGTTCCTCCTTTTACAGAAGAGGAAACAGATTCAGAGGCTGGTCCAAGCTCACCCAAGTCTATCTGATGACAGCTACTAAGAAATGCTCCTCTCTCCCCCAACAACCCCTATGTAATTGAGCACTTTATGGCACTCAGTTTCCAAGCACCCTATTCAGTAGAGACAATAATGATCCCCGTTTTACAGGTAAGGAAACAGACTCGGGGAGGTAAATGATTTGCCCAAGTAAGTGACACAAACCCAGGTCAAAGCCTTCCCCTTCACTATACTGAGCAGAATAAGTAGGCCCTATTGCACTCTACAAGGTGTTTCTGTTTCCAAGGAAGATAGTTTCTCCTGGGAAGAGAAACGTATGGCTATTAGTCATTCACACTTTAGCGAGAATTAACAAACCACCGACATGGCAGGTAATGGGGGTCTACTTTGTAAGTTGAAACAGGGGATGTGACCAGAGCAGCAAATAGAGGGACTCAAGCGTTTAGAGTGCCTGCGTTGGAGAAGCACCTGCAAATGCCTTGGAGATGTGGTCTTTCTTCCACTCCCAGGGCTGGTCATACTCATCCGCTGGCCTTTCGTCTTCCTGGGGCTGCCGGCTCTGTCCAGGCCTTTGCCCTGAGAAAGGCCTGTCCCCTGGCTCCCCATCCTGCTCCTCATAGGGAGTGTCATACAGCTGCACTGCCCTGCCAGGCAGCTCTGGGAGGCCAAGCACACTGGTCAGATCCCACTCCCACCTGGGACCCTGCCATCCTCCCCCAAGCCCCGCTCACTCACCACTCACGACCCGCTGGGCATCATAGGGCTCCATGTAGCCATCATCTGGGGGTGGCGGGGGAGGCTGGGCATCAAAGGGGTCTGAGTACTCAGTGTCAGCTTCTGACTGGGGAGGGAAGGAAAGGGGGGCCAGGCTGGCTCTGGTACTTCTGGCCACCCCCTTCCAGCAGCTCTCTTTTCTGGGGGGAGGAGGGAGTCCCCGCTACCACCCAGGGATGTTGGCAAGAAAGATGCCAGCTTCCCCTCCTCCCTTCCTCCATGCAGTTCTGATCCTTCCCAACATAGATCCCCTCGCCTCCTTCCTTCAACCACTTTTTAATATATATTTTTATTGATTTCAGAGAGGAAGGGAGAGAGATAGAAACACCAATGATGAGAACCATCGATTGGCTGCCTCCTGCAGGACCTAGCCCGCAATCGGGGCATGTGCCCTTGGCCGGTATAGAACCTGGGACCCTCTAGTCCGCAGGCCAACACTCTATCCACTGAGCAAAACCGGCGAGGGCAACTTTTGCTGTTGTTAATCCTCACCCAAGGATGCTTTTGCATTGATTTTAGAGTGGAAGGGCAGAGGAGAGACCGAGAGAGAAGCATCCATGTGAGAGACTCGTCCCTTGGATGCCTCCCACATGCATGTGCCTGAGGCTGCAACTGGGATACACGCCAGAGACTGGAATTAAACCCGAGACTCTTCAGTCTGCCGGCCAGCACTCCATCCACTGAGCCAAACTGACTAGGACCTCAGTAATTTGAAGGTTTATCAGCTGCCAGCACTGTTCTAAATGCTTTATGTAGCCGAGATCGGTTTGGCTCAGTGATAGAGCATCGGACTGCAGACTGGAGGGTCCCGGGTTCGATTCCGGCGGGGGCATGTACCTTGGCTGCGGGCACATCCCCAGTAGGGGGCGTGCAAGAGGCAGCTGATCGATGTCTCTCTCTCATCGATGTTTCTGACTTTCTATCCCTCTCCCTTCTGCTCTGTAAAAAATCAATAAAATATGTTTTAAAAAAATAAATAAATGCTTTATATATATTTACTTGTCACGCCCCCGTTCTACAGATGAGGAAACCAAGGCGTAGAGAGGGTAAGTAAATTGCTCAGGATCGCAGGGCTGGTAAGAGGCAGATTTTGATCCCAGGTTGTCTGAGTCCCTGTCTCCTTCTCCCTTTCTCTGTGCCATCACCCCCCCCCCCCCATCTCTCCTAACCCTCCCCACGTCCTTCTGTTTCCATGGAGGGTTTGCAGATTCTCCAAACACCAGCGCCTGGCCGGGCGGTTCAGCGGTTGAGGGTCAACCTGCGAACAGGCCACAGTCTGGCTCCGGTCAGGGCCCAGGCCGGGCTGCGGGCTCAGCCCCCAGCAGGGGGCGTGCAGGAGGCGGCCGGTCCACGACTCCCTCTCATCATGGATGTTTCTCTATCCCTCTCCCTTCCGCTGAAATTAATTAAAAATATATATTAAAAAAATAAAAATACTACAAAAATCATGGGCGTTGGATGCAGGTCTGGCGTTAGACCATGTGACCTCAGGCAAATTGCTTCCTCACTTTTCTGCAAGCCTCAGTTTCCGCGTCTGTTAAATGGGAATAATAACAGCGGCGGCTCTGAGAGCAGGGGCTCAGGGCTGGGTTAGAAAGCTTCCTCCTCCCCCCTCTTCCCCCTCCTCCTGCCGCGGGGAAGGGACGGGGAGGGAAGGGCCTGGAGCGGGTCCTCAGGGACAGGACATGCAGGGCGGTCAGAGAGGCAGGTGGACAGCACCGTGCACCGAGAAGGGACCGACATCAGACTTCGCCCAGCAGGTGAAGGCCTGGGAGTGTCTGTGGCCACACATTAAACATGCCTCCAGGGTCCCGGCCCAGCCCCCCCTTCTCTCCCCCCTCTCTTAGGGCCACCCAGCTCCCCACCCTCAGCCACGCACCTCTGCCCCCGCACTGCCCAGCAAGACCTTGGCTCTGGCCACCTCGGCCATGTCGGCTGCCTCCACCTTGATGAGCCGGTGCTTGGGGGAGTCGTACTTGGCGTCCCCGGGGCCCGCAGGGTCTGGCTCCAGGCGGCTGTCCGCGTCCTCATAGGGGTCCTCGAAGTCCAGGTTTTTCTGTTCCAGGTAGGCCCGCAGGATGTCGCTCTCCGTGTAGTCGGGAGTGGGTGGCTGCGGAGGGGGCCTGCGCCCGCCGAAGCTCAGGTAGTCCCGTAGCCACTTGGCCATTTGGGCCCGCGTCACCCCAAAACCTGGCTACTGTAAAGGGAAGACACACATAGAGGGGGAAGGAGGGGGAGGAAGAGGAGGAGAGGAGGGGTAGGAGGGGGAGGAGGGGGGAAGAGGGAGAAGAGGAGAGGGAAGAGGGGGGAAGAGGGGGGAAGAGGAGGGGGAAGAGAGAGAAGAGGGAGGAGGAGGAAGAGGAAGAAGGGGGAGGAGGAGGAGGAAAAGGAAGGAGGAGGGGAAGAGGAGGGGTAGAGGGGGGAAGAGGGAGGAGGAGGAAAAGGAAGGAGGAGGGGAAGAGGAGGGGTAGAGGGGGAAGAGGGAGGAGGAGGAAAAGGAAGGAGGAGGGGAAGAGGAGGGGTAGAGGGGGGAAGAGGGAGGAGGAGGAAAAGGAAGAAGGGGGAGGAGGAGGGGATGGAGGAGGGGGAGGAGGAGGGAGAGGAGGGGGAAGAGGGGGGAGAAGGAAGAGAAAGAAGGGGGAAGAGGAGAGGGAGGAGGGGGAGGAGGAGGAGAAGAGGAGGGGGAGGAGGGGGGAAGATGAGGGAAGAGGAGGGGGAAGAGGGGGAGGAAGAAGAAGAGGAAGAAGAGGAGGAGGAGGAGGGAAGAGGAGGAGGAAGAGGAGGGAGGTGGGGGAGGAAGAGGAGGAGGAAGAGGAGAGGGTCAGGTGTGCCCCTTGGCTGGGCTCAGGAGGGGGTAAAAGGAGAGAAAAGGGAGGAGACAGGGGGTGAGGACCCAAAGCCCACCTTAGCCCGGCTCTGGAAGGCCCGCGGGGGAAGGGGGTGCTCCGCGGAGCCCCAAACGCCGAGCGCGAGGTCGTCCAACCGAGGCGAGGGGCATCCGCAGACACGCGTGGCTCCTGCGGGCAGCGAGGTCCCCGTGTGGCCCTCGGCCACCAGCGCCTCCGGGGAGCGCCGGGACCCTGCCTGGGTCCGGGGTCAGGAACGGCCGCCTGCGGGCGCCCCAGCAGCGCTCACCCCGACGCCTAGGTTCTCAGCGCAGCGGGGGCTCCCCGGGGGCGGGCGCCCCGCCCGAAGTTGGGCCGCCAGGACCTTGGCCCCGGCGCCGGGTGTCTTTGGCGGCGCTGCCCTCCGCTCGGGGGAGCCCCGATCCCTCGGCCCCCAGCCCGCCGCCCCGATCCGCCCGCCGCCGGCACAAAGGGAAGCAAACCCGCAGCGCCCCTTCCCGCTCTCCCGGAGACCTGACCCGCTGCCGGAGGGGGGACCCCGGGGAGGGGACGCGCAGGGGGACGCTCCGGTGCCCACCAGCCTCGGCCGTGTCGGGGCGGCGAGGTTGGGGGTCCTCCGCCGCCCCCGCCGCGGGTCCCCACTGCCCCCGCTTCTGCGCTCCCCTCGGAGGTGACTGAGACCTTCCGCTGCGGTGGGGAGGGGGGAGCCGCTGCGGCGGAGGGAGGGGGCGCGGGCCGGAGACGCGGAGCCGAGCACCCGCACCCGGAGGGCAGAGGCGGCGGGCGCCACCGACGCTGACCTCCGGGAGAGGGAGCGGTGCCGAGGCGGCTGCGGGAGAGGAGGTGGAAATTGGCCGGGAAATGGGGGCTGGACTTGACCGCGAGACAGGGCGAGCTGACCGGCAGAGGGGGCGAGAGTGACCACGGCTCCCGCGTTCCCATGGAACCGGGTCTGGCGGCGAAACTGACCCGGAGATGGGGGGGGTGGGTGTCGCAGAGGTCACCGCAGCGAGACTGACACAGAGGAGAGAGAGAAGGAGCGGGCTCTGGCTTCCCCTCCCCTACGGGGCTCCCCAGGGGACTAATGGCAGGATGGGGGAGAGGGTTGGGGCAGCTGCCGGGAGGGGAGAGGGTATCTGAGCCGGGCGAGTGTCCGCAGCATCTGTCCCTTTGTGGCTTCTGGGGAGGAGGCAGGGAGGGGCAGACATGAGCGGGGTCTGCTTGGCCGGGCTGCCTGTGGGCAGCTGCAGCTGCTGCTGGGGAGGACACGGAGAGATCTGGGGGAGGGAGAGAGGCCACTGGAGCTCCTGGCCACTTCCAGAGCTATCTTTCCCCGTAAGGGGCGTGCTCAGCCCCCTGATGTTGGAATAAGAGAGGGGTGGTCAGGAAGGGTGGGATCCCAGATTTCCTCCTCCCAGCCCCCCAAGGCTGGGCAGGTGCCTGTGGCTTGGAGGGGAGGGGGAACCAGAAGTCAGAGCTGACAGTGCTGTGAGTTGCCCCTGGGGAGAACAGTAGGGACGCCCCAGTATTGTGAGAAATACCAATCCTGCTCTGTTAACCACGACTGTTTTACTCTGATTAAAGAGGGCACATTCCCCCCTGGCTGGAGCTGGCTGGAGAAGCGGCCCTTCTCCCCATTCGGAGCTGCCTGTTTTCATGGAAAGGCGAACAACTTTGCTGCAGAAACAGGAACCACCAGCCCTTTGAAGGCCCCCAGCCCGGTGCACACCCTCAGGCCTTTGCAGACCTCCAGCCTGCCCCTCTGTTAACTGCCCATCTGGCACTCCCATTGGCTATTTCCCCATGTCACCCCAGCCCTTGCATATCACTAAGCCCTTTGAAGACCCCTAGTCCTTCTGCGTATCTGTAAACGGCCCCTTTGCCTCCTTTTCCTTTGTGCTTTTACTGTATAAGCACCTGGCTCATGGTGGGGTGCAGAGCGGAGTCCTGTGGCTGACCTGCTGCTCTCCATGCTGCGGGCAGCACTGGAACAAACACTCATCTACGATTCTACCCTGTCGCCGCTTCACTGGCTCGACAGTGACAGGCAGCACGGACCCATGGACACGTATTCACTGCCCCTGGGACGAACAGCAGGGCGAGGGCGAGGGCTATTTCTATGCTTCAGCACTGTGCTTTCCCGGCTTAAAATATGGGGCTTCCGATAGGAAACCCCCGAAGAGCTGGAGGAAGGATTGCCCCAGGGAGGGCTGTTTTTCCTGGTGGGGAAACTGAGGCAGGGGGAGGGAGAAGGACTTGCTCAGAGCCACCCGGCAGCTCGTTTCTCCCTGGACACCATGATATGGCCTGGCTTGGGGTGGCATCAGAGATCCACTAGAGTCTCTTCATGGAATCAGAGTTCTCCGTCTCCCCTCCACGGCTAGCCCCGTTTTCCAGATGGGAAACCTGAGGTCCACAGCTGACCAGGCAAAGCCTCTCACAGCAGCAGGGGCTTGCTTTCCTGTGTCCTCTTTCTCGCCTGGGCTGTGTCCCCCGACACAATCCTGTTGAACTCAGTCCTCCCTCGGGGAGCACATCCATTCAGCTCCCACCCGACAGGCCCCCTCCGATCGCCTATCGCTGCCCAGGCAGCGGCCCTGGGGAGCTCTGGGGAGCACAGCGGGTAATTGTCCTGTTTTCTGTCAGCCGCCAGGTAATTCCAGCCTTGGCTCAGGGCTGAGCTGATGACAGATCTCATCAAACCCGAGCCCGAGCCCTGGCGAATAAACAGGCTGCGTCTGAGGTATAAATATTTGAAGGGGCCGTCTAATTACAGCTTGTGTCAGGAATAGCAATGAGAGGCCCCGCAGGCGGAATCAAACGGCGTTTGACTTTCCTGCGCTTCTGAGCTCGCTTCTCCTGGGGCTGCCCCTCCACCGCCGGGCAAGGAGCGGGGAGGGGAGACGGGGAGGGGGGGAGGAGGCAGGAGCTGGAGGAGGCGGACAGCAGAGCCAGGCTGGGAGTCCTGTGACCTTGAGGTGTGACCTGTAAAGACGCATAACCTCTGGGGCTTAGGCTTTCTGATTGGAGACCAGGGAGCCTGGAGCGACGCTTGAAGGAGGGCGCTCCATGGACAAAGGCAAGAAGGTGGGTGGCCTGGTGTGTTCCCTTCCCCCAGCACCACCCCCAGGCAGCTCGAGAGGCTCCTCCCGGTGGGGCAGTGAGTTGGATTGTTGTCCCATCTTTTCAGGGGGAATGGAACAGCTCACCTCTGCTGAGCACTTATTGCCTGGCATTGTTCGGGGCACTTTTTATTTTTAAAAAATTATTTTCAGAAAGAAACATCGATGTGAGAATGGCAACATCGGAGCCCGTAGCCTGGGAGTGTGCCCCGACCGGGAATCTAAGGGGCAATGCTTTGGTGCACTGGATAACACCCAAATAACTGAGCCCCCCAGGCCAGGGCGAGCGGGCAACTTTTTTAAAGATACAATCCCGTGGGTTTTAGTCTGTTCAGAAGATTGTGTCACCCTCACCCCTATCTGATTCCTGAACATTTTATCACCCCACATTTAGCAGTAACCTTTTATTCTCCCCAGATCTACAAGCCATGGCATCCACGAACCCACTTCCTGTCTCTGTGGGGGTGCCTGTCCTGGACCTTCCCCATAAACGGCATCACCCTCTGTGGCCTCTTACACCTGGCTCCTCACTGAGCAGCATGTGCTCACGGCTTATCATGTTGTAGCCTGTGTCGGTGCTTCCGTCCTGAGTGCTAGTCCAGCACACAGACCGGGCCGCGGGAGGGGGTGTGCACTATGTGCTTAGAGTGCATGGAACCTCAGGAAGGAGCTGGGGGGAGGGGGGACCTGGCTGGGGCATGTGCCTGCTCCTCTGTTCCCCGCTGGATCAAGTCTGGAGTGGGGGTGGGAGCCAAAGCAGCGGGACAGAAGGGACAGGCAGGGATGGCTCACTGCGGATGTGATGGAGGGGGCGTGACCCCGCTTTAGGAGCCCCTAGTCGGATCGGGAGGCAATCTTTTTTTTTTTTTTAATATATTTTATTGATCTTTCACAGAGAGGAAGGGAGAGGGATAGAAAGTCAGAAACATCGATGGGAGAGAAACATTGATCAGCTGCCTCTTGCACGCCTCCAACTGGGGATGTGCCCACAGCTAAGGTGCATGCCCTTGACCGGAATCGAACCTGGGACCTTTCAGTCCGCAGGCCGATGCTCTATCCACTGAGCCAAACCGGTTCGGCCGGGAGGCAATCTTTGTCCCAGAAGCTCCTAGACAGCCATGCCTTCATAGGCTCTGTCTGAAAGGGGAGACATGGTCCACCCTCGGGAAGCACCCATGTGACGGGGGAGGCGTGGCTCTGGCTCCAGGGGCTTCTCAGCTGATGCGAGATGCATGGCGCTGCCCCCGATGGAGACATAAACCTGTCCTGCCCTCTGAAGTACCATCTGAGGGAAGAAAGATGCACTTTCTTCCAAGGGTCCCCATGTAATGGAGGACACATAGCCTTCCTGCAGGGGTCCCTCCCAGTCTCACAGGAGAGGCATAGCCCCGTCATGAGTGCCCCGTCTGATTGTGATGACACAGCCCAGCCCCCGGGGCCTCCCCGTCAACAGAGCACGGTGATCAAAGTAGCCTTGGAGCCTGGCGGTATTTTTTATTTTAAGAGAGAGGAAGGGAGAGACAGAAACCTGGATCACCACCTCCCGCACAAGCCCCAACCAGGGAGTGACCCAGCAATCCGGGTGCATGCCCTGACGGGAATAGATCACCTGCCACCCCGGGCCCAGGACGATGCTCCGACCGACGGGCCAGGTGGCAGCCTTACAGTTCTCACCCCAGGCCTCGTGCTTCGCTGGCTGGGCCCTGGGAGTCTCCCCTCCTCTGTAGCATGGGGCAGCAGCGGCGGGTGTGGAGGGAGTGGGGTGCAGCGCCTGCCTGAGGTGACAGCAGCCCCTCCTCTCCGTGGTGGGCTCCGGGGAGGGGCGGCCACGCTGCCTGGCCCTCTGATGTGCTCAGCCAGCAGTTCCCAGGGAAGTTGATAGAGATTCTGGATGAAGCCTGACAGCTCCTGAGAACCAGATGACAGACAGAGCTCCTGGGAAGCAGGGCTGTCAGCAGGAACGGGGAAGAGGAGCCTCCAGATAACAGTGTGTGTGGTGGCTCCAGGGGAGGAGAGGGAAGTGTGTGGGGGGGGCAGGCAGAGGCCCAGGAGGGTCTGCACACATGACAGATCCCAAATATGTTGCTGTTCCTCTGCTCACTTGGTTCTGGGACCCCCCCCCCCCCAAAGGGAATTGGGCGTCAAGAGCAAAACTGCTCCCAAAGCACAGGGAGAAAGAAGTGTAAAAGCCTGGAGGGAAAAGGAAAAAGAAAGAAACACTTCCAGTGGCAGGCGGAGGACGGAGAGGTGGTGAGTGCAGGCAGAACCAAGGCCCCCTGGGGCCTCCATCCCTCACTATGAATTGGGAGACACCCACTCAGTCAGGCTACAAACATTTACTGAACACCTACTAAGTGCCTGGATGGTCTTAGGTGCTGGCATGACACCTACCTTTGCAAAGCTCACTGTGGATGGGTGTCTGGCAGCCCCCAAAGACCTCCTGATAGACACACCCATGTGCAATCACCTCCCCTTGCAGGTGCTCGGACCTGAGGCTTGCTTCTCATCAGTGGAACCTTCGAAGTTGAAGTCACTTCCAGGAGACTTCTCCTCTGCTAGTCTTATAAAGCCAGCTGGTAGGTCCGTGGGAAGGAACTGGGGCAACCACATGAGGAAGCTTGGAAGCAGACCTGTGCCAATCAGGCCTTCAGAGGAGACCCCAGCCCTGGCTGACATCTCAGTGATAGCCAGGAGAGACGCAGGAGCAGGGAACCCAGCAAAACCACATCCAATTCCTGTTGTTTTTAGCTGCTAACTTGGGTCATCTGTTATGCAGCACTAAATAACTCATACAGGGAGAAACGGGCAGAAAGCACACCTCCTTAAGGCACCCTCTCAGAACTTCTAAAATATACATATTTTAATTTATTTCAGAGAGGGAAAGGGAGAGATAGAAACATCAATAATGAGAGAGAATCATTGTTTGGCTGCCTCCTGCACACCCCCTACTGAGGTTTGAGCTCACAACCCGGGCATGTGACCTTGACTAGAATCGAACCCAGGACCCTTTGCTCCATAGGCAGACGCTCTATCCACTGAGCCAAACTAGCTAGGGCTCTCAGAACTTCCTTATCCTGCTTATTTCCATCATCATTATCTCCACCTCTTGTACTCATTTATTATGTCATCATTATATTTAGATATGTTTACTCTATTATCCCCCATCTTCCAATAAGAATGTCTTATGAGTGGAGACTGTTTTTTTTCACCTGCTGTAGCACCAGTGCCTAAAACAGAGCTGGGCATATAGTAGATGCTCAATAAATATTTTTTGAATGAGCAAGTGGATGAATATACTTGCATTGGGACATTAAGCAAGTGAGTTTGTATAACGAGCTTAGCACAAGGTGTGGCCCATGTTAAGTGCTGCACAAACATTAGCTGATGTTATTACTCATTAAATGGGTTCTGGGTGCCCCACCCACTGGGTCACCCTGAGGAGAAGGAAGCTGGTCCCTTCCCTAGAGATGACCGCAGCCAGCAGAGCAGCAGGGACAGTGTGAGCTTAGAAATTGGGGAAGGGATTTCTTGGCCACCCTCCCCTAGAGGCCGTGGGCAGCTGAGCTGGATGACTCTAATGGGCCAGCAAAGTTTCCCTATAAACATGCTGGCCTTGAGGCCATGGAGTGTCAGTTGTAACTGCTCAACTCTGCCACTGGAGAGTGGAAGCAGCCATCCACACATGATATGCACACATAGGTGCAAGCCAGTGTGGCAATAAAACTTTATTTACAAAAACAGGCCATGGGCCAAGGTTTGCATGGACTGTAGTTTACTAAGCCATGTGTTGGAGTTAGGTTAATAATTATAGTAAGTAAATAATAGTAACAGTGCACACACAGAGCAAAAATTATGGTGGATCAAGAATGACAAGTATAGGAAACAGTATAAAAGAATGAATCAAGCCCGGCCAATATGACTTAATGGTTGAGCATCGACTTATAAACCAGGAGTTCAGGGACGCTCTCACCAACCGAGCTAGTGGGCCAGGCTTGGCTGACTTGTTTCAGCCAGTCTCCTCCGGCACCACAGCCCCCATCCTTCTCAATGCCGAGCTGGGGAGACAGGTGGTGTGCTGGTCAGCACCTCACCACGGGACCTCTGGCCTGGGGCGCTGACCTGGAGCACTCACCGACCACGACGGTGGAGCTACTCTGTCGTGGCCAATTTTAAGCCACAAATACGCTGCTGCTGAGGGCAGGGTTGAGGAGGTCTACGCACCGAGTGCCAGCTCTTCTAGCCGCCAGCGCAAGCTGGCTCAGCCACCATGGTCAGGGCTTCAGACCAGGACCCCCAGGTCCTGTCTCACAGCCAGGGAGCAGTGATGAGACGCCCTACTGATCCAGAAGCCCTGACTGGACCCCAGGTCGCCTCTTCGTCGGTCATATCTGAGTGGGAAAACTGTCATAGGAAAGAGGACCCAAACTCTGACAGTGAAAAACACAAAATGTCATTATCAAGTGCCAAAGAAAAGTCCTGTATGTGTGTGTGTGTGTGTGTGTGTGTGTGTGTGTGAGAGAGAGAGAGAGAGAGAGAGAGAGAAAGAGAGAGAGAGAGGGAGCTGATGTCAGATGGGCGGGAGAGAAGAGAAGGCGTGAAGGTGTCTGATGGTGGCACAGGCCCTTCCACTATAAAGTACAGAATGGGAGAGAATGACACCAGAGTTGAAACCTGGCCACCTCGACAGAATGTGAGCTTGAGAAAGAGACTTACTGGTCACATGACCATATTAGCTATCAACTGCTGTGTAACAAATATCCCCACACGTCACATGCTAAACATCACGCATGCATCTCATGGTTTCTGAGGCAGGAAGGAGCCCAGGACTGGCTGAGTTGCATGGTTCCGTGCCGCCTCCTCAGACTCTGGTAGAGAGAGGGCCCCCAGGTCAGATGGTGCGCTCCTTTTATTGCTCCCAGATGGTTTTGTGGCAGGAAGGGAGGGAGCCCATCGGGAGTGGGTAGGCTCACCCACGTGCCCCAAACGTGACTGACATCTCAAGAACAATCCAAGCGAAGGTAGTTGGGAGCTGCTCCAGGGATATCACACCCCGAACTCAGTGCCAGGAGGGGGCAGTGTCAGCTGGGGACCCGAGTTCAGGAGGGCTGGTAGGAGAGGGGGACAGGAGAGAAACCCAGCCCCTCGTTTCCAAAAGCCAAGAGGAGGATGGAGAGCTGGGAGGAGAGCACAGCCCCATCGGCAGTCCAAGTCGCCTTAGTCCCAGCTCCGGAAGGCTGGGGGTGGGGGGCGGGGGCGGGAGAAAAGCAATCCCTGTCCCCCCCCCTCCCCCCGCCTCAGAGGGTGTTCTGACTGTCTGGCTGAGATCGGGTTGGTGCCGGCCTCCTGCGCGCCTCGCTGACTAGAGCTGGACGCGAAACCCTTGACCTGGGGCAGGGCCTGGGTGCCTGTGCTGGGGTACACAGCCAGACACGAAAGGCCCATTGGGTGTGGTTCCATTTATGTGAAATGTCCAGGACACCACAGAGCCAGAAAGTGGATTACTGGTTGCCAAGGGCTGGGGAGCGGGAGGGGAGTGACTGCTAATGGAGGCGGGCTTATGTTTGGGTGATGAAGATGTCCTGGCAGGGGAAACTGGTTTGGCTCAGTGGAAACAAAGTCGGCCTGTGGACTGAGAGGTCCCAGGTTAGATTCCGGTCAGGGGCATGTATCTTGGCTGCGGGCACATCCCCAGTGGGGGGCAAGGAGGCATGTAAGAGGCAGCTGACCGATGTTTCTGACTTTCTTTCCCTCTCCCTTCCTCTCTGTAAAAAAATCAATAAATATATTAAAAAAAGAAAAAGAAAATGTCCTGGCATTGGATAGAGGTGGTAGTTTAATACATTGCAAATATGCTAAGAACCACTGAATTGTACACTTTAAAAGGGTGAATTGTATGGTATGCAGAATGAATCTCAATAAAACTGTTATTGAAACATACATTAAAAGATATAATTTTTTAAATTGTCTTTTTATTTTAATCAAATCTGATTTTTTAACCAAAGGAAAAAAAGCTTCTGGCAAAAATATGCTCCAACAGTACAGAAGTATGTGAAGAAAAAATTGTATGCTTTTCTTGTCCTTTCCTTAAATCTTTAATACCGCTTGGGATGACAAAGTAAACTTGTGATTGTTATTGGCTATGTCATATTCCACTGCACAGCAGCTTGTTCATAGAGTCTCCTATTATTGTACATGTAGGTTATTTACAGTTTTTATGCCTTTATAAATAAACTAGAGGCCCAGTGCACAAAATTCATGCATGGGGGAGTAGGGGTCCCTCAGCCCAGCCTGCACCCTCTCCAATCTGGGACCCCTCGAGGGATGTCCAACTGCTCACCAGGATCGGGTCTAAATGGGCAATCGGACATCCCTCTCACAATCCAGGACTGCTGGCTCCCAATTGCTAACCTGCCTGCTTTCCTGATTGGCCCCAACCGCTTCCGCCTGTCAGCCTGATCACCCCTAACCACTCCCCTGCCAGCCTAATAGATGTCTAACTGCTCCCCTGCCAGCCTGTTTGCCCCTAACTGCCCTCCCCTGTAGGCCTGGTCCCTCTCAACTACCCTCTCCTGCTGGCCTGATTGCTCACAACTGCCCTACCTTGCAGGCCTGGTCCCTCCCAACTGCCCTTCCCTGCTGGCCATCTTGTGGTAGCCATCTTGTGTCCACATGGGGGCAGGATCTTTGACCACATGGGGACAGCCATCTTGTGTGTTGGAGTGATGGTCAATCTGCCTATTACTCTTTTATTAGATAAGATAGAGGCTGGTTTGCCCTGAAGGATGTCCCGGATCAGGGTGGGGATTCCCTTGGGGCAAGGGGCGGCCTGGGTGACAGGCCTTTGGAAGTTTGCAGGCTGGCCATGCCCCCAGCGACTCAAGTGGAGGCCCTGGTATCTGGGATTTATTTATCTTCTACAATTGAAACTTTGTACCCTGGAGTGGAGCCAAGCCTTCTGCTTCCTCTGTGGGGGCAGCCAATTTCTGTTGGGATTTATGTAACTTCTATAATTGAAATTTTGTAGCATTAAGCGGAGGCTTGGGCTGGCCAGGGCCAGGGTTTGTGGAAAGCTTGGCTTCCTCCATCGCCTGGAAAAACTAAGCCTCCCTGCTGCTCTCTCTGAGGCTGCAGCCATCTTGGTTGGGATTAATTTGCATCCTCACTCCTGATTGCCTAATGGGCATGGCTAATGGTTGTAGCAGAGTGATGGTTAATTTGCATATTACTCTTTTATTAGATAGGATAAAGGCATAAAACCTGCTATAAATATCTCCCCCAAACCTTTGTTTCCCAGGGGCAAGGTGAAATGGGGGCTCCTGAACTTCAGGAGGGAAAGTTCTACCAGGAGGGAGGCCACAGGGAACAAGGCAGAACTCCCGCCACTGCCCTACCATAGCCCCTCCTGCTCAGCCTGTGCTTCCCCACCCAGCATGTGGCCTCCTGCCCTCCCTATAAACCCCCCACCCCCCACCCCCAGTTTGGTCCTATGTCTGAGTTTTGGCCCTTGCAGTTCCCACGGCCCATGACACCCTTTAGCCTCAGACCCCAGCTCCCCCGGCATTTCTTGGACCACCCAGCTAAGCATTCTCCCTTCCCTGCAGCCTAACCAGTCACAGTCCTGTGATATGTGCCCCCCCACACCTGTTGTGAATGTGCCTGAGTACTTGTTTATTATCTCCAATCCCCATCATGGGGTGCATGGGGTCAGGGATTTTGTCAGTCTTGATCCCCAAGCATCCCTGGTATCCAGTCTAGGCCTTGGCACACAGCACGTGTCTGATAAATGGCTCCTGAATGAAAACCAAAAAAGAATGAAGGAAATAAAAAATAAACAGATCATTATGTAAATATGCACTGAAATTCACTGAACCAAGGTATCTTTGATTATCAGGGGTGCCTGATTTCAAATTATGCTAAAATGTGAAAACAATATGAGGCTTGGAACTGGTCACATGGTCATTCAAAAGCGGTGTAAAAGACAAGAGAGGAAATAATGGATAGGTTAGATGGGGGTTCAAGAGGAGCTCTGAGGAAGTGAAATTTAATCCAAGACCTCACAGGCACAGAAGAGTCACGTGAGAGCAAAAGGAAGAGTGATCTTTCTGGGCAGAGGGAACAGCTTATGCAAAGGTCCTGGGGTAGGAACAGCCATGGCTGCTGGTGGAAGTGACTATATACAGGGCCCCATCTCTGTGCTCATACTGTCACTATCAAAGATCAAGAATGCCAGGCCAGCACTGGCTGGGAGCTCTAGGAGGGCAGGGAGATTAATCCTGAATGGTGGGAAAGCGGTTCTGGGAGCCGTCACTTGCTCACTGTGAAGATGTCTGAGCCAGGACTGGTGACCTGGTCTGATCGCCAGTGATGAGCCACTCCTTGGACTCCAGACATCGGTTCTGTCTGCCACAACTGGTGTGGGGGGCCATGTGGGGGCACTGATCTCAGGTTGAACAAAACCGTCAATCACATCATGTATTGCCTGCCGATCTTTGGGGAGCCGTGCCAAGGTCCCCAAGACCATTCCTGGGTTCACTGATTTTGTAGGAGAACTTCTGGGGTTCAGCCTATGGCCACACACATGGCTACTATCTATTACAGCAAAAAGCTACAGAGGAAAATCAGGAAGGGCAAAGGCACGTGGGACGGGTTCAGGAAGATCAGGCACAAACTTCCAGAGTCTTCTCCCAATGGAGTCACACAGGACGTGCTCAATTCCCCCAGCAAGGAGTTGTCACAACAGGTGTGAAAAGTCTCCTGGAGAGGCTCATGGAGACCCAGCACGCAGAGTTCTCAATGGGGACTGGTCACGCAGGCACCTCTGCCCCGCACGAACCAAGACTCCAGACTCCAGGAGGAGAGCAGGTGCTCAGCAAACAGTTTAGGCCCAGGGAACCACTCTTATCAGGGGACAGTGGAAGCCGTCCTGAAATCCAGGTTCCCAGACACCAGCTAACGTCCAGCCTTGTAATCTGGCCTTTCGGCAGCCTCACACCTGCTGAATTAAACTTCCTGCACAGGAGCCTGAAATGGGAGACATAGAGAAAGTGGGTTTGGATTATGAAAAATGACTACATCAGATAATCAGAAAACAAAGCACTTTGTGTTTTCGAGCATCTGCTGGGTGCTGGGCACCACACAGAACACTTTTTCCGGCTTTCAAAGTCTCCATGAGACAGAGAGGAACGCATCCATTTCACAGAAGAAACTCAGTCCTAGCGGTTTCAGTTGCTCAGAGTCACAGAGCAGGACCTGCAGAGCCAGGATTCAGACCTGGGGACCCGACTCTGGGGGAGACAGGGTAGCACAGGGATTAGGAGTCAGGAGCCTGGGTCTGACTCTTCCACTCCCTAGCTATAACATATCCTCTCTGGGTCTGTTTCCTCATCTGAATGGATGTAACCCGTCCACTGAGAGGATATGACCGGTGGCACACGGAAGTGTCTGTTAGTAACTATAGAAACAGATGGCTCCCGGTGGGATGCTCACGGGGAAAGGACTTTCAAGGACACCAAGTCCTGCACACTGCGCTGGATTCCTGACATGGGTGTTTAAAAGATGAAGCCACTGAGGCACAGGAAAGAACATCAACTCGACTTCAAACTGAGGCCCCTGGCTGTCGATCCCGACACCTTGGACTTACTCGCAGGCCTGAGAGCTCATTCATTCCCTTTCTGGGAGCACACACTCTCCTGTGGGGTGAGGCCAGGCAGTCAGAATTCCAGAGCTCTCGCTTCCAAACGCCGAATCCTGCCTTGCAGGACCCTCTCCACCCAAGAGTACTGGTTAGTACTGGTTTTACCCAAACAGAATTGGGGAGAGAAGTTGCGGGGCGCCTGAAGCCAAAGAAGAGTCTATTTAGCAACGCTTAACCCCTTCTAGGAATGCAATAGGCTAGAGATCCCAGAGGGGCGGGGCTTATCAGAGTCCCGCCCCCGAAGGTGACAAAAAGGTGTCGAGCAAACAATATTTTAAAGGAAGCCCCGCCCCCAAGGGAAGTGATTGCATAATTTCTTTCGGAAACCCAATAACGGGAAGTGATTGGGCAAATATTCCAAGCTCCGCTCTCCCCCCCCCCACACACACACACACACACACTCCGTCCCCCGCCTGTGATTGGGTAAATCCCGGGAAAAGTTTAGCGAAAGCCCACCTCTTGCGGAAGGTGATTGGGAGGCCGTTGGGCAAGAAAATAAGGTTCCAATTAGGGTTAACTCGGCCGGGGTTCCGAGATACGCCGCCCCGGGTATAAAGCTCCAGACATCCGACACTTACTTTTAAAACTTTCGCTCCGACATCTTCGTCTCCCACCTCTCTCACCCGTTCCAGAAAACAGGGCAGGGTTGCTGTTTACTGGACTTCCCCCTCCGTCCCTCGCGCTTCCGATACTGTCCTCGCTGCAGCTCCAGGATTGGCTGCTTTTGTCGTCGGTGCGTTCCCGCCTGTTAAACTCTCGATCCGGTCGTCATCCCTCCCGGGTGGCAGCTGTGCTAGCTCGCAGCAAAGGTTCTGGGGCGTCTGGATTTGGCGTCTGGACTTGGCGTTCCGTGGAGGTGCTGCGTCCTAGAGGTCAGCAGCGGCTTGTTGGAATTTCTTCCTGACACGACGTAGTTGTGGTTCGCGATACTCCCTGTTGTTCATTTTATCCAGCAAATAAAACGTTCAGTGTTGGGTGTTAAACTTGTGCGCTGGCCTCTGGGAACCCACACATCGTCCCTGTGTCCCGAGGGCTCACGTGGGGCCTGCGATCAGTTTCCACGGGCTACACAGGTTGCGGCAAAAGAATGCCCTGGACAGCCCACCCGGTTTATCCCGAGCCACAGGCGAAGACTCGAGGCCAAGCTGCAAACCCACCTTCCCCCTACACACTCACTAGCTTCCAAATGTCCCCCCATAACCAAATCTCTCTCTCTCTCTTAAACCCTCACCCAAGAATATTTTTCCAATGATTTTTAGAGAGAGAGGAAGGGTGAGGGAAGGAAAGAAATATCAATGCGCATCAGTTGGTTGCCTCCTGCACGCCCCGACCAGGCCCCAGCCTGTACCCTGGGTCCGTGCCCTTGACCAGAACGAACCTGAGACCCTTCCATCCGCAGACCAACACTATCCACTAAGTCAAACCGGCTGGGGCCCAAATGTCCTTTTACAGAGGAAATCCCGTCCAATTCCTTCCCCAGCCTCCTTCCTTCCTATTGTATTTTAATTCTCTTCTTTATCATCACCGAGGATATTTTTTCCCACTGATTTTGGAGAGAGTAGAAAGGAAGGAGGGAGGGAAACATCTATTGAGAGACAAATATCAGTTGGTTGCTTCCTGTAGGCATCCTCACCGGCTGGGGATGGAACCAGCAACTCAGGTACCTGCCCTTGATCTGGAATAGAACCCTCCACCCTTCTGTGTGTGAGAGGGCGCGCTAACCACTTAACACCGGCCAGGGCCTCCCTTTTTTTTGATAAATGTTTGTTCTATTTTTTTTTTTTTTTTTGTTAATCCTCACCTAAAGATATTTTTCCATTGATGTTTAGAGGGAGTGGAAGGAAGGGGGAGAGACAGAGAGAGGGAAACATAGATGTGAGACTCATAGTTTCCTTCCACATAGGCCAGGGATCGACCCTGCAACTGAGGTACATGCCCTTGTCTGGGATCGAACCCTGGACCCTTCAGTCTGTGGGCTGACGCTCTAGCTGCTGAACCAAACCGGCTAGGGCTAAATGTTTGTTGTGTCAAATATGTGCTCGGCCTCTAGGGACATACCAGAGAACAAGACAGAAGATTCCTATCCTCGCAGGAATCGCGGTGGGACAGATGGACAATAAATACACAAAAAGGACCTTTTCTGGCTTGGTGAATGGTCTGAAGACAGAACAGGGTAACTATGGAAAGTGAAGTGGTATATGAGTTTCCTTCGGCTGTTGTAACAAAAGACTGCAAGCTCCACGTCTTACCACAGCTATTATCTCAGGTCCCGGCGGTTAGACGTCTGACATGGGTGGCAGTGCTGGCTCCTCTGGAGGCTCCAGGGGAAAATCCATTTTCTTGGCTTTTCCAGCGTCTAGAGATGCCTGCAATGCTTTATGGTCCCATATCACTCTGACTTCTGTTTCCACTGTCACCTCATTGTCTATTTCTCCATCTGCTCTCCTTCCTCCCTCTTTAAAAGTTTTTAAAGTGTTTTTTATTGATTTAGAGAGATAAAGGGACAGAAAGAGAGAGAAACATCGATCGGCTGCCTCCTGAATGCCCCTACTAGGGAGCAAGCCTGAAATGGGCGTGTACCCAGGCTGGGGATCAAACCAGTGACCATGTGGTGAATGGCAATGCTCAATCGAGCCACATCGGCCAGGGTTCCTGCCTGATCCTGATTTTGGGGGGACCCCAGGGTAATAACTCTCCTTGATGTTCATTAACGTAATGAAAGATCGTTAAACTTTAAATAAGGAGTGTTCTCATGATTCTTAATTTAACCATGCCTGCAAAGTCCCTGTGGCCAGGTGAGGTAGCATATTCAGATTCTGGGGGACAGGATGCAGTTATCTTTTGTGTGTGTGTGTGTGTGGGGGGGTATTATCCTGCCGACCACAGATGATGTGGTCAGAGCAGGCGGAGGTGACCCCTGAGATGAGACCTAAGTGGAACCCACAAACAAACCCATGAATTGAGAAAATGCTGCCAGGCCTGGCTGCTCTGTCCCCTCCTCAGAGAAATCTTTCCCAACTGATGTCCCTTTTGTGTTCACTCACACTGGGGCTCACATCTTGTGAGGAGATGGGTGAACCAAACTGCTGACGTGAACGGCTCCCACCATCCCACCCCGGGGGAACCCTCCACCCCACCCCAGCTCCTCACGCTCGGGGCTCTTCCTCTCCAGGGAGTGGCGATTCTCTGTGTGTGTGTCCTGCTCTGCTCTGTGCTCTCTGGGGCTGTGGAGCAAAGGGAGGAAGAGTCTTTATGCTAGCAACAAAGGTCCTTGTCTAATTGAACAATAAACGAGATGTCACATTCACAGTTCTGATTCAGAGGAGAGAGCACATCTCCATGTCACAGATTAGAAGAGTAAGTGCCAGAGAGGCAAAGTCACTTGTCCAAGGTTGCCCAGTAACTCCGCAGCAGCGACCCAGGCCAGTCGGGTTCCATCCGCCTTTGAACGGGTAGCAGTGACGGGGAGCGGATGTCACGCAACCAGCCCCTGCTAATGGCCCGGAGCCCCGGAGGCAGAGGCAGGGCGACTCCAGTTGCTTGACTGCCCATAGTCAGTGAAGTCCTGAGCAGCCACCTGGATGCAGTACCGGGCGTGGGGCTTCGCAGCTCTGAGGGTGAAGGATGTGGCCTCGATGGGCCCCACCTGAGAGCAGAGAGACTGTGGTCAGTGGATGAGGAAGCGGGGAAGGGTCACTGTCCAGCGATCTGTGGACCGAGCCTCCAATCCTCACGCTCCATTCCAAACCGTCCGCTCTCATGACCCCCTCCCAGTCTTTGGCTTGTGTGGTCCTGACCTGTGTGGCTTTCCTGCCGGTCCCAGAGCCAGCTCGGTCAGGAAGCCGTCCTGGACCGCACCACGGGATGGCCCAGTTTCGGGGGTGTGTCGGGGTGAGACCCTCACTCCCCTCACTCCCCGCCCTCTCCTCCTCCTGGCTCTAAGCCAGAGCTTCTATCATCGACCTCAATGCCTTCCTCCCCAACCCCCGAGTCCCATTGTATTAACCATGTTTTTAAAAAATTTTTGTCTCTTAGGATATTTTGGCATCTTAACATCTTGCTGGCCGGGAACAGACTGCCCTTCTTGGGGTCAGCCAATTGCTGGCGATGGCAAAGGAGCATGCCTTTCCTGTACAAACTAAACAATCGGACTCTAAGCCCCCATCGAATTGTCTCTGATTTCCCCCACTCAGGCCCGTATCCTGCCCGTCACCCAGTGCCAGGTGCCAGGCGACTTGAGGTCACCCATGTAGCCCCGAGCCCACAGGATTACTCACACTCGCCAGCCCCCAGCATGCCCCCCACCCTGTCTCCTTCCCCAGGGAAAGCCCAGCAGAGCGCTGCCTTGGCTCGCCACTCCCTCCTGCTCCAGCCTCCCGCATCCTGATGTCTGTGCGGCCCCGCATGGCGGCCTCCCGCATCCTGATGTCCCGCATCCTGATGTCTGTGCGGCCCCGCATGGCGGCCTCCCGCATCCTGATGTCTGTGCGGCCCCGCATGGCGGCCTCCCGCATCCTGATGTTGTCTGTGCGGCCCCGCATGGCGGCCTCCCGCATCCTGATGTTGTCTGTGCGGCCCCGCATGGCGGCCTCCCGCATCCTGATGTTGTCTGTGCGGCCCCGCATGGCGGCCTCCCGCATCCTGATGTCTGTGCGGCCCCGCATGGCGGCCTCCCGCATCCTGATGTTGTCTGTGCGGCCCCGCATGGCGGCCTCCCGCATCCTGATGTTGTCTGTGCGGCCCTGCATGGCGCGGCATGTCCCCTTCTCTCAGGAAATGTAATCAGTTCTTCTCTCAATGGCCTTGGCCCCCATGTCCCCATGCAGGCACCTCCAAAGATTGAAGTCCCATGGGTAGGAATGAGACACCCACTCAGGTCCGCCTTTCCTGCTTTCTCTCCTGTCCATCTTTTCTCCCCTGTCCTGCTGCTCCACACTCTCCCTCCCTGACCTGGCCCTCACCTCCTCCCATCTCCCACAATCCTCAGAAGGTCCCATTCCAGCCCGCACGCTCAGCTGCCCAGCCCCAGGTCTGCCTAGCTCCCTTCCCTGCCTACCCAAGTTTCCCACAGCGTAGGCCGATATGGTGCTGCAAGTCTTAAATTCAGGTTGATGGTTGCATAATTTTATGAACATACTCAAAGCCACTGGCTTAAGCACTTTAAAAATGAATTTTCTGGCATGTGAGTTCGAGCTTAATTTTAAAACTGCAAAGACTTAAAAAAAAATGAATGAACACTGGTAAAATTTAAAAGCCAGTTCCCGGGGCTGCTCGCCACATTGGAATGGCTCGGCGGCCACCCATAGTTCATGGCCGCTGTCCTGAGCGCAGACGGAGAAGATTCCCACCGTCACTGAAGACCCCACACCGCGGGGCAGGGCGTGAAAAGCCGCACTCTGCAGACTTGCTTCTCAGCCCAGGACCCGGCACTGCCCAGGACACACCGACCTCTGGATACTCACAGGACACTGCCTTTGTTTTTTATTTTTTAAGAAGTTGAAATAACTAGCCAGTTTGGCTCAGTGGATAGAGTGCCGGCCTGTGGACTGAAGGGTCCCAGGTTCGATTCTGGTCAAGGGCACATGCCTGGGTTTCAAGCTTGATCCCCAATGTGGGGCGTGCAGGAGGCAGCCGATCAATCATTTTCTCATCATTCATGTTTCTATCTCTCTCTCCCTCTCCCTCTCTGAAATCAATAAAAATATAGTTTTAGACAAAAGAAGAAGTTAAAACAGCCCTGGTTGGCCCTGGCTGGTCTGGCTCAGTGGACAGAGTGTTGGCCTGAAGACTGAAGGGTCCCAGGTTTGATTCCAGCCAGGGGCACATGCCTGGGTTGCAGGCTTGATCCCCTGGTGGGGGGCATGCAGGAGGCAGCCAATCAATGATTCTCTCATCATTGATGTTTCTGTCACTCTCTCCCTCTTTCTTCCTCTCTGAAATCAATAAAATATATTTTAAAACAAACGAACAAAAACAGCCCTGGTTTGGTTGGAGAGCCATCCCACACACCGAAAGGGTGTGGGTTCCATTTCTGGTTAGGGCACACACCTACGTTTCAGGTTTGATCCCAGATCAGGCCATGTATGGGAGGCAACAGACCCATGTTTCTCTCCCTTTCCCTTGCTCTCTCCCTCTAAAATCAATAAAATTTTAAAAAGTTAAAATAACACATGCTGTTTTCAATCAAGGTGAAATGTACATGGCATAAAACTAACTGTTCTAAAGTGGACAATTCAGCACCCTTTAATACATTCACAATGTTGTGCAACCAGCACCTCGAATTCCAGAAAATTCCATCACCCGCCTCCCCCCCAAAAAAAAACAACAACAACAACCACCCTGTTTTCATCAGCAGTCACTCCCCATCTTCCTCCTCAGCCCCTGACAACCATGAACCTACTTTCCATTCCTGGATGTGCCTGTTCTGGACCTTTCACATCAATGGACTCACACCTCTTTTGTGTCTGGCTTCTCACTGAGCATCACATTTTCGGGGTTCCTCCTCACCGTACAGAGTGTCAGTATTTTCACGGCCGAGCGGTACTCAGTGTGTGGCTGGACCGTGCTTTGCGAATCCATTCACCCACTGATGGACATTTGGACTGTTTCCGCCCTCCAGCTCTTGTGAATAGCACTACTACCAAGATTTTGCTTGAGTCCCTGTTTTCAGGTTCTTTGGGCAGAGATGCAGGAGCAGGAGCGGAGTTGCCGGGCTGCCTTTATTTTGCACACTAGCCACAGGCACCTCAATCCTCACGCTCCATGGAGGTCTCAGTGCACCTTTACACATGCTCTGGACCTGGGCACCCTCCGCCCAGCCGCCTCTCACCTTCCTCACCTGGCGGAAGCGGGCAGCTCCGTGACGCTTGTAGCGAATCCAGTACTTGAGTGAGAAGATGTGCGGGAAGGGCCAGGACCTGGGAGGTTCCCACTGCACCCACAGCCCCTGTCCATGGAGGGGTCTCAGGTGTACGCCTTCTGGAGGGTCTGGTTTGACTGACAGACAAACAGGAGACAGGGTCAGCAGAGGGCAGTTTCATTCATTCATGCACGCATGCAAACAACCAGCGAATACTGACTGAGGGTCTACTGTGTGTCCAGTGATGTTCTGGACCCCGGCACACAGCAGTGACCAGCACAGACCCAACCCCTCTCCTTTTGGAGCTCAATCCATAGGACAGAAGGCAAGAGACAGAAGGAAATCTACTGAGCATGAAGAGCGGGGAAGAGCTTTGCGAAGTGGCAGTATCACAGCCAATGAGGTTTATCTGGGGTGCCATTATTGCTAATTGAAAAAAAAGAGTAGGGGAGAAAGTTCAGGAGTGGCTTGCAACTTTTTGAAACAATTCGCATACCACAAAACTCACCCTTTCAAAGTGTACGGTTCAGTGGTTTTTAGTACATTCACAATGTTGTATGAACACCACCACTATTTAATCAGGACATTTTCATCACCCCAAAAAGAAATCCACACCCATTAACAGCCATCCCTCCACCTCCATTTCTGCCAGGGGGGAGACGGGCAGGTCAAACGGGGCCGTTTACCCCTAGGGAGGCGGGAGCTGGAGAGCTGTGGGCCGCGGGGCGGGGCCTGACCAGGGCACTCGCAGCGCCCTCTGGTGGCTGCTGGGGGATGAGGGTGGGAACCAGAAACCAGGGTGAGCGGTAAAGAAGCGGGATCAGGCCCTAACTGGTTTCGCTCCGTGGTTAGAGCATCGGCCTGTGGACTTAAGGATCCCAGGTTCAATTCCGATCAAGGGTACATGCCCAGGTTGTGGGCTCGATCCCCAGTAGGAGGCTTGTAGGAGGCAGCTGATTAATGATTCTCTGTCACTGATGTTTCCCTCTCCCTTTCTTTCTGAAATCTATTAAAAAAAAAAAAAAAAAGGAGAGAAAGAAACGTGCTCAGGAAGGCTCAGGAGGAGAGAGAAGTGGGTGGATTCTTGATTAACTGTGAAGTGGAGCCCACGGGACCCACGATAGAGGACAGGCCTGTTGACAGGTAGAAGGTGGGGGTACTTAGAGAGGCAGAAGAGCACAAACAAGCCAGCGACCCTCCTCACCCCCAACCATGGCCCCCACTCACTGATGTGCTCTGGGACAAAGGTCACGAAGCTGCTGCTGCTGCCCCAGGGGTGGACAGCTGTGATGTTCAGCATGTAGGGTACCATGGAGAACATCTGGACGTCTGGGATGGTGCAGCTGGTGGCTTCTGGTGTTGGCTGAAGGCAGGGCTGGCTCTCCCCATGGGCGGCCACTCCAAGCCTGGGCACAGAGTGGGCACTGAGGGCCTCAGCACTTCCTGCTGGCCCTGCCTGCGCCCTAGATCCCAAGTAGGGACAGAAGGTGAGGAGCCCTGGTTCGTGGTCCTGCTCTTGTCTCTGTGGCCCTGGGGGAGGCACTCACTTGACATCACAGATCCCACAAGTACCCAGAGTTTGGGGTGAAAACCATGCTAGATGCTCAGGTCCCAGATTCTACAGGTTTCTGGAAGATCAACATTCCAGCCTTAGAATTTCCACATTCCGAGGTCTCCAGAGTCACAGACTCTGGAACCTGAAACAGTGAGATTCTGAGACACCAGGATTTCAGGCTTCAGAGCCCTGAGCTGAGTGCCATCCACAGAACTTTCTCCAGCATTCACAATGTCCTGCTTCTACACTGTCCCATGTAGCAGTCACTGGCTGCCTGTGGGGTCAAGCACTTGAAACACAGCTAACATGACTGAGTGGGACTTTTAAGTTTGTTTTTTTTCTGTAACCTAAATGCAATGTTTCCTGTTATCAGAAAACTTGGGAAAGTTGTTTTGAACAAGTTGGCGCATGAATTTATTGATTCAACTGCAAATTTTATGAAATCCAATCAGAGATCAAGAATTTCTAATAAAATTTTAGTGTTTGAACTGAAATGCACTATCTTCATAAAATACACGTGGAATTCTGAAGACTTCATATAAAAAGGATATAAAATATCTCATTAATTTTTAAAGTAATAATTATGATATTTTAGTTTTTTCTATATTAATTTCTACTCTACGTTTAAATGTATACATTGTGTATAAGTATGTTCAATTACATTATGCTCGGTCATTAAATGATACACATTTGGAAATATAGAATTATTTACATTGAAATATTAAAATTAATTTCACCCATTTCCTCTTACTTTTTAAATGTGGCCTCTAGAACATTTCAAACGACATCCTGGCATGAACTATGTACTGTAGGAGGTGCAGCTCTGCAGGCCGCACTGCCCAGCACCCGCAGGGTTCCGGGCCAGCACTGCCTGCAGGCCCAGCTGGGGTCTCCAGGAAGCCCCTCCAGGCTCTCTGACCTGTACGTGGCAATGAAGGACGTGGGTCTGGTGGAGTCTGCAGCAGGCGGCAGGGTCCAGAAGCAATCTACGGCAACCGGGTACCTAAAGGCCCAGCACCACACCCTGGACTGGGTGGGGGCTGCAGGGGTGAGGGAGGCGGGAGGGGAAGTGAGCTTTCAAACCACCCCATAAGTACCCAGGGCTTGGGGTGGAAGCCACCCGAGATGCTCAGGTCCCAGATTCTACAGGTTTCCGGAATGTCAACATTCCAGCCTTAGAATTCCCACAGCCTGAGAGGTCTAGAGTCACAGGCTGGGACCTGAAACAGGAAGATGCTGATTCTCTCCAGCTCCGGGACGCCAGGGCTGCAAAGCCCTCCCCTAGGTTCACCCCGCCTGCCGGCCGGCCAGTGCCAGGCACGGGGAGCACCTGACAGAGGCTGGCGGAACGCATGCGTGAGTGAAAGGCACCTGCGTCATCTCTCCCCTTCAACCTGCAAAGGCAGAAACTACTGGCTCCTTTCCCAGGGTTAACAACCCACAGAGGAGCCCTCAGGAGTGGAGAACCCTGACGGGAGGGAGATATTTCCCTGTCTCCCCTCTGTTACAGATTTTCGGTTTTGTTCATCTTCATCCGAGGATATTTTTTCTTTAGAGATAGTGGGAGGGGGAGAGACAGAGAGAAACATCGATCTGAGAGACACATCCACTGGCTGCCTTCCCAATGTGCCCCAACAGGGCCAGGGATTGAGCTTGCAGCCGAGGTGCGTGCCCCTGACTGAATCCGACCCGGGACCTTCAGCCCGGAGGCCAACGCTCTACCCACTGAGCAAAACCTGCCAGGCTACAGTTTTGTTTTGAAGCACATGAAACGAATGCATGCAATTAACTCCCCCCCACCCCGCCCCCCTTCCTCTCCCTCCCTCCCTCCCTCCCTCCCTTCCTCTCCTCCCTCCCTCCCTCCCTCCCGGCCGTGGCTGCCACAACCTGGTGTCACTTTGGAGCAGGATTCATCTTCTCCGTGCCTCACTTGCCCCATCTGTGGAATGTGATGGTAACCCCTTCCACCCCACCCCAGAATGTTCCACAGCAAAGTCCAGTCCCCAGACTGGCCCTGGTCCCCCAGCTCCCCAGGAGCCCTACATACCTTCACTCCCACTGCAGGCTGAGTAGCCAGCCCAGAGGACAAGGGCCAGGAGAAGTCTCGGGGCCATGACTCCTGTGGGCTCCTTGCAGAAGCTGGGGCAAGGGGCACCCTTGGGAGGCAGGCACTCAGACCCTGCCAAGGCCCCCCCTTCCCTTCGCTGGGTTGGACCCAGGGGCAGGTTCGTGGGGCCGTGAGGAGTCAAGCAGGGACAGCAGATCCGCTAGTCCCTGTACTGGCCACCCCGGGACGAGGGTGCGGAAGGCTCTGAGGGTGGGGGCAGGGGAAGAGGCCACAAAAGGGAGAAGTGGAGACCCTGTGGCCTTTCCCAGCACAGTCAGTCCTTCCTTCCGGCTGCAGTGAGGAGGGGCTGGGGAAACCCCAGAGGGGGAGATCTCAAGGAGAAAGATAGAGACAGAGGCAGGAGGGGAGACTCAGAGGAGAGGAGAGAGGGTGGGAGACTCAGAGGAGAGGACAGGGGGTGGGAGACTCAGAGGAGAGGACAGGGGGTGGGAGACTCAGAGGAGAGGACAGGGGGTGGGAGACTCAGAGGAGAGGACAGGGGGTGGGAGACTCAGAGGAGAGGACAGGGGGTGGGAGACTCAGAGGAGAGGACAGGGGATGGGAGACTCAGAGGAGAGGACAGGGGGTGGGAGACTCAGAGGAGAGGACAGGGGGTGGGAGACTCAGAGGAGAGGAGAGGGGATGGAGACTCAGAGGAGAGGACAGGGGGTGGGAGACTCAGAGGAGAGGAGAGGGGATGGGAGACTCAGAGGAGTGGGAGACTCGGAGAGGACAGGGGGTGGGAGACTCAGAGGAGAGGACAGGGGGTGGGAGACTCAGAGGAGAGGACAGGGGGTGGGAGACTCAGAGGAGAGGACAGGGGGTGAGAGACTCAGACAAGAGAAAGGAACTAGACATAGACAAGAGAGACAGAGTTAGAGATAGGGAGAGATAAGAGAGAGAGAGAGCAAGAGAGAGAGAGAAAGGGTCAGGAGACGGAGAGATAGACACACAAATGTCTAGGACAAAAGAAGACAGGGACAGGAGAGACCCAGGCATCTCCATAGGAGATGCCCATTCCCGGGTGGACCACAGCAACGAGGTCCCTACCCTTACCGCCCACTCTCCACACTCCAGGCCAGAGAGAGACAGAGACAGACGGGGGGGCAGCCACTCTCCACGGACATTCGCCTCGCCACGGGGATGCCCGGCTGCTGAGGCCCTGCTGGACACGGTGCCTGCCCTGGGTGAGCAAGGAAACCCCCAGGGGCAGGCTGGACACTGGGGGTTCACAGTGTTAGTCACCTCCTCTCCCTGAGCTGGAAAGGGCTGAGAACCACCGGGGGATTTCAGGGAAGTTGCCAGGGGCAGAGGGTTGGGGGGCTCTCCCTCCCAGGGGCCGGGCGTAGGGTAAGGAAAGTGAGGTAAGTGCAGGCGTGGCCCCTGTCCTTCCTTAACTCAGAATTCTGTTCATGGTGAATTCTTTGGCATCCGTTTTCCTTTTTAAAATATTGCGGTAACACAGTGTTCATCACGGGGGCTGGGATTTGGGTGCAGGAGGGGGCACTTCCCTCTCCTCAGCCTAATCTGCGCCCCCCTCCCCCCTCCTGGAAGTGGGAGCCCAGCAATCAGGCCACTCGCTGTCCTGGGCTCAGTGAGCTTTATTCCTGGGGTGGTGTCTGGAGACAGGACGTGATCCAGATTCTCTGCTGGATGGGGCATGGTCAGGGCCTGAGAAACGGACACCGCGGACAGCCGGGACGGGGCCAGGCTGACCCCCAAGTCCGGGAGGTCAGTGTGTGCGCCCCAACACGCCCCGTGCAGGTCCTAGCAAGCAGGGTCCGTGTCCCCAGGCTCAGTGTCCCTGAGCCTGGAGCCTCTGCATCTGCAGGATCTGGCTCAGAATCCGCTGCACGTCTTCGTCCATCTGGCCCTGGGGTGGGGGGACAGAGGAGAGCCTGGGCGCCCTGCCACTGTGCGGACCGGAAGCGGAGGGCCGGGGAGAAGCCGGGGGTGTGGCCGAAGCTGGGCTCACTCACCTGGATGGCGTGAAGGAGGTGGCTCCGGTACAAGGCCACCACCGCGCTGTGCTCCCGGGCGGCTTCCTGTGGAGGTGGCGGATGGGCGCTCAGAAAAGCAAGACAGCCCCCAAGGTGCCAAATGCCCCCTTCGTACCCTGAGCCCCTATGTTGATGGCACGGACCAGTAAGACCGTGCCAGTTGACAAAATATTGCAATCTTGTCCTCCCAGGCCTGGCACACGTACCCAGGTTCCTGCGTGCCCCCAGCCCTCTCCTGGGGTCTCTGTGTGCCCAGTGCGGCTCTCACCTCCAGCTGCCCGTGGAGGACCTCCACCTGGCCGCGCAGGGCCTCCACCTCGGAGCCGCCCGGGGCTGCTGGCTGGTCCTTCAGCGCCTCCTTCAGACTGAAGACCTCCTTGGAGAGCTCTGTGATCTGGGGTGGGGGTGGGAGGTGTCAGAGGTCACCCTGGTGACGGTGAGCTCAGGGCTGCGGGCAGCAGGGGTAAGAGAGGTGGGACAGGCTTACAAGGGAAGGTCACATCCTAGAGGCTAGCCAACTCTGGCCCTCAGGCTAAGAATGGGTTCCATAGTTTTAAATGGCTGGGGGTTAAAAGTAAAAAAGAACGCTATTTTGTGACACGTGAAAAGTAGATAAAATTCATACTCCCGTGTTCATACATGAAATTGTACTGGTGCATGGCCATGCCCATCCACATTAGGTCACCTATGGCTTCGCCTGCAATGGCAGCCCTGAGCCAAAAACTGCCTAGCTGAAACCGGTTTGGCTCAGTGGACAGAGCGTCGGCCTGGGGACTGAAAGGTCTCAGGTTCGATTCCGGTCAAGGACATGTACCTTGCTTGCAGGCACATCCCCAGTAGGGGGTTTGCAGGAGGCAGCTGATCGATGTTTCTCTCATCTGATTTTCTGACTTTCTGTCCCTTTCCCTTTCTCTCTGTAAAAAAATCAATAGAATATATTTTTAAAAATAAAATAAATAAATAAGAAATGAAAAAACACTGCCTATCGGGCCCTTTACAGTACAAGTTTGCGGATCCTGTCCCGCCCCCTCTGAGAGTTTGGAAAGGGAAGGCTGGTGGAACAGGGCAGGAAGACGGGGTGACTGTGGGACAGCCCTGGGTTGAGTTCCTCTTTATCCCTTTCTCAAAGGAGATCTTGGAAAGATGACTCAACCCCTCGGAGCCCAGTTTCCTGCCCTGTAAAGAGGACCATGGTCCCCACCGGTTCACAGACTCCGAACGGTGATTAAGTGTAAATTCTGGGCAAAGAGCAGGCGCTCAATAATGCTCCACTCCATTACTGTTCCTACGGATAAGAGGTTCTCATCAGAGGCCACGTTGCCCCCAGAGGACACCGAGGGCTTCTCCTGCAATGAGAATGTCTGGGGTGCTCCCGGCATCACGTGGATGGGGCCAGGGATGCTGCCCAACAACCCATAGTGCCCAAGACAGCCCCCCACATAGAGTGACCTGCCCCTCCATGCTCCAGTGCTGAGAAAGAAACTGATACAATTAAAGCATAATCCCGACTACAACTTTATCTTCATTTTACAGATGTGAAAACTTGGGCTCAGAGAGGTCAAGGGACTGGTCCGAGATCACACAGCACGTCATAGCTGGATGACTCTGCACGAAAGCCCTTGGGGCTCTGGAGGGTCACATTCACTATCCAGTGACACGCTGTGTAACTCTGAGCCATTCCCTTTGCCTCTCAGAGCCTCTGTTTGCTCATCTGGAAGATGAAGCTAAAAACGCTTTCTGGCTTTTAGGGTTGTGAGATTAAACGTGATGGTGTGTGAAAAGCTGCTGAGTAACAACCAGAGGCCTCTTATCATTATTCTTACTATTTAAGAAAAGAACTTGGGAACTTGGGCCCTGAAAGAACCATTGCATAGCTGTGTGACCTTGGGCAAGTGGCTTCATTTCTCTGTGCCTCAGCTTCCTCAAATGGAATAAAAAGAGCTATCTTATTGGAGCTTAACTGAGGAGTACATTGGTCCACACTGAATGCACAGCACAGGGCCCGACACGCAGTAGGCACCCATAAAGATGGCTGTGTTCATAATAAGTCATTGGAACAGTAGCCTGTGTGTCTGAGTTGTCCCCTTCCCTCTCTGGCTCAGTCTCCTCTCCGGAAAATGGGCTCATTTCCCAGAACTCTGTCAGCTGGGACATTCTTAGACTCCCCCCAATCGCTGTTGAGCGGGGACCTCCAACTAAGTCCAGGAGAAGGAGACCCACCTTCTTGTCCTTCTCTTTGGCCCTGTCCAGGGCCTCCTGCGCGCGGCTCTGGGCCTGGCGGGCCTTCTCCGCCTCTGTGCGCAGCCCCCGCAGCTGCTGCTCCGCCGTGGCCAGCTGCGCCTCCGCTGCGTGTCGCTCACTCTTCATGAACAGGGCCTCGCGCTGCACCTGTGGCCCAGCCCACGGGTGGCCCTGAGCACACTTGGACCCCAAAGATGCCTGAACCCCAGACTCCCTCTGACCCTCTATCATGTCCTGACGAGTTTGATTCAGAGAAGCTCCGAATTCCACAGGGCATTACAAACATTCTGACTCTGCCAAAGACCTCTGACCTGCTAGCTGTGTGGCCTTGACAAGGGACTTAACCTCTCTGTGCCTCAGGTTCCTCATGTGTAAAATGAGAATAATGATAACTTCCCACTGCCAAAACCGGTTTGGCTCAGCGGATAGAGCGTCAGCCTGCGGACTGGAAGGTCCCGGATTCGATTCCGGTCAAGGGCATGTACCTTGGCTGCAGGCACAATCCCAGTAGGGAGTGTGTAAGAGGCAGCTGATTGATTATTCTATCTCATCAATATTTCTGACTTTTTATCCTTCTCCCTTCCTCTCTGTAAAAAATCAATAAAATATATTTTAAAAAATAACTTCCCACTCCATAGGGTGTTGTGAGGATAAAATGAGCAAGTACATGGAATATAATTAGAACAGTGTCTGACACACAGTGCTATATTCCAGTGGGTGGTATTATTATTACCACTAATGTTCTTTTCTCTGCTAGTGGTAGATTTCTTACAAAATGAAAGAAAACCAGAAGAATATGGATGAAAAGCAAATAGATGTTCAAAAGTTGATGACTGCATTTTCACAAAAATATCAAGATCAGAGCAATGTGAGATTTGCAAAATCTTGACCAGCAGAGAAAATGGACATTTGGTAAAAACATCAGGGTAAACCCCCCCTCCCCGAATCACTGCTTGTAAAAACAATGAGTAAACATTGACCCCCACCTCACACCATGCACATAATTAGAGTCAAAACATAAACGGGATTGTGAAACAAAAACAATAAAGATGCTGGCAGAAAACATATGAGACTTTGGAATATAAGCAGGTTTTATAAAAAGATTACAAAAAGTGCTAACCGTTAAAAAAAAAAAAAGATAGGGTCGAAAAAGCCAAAAGGATTTAAAGAAGAAAACATGAACAAAACAAAAGAAAGAAGAAGAAAAGGCAAATCCAGGTCAGAATAGCCATAGGGTCCCAGAAGCACCAGCAGGGGCTGGTGTCTGTGGGACTGAAATCCATGGATCGAAACATTCTTTGGCTGCAGGGTCAAAACAGGTGCCAAGTGGCTGCTAGGTGTCTGGTAGGGGCGTGGCCATGCTCACCTGGAAGACCTCAGCACTGGTCTTTTCGTGGCGGCGTCCTAGTTCCTCCAGCTGCCCCTGCAGCCGGGCCACGTCGGCCTGAAGTGCACCCACTATGCGCTCGTGCTCCAAGCGGGCCACACTGCCCACACGCTCCCGCTCTAGCTCTGCCCGCAGGCGGGCAGCCTCCTTGCCCGTGGCCACCACCTCCTGCTCCAGGCTGGCCGCCCGGCCCCGCAGCTCAAGGGCCTCCTCCTGGAGCCGGTGGTGCTCCGAGGCTGGCACTGCCGACTGGCGGAGCACCTCTGAGGCCTCGCGCAGCTCTGCCAGGCCCCGCCGAGCCTCCTCGCAGGCCTCGGCCAGCTCAGCAGCCCGGGCCTCTGCTGCTTCCCGAGCTTGGCTCAGCTCAGCGGCAGCTGCCCGCTGTTTTTCCTGAGAGGCCGTGGAGGTGGCCAGCTGCTCCCGTAGCACCTCCAGCTCCCGGATTTGCTCCAGCCTCACCTCCTCCCGCTGGGCCAGCTCTGCCCGCAGGCCCCGAGCCTCCTCCTCGGCCAGCAGTCTGGCCGCTCGGGCCTCATCCAGCCAGGCCAAGGTGGCCTCCAGCTCCCGGAGGCGAGAGTCCCGGTCCCGGAGGTCCTCCCGGGCCTGCTCCAGGGCTGCCCGCAGTTGGACCACGTCACCACCAACAGCCTCACACCCCCGCTCCGGCAGCCGGTCAGCCTCAGCCTCCGTGGCCTCCCACCTGCCACGGGCTGCCTCCAGCTCAGTGGCTGCCTCCCGCTCCCGCTGCCAGAGTGCCTCCTCCAGGCCACGAATCCTAGTCTCCAGTTCGGTCTGCAGCTTTTCCGAGGCCTCGGCAGCACCAGGGTGTAGGATGGGGCCAGTGGGGACACCAGGGGTGGTGGCCTCCACTCCCGTGGCCTCCACACTTGTGGTCTCTGTGCCTCTGAGCTCTCCTTCCCCTTCACTCACTCCATTGGCCTTCATTTCTGATTCCTCTACTTTCATATTTGTGGCCTCTGCTCCCGTGGCCTGTGTTTCCAGGTCTCCTCCTCCTCCTAGAGCTTTCGTTCCTGTGACCTCGGCCCCTGTGGCCTTTGTTTCCAAAGCCTCAGCTCCTGCACCCTCCGTTTCCATGGCCTGACTGTCCGTGGGTTTAGTTTCCATGACCTCGGTCCCTGTGGATGCTGCTTCCGAAGTCCTGGCTTCCATGGCTCCAACTTCTGCAGCCTCATCATCTGTGGTCTCAGCTCCATTAACTTTTGTTTCTGGAGCCACGATGCCATCCACCTCCATTTCTGTTGGACCATTGTGGGTGGTCTTGGCTCCTGTATCCTTGTGTTCCCCAGGGGCTACCTTCTCTTCTCGGGGGCTCCCCTGTACTTCCTGCTGCTCCAGCACCCGCACAGCCTCGGCATGCTGCCTGCGCAGCTGGTCAAACTCAGCCCGGAGAGAGTCATAGAGAGCCAGGGGGACGACCTCAGCTGGTCCATTTGCCTCCATTTCATCCTTCTCAAAGTTCTCCAGGATCTGGAGACGGGAGTGGGGGCGAGAGGGAACCAGTGGCTGCCGAAGTGGCCGTGGGGGCATGAGGCAGTCTTGCCATTTTCCCCACCCATGGACTCAGCCATGTGCCCATCCCAACCCCCTCAGATCTGTCCCCAGCCATAGCCACTCTACCAGGCCTTGGTTTCCCCACCTGGACCTTCTCCATCAGCTCCTGGTTCTGTCTGGTGAGGGTGGCCACCTGTTCCTGCAGCGAGGCCAAGAGCTCCTGGGTTGACGGGCTTAGCTGCTTGGAGAGCAATGTCTCGGCCCCTGACAGTGTCACAGAGTCAGACCCTGGGGTCCCAAACCGCAGGGATTGGAAGCTGGGGTCTAGAGCGGTGCTTTGGGGCCGCCAGGGCATGTGAAATAAATCACAACTGAGGGCCAACCTTCCTTTCAGCTTCAAACTCTCTCCATGCCTGTGGGCAAAAGCTCTGCCTCCTGGGACCCCAGAGACCGGGTGGGTGGGGTGCAGGGGGAAGGCAAGGTAGAGCTCACCTGGGAAGTCGGGCAGTGCACCCTCCTCATCCTGCAGGGTGGCCACATCATAGCTGGTGTTCTCCCGCTCATTCTGAAAGGGGGCCCAATGTCTGTCTTGGGGTCCTGCCCTCGCACCCCAAGGAACCCCCAGGAATCTAGAGTGGACAGAAATGTTCATGGGTCTGTTTGACCCCACAAGCATCAAACTGGCTGTGTTTGGCCCACAAATATAGAGTGCCTACTATGTGCCCGGGACTCTGCTGGCCTCCCAGGAAAATTAGTAAATGGCCCAATCACTGCCCAAGTGACGGGTTGTATGTGCAGCCTGGACACCTGGGACTGGGAGGGGGACAGCGGGTCCATCTTGGTGAGGGTGTGAGGTTGTGGGTCTGCAGTGAGTGTGTGTGTGTGTGTGTGTGTGCCCTCTGCGCTGTGGCCCTCGCCTCTCCTGTGTGAGTTCCTGTGACAGTGTGACCCTGCACTTGTGTTTTAGTCTGTTGTGTGTGTGTGGTTGCATTTGAATGTGTATGTGAATATGTTTGTGTAATTATGTATTTCGAGAAATGTGGTTTATATGTATTTGGGGGGGGTGTCATCTGTGTATGTGATTAAATGAAAAGTGTTTGCTGATGTGTGTGATTGTGCTTTCATGGATTTGTTTGTTGTCTGTTTGCCTGTTATAGGTGTAAGATCACATGTATATGAGCAAGGCTGCCCATCAGTGAGTGTGTGTGACTGTGTGTGGGAAGTGTCCTTTATGTATGTGTTATCTGTATGTGATTGTGTTTGTATGTTTTTTGTGTGTGTGTTTGCATGTGTGTGAGACTGTATATTAGTGTGGTTGCCATGCAACTGATTGAGAGGCCCCGCCCACACTCTCCGCCCTGCCCACCTCCAGCAGGGACAGCCGGCTCTGCAGGCTCTCCACCTCCCGTCCCAGGCTCTCCTTCTCCTCCTGCTTCTCTGCCAGCAGCTGCTGTAGCTCTTGCACCTGGAGGAAGGTGGTGGAGGCTCAACCGGTCTCCAGGAGGAAACACTGGGCAGCTGGGTGGCTGGCTCTCCCCCGACCTTCCACCTACCTGTCTCTCCAGGCTGTGCAGGGAGCTGGCCTCCGCCTCTGGCAGCTTATGAAGGGAGTGAGGACAGGACTTGGGTCTTTGCTGGGGGCCCCCCTGGCCCCCCTCCTGCTTAGCAGCCCTCCGTCCCAACCAGACATCTGCTGTGCATCTACTGCACACCCAGCTCTGCTCTGCACCCTCATTCACAACTAACTACTTACTGAGCGCCTTCTTTGTGCCAGACCCCATTTTTGGCCACTAATTCATTCATTCACTCACCCATTCAGTAGTTGTCCATCCTATAAATATTTATCAAGCATCTACTGTGAGCCAGGCACCATTAACTATGCCTTTCTTCACGAGCTTACCATCGAACGGGTAAACATGAATAAAATATATAGTATGTCCAATAACAGTAAGTGCTTTACATAAAAATACAGGGAACGGGGCCCCGGCTGATGTGGCTCAGGTTGCTGGGTATTGTCCCGTGCACCAAAAGGCTTCTGGTTCGATTCCAGATCAGAGCACATGCCAGGGTTTTGGGCTCCTGCCCTAGCAGGGGGTGTGCAGGCGGCAGCTGATTAATCTTTCTCCCGCTCCCTCTCCTTTCCTCTCTAAAAAAAAATATAAAAAATAAAAAATAAAGGGAACTGAGAAGCGACAGAAAAGTGTTACAATTTTAAATAAGGTGGGCAGGGCAAGTATCTGTGACAAAGGATCTTTGAGCAAAGACTTGAAAGAGGTAAAGGAGGGAGGCTGGAGAGATCTGAGAGGAGTGTTGCACAGCACGTGTAAAGGCCCTGAGGCAGGATTGTGCCTGGTGAGTTGGAGGAGCATTGAGGAGGTCCAGGAGTTAGGGCAGAGAGATGAGGGGAGGAGAGGGAAGAGTAAGGGTGGGGAGGTAAGAGCATTCTTCCCCTCAGATTTGCACCCCACCCCAGGCTCAGCCCCAGGCCTTTGTTCCCCGCTGCTCCTTACCTCCTGCTTCCTCCGTTCCTTGTGCTGTTCCAAGCCCCGGATCTTCTGAAGCAGGCGGCCCTTCTCCTGTCGCAGCCGCACAATCTCCTCATAGGCATCTCGATCATCCTGTTCCCCCGACCCCAGGACCCCTCACTTTTACGAGGCTCAAGGGCTGTTCCGTCCCATACTTGAGCAGGAGCTTCCTCCTCCTATTCCCACCCCTGAGGGCCCCCATTCTTCTCCACGGCCAGGGCATCTCTCACCGGCATAGGGGTGCTGGTGGGAGGCGGAGGCGCCTTCCGCTTCTTGGGAGCCCCTCGCTTCTCATGGCTGGACACAGAGTTCTGGTGGGAGGGTGAGGAGGGGCACATGGGAGACCTGCTAGCCTCCCACCAGGTAAGTCAACCCACCGGAACCCTGCCCTCACTTCCTGTGTGACCTTGCCTGTCTGGTCCTCATTTATCCCAGCATCAAAGGGGAGGAGACCATGTTCCCAGCGAGTTCCAGATCTTTCGCTCTACTTTCTGCTTCTCTCTGTGCCTCAGAACTTTGCCCACCGAGATCAAACTGTCTCCAAGCAACCCTTCCCTGTGAAGCTGAGGTGCTGCAACCCAGGAGAGGGAAAGGGCAGACCTGCCTCCTCCCCTGACTACATCAGCCCTCACCAGTCTCACTTCCCCCTGCCCCCCAGTCCCATGATTGGACCTCATCCCCACACTGTCTCAGCCAGTTCTGGGAGTGATGCTGGGAGTGACGCTATCACGTGGTGGCAAGGTACCTGGCAGGTCCTTCTGAGTCAGAACCCTGTGGCAGGGTCCACCTCTCCTTCCCTCCACACCGAGCTTAGGGTGAGGGGAAGGCAGTGAGCACAGGGTGGGGGACTCAGTCACTGCTCAGAGGCCATACCTGGGACGATGCCTCGCCTGAGTCTTCCTCTAGGAGGAGGGGGAGAAAGAAAAGCAGGGTCAGGCTCCGTGTTCCGGGTCTCCACTCCCCACCCTAGGAAGGGCATCAGTGAACCCAGGGGACTTATGAGGAGGAGCAGGGAGCTCCTGGTTGCCCAAGAACCAGAACTTTCAAGTTGGGAATCAACCATGTTGGCAGAATGCTGAGGGGCCTTGAAACTCTCAAAAAGAGAGGCCAGTGGCCTCTCCAGGATGGAGCAAGTGAGACACCAATTCTTAGAAAAGGCAAAGACCCAAGAGTAAAGATGACCCAGGAAAGTAGGGTGGATACCTAGACTGTTCTAAAAGCTCTGGTGCTCCTTGAAACTGTCCTGATTAGGATCAGGTAAGCCAAGAAGCCCCCTATAATGCAGCACACAGGGATACCTTGAAACTATCCACAGAAGGGAGACAGTGGGGTAGTGAGACACTGCCTAGAAGGGGGTGCCCGAAATTGCTCAGAGGCGGGGCTTACATACCGCAGGGCGGAGAGGGGCGCTGGGCCGCCTCCTGCAGGAGGTGCAGGATAAGCTTGTCCCCGGCCAGGGTGCCGTAGTGGGCAGCGTCCTGGCCCAGGGCGTCGGTGATGCCTGGCTGGGCCCCTCCCTGCAGCAGCACCTCCACGGTTTCAGGGTTAGCCCCCTCACAGGCCAGCATGAGGGCTGTCCTACCAGGAGAAGGGGCTACTGAGAGGGTAAGGACCCCCTTAACCCCCGCCTCCAACGCCAGCCTGGTTGCCAACAAGATCCCCCAGCCAGAAATGCTGAGAGGCTTCAGTGTGACACACACAGGGTGGGCCGGCTAGGGGGAGAGGTGCTCACCTGCCCTGCAGGTCCTGGTCATTCACCGCAGCCCCCTGCTGCAGGAGGAGGCGGCACAGATCCGTGTGACACATCTGAGCTGCGATGATGAGGGGCGTGGTACCCAGCTGGTGGGAGGTGGGGAGGAATGAAACGTCAGAGGCTGACCCTGGGAGGTCGGGAAGCCCCTGTATAACTGCCCCTAAGCTTTACCTGAGACTTTCCCATGCTTCTCAAAGGCTGCCTGCGATGCTACCACTTGGTGGCAGCACATGTCAAGTACAGTATCTTTCCCCTAAAGGTCCCAGAGGCTCACCCGATCCCGGGGATTCAGATGTGCCTTGAAGGAGCAGAGCATTTCTGAGCAAGAGATGCAGCCACCAGCCGCTGGAAAGAGAGGGGGAAAAATGGGGGGCGGGGGTAGTTAGGGTAAAGCTTAGACATTTTCTGGGAGCTTCTTCTCTGGGTGTGATCTTTCATTTTATGAGAAATCCCCACCTCCCCTGAAAGATCAGTAACAAAGGTATGAATCCCATTTACAGTTGAGGAAACTGAGGCCCAACCCCGTCCATGGTCACCCAGTGGGGTCGGAGGCAGAGCCACGATTAGACCGCAGATCTGCTAACTCCCAGTCCCAAGCTCTCTCTACCTCCCACTGTGGTTCTCCCTGAAGGTAGAACTTTGGGCTTTCATGTCTTTATCCTCAAGTCACCGAGCATTTACTGTGCACCTACTATGTACCAAACCCTCTGTACAGAGAGTGCTACTGTTTACCAGAGGGATCAGATCTCAGCTGAGGTTTGGCAGACTTCTTGAGGTTTGATCTGAGTTGTGAGTTTTTGTTGTTGTTGTTGCTTTTTAAAAATATATCTTTATTGATTTCAGAGAGGAAGGGAGAGGGTGAGATAGAGAGGAACATCAATGATGAGAGAAAATCACTGACTGGCTGCCTCCTGTACGCCGCGCACACACACACCCACCCGCACCCTGGGGACCGAACCTGCAATCTAGGCATGTGCTCTTGACCGGAATCGAACCCAGAACCCTTCAGTCCGCAGGCCGACACTCTATCCACTGAGTCAAAGAAGTGAGGGCCTGAGTTGTGAGTTTTGAAGGTGAAAAGGGGAAGGAGAGGATACTGCATGGGCAAGGGTCTTGAAGTGGAAGCTGGGTAAGGCCGATGTGGAAGAAGATATGGACGTTCAGAACCTCAAAAGGGGAAGGCAGGGAGGGCTTTCTGCTGGGGGGGTCTCTGAACAAGTCAGCACACTGTGTGCCCAGTGGAGCACAGGGTTTTGTTTTGTTGCTGTAATCCTAATGCTTAGAACAGAACCTGGTGCACAGCACGCACTCAAGAAACGTTCACCAAATGAAAAAACCAATGGGCTTCCGTAGTGTGAGTAAAGGCAGGGCCACCACTAGGTGACAGCATACTCCAACTTTACCACAGGGACTTACAAAGTTAAAAAAACTAAAGCAGAGCCAAATTTATTCTGTGTTCCCAAGAGCACAGACATTTTGGATTTGATGAGTTAAAAGGCTGCCCGGACCTTCGGCCTTTCTGAGGTACCCTAAGCGTTCCTCCAAGGAAATTACCCTCTGTCAGCTCCGATCAGAACTGCCACACAGTAGGCTGTGCTTTGGGGTCAGATGGCCTAGGTCCTCCGAACTGTTTTGTGGATGAGCCTCAATCACCTTATCTGTCCAATGGGATCATCGTGGCTCAAAGAGTTGCTAAGAACCAGTGCCTGACACACAGTAGGTGCTCAGTAAGGAAGAAAAGAAAAGGAAGGCAGCTCCCCAAGGCACTGGGTAGAATAACCCCCAAACCTAGCAGGACAAGCTGGGCTGCACCCACCTGCATGATGTAAGGCCGTCCACCCACTGCTGTCCACAATGTCCACCACGCAGGATGCCTGGGGAGGGGGAGCAGGTCATTTGAAGAGCCAATCCTCTTTGTTTCTGGTTTCTATAGAAATTGGCCCTCCTTGGCTCTCCTATATTTCATTCTCCTTGCTTCACCCCCTCTTCCCCTGCCAGTTACCTGCTCTGTGGAGCCTGTCTCCTCTCAGTCACTCTGTTTTTATAAAAGTTTGTGAGAAAAAGGGAATAGCTAGGAGCTCAGAAGCAGCTGAGGTTTTGGGGAGTGGATGGGAGCTCCAAGAGTACTGGTGGCCAAGAAAGTACCTAAGGTTTGGGAGAAACTGGGGCTCAGGAAGTATCTGCTATTGAGAATGTATCTTGTATGCAGAAGCACCTGGACACTCAGGGAGTATCTAGTTATCAAAGGAGTAGCTCAGGAGTAAAAGAGGCCAAGGAATATCTAGGATTCAGGGAATACATTGGGATTCAGGGCACTGCTGTAACTCAGGAATAGTCAGAGCATGGGAGTATCTGAGAGTTCAGGGAGTATCTGAGACAAGAAAGGAAATGACCTGGAGCAGCTGTTTCAAACACTGTGGATGCCCATACTTGGCAGCCAGGTGGAGGGCATTGTAACCTGAAAGGAAGAGAGAATTTACTAGGGCTCCAGACACTCAAGGAGCTCTGATTGCTCCCCAAACTGTGTCAAGTATTTGTGATGACTCAGTTTCCCTGTATCTAGCAAGTCCCCAAACCCAGGTATTTCTCAAAACCTTGTTACTCCCTGTGGTCAGATTCTCCCAAGCCCTAACTAGTCTATTGTCTCAGACAATCTCATCTTAGTTACACCCCACACCCACCCACTACTCAAGTCCTAGTTTCCCAGCTACTTCCCATATCCCTAGCCAAACTACCTGCTCAGCCACACTGAAGCACCTTCTATGCCCCTCAGAATCAACAGTTGTTCTGTATGTCTCAGCTAATCCATGCACCCTTGCTATTACATCTGCCAGCTATGTCCCTGTCTTGATACTCTACAAACCCACAGTTACTCTACACATCCTGGCACGATGCCTATTGCTGGAAGCTTCAGACATGACTATGCTCCATGCCTAGTTACTCCCTGAGCCCCAACTACTCCTTTGGGCTGTGAAGTATATATCAGTTTTTCCCTTAGGTTCCTAGTTAAGTCATAAACTCAGAATTTCCTTTTGTTCCAGCTATTCCCAGAGTTCCAGCTACCTATAAACCCCAGCTACTCCACACACTCAGATACTCCCTCCAAATTTACTTATTATTCTCATGCCCTCAGCTACATCTCAAGCTTTTATACTCCTCTGTCCCAACTACTTTCTCTGATTCAACCACTACCTGAGAACCAGCTACTCCTCATCTACAAGTTAACTCACCTTGCTTGGTGATGGCCACGGTCCCTGTCCTTGGGCACTGGGAGCCTGGCATGTCACTGTGACTCCCTGTGGACACTAAAGGGAACCCCTGCCCTTTTTCAGCAAGACACTAAGGACATGAGGCAGGGCCGGGCTGGACCCCCAAGTTGGGCACCTGGTCTGAGTTCCTCCTCCCTCCCCTGGGGCCTGGTGGGCAGTACCTGCCCCATCTGTGCTCATGACGTTGGCGCCGTGTGCCAGCATCACCTCCAGACAGCTGGCTGCACCCCTCATAGCTGCCAGGTGGAATCTGGAGGTCAGAGGTGAGGGGTAAGCAGCAGGGTGGCCACCCCTCAGCCATCAGGACCCCCCCGGGCATGGGCACTCACGCAGACTTGCCCTCGGGGTCCAGCTTCGTGGGCACCAGACCCTTGCGGACGATGAGGGAGGCCACCCGTGCGGCATCGTTGTTCTCCACAGCCTGCAGCAGCCGCTCGTCACTCTTGCCCCAGTCCTGGCTCTGTGGGCGCACCCAGAGCACCATGGGGCTGGGCAGCCACCGGCCCCTCCCCCCGCCCCCTGGTAGGGGCTCTGGGCTCTCACCACCCACCCCTGGCCACTTGCCTGGCGCCTGACTCTGGCTGCCGGCTTCGGGATGGGACAGGGACCACAGGGAGGGCAGGAGCCAAGGTCGGTGGGGCTGAGCCGCAGCTGTGGGGGGAGGTGGTCTTGGTGGGAGTCTGAGATGGCCCTCCAAGCCTGGGCCTCGCGGCTTCTGTCCCCAGGCCCATCGCCCCACCGGTTCTTCAATACCCAGTGTCAGCCTCCTCCATTAGACCGTGCCGGGTGAGCCCCAACATCTTCCCCCAGCCTGCCCCCACGCCTAGGCCCCAGTCTGTCCCTTAGTGAACAGCCATCTCCCCAACATCACCCTGTCGAACTGACCCACACATCTTCCCAAACTACCCTCAGAGTCTTCCCATAGGAATCCCTAAAATGTGCCTTTAAATGTCCCTCATAACCATCCTTTGCCATTTATCCTTCTACCACTACCCCTGAAATTCTACAGTTGTCACCCAAATGTCCTCCAAGATCTGTTCCCCAAAACTGAAATGCATTCTAAAATGTCTCCCCAAAGTTCTTGATGTGTTTTCCAAAACTGTCCTCCCAAATGACCCCATCATCTGTCCCAAAAATATCCTCCACAAAATGTCCTCTGAAATTGTCCTCCAAATGTCATTCTTTTTCCAAAAGTGATCCCCCAAAATAGCATCCAAATTATCTCCCCAAATGATCCCATCTAAAACTGTTCTCTGAAACAGTCCCTTCAAAAGCCCTCTCAATTACCCACTGTTCCCATCTGTCCGCAAAGTCCCCATCTGTCTCCCCAAAAGCCCCATCCATCCCCCACCTCTGCCCCCTCCCAGCTCATCCTTCCCCAGTCTGGGGTCGGGGGTCTAGGCCCCTGTGTGATCAGGCCCTCATGATCAGGGGGAGGGGCCAGGCCGGGCAGGGGGAGAGTTAGGACCCCAGTCCCTCGGCCTCAGGCCCCTCCCCTGGCCTACCGCAAAGGAGGTGGCGGCGCACAGACACAGCTGCTTCATGGCATCCTCGGCCAGAGGGCCGGGAGGGAGGGGCAGGCACTGCCAGAGCTCCGCGGTCTGGCCCAGTGGTGGGGCCAAACCCAGCACCGCCCCTTCCTCTCCCTGTTACCCGCTTGCTCGCCCTCCTTCTGGTGTCCTCTCTCAATCTAGGGGTCAAGGAGGGTGCCGGGCTGGGCGGTGGGGGAGGGGCAAGACTGGGCGGTGGGGGAGGGGTGGGATGGGAAGGAAGGAGTGACCTGACCTGATCGCCCTGCCAAGTGGCGTGGCTCCCTCACCCCTGCAGGCTGCCCACTGTATCTCCCAGGAGCTGCCTACTGTGTGGTCTCTACCTCCTTCAATCCGGTTGAAGCTGGCAGGAGACTCTTGGCCTGAGCCCTGGACAGACGGACCCTTCCACTGCCGCCCTGACATTCCGGCTCACCCATCAATTCGTGCATCCACTCACCCATCATTCATTCACTCAGTCATTCACCGCCTCATTCATTCACTCAACCACCAGTGGGGACCTGCAGTTTGACAAACCTGAATTTGAATCCAGGGCCTCACTCCCTGCACAGCCACATGTACTATGTGACTCCACTAAGATATTTACCTGCTTTGGACTTTACTTTCCTCATCTGGGAAATGGGTTCCATAAAAAACAGTAGCTACTACAGTGTTAATGGAGGACCACATGAGATACTATATGCGAAGCACTCAGCACAGTGTAGTAAATGTGCCATAAATGTGGGTTCACTCATCAAAAAAGGTGTGGTTGGGCCTGTGTGCATTCTAATGCTGAATCCTGGGGGTGTGGGACACAGCAAGTGCTTAGTTAAATCCCTGACAGACGGGGAAGACACAGCCTTCGGCTCTAACTCTAAGGGGCTGGCTTGTCTGAAGAAGAGACTGAAATGGATCTGCTGGCTCAGGCCTCAGATTTCCACCCGTCCTCTTGGAAGGCCCCCACAGTGAGCCATGGGCATTGCTGTCCCCCCAGGGGCTCAAGCCAAGTTTTGGTGTCATCTGATCCCTCTCTCTCACTGCACACCCCATCTACCAGCCAAGGCCCCTGGATGTAAACTAGGTCCAGCTCCACCCCTTCCCGCTGGGGGTCCAACCCCATCACCAATGGTTCCGTTTGGACTTCCAGCTTTCACCTGGATCCCCTTTGCCTGTCTCCCGGCTTCCTAAGCCTGCACCAGATCCTCTCTCTCCTGCTCCAAAGCTTCCCGCGATCTTTATTTTCCCCCAGGCGCCTTTCTTTTTTATAATTTCTATTTTAATATATCGAGAAAAATGACTTTACATATAGTAATGTTACGTGCAATCCAGCAATCTTACTCGCATAACATGCAGACCGCTCACGGGCCCGGGAAGTCCTGTGGCAGAGGATCTGCAAACGGTGATGATCCTCAGCCAAATCCCAGCCTTGCCTGCTTTGTCAGGCTCAAGGGCTCAGAGTGGATTTTACACTTATAAGTGGTTGGGGAATAAAAATAATAATTTTTCGTGACACGTGAAAATCATGTGAAATTTACATTTCAGTGTCCATAAATAAAGTTTTATTGGGACAGAGCCATGCCCACTATTAAAGATGGCCATGGCTGCTCCCAAGCTGCAACCGCAGTATTGAGGTCTGAGGGCCCATGAGCCAAAAACATTTCCTGTCTGGCTCTTAACAGGAAAAATGTGCCCAGCCCTGTTCTAAATAGCCCCGCCCCTTGTCAGGTGCCTGAGCTCATCTCCCCTACATTGTTTCCCCTGGTCCCACCATCCCCACGGCAGCCTCCTCTCCGGGCGCCATCCCTCCACTCCGGTCCACACGGCTGATTCCTTTACTATTGTCTGCACTGGAAGCCACCCCCCCAGACAGCCCGCTCTGACCCCTCTGTCACTCTCTAGCCCTTTCGTAGGGCTTATTTCTCCTTCATTGCTCTTGTCCCATCTGATGTCATACTGTGTACCTTTCAGAAAACATTGGTTTTTGTTTGTTTGTTTGTTTATTTCTTCCATTCTGTTTCTTCTTGGCCTCTCCCCTAGAAAGTCATTTCCACACATACAGGGTTTTCTGTCCATCTTGGTTACTGCTGTATCCCTAGCAGGTACTGGGGATAGATTTTGCAGGGCCCAGTGCAAAAGGAAAATTCGGGGCTCCCTTGTTAAAAAATTATTAAGAATTTCAAAGTCAGCCCAGCGGTTTTGTTTAGTGGTTAGAGCTTCAGTCCACAGAAGTGTCTCAGGTTTGATTTCCTGATCAGGGGCACACACCTTGGCTGAGGCTTTGTCCTTGGTGCTAGCTGAGGTGCGTGTGGGAAGCAACCAATCAATGTGTCTCTCTCACGTCAATGTTTCTCTCTCTCTCTCCTCCTTCTTTCCACTCTCTATTAAAATCAACAGAAAAAATATCCTCAGGTAAGGATTAACAATAACAACAAGAAATCGCAATGTAAGTCCCGCCTGTGTAGCTCAGTGGTTGAGCATTGACCTATGAACAAGAAGGTCACGGTTCAATTCCTGGTCAGAGCACAAGCCCAGGCTCCCAGCTCAATCCCAGTAGGAGGTGTGCAGGAGGCAGCTGATCAATGACTCTCTCTCATCATTGATGTTTCTGTCTCTCCCTCTCCCTTCCTCTCTGAAATGAACAAAACACACACACATACATACACAACACACATCCTATCTAATAAGAGTAATATGCAAATTGACTCTACCTCTGATCAAGCCACGTCCACCAGCCACACCCACCAGCAAATCAGGAGCAAATTATGCAAATAAACACCAACCAAGATGGCTGCCACCACTGAGAGCAGGAGGGAGGCTTGGGTTTCCCCGGCAACAGAGGAAGCCAAGCTTTCCATTTACTGTTGCTGGCCTAGGCCTCCACTCAATGCTACAAAGTTTCAATTATAGAAGATACATAACCCCAACAGAAATGGCGGCAGCCATGGAGCAGGAGAGAGAAGAGGCTAGGGTTGCCCAGGCAATGGAGGAAGCCAAACTTCTGCAGCCCTAGCCTAGGCCTCCATTCTAGGCTACAAAGTTGCAAACAGAAATGGTTGTTGCCAGGGAGCCAGCAGAAGGTTTGGCCCCACTTCAGGCTACAAAGTTTCAATTGTAGAACATAAATTAATCCCAGATCCCAGGGCCTCTGCTTGGGTCACTGGGGGGCGTGGCCGGCCTGCAAACCACCATAGGCCCCTCACCCAGGCCATCCCACACCCCAAGAGAACCCCCACCCTGATCCAGGACATCCTTCAGGGCAAAGCAGCTGGTCCCCACCCATGCACCAGGCCTCTATCTTATCTAATAAAAGAGTAATACGCAGATTGACCATCACTCTAACACACAAGAGGGCTGCCCCCATGTGGTCAAAGATCCTGCCCCCATGTGGACACAAGATGGCCACCACAAGATGGCCAGCAGCAGAAGACAGTGGCAGGTTCCAGGCCTGCAAGGAAGGGCAGTTGTGGGTGATCAGGCCGGCAGGGGAGGGCAGTTAGGGGTGACCAGGCCAGCAGAGGGGGGAAGTTTGGGGCAAACAGGCTGGCAGGGGAGCAGTTAGACATCAATTAGGTTGGCAGGGTAGTGGTTAGGGGGTGATCAGGCTGGCAGGCAGAAGTGGTTAGGGGCAATCAGGGAGGCAGGCAGGCAAACAGTTTGGAGCCAGCAGTCCTGGATTGTGAGAAGGATGTCCGACTGCCCTCAAGGGGTCCCAGATTGGAGAGGGTGCAGGCTGGGCTGAGGGACATCTCCTCCTCCCCCTCCCCCCATGCATGAAATTCGTGCACGGGGCCTCTAGTGTATATATACATGTATATGTGTGTGTGTGTGTGTGTGTGTGTGTGTATGTATATATATGTATATATATATATGCACACATATATATATTAAAAGAAAAAGATGACTATGTTTAAATAATAATAATAATTTCAGAACAGTGAGAACAGAGCATTCAACCAAACAAGCCCCTAAATAGGGCTTGACACACAATAGGTGCTTAATAAATGTTTGTTGAATAAATATGAGAGAAAGAAAGAAAGAGATTGGTTTTCTAGGAAGGATTGAGGCATTGGGACTCTATGAATCTCTAATACCCCAATCTTCTTTCTTGTGGGATTTTTGAAAACCTGAAATAAGGGCAGGAGGTCAGTGGGAGGCTGCTAGTCTCAGCCCCAGTTAACTCCTACTTGATGGGTGGGAACACTGGGCCCACAGACGGCTGGGAAAGGCCCAGATCAAGTATTGCCACCTCTTGGGGCCTTGAAGAAAAGACTGGTATTAGAGGCAGCAGAATGGAGCGGGAGGCAGCAGAGAAGGACTGGAGCAAAGGTGTGAGGGCTGGACCGTGTGTGCTGAGAAGAGAGGAATAAAAGGTCCGCAGAGACGTGAGGTGGGATCTCTGCAGTCACGGGTGTTTGCTTTCTTCCCTCGGGGAGCTGAACAAAAGCTGAACCTGACTCCTGCTGCCTGCTGAGAAACTGGAGCTGGGGGCGGAGGGAGGGATGGCAGATGCCAGGTGTGTGTGTTGGGGGGGGGAATGGAGGACAAGCTACTCCCCCAGGCCTCCCAGCTGCTGCTACAGCTCCAGTTCCCCCAGCCCAACCCAGGTGCCTCCCTACTCAGAGCAAACACTATTCCCACCCCCAGACTCCAGAGACCCTCATACCCAACTGGACATTGTAACACCCTCCAGTCCCTGTTCTCTCCCCCTTGACTTTGTGCCACACACCTATCAAAACACACCCGTGCCCTGAATTAGGAGTCTTTTTTATTTCGTTGCACAAAACTTTTTGAAAGATTTTATTTCAATATAATTCCTCTTTTGAAGTGCAAGTTATTTGTTTGGTTCACTACTGGCTACAACTTCTCAGAAATTCTTGGGGCTAACGTGAAAAATTCAAGTTAGGAATCAATTCCAAACTGGAGGTAAAAATTTAGGGTGATTCCACAGTAAATGATACTGAGCTTATGTCATGTTTTATAGGTTAATGAGCCATTTCTCTCTCTCTCTCTCTCTCTCTCTCTCTCTCTCTCTCTCTCTCTCTTCTCTCTCTCTCTCTCATTTATTTTCAATCAATGCACTGGTCGTGCCCCCTCTCCCCCACCAAAAAATGCCAAGATCATGTTCACAGCAACTCAGCCCTGGGAGAAGGAAGTCTGGTGTCTCAATTCCAAGCTGTGTGACCTTGGGCAAATTCCTTAACCTTTCTGGGCCTCCATTCCTCATATATAAAATGGGGATAATGAAAGCTACCATTTCATTAAGAGAATTAAATGCATTAACTTCAGAAAAATCCATGGTAAGGTATTTGTAGTATCTGAATACACATACATAAAAATAAAATGAAATAAAAATTAATTCAATGACACTCAATTAAAAATGAATAATAAAACAAATTTTAAAATGAAAAGCAATGTTAAGATCAATAAATAAAACAAAATAAGTTGAAAAAACTGAGGGAGGCCACAGAATGGTGGCAACAGATCCAAAGTCACAGCTTGTCCGGGACAGGGTTCCAGCCCAGGGCACCTGACTTTAAAACCAGGCTGTGCCCTGCCCCCACTCTCTGGCTTTCAAAGACTCCTCTGGCTGGCCCCTCTCTGTCTCTGCTCCAGCCAGAAGAACCTGCATATAATCCCATATGTCCCTAAATCAACCAAGCCAAGTCTAGCCTCTGAACCTTTGCCCATATTGGTCCCCGTCGCCCTCCTGTCTAAATCTTCCCTGTTCTTCCAGGTTCCGCTCCAGTGCCGCCCCCTCCAGGTAGCCCCTCTGATTGCTCTGGGCTATGCCTGCCGATAGAAGGCCCTATCACTTGGTGGAAAGTCAGACATATGTGTGCTTGAGCCTCCTGCTGCCACTTTGCTTTGCCGCTCTGTGACTGAGAGAGGGGAGGGCACCTCTCCGGACCTGGCTTCTTTGTGCTGTAAGTGCCAAGTCAAGCCTGACCAAGGTCAGCACAAAGGGGCACTCTAACTCTAGGCGCACGGCCTTACTTAGGTCTCTTAAACTATGACCTGAACTGGCCCTCACGTTGGCAGGGACTGGGGGGCAGGAGGGAATGGGGATGACAGAAGAAGGAGCATTTCCCTCTGGAGGTACACAGTCCAAGATATAGTTTCAAGCCCTACCTGGTTTGGCTCAGCGGATAGAGCACCAGCCTGAGGACTGAAAGGTCCTGGGTTTGACTCTGATCAAGGACACGTACCTCCATTGCAGGCTCTGTCCCTGGCCCTGGTTGGGGCGCAGCAGAAGGCAACCAATTGATGCTTCTTTCTCTGTGTCTCTCCCCCTCCCTTGCACTCTCTCTCTCTAAAAAAACAAACAAACAAACAAAAACCAATGGAAGAATATCCTCCGGTGAGGATTAAAAAAAAAAAAAAGCTGGCTCTAAGGGAAGCCAGCTGAATCCCACCTCAGGGCCTTTTACACTGGCTATTCCCTTTGCCTGAAATGCAGTTCCCTCAAGTAAACACACAACTCCCTCCTTCTTCCCCTTCTGATCTTCGCTCTAATATCAGCTTCTTGGAAAGGCTTTTGCTGACCACCTAGCCCCGGCCGGGGGCCGAGCCGGTGAGAGCGCTGTCCGGATACGCCAAGGTTGCAGCTTCCACTGGTCAGGGCACGAGTAAGCATCAACCAATGCATGCATAAAATAAACGAGTGGAACAAATCAATGTTCCTCTCTCTTTCTCCTTCTCCCTCAAAAATAAAAGTAAAAAAGTTTTTAAAAAATAAAATTGCAACCTATTCATTCTACACAGCTCAGTTTCAATTAGCTGACAACCAGTGTAAAATCACAACCATCTCCCTAGACATTCCAATCCCCTTTCCTTGCTTTCTTTGTCTCAATGGCACAAAATATGCCTTTCCCCTTATTTATCTTGTTTCGTGTCCATCTCTCCCACCTGGCTGTCAGCACCTGATGACAGAGATTTCTGTCTGTCCTATTGATTGCCGTTTGTCCTATGCCAAAACAGTGCCTGATGCAAATGTTTGCTGAATAGTCAAAAGCAAGAGATCTGGTGAATACACGATACAATATACAAATTATATATTATAGAATTGTACACCTAAAACCTATATAATTTTATTTTTTATTTTTTTAAGATATTTTATTGATTTTTCACAGAGAGGAAGGGAGAGGGATAGAAAGTCAGAAACAATGATGAGAGAGAGACATCGATCAGCTGCCTCTTGCACACCCCCTACTGGGGATGTGCCCGCAGCCAAGGTACATGCCCTTGCCAGAATCGAACCCGGGACCCTTCAGTCCGCAGTCCAACGCTCTATCCACTGAGCCAAACCGGTCTCGGCTAAAATCTATATAATTTTATTAACCAATGTTACCTCAGTAAGTTCAATAAATTTTTTTCCCAAGGGTAATTGGCAGCTTTATCATGTAAAATGCTGACAATTAAATGTGACTTGAAAAAAGCACCTAATATGTGACAGTAACAATATGCAGATAATGACAGCATTGTTGTTTTTAATTCTCATCTGAGTACATGCTTAGAGAAAAGAAATGAGAAAGAGGGAGAGGAAGGAAAGGAGAGAGAGAGAGAGAGAGAGAGAGAGAGAGAGAGAGAGAGTGTGTCCTGGACATCAAACTCGCCACCCAGTATGTGCCTTGATCTGGAATCAAACCAGCAACCTTTCTGTGCGCAGGACGACGCTTAACCAATTGAACCACGCTGGCTGGGCTGACCTGTATTTTTTAATCGATTAAATTCCTCAAATGTGACACATATGTGCTCTGACATATGAAAAATGTAAAAAAAATTGCCTATTAAAAAACAAAACAAAAGAGATCAAGGTCCCCCAAAAAGTGAGTCTTCAGAAAATCACGTGGTCACTGTAGCTGGGAGAACAGAGATCTTCTGGAAGAAGTGTTATGGGAGCCAAACTGGGAGGGTTTGGTAGGCAACAATTCTGGGGAGGGCACTCCAGGCGGAGGAGCAGCGTGGGCAAAGGCATGGTGGCTGGAAAGCTGGAACAGGAGACAGTAAGGACATCATGACAGCAGGGGGCAGTAGAGAGGAAAGAAAGGGGTAAACAGAAGCCGGTGCGAGAGTTTTGAACAGGGAGGACCCTGGTCCTAGGGAAGCTGCCGAAAGAACCGGATGGGCAGGGATCGTGGCCCGAAGGCCAGTGGATCTTCAGCCAGGCTTTGGAGACAGCCCCCTGAGGTTGAGGGATGGCATGCATCTCAGTGGCCTCAGACTTACCTCTGTCTTCTTAAATCGAGCCCGGAGAGTCTTCATGGCCAGCGTGCAATGCTTCTCCTCAACCCAGGCCACCTGGGAAAGGACGGGGGGTCAGGGGATCAGTCTTGGTGAGCAGGAGGGTCAGCAGCTTTCCCCTACTCAAAAGGACCGCTTCCTCCTCCCTGGGCCAGCCTGGCCCCTTGAGCAGGGCACAGACATGCCCCATCTGCTAACTGCTGTGTGTCCTTCAGCTGGCCATTTCTCACATCTACGTTTCACACCTCTCACCCTTAAAATAAGAAAAATATCCCCTCTTGACCAACTCATGGTTAGTTTTCAGTGAGTTCTGTAGCATTGGGTCAGCAAAGAGTAGGGGCTCAAAAATGCACTTCGCCAGTATCTCCTGTGGCCCAAGAAGATCAGGTTTTTTTTTCCTGGTATCCAAGCTTTTGACTGTGCAGTTATTTCTACCTAAAATGCCTTTCTTGCCTGGCTGGTATGGTTCAGCTGTTGGGCATCGACCCATGAACTAAGAGATCAAAGGTTCAATTCCCAATCAGGGCACATATCTGGGTTGTCAACTCGATCCCCAGGAGGGGGCGTGCAGGAGGCAGCTGATTGACTATGTTTCTTATTGATGTTTCTATCTCTCCCTTCCCCTCTCTCTAAAAATCAATAAAAACATACTAAAAAATAAAATAAAATAAAATGCCTTTCTTTATTCCTTCTCTGGTGAACTCCTATTCATCCTATGCAGCCCAGTTTCAAAATCCCATGTTCTGATTGATCAGTTGTGCCTCTCACCAGAAGGCAGAGCTCTAACTCACTAAATGTGGTTCCTTCCGCCCTGCCGGGGTCCTTCTAACCCAGCCCTGGCTCCATAAGCTCAAAGTATCTGGGCTAATTCTATCATTCTGAATAGTTAGGGGCTCTTTGGGGGCCAGGCCCAGAGCTGAGGCTCTTAGCCACAGAGGCATGTTTCTTGGATAGTCAGAGAGAACATCCTTGCAGTTAAGTCCCCTTTTACCAGCCTGGCTTCCGCATGAGTGAAAGCATGGAGGCAGGTCACCCAAGGCGGGAGGAGGTCTGGGTCGTTGGCTTTATGCATGTATATGCACATACAAGCGTGAGGCATCTGTGTGCATGCATGCCTGTGCCCCTTGACCTGTTTTGTGTCCCGTGCATGTGCAGGAACAGGCAGGTCAGACAGGTATACCTCCAGGGATGTTTTGCTGGATGTGGGGCTCAGGATCCCTTCCCATGACTGAGTGGGATTTCTGTGAAGATGTGTCTTTCACCTGCCCACCTGACTATGACTTCTCCAACTCATCCTTCTCACCCCCCCCCCCCGACTCCGCAACTCATTCTTAAATCCATCTACCTACTCACCTGTGCATCCATCTTACTACCTCAGGACTTGTATATCCCCCCACGAACTCACCCGCCAAACTCATCTTCTCATGGTCCTTCAGCACCCTTCCACCGTGCTTAATTCTCCATCCATCACCCACCCACCCATCCACCCATGTATGCACTCTTCTAAACACCCCAAACCCACCCACCCATCTACTCATTCAACCACTGTTCATCCACCCTACACTGACTTATCAATTGACCATCCATCCACCCTTCCATAAATCCATTCATTCTTCCATTCACCCCTCATCCATCTACTGCCCACCCATTCATTCATCTCTTCCATTTACTCCATTTTCTCAATGTACCCCTTTGCTCACCACCCACCCACCCTTTTTCCTTGCCCCTGTCGAAAGGACTCAATCACACCCAGAGAAGAGTGTAATAAGACACCCACGAGAGGAGTCCACAGGTTGAGCAGGTGGGAATCTATGGGCTTGGGGGAGGGGGAAGTGCTCTCATCTAGGGAGCTGCTTCCTGGAAGAGGCGATGATCTTTAAGCGGGGCCTCAAGGCCAGACAGGACCCTAAGCAGCAGGAAAGGAGGGTACATAGCCCAGGCAGACTGAGACTGAGAAGTGAGAGGTGCATGCACGCACAAGTGCGTGTTTGTCGGGGTGCCTGGGTAATCCCTCAGTGGGGCCCCTCAGTGTGGGATATATACTGGCTCCTCCTTTCTCCCACATGCTGGGGCCCAGGGGCAAGGAACCTGAGGTCCTAAGGGGAGCCCCCATCCCAGGCCTCCCTTCTCTCCTACCTCCTGCAGTTCCAGGGACTCCAGCACCAGGCCACTGTGTTCACTGCTGGCTCCGGTTACCCACTCCCTGCTGGGCCACCGGCTAGCACCAGCAGCACTGTGCACTCAGCTCTGACACCCGATCAGCTCTGAGCAGGCGGCAGCCCCAGGGGGCCGGGGATGAGCGGAGGGAGGAGGCGGAGGAGCCAGGCTGGCAGCGGGGCTGCCTGTTGGCCAGTGGGATCTAGTGGGAAGACACCGATGTTCCTATCATCACTGGACCTACTTCAGTTTCTGGAATGAGCTACTCTATTCTTCTCCCAACCTTTGCACTTGCTGTTCCCTCTGCCAGGAGCACTCTTTCTGTGCCCCATGTCACCCCTCAACTTGATCATTTCCCCCACACACACACTCCTACTCACTCTTCAGATCTTTGCTGACATCCTCTCTCCCAGGAAGCCTTTCTGGATGCCCCCGGGCTGGGTCAGGTGCCTCCTCTGAGTTTCCTCATTGCCTGGTGCCCTCATTGCACCTCAATCACACTGTCACCATTGCCCAGGCACGGGTTTGTATCCATCATTAGCCACAAGGCGCCACTTTCGTCCTCAGTGTCTCCTTAGCACATAGGAGTAGGTGTTCAACACGTGTGGATTTTTGTTTGTTTTGTTTGTTTTGAGAACACATTTATTAAAGCTGGGGACAGTGAAACAAGGAAGGGCTTTGCATAGAAGCAGCAGCAGAGAGCCTAGAGGTGAGGGGAGTAGGGAGGGGGGAGGGAGGGAAGGGGACTGCTTGCTTAGGAAGAATTGAGCCTCGTGGGGCTACTGTTGGCTCTCCCAGAAGTAAAAGTCACAGGGACAGGAGTGAGTGGAGGCAGAGCTGCTGTTGGCTCACTGAAAAGTCAGAGAAAAGGGGGCCTTGGAGACAGGTTCAGGGGTAAGCCTGAGATGAGCTGCCGCTGCCCACTGCTTCCCTGGTTGCAAGTCTCTGGGACCCTTAGAATTTAGGGGGAAAGCAGGACTGAGAAAGAAATGGGGAAGCAAGGCGTGGGCAGGGTCCAGAGGGAGCCGCTCAGCACGTGCTCCTCCTTCTTCTTCTTTTCTTCTTTTTTCAGCACGTGCTTCTTAAATGAGTCCTAAAGGCCACCTTCTCCAGCCTCTGGGTGCCCACGGGACCGGTCCTGCTGAGTGGTCATCACCCACCCGAATAACAGTCAGATAACTGAGAGTGTCACCCAAAGTTCTCTCTGGTGAGGCTCCCGCCTCAGGTACCCTTCACTTGGAACTTATAAAGTTCTGAGATGTTTATAAACAATGGAGAGCACCTGGGACTGGAAGTGCGAGCCCTGCGACCCTTCTCAGTGACTGCATCCTCACCGGGGTGGGGGGAAGGGGGGCATCCGCTCACTACTTTATAAAAAGGGGAAATGGCTGTGTCCCTCGTACCAGAGGTGACTGGAGAACACTCACGTGGGCGGCCGCGCCCGCTTCCCGCGGGCTCACAGCCCCTCTCCCGCCCCACGCGAGTGGTTAGGAGAGAGCCGGCCTCTCTTACCAGCAGTTAAAATGGCGCCTGAGGCGTCAGCGAGAAGCGCATGCGCCCTGTGGGGAGCGGCTGGGAGGCCCCTTCTCCACCGCGTCCCTCCCGATTTCCGGCGGAAGTGGCCTCAACAAGGGAAACTTTATTGTTCCCGTTGGGGCGTGAGAATGTCGGTGAATTACGCGGCGGGGCTTTCGCCGTACGCGGATAAGGGCAAGTGCGGCCTCCCGGAGGTGAGCGTGGCCGGGGGTCCCCGAAGGCTGCCCCTTCCATGGCCGCGGGCCGGGTGGGGCCGGGCGACAGCGGGGCATTGGGACTATCATGAGGCACCGAAGCTAGACAATGGGAGGAACTTCCCACTGAGGAGGGGGTGGGAAGTGACGCCCCCTAGCGCGCCGGGGTCGCGAAGAGGCCCAGCCCGGGGTCGGGGGCTGGCACAAAGGGAAGGGCCCGCGTGGCCAAGTTCTGAAGTTCTGACGGGGTGGCCCGGGATGTAGTTCTAGGCAGAAGGCACTGCGGGGGCAAAGGCGGGGGCGAGGGAGGGATAAATGCACTTGGGGAACAGATTAAGCTACAGTCAGGCGAGGACAGCCCCCACATGCCAGCCTGGGAAGTTGAGTATCCTGTGGGGATGGAAGCAGCTACCCCGAGAGAAGTCCCCTCCGCATACTGAGTCCTTGGGCTTGTCACTAACGTTCTGAAGAGGATTCTCCCCTTCTGTACACTTGCGGGGGCAGGGGGGGATTGCCTTCATCCCATAAAAGCTACTCAGTTCGGTCTGAGTCAGACATTAAGGAGCACTCAGATGGTGTGAATCCCTCCGGAAGCCCTGTTCCTCGCCTGCCTGTGTTGGCTTCAGTCCTCAAATGTTTATTGAGCACCTACTGTGCACCAGGTACTTTCTAGGTCCTGGGGCCACAGCAGGGAACGAGACAGACAATACCCCCTCCTCCCAGGGGGGGAGGAGAGAAGCAGCAAATGAACATAAGACGTGAGGCGGGAGCTAAGGAGAGCCTAGGGAGGAAAGTAAAGCCGGCCGTGATGAGCGCCCGGGCTTGCTGGAAGCCACGTGGCAGGGAGGCATCCCTGAGGTGGCTTTTTTCAGGGTTTTCTGTTATGGTGAAGTACACCTTTCATAACATGTGTCATTTGAAAGTACACTTACAGTCAGTAGCATTAAGTGTATTCATGTTGCACAGCCATCCCCACCATACATCTCCAGAACTTCGTCATCTTCCCAAACTCAAACTCTGACCTCATGAAACCCTTAACTCCCCACCCACTTACCCCAGCCTCTGGCACCCATTATCTACTTCCTGTTCCTATGGATTTGATTCCGTTGGGAACTCCATAAATTGGAATCACACAGTATTTGTCCCTTTTTTTTTTAATTTTAATCCTCACCCCAGGATATTTTCCCATTGATTTTTAGAGATATTGGAAGAGAGAGGGAAAGACAGAAACATTGATGTGAGAGAAACACATTAGTTGGTTGCCTCCTGCAGGAGCCCTGACTAGGGCCTGGGCCAGGGAGGAGCCTGCATCCAAGGTACATGCCCTTGACCGGAATCGAACCCAAGACCCTTTGATTCGCAGGCCGACACTCTATCCACTGAGCCAGACTAGCTAGGACTGTCCTTTTTGTTTGTTAATCGAGAATTTTTCTTCCCACTGATTTTTAGAGAGAGTGGAAGGGATGGAGAAAGACAGAAACATCCATGTGAGAGAGACACACAGATTGTTTGCCTCCTTCAGGTGCCCTGAGTGGGGCTGGGGATTAAGCCTACAACCGAGGTATGAGTCTTTAACCAGATTCCAACCGGAGACCCTTCAGTCTGTGGCTGACGCTCTAACCACTGAGCAAACCAGCTGGGGCAGTATTTGTTCTTTTGTGTCTGGCTTCTTTCACTCAAAAACAATGTCCTCAAGGTTCATTCCCATTGTAGCGTGCGTCAGAATTATGTTTATCGCCCTAAGCTGGTTTGGTTCAGTTCGGCCTGTGGACTGAGGGTTCGGGTTTCGATTCCGGTGAAGGGCACATGCCCAAATTGTGGGCTTGATCCTCAGTTCAGGGCATTCAAGAGGCAGCCAATCAATGATTCTCTCTCCTTTTCCCTCCTCTCTGAAATCAGTAAAAATATATATTTTTTTAAATTAAAAAAAATATGTTTATCCATTCATTCATCAATGGATACTTGGCTTACTTCTATGTTTTAGCTGTTGTAAGTAATGCTACTGTGAACCTAAGTGTATAAATGAGGTGACTTCTGAACCAGGACCTAAAGGAGCTGAGGGAGTCTAGGAAAAGAGTATTTCAGGCAATAGGCCACAGGGAGGACTTGGGGTTTTGCCTGAGGAAGGTGGGAGCCCTGGAGGCTGTGGGCCTAGGAGGGACATGATGACAAACTGCCTTTTCAGATTCACTCTCGTCAAAGCAAGGGCAGCTCAGTCTGTGGCTGGTGGCCTTGCAACTGTGGAACACGTTTTGATCACATCACTGCCCTCTGCTCTCTCACACAACAGGTCTTCGACCCCCCTGAGGAGTTGGAGCGGAAGGTGTGGGAGCTGGCAAAGCTGGTTTGGCAGTCCTCCAATGTGGTGTTCCACACCGGTGCCGGCATCAGCACCGCCTCAGGCATCCCTGACTTCAGGTCTGTAGGTGTGGAGGGCAAGTCAAGGCAGGGCCTGCTAGCTGCTGGGGGCTTCCTTGTGAGCCACAGACACCCAAGCACTGGAATCCAGCCTGCTCCCACCCCCCTGGCTGAGTTGTGATCTTCCATTCCCTGGGTATTTGGGATGGGAAAGAACCCTCCCTTCAGACTTGTCCCTTTAAATCACACCCATTTCACTGTCCATTCCTAGCTACCAGGGATGCTGGGCTCACTGTGCAGAGCTAGATATCGGTACTATTACCCTAGAACAGTGGTAGGCAAACTCATTAGTCAACAGAGCGGCAAACCGAGGCTCGAGAACCGCAGTTTGCCAACCACTGCCCTAGAAAGCAGGGAGATCATATGAGGGACAATTAGTTCCACACTCGCAAGTATTTTTATATCAGACCTGGTACCGGAGGGCGACTGCTGAGGGTGGCATGTGGGGAGAGATGCTTAAAACCCTTTGGGCCTCAGTTTCCTCCGCATAACTGAGGGTGTGAAATCTGATAAACCACCCTATACTTCAGGCAACTGGTGTGACAGGAATTTTGTAGCTGAAAAGCAAGGTTCTCGACCTGGTGGCCCCCGAGTTGTCCCAAAGGGCAGGCCTATTGCATTTATACTATTTTCCAAGTCCTTTTGGGCCTCTGGTAGCAGAAGAGCAGGTTCCTGGAGGAATGTTAGAATTCTAAGGCATGAAGTCCCCCCACTCCTTCTCCATAACCTGCCATGGCTCCCCCTTGCTATACAGGAGAGTCCCAAGACTTCCTGACCCAGCCCTAGGTTATCTCTTCAACCGCACGCTCCCGTTGTAGCCCCCAGACCACTTGCATTTCCCCAAACTCACAGGCTATTGCCAGCACCCCAGGCCTTGGCTTACCCTTCTGCCCGAACTGCCCTGCCCTTCCCTCTTACAGTTTAAGAGACAGTTCAGCCTCCTCCAAGAAGCCTTTCCCTAGCCCTCACACAGCCCTCATGCCTCCCCCGGGCCAGCCCAGCCCACAGGGCTGAAGGGTCTGTGCCCACCAGTGTCTCCCCTGACAAGATCAAGGACTCCTTGGGCAGGGCCTGGTTCCCCTAGGTCCCCAGCATCACTAGCACAGGCCAGGCACAGTGCAGGAGCAGTAAGTGTTGGTTGAATTGAAGAATTTTTACCCTTGGTGTACACTATTCTCCCTTCTTCCTCCTCTTCCTCTCAATCTCTCCCTCCCACTTTACCCCTTTGTCTATCTCATTCTCTCTCTGTATCTTTCTCTGTCTATCTTCAATTCTCTGTCTATCTCTCTTTTTTAAAAAAATCTTCACTGGAGGAGATGTTTTTATTGATTTTTAGAGAGAGAGAGAAACATTGATCAGTTACCTCCGTATGCTCACTGAATGGGGATTGAACCTGCAACCTAGGTATGTGCCCTGACCAGGAACTGAACCTACAACCATTTAGTGTACGGGAAGATGCTCCAACCAACTAAGCCACCCTGCCAGGCCTGTCTGTCTCTCTCTCTTTTAAAAAAAATTTATTTCAGAGAGAAGAAGGAGGAGAGAGAAAGAGATAGCAACATCAATAATGAGAGAGAATCATTGATTGGCTGCCTCCTGTACATCCCCTCTGGGGATCGAGTCCACAGCCCAGGCATGTGTCCTGACTATCAAACATCACCTCCTAGTTCTTGGGTTGACGTTTAACCATTGAGCAACACTGGCCAGGCTGTCTGTCTCTTTTTATGCCCCCCCCCCCCTTTCTCTGATCCCTAAACTCTTTGTCTGCATCTCTCCCCATGCCACCCGCAGAGGCCCCCATGGCGTCTGGACGATGGAGGAGCAGGGCCTGGCTCCCAAGTTCGACACCACCTTCGAGAGTGCACGGCCCACACTGACCCACATGGCGCTCGTGCAGCTGGAGCGAGTGGGCCTTCTCCGCTTCCTCGTCAGCCAGAACGTGGATGGGCTGCACGTGCGCTCTGGCTTTCCTAGGTAACACCCGGCTCCCTCTCTGCACTTCGGCTTCCTTATTTGCAAAGTAGAGGTTGATGGCAGCCCCTCCCTCGAGAGGGCCGTGTGGCGATTGGGCAAGGCCCCAGGGGAGGAGCATCGCCACTTAATAGGATTTCTCCAGGCAGAGCTATCATTGTCAGTGCTTCCTGGGCACATCTCAAGAATTCGGGTCCCCCTTTTTCAGGTCCCGGGGTGGCTGCAAAATCTCCCTTGAGGTGGGGAGGAGGGTGGTCAGGGTCTAGGATTTGCATTTGCATTTTAATATTCGTCTTTATAACTTTTATTCTGAATGTGAACAGGGGTTTCGGGCAGAAAGGTCGATACCTTAATACCAAGTGTGTCGCCCTCCCTCCCCACTTTCCCTGATCTTACCTTGGGATGGTGAGAGCCCCAGTTAGTTCATATAAGTAGCCAGACCCTCCACAGGCAAGGGGGGCGGGAAAGGACTTGTCTCTCCTTGCAAAGGAGGATGAGGCAGCTGTCCTCTGCACTTTTGAAGTGGGCCTGAGTCCTAACTCCAGGCCTCTGGCACAGAAATAAAATTTTTCCAGGAGTCAGACAGCTCTTCTGACCTAGAAATGTCTTCAAGGACTGGGCCTTCATCCATTTCAACATGTAAAAACCCGAGGAAGCAAGACCCCAGCCTTCCTGGCTGGGTGACCCTGGGCCCTATTTGGGCTATAATTGCTGGGCACCTTCTTATCCCTCCAAGCAGAGTAATTCACTAGGTAGGTGGCTACAGACCTAGCCCTTATGGCCCATGCAGACGTTTTTAGAAAGAAAGCAAACGTTTTCTCACCATGTAGCATATACATTTCTGTGGCACAAGTGGTTAGGGCTTCTACAAGAACACGGAAATCCAGGTCCCTACCCCTGAACAACGTTGAGCTGGAGTGAGTAGGTGGCTGTGACAGAGCCACCCAGAGATAGAGGGGAGCCACTGAGGGGAGGAGACAGGAGTGTATTTGGGGATTTCAGTGCCTTCAGTTTCCCGACTCATGGGTTTTCAGTCAGCTCCCTTGCCTCCACCCAGGCTACTCCCCACACCCACCGCTTACTTCTTAGTGACAGCAGTCTCTGTGTGCAGACTGGGGAGACACCGATCCCCCAGCACCACGGGGTACAGGTAGGAGAAAAATGGGCCACATTCAACAACTATTGAGCACCTACTGCCTGCCATACAGTTCTAGAGGCAGCACATAGCTTACCAGACAGACAGAAAGCCCTGCCCTCCTGGCTTATGCTATCGTGGGAAGGAAACACAGCAAACGAGAAATAAGCATGTTAACTTCTATGTCCGACAGTGACCATTGCCATAGAAGAAAAAGAGGGTTGTGCAGGGAGGAGTGTGTGGGGAGTTGCAGTTTTTAACAAGGAGGTCAGGGTGGCTAAGACATTTGAGTAGGGACATGAAGGAGGTGACAGAGGGAGCCATAGGAAAGAGCCTTTGAGGCCTAGTAATTGTTCCCTCAAGCATCTTAAGAGTTGGACACTGTCATCCTATTTCACAGATGGGGATTCAGGCACAGAGAGGTTAACTGACCTCCCCAAGGTCATACAGCAGGGAGTCAACTGTACTAGGAGTTGATTTCATATCCCTCTGCATCAAAGCACATGTCCAGAGCCACCTATCACCTCAATTTCTTCCTTTGCAAACTGGAATTAGAATTCCCATCCTTCAGACCTGGTGACTTTGGAAGGTTCCACCATGTTTATGGGTGGATTTTGTTAATAGAATGGACTGCCCAGGTATGGAGATGGGGTCAGCTGTGGGGTTAATGAATCCTTGGGCTCCAGGAGGTTGGGCCAGCTGCCCAGGGTTGCACACCTGCAGGAAGCAGAAAGAGGGAGTCTGTGGATCCTGTGGATGAGGGCTTAGGTAAAGCTTCCTGGAGGAGGAGGACTTGGCACCAGACCCAGAGCCTCAGGATTCAGGGAGCCCACGACACCACCAAACCTCTTCTCCTCCCACAGGGACAAGCTGGCAGAGCTTCATGGGAACATGTTTGTAGAAGAATGTGTCAAGTGTAAGACGTGAGTGTCACAAGGGTGTGGGGGCAGGCAAGGTCTGGTGACCCAGGCCCGTTTTTTATCACTTCCCAGGTTGGGCTCTGCAACAGAGCCTTGATGAGTTGAATCTGAGACCAAGAGACCCAGGATGGGGGGACAGGACTGAGGTGTGACCCTGGGGAGGTGGGGCCGCAAGGCACATCTTCCTCCTGGGGAGGTGTATTCATTTCCTGTGGCTGCCACAAGTAATCACAAACCAAGTGGCTTCAAACAACAGAAATGTATGTCCTCACAGTTCTGGAAGCTAGAAGTCCAAAGTCAAGGTGTTGGCGGGCCATTCTCCCTCTGAAACCTGGAGGGGATCTTCCCGACCTCTCCAGCTTCTGGCGGTTTCTGACCCTCTGGACGTCCCTTGGCTGGAGATGCATCACTCCAGCCTCTGCCTCTTTGTCACATGCCCGTCTTCTCCGTGTCTCCGTTCTTACAAGGGTACCGGTGCTGGACCAGGGCCACACTATTCCAGTGTGACCTCATTACAGCTGCCGTAACTCTCTTTCCAAATATGGTCACGTTCTAAAGTACCGGGAGAGATTCGGACTCCAACATACCATTTGGGGGCACACGGTTCAACCCATAACAGGGCAGTGGGTTGATGGGTGTGGCCCCAGGTCCGAGAAGGCTGAGCCAGGGCCCTTCCTGGAATAAGTGGGCTCTGGGCGTGTCCTCCGTGGGGAGCGGCCTCACAGATATGAATAACTGCGGTGTCAGTGGCAGGGAGCGTGACCTGCCCACACCTCCTGTGGGTGGGATCTTGGGGACCGGGGCACAAGTGAGACCCCTCCCCCACTTGTTATAAAAAAAATTTCTCCATATTTATTTTGAAAAATGTTCAAACCGATGGAAAACTCACAAGAATGTATGATGAACTCATACTTAACCTAGACCAGCAGTTAAACATTCCTGAAAAGGGCCAGATGGTAAATATTTTCAGCTTTGTGGGCCAGACTGTTTTTCTCATGACCATTGGCTCTGCTGTTGTAGTGCAGAAGCCACCATAAATGACTTATAAAGGAATTAGCATGGCCATGTGCCAATAAAACTTTATTTATAAAAACATAACAGGAGGGCCAGATTTGATCCATGGGGCCATAGTTTGTCTGCCACAATTTGTCTTCCCTTCTCTCTATTACCACTGTTTGCTGTGCTGTTCAAGAATAAGTGGCAGGCTTCCTTATCCTTTGCCCCCAAACCCTTAAGACATTTATCTCCCTCAAGCTTCAGTATCCTCTTCCCCCAGCCACAGTGTAGTTATTTTTTTAAAAAATATATATTTTTTATTGATTTCAGAGAAGAAAGGAGAGGGGAGAGAGAGTAGAAATATCAATGATGAGCGAGAGTCATCGATTGGCTGCTTCCTGCACGCCCCCCCACTGGGGATCGAGCCAGCAACCCTGACATGTGTCCTTGACTGGCATCAAACCTGGGACCCTTCAGTCCGCAGGCCTGTGTTCTGTCCACTGAGCCAAACCAGCTAGGGCCACAGTGTAGTTATTAAAGTTGGAAAATATAAAAACCATGTAGCATAATGATTCAGTCTCCAATTAATATTCCCAGTGCTCCCGTTGTTGCTGTTTTTCTCCTCGTCCAAGATCCAAGCCAGGGTCACACTTTGCATGTCACTCCCACTTCTCTTTAGTCTCCTTTATCTAGGACAGTTCTGGCCTTTCTCTGTTTTCCATGCTGCTGATGGTGCGAAGCAGCTGTTTAACGGAAGGCTCCCTCCCTGCCCCTCCTCTGGGCATGTTGGATGTTTCCCTGTGCTTAGATTCTAGTCACGGAGCCCCTACTTCCCTGGGAGGACAAGCGGCCCCCCCCCCCCCCAAAAAAAATGAAGAACCACTGGGTGGGGCCATAAGGTGGGAAGGTGGTGGGTTTGACCAAGCCCCACCATCCTCTTTCCTCCTCCAACACAGGCAGTATGTCCGGGACACTGTGGTGGGCAGCATGGGCCTCAAAGCCACCGGCCGGCTCTGCACCATGGCCAAGGCGAGGGGCCTGCGGGCCTGCAGGTGAGTGATTCCCTGTCCATGCCTTGGGTTCCCAGCGAGGCAGCAGGTCTCCATACTGACTCCCCTTAACCCTCACCATCACAGGGGGGAGCTGAGGGACACCATCCTGGACTGGGAAGATGCTCTGCCCGAACGGGACCTCACTCTTGCTGATGAAGCCAGCAGGTCAGACACCCAGATGAGCCCAGGGTGGGGCAGGTAGGGAGAGGGGCAAAAGCTACAATCAGCTTCAGCGCAGGCAAGGAACTCCAGCTCAGAGATGGAGTCAGGAAAGGCTTCCTGGAGGAGGCGGCTTGAACCCTATTTGGGCACTGATTTCCCCTAATAAATGGCAGCAGCTGGGTACTAACCCTCTTACATACCTGACCCTGGGCCAGGGGCTTCACAGCCCAGGAGGTTCTACACTGGGCCGGTTTTACAGGCAAGGCGACAGACTTGAGCAGGGTGATCCTCTGTCCAGTGCTGCTCAGCCGGGATTCAACTCAGGAGTCCAAGTGTGGAAGGTCCGGCCCACGTCAACAACCCCCATCTGCCACAGGGGCGGGATTCAGGGAAGCTTGGCCTCCCAGGGTGCACCTGGGCATGTTGCAGTTTGAGACCCCACCCCCAAGGGTGAGGCAGGAGGAGGGCTGCAGAAACCCTGGTAGAGAGGCCCAGCCTAACCCCGCCTCCTGGCCCCAGGATCGCGGACCTGTCTGTCACACTAGGCACCTCCCTCCAAATCCGGCCCAGCGGGAACCTGCCACTAGCCACCAAGCGACGTGGAGGCAGGCTGGTCATCGTCAACCTTCAGCCCACCAAGCACGTATGTGTTGAGCCCACCCCTGACTCCCCACCCCAGGACCCAATGAGCGCTCTGCCCCCGCCTCACACATCCTTGCCCCAGCAGGACCGCCAGGCTGACCTACGCATCCATGGCTACGTAGACGAGGTCATGACCCGGCTCATGAAACACTTGGGCCTGGAGATCCCCTCCTGGGATGGCCCCCGTGTGGTGGAGAGGGCGCTGACACCCCTGCCCCGCCCGCCCGCCCCTAAGTTGGAGCCCAAGGAGGAGTCCCCGACCCAGTTCAACGGTCCAGCGCCAGCCAGCCCCAAGCAGGAACCCACAACCGAACCCCCTGCTCAGCACAATGGTTCGGGACCCGTCAGCCCCAAGAGGGAGCAGGTGGACAGCCCTGCCCCCCGCAGGACCCCTAAAAGGGTGAAGACCGAGATGCTTCCCAGCTGACCATGGGGCCCGGGAGGGCGGGCTTTTTGTAGAAACCGTGGGTTTGTTTTTTTATTTACCGGTCTCACTTTGTTACTTGCCTCCGTCCTGGGGCAGGAGATCTCAGGGCAGTGAGAGCTGTGCTGCAGGCCCAGGGGCGAACTTGCCCTCCGTTGGGGCTTCCTTTAGCTCCAGGGGCCTCTCTCTGGTCGGGGCCTGGGGGAGCAACCCTGCCCTGGACCCTGACCTTCGAGCTGACACCGCCGGGACCTTCTCTGCTCCAGCCCGTGACTCAGGGTGTATTTTGGGGGAGATGTGGCCACACCCTCTGTTTCCAGCCTAAACAAAAGTTAACTCCCTCTGCTCCCTGGGTCTTCACACCCCCAACGCCTGCCTCCCCCAAATGGCCTTCACAGTTCCCCCAGAAGGGAGAGGGGCAGAGCCTCCATTTGAGAGCCAAACTTCCTGGTGGGACAGACGATAGGGTGTTGTACTGCCTTTGGACTGAAGGCAGAAAGATGGGCCCACCTGGCTCTTCCAGGCTTCCAGAAAAGTCTTCAGTGCAATAAAAGAATTTCTTGCATCTGAGTCTGTGTGTAACACCCACAACCTTATACCAGGTCCTAGACCCTGGGGAAGGAGTGTGAGGTTCCCGCCTCTCCCTCCCCCCCAGGGACGTCAGCCTGGGCTTCCAGGCAATCCAGACAAGGGCAGTACCAGCTGCTGGCATTCCCTAAACTTTCCGTTTGTAAGTGTGTACCTATTTGCATGTTTTTTTAAGTATTTGCTCTCACTACTAGGCTGTGAGCCACGCAAGGAATGATCCTTTGGTCCTGATTGCATCCCTCAGACACCTACGCAAAGGAGCAGGGCTGGGGTGACCCCTTAAGAGCTCAGGTGAAACTGGGTTCCACCCCAACCCAGCTGTAACCTTAGGTCCCTTCACTTGCAATACCTCAGTATCCAAGGGTGAAAGCAGGGTGGGCAGCCTGTCCCTTGGAAGGCGGGTGCCCTTGAAGGGCCTATGGAGGCCGCCAAAGACCAGGACCGCACACTGTCAGCGGCCGCTCTCCGCGGTGCTGAAGGCATGCTTGGCGCCTCACCTGCCGTCTCCAGCCTGGGTGCCTGGGATCGCCCCACCTGATTCCTCCCATCCCAGGCTTGCCCAGCCCCATCTTCTGGCGGTTGGGGAGCCCCAGACTCCAGCCTCTACCCAGTTACACTTCCACAGCAGCTGTGTTCTGTCGCAATATTTTATTAAGGATCACGACAGTCAGAGAAGGTGGAGGGTGGCCACGCCATCCCGAAGTTCAGAGCCCAGCCACAGCTTAGGGGCCAGGCTCCCTGCAGTCTCAGTCACTTCCTCCTCCCGGTATGTGAAGGGAGGGGGAGGAGTCCCCAGGCGTGAATGTGCATGTCTGTCAGGGTCTGTGGACCACTCCGTCTCTGCCTGTTCCATTCTGGGCCTGGGCCTGTGTATTTCTCAGGCTTTGTGGCCTTAGGGTTGGCCTGGGTCTGAGCATCAGTTTCTGCTCCTGTGTCTGGGTCCCTGGGTATGTAGCTGTGAGTTTGTGTATCCATCCTGGCATCTCCACAGGGGTCTCGGTCTCACCTCCAATCCCCTGCCTCTGCTGCAGCGCCCACCACAGTGCCCCTGAGCAGAGGGGCCTGGAGTCACATCCAGGTGGTGTTCACAGCTCCTCCCCCGCCGCCTCCAGCCCCACAAGACCTGGGCTGAGCGCCGGCTCAGATGAGGCCCAGTCCAGCAGGGTGGCCCGGCTCAGCTCCTCTGCCCAGTCACCCTGGACCAAGGTCGACTTGTTCAGTTCCTCCGTCGAGTTTTCCATTGGCAGCATGTCCTGGGATTTCCAATGCACCTTGGGGCTGCCTGGAGAATCTCCCTGAGGTGCGCCAGCCTCGGCCTGAGGACCTGGGGCCTCGGAGCCTGGCATGGTGTCGGGGGCCACACGGGAAGCAGCGTCGTTGTGCAAAGTTCTGGAGAAGACTGAGTGAGGGTTGGGGTTTGTGAGGGATGGGGTAGGAAGACTGGTGTTCCTTCTTTCCTTATCTTCCAGCTTCAGGGAGCAGTTGCATGGGGGGCTCCTTCCCCCTCCCCCAGAGGCCCAATATTGGGATATTAGGAGCCACAGGAATGTCCATGATGCAGCCTAGAGGGGACCCCAAAGTGATCCTGACCCACTTACCTCGCACAGGTGTGAAGTCTCCGGCGCTCTCGGCTTTGTTGAGGGCAAAAGGGCTGATGGAGGGGAGGACGATGAGGGCAAAAGAAAGCAGCAGGACCTGCCAGAGATGGGGGTGGGGTCACCCCATCCCTCCACTTTCCCTGTAAGCACACCTATCTTATGGGCAGGGGAACTGAGGCCCAGAAGACTGGATTATGCTTGAACTGGGGCCAGGGCCATGCCACTCACACTCACCTTTCCCCCTCCCACAGGCCAGTCTGCCAAGGCTGAGGAACCCCTTTGTCCTGGGGGCCATCAGAGCAGGGGTAGGACTCACCGCTATGCAGGTGCCTGCCTGGGCTGACTTGCTGGTGGACTGGACTACAATGGCCTGGAGTTTCTTCAGCTGCTCCAAGAGGGACCTGAGTGGAATGAGCAGCCTTGGCTGAGCCCTCAGGGCCTTAACCTGGTTCTCTGTTGGGTTCCCAGCATAGCTGATGTCTGAATTCCGTCCACCCCTCAAGGCCCCCTGCTCTTACAAGGCCCCCTCCCTCTTTGCTTTGGTAAATCTCCAATGGCATCCCACCCACTTCTCTGCACCCACCCAGGCCTCCAGGATCACTCACCTGGACACCAACCCAAGCCTCCTCTCTGTCTCCCCTCTTCTCTCCCCCCTTTCCCCCCACCTCTCCTGCCCTCACTCAGCAACCAGGGGACGCTTTTCAAATGTAAAACAGCTTCTCCCAACCCTCTCAGAGCTCCCACCTCCTTCAAGTCCTCTCTGCAACTGAAGCCCTGAACAACTTGCCGCCCTCACTCACTCTGCTCCAGCCACACTGGCCTCCTCACCATGCCTTCAGCATGCTGGGCCCCAGGACCTTTGCACAAGCTATTCCCTCTAAGAACACTGTTCCCCTAGGTCTCTTGGCAGCTGGTTTTTGTCTCATCCCATTAGGCCTCATCTCAAATAACACTTTATCTGACCTTCCTGTCTAAAATAGCCCAACAACCCTGGCTGGGTAACAAAGTTGGTTAGAGCGTCGTCCCGATATTCCAAGGTTGTGGGTTTGATCCCTGGTCAGAGCACATACAAGAATCAACCAAAGGCCCAAACCAGTTTGGTTCAGTGGACAGAGTACTGACCTGTGGACTGAAGAGTCCTGGGTTCAATTCTGGTCAAGGGCATATGCCTGGGTTGCGGGCTCAATCCCAAGCAAGGGGGTGTAGGAGGCAGCTGATCAAAGATTCTCTCTCATCATTGATGTTTCTATCTCTCTCTCCCTCTCCCTTCCTCTCTGAAATCAATAAAAAAAATTTTTTTAAAGAGAATCAACCAATGAATGCATAAATAAGTGAAACAACAAATCAATGTTTTTCTCTCTCAAATCAATATAAAATAGCCCTTCACCCTACTTTGTTTTTCTTCCTACGAACTATCACTATTTGTGTGATCTTTTATATATTTTTGTTTGTCTTGGGTAGGTCTCCCACTAAACTGGGAGTGGAAGGACTGTGTCTTTGTTCATTTGTGGTCCCAGTGCCCAGAACTATGATGCAGAGTAGATGCTAAATAAACTGACTAAGTGGATGCACCCCTTAGATGGGATTATGTGTAGTTCTCCAATTCACCATGTTCCTAGCCTCAGGCCATTCATATGCCATTTCCTCTACAGAGAGTAGCTTCCCCCCCCGGAACTCTCATACATCTTTTAAGACCCCAAATCCAAATCCCCTCCACTATGCAACCTGCCTCCTTTCTAGGTGGAATCCTTACCCCTGCCCCTTCCGCCCTCCTTCCTCCTCCCCCACTCCCCACTCTGCCCTGCTATCACAGAAGTTGCCCCCTCCCCCACATTGTTCACCTCTCCTGCAAGGGACTTGGGGGGGCGGTTCCCCCTGTCCTCTGCCCTGGCTGGACCAAGACTCACTGGTTCTGCTTCTCGAGATGCAAGACTTTCCTCTGCAGCTCCTGGTTCTGGGCAGTGCAGGCCGACATCCTGCAGGGACCATGTCACAGTGACACTCAGAGTATGCTTGCTACCAACTGTCCCACTACCTCCTCCTGTGAGGCTCCACTTTATAGGCAGGGAACTCAAGGCCAAAGAGGGGAAATCACTCATTCCAAGTCACCCTGGTAAGTCTCTGAGGGCCAGAATTGAACCCATGTCTGCCAGGTTTCTGGGTCCCATCTCTGTATTGGAATGGGGGGTTCATTCAAGTCTGAGCCCCCACGATTGGAATGGAGTGCCAAAGTCAGGGAGGCTGCGAGTCCAAGGAGAACCAAGTTACAGCGCTCACCATCCCTGTGACCTTGAACCTCTCAGCTCTCTGTCCGGGCCTCAGTGCCCTCACTGGTAAAATTGGGTTACAGTAATTTAGTGCACAGCGGGGTTGGAAGAATGGCATGAAGCGAAGTTGAGTAGGGGCTTGGCAGATTGCATCTGAGGAACAAGACAATGATTATTGATCCATCTAGGGTTCTGATGGAACGCCTTTCCCATCTGCATCCATCTGTGAACATGGTCGTGGCCCAGACCACTCAGATATGGAGTTTAAATATTCAGATCACAGCATGAGGATGTGTCCGTCCTCACTTCATAACCAGGGAAGAGAAGAATCCCCTCTCTGAAAGGTCCTCTCTAAATAACTCACAAGATAAAGAAGAATTAGAGAAAACCTAGGGTCCACATGGCAATGACAGTAGTACAAGTCAAAATGTGTGAGACGCAGCTAAGGTGGTGCTGAGAGGGAAATTATAGCCTTAATTCAGCTCGCTGAACTAAACAACAGCATAAAACCCACCTCCTCCACCCCTTCATACAAAAAGCCAGTCTAAGAAGGGCATAACAAACTTACAGTGGAGACTGAAGAACTCAAAAAGAAAAATACAATCGCATGGAAGGGAAAAGCCAGAAATCCATTCTTTGCAAAGAATAATAAAATACACAGACTTCTGGTACGATTGATCAAAAAGATAAAGAAGGAGAAGGCACAAATAAACAAATGAATTATTAAGAAGGGCATGATTACAGTCCGGCCGGTGTTGCTCAGTGGCTGAGCATCCAACCCATAAACCGGAAGGCCACAGGCCCGAATTTCAGACTCCGTCCCCAGCGGCGGTGGGCAGGAGGCGGCCAACCGATGTTGATGTTTCTCTCTCATTCATGTTTCTCTTTCTCTCCCTCTCCCTTTAAGATCAATAAAAACGTTTTCTTGGAGAGAACTATAAGCTATTTTATGTCAATAAGTTTGAAATCAGCATCCTCACAGACAAATATAACATCCTAAAACTGACCCAGGAATGAGTAGGAAGCCCAAATAGACCTGTAACATTACATGAAGCCATTCTCGGCTGTCGAAACAGCTCTGAAGACCAGTGATCTCAACCAGGGAACTGAGCACCCCACATCCCAGGCTCTGGCACAGAGCCAGGCAAGATGGATAATCCCTCCCTCTCTCTCAGGACCACACATTCTAGGGGACAGAGGGACCTGAAACCCTTCCTGAGCAAACTCTATGCATATTCCGTCCTTGCAAGTCACATGAAAAAAAGGTCTCTCCTGGAGAGGGAAGACGACTCTAATTTTGTTAGGCCTTAAAAATGGTGACCTTAGGTCCATTACATCCCTTTCTCTGCGCCTCAGTTTCCCCCCGAGCATGCCCAGGACCCAGCCTTACCGAGTTTCCAGGCCATCAATATATTCCTTCTTCTTTTTACGGCTTTCTTGGGCTGATTGTTTGTTCCGGATTTTCCTGCGGATTTTTTTCAGGACTCGCTCCTCATACTGCCACATGACATGGAGAACAGGCTGAGTCAGGCTGGAGGGTCTACTCTGTTGTCTGGAGCCCTCAATTTCACCCAGTCTCTTCCCAGGGGAGCCATCCCAGACCCGGGGACATGGGGGCAGACTCCTGATGATTTCAAGACCAGCTGTCCTACCCCTAAATTCTTGCAGCGTCTCCAGCAGAGTCCTGGGTCCTGGAATCTATCCATTAACTTGCTACCAAACTATGAGTACGGTGCAATTGCGCCACCTTCTGGTCATACCTGAGACCAGTGCTTTTCATGGGGGCCCGCTGATAACCAACTGATAACCAGTTGGAATGGCTGGATGAGAACCACGGCGAGATAGAGAGGTCTCGCTAAGTTGGCTTTTTGGATGACTTTTTTATTCTGGTCATAGACACGTCCAACCATTTTAGTGTGGGAGGCCTAACGGTGAGACTCATGGGCAGCTAGCTGCAGGAAGGCGGGAAGACTCAGGGCCAAAGGCCTCACCGTCTCACCTTGGTGAGGGGCAGCTGGGTGGGCAGTGTGATGCCTTCTTTGGCCAACAGTTTCTTCTCGTCCTCTGTCAACACTAGTTCCTGGCAGTGCCCAGTCCCAGGTCTCAACAGGTGGGGGGCTGCCAAGGAATGCTGTTGCTATGGAAAGAAACAGGGCAATTGCATTGGGGGCAGAGAGAGTGACAGCCTTTGGGAAATGAAAGAGACATCAGATTTGAGAAGCAGTCAAACAACCAGTCCATCTGCTGTAGAGCACACTGGCCAGCACACAGCCCTTTGACCCAGCAATTCCACTTCCAAGAATTGATCTTACAGATACCCTCCCACATATGCAAAAGAAGGGGCATACAGGATTTTTATTCACTTAACAAAGTCACTAGACAAGCTATTTAAAGCCACCTACTACATTCCAGGCACCATTCTGGGCTGTGCCCCTTCTTTGTAACACTGTCTGCAATGGCAAAGATTGGAAGCAATGAAAATATCCAGCAAATAAGGCACGGCCCATTTGTGCAGTGGAGATTACACAGCTCTGAAAAGGGATGGCTCTCCATGTCATGCTATGGAGCAATCCCCATAATGAACGGTCAACTTAAAAAAGGGGGGGGGCAAACCATTGTTGCATGTGGCCTGATGCTTTTCATATTAAACTTTTTTTAAAGGGCATCACTTTGGAAAACAATTGAACCTGTGTGGGGAGCTGGGTATCTGGGCAACTGGGGTGAGAAGGTACTTCTCCCAATCTATTCATTTGTTCCGTTGGAACTTAGACTGTGTGAGTGCCCTTCCCTATTCAAAATAGTTTGAGTTAAATTTAAATTATTAAAGATAAACATTACAAATGAAAGAATCTTGTCATCAGAATCTCCAAGTCTCAGAAATGTCACATTTCTAAGGAATGGGAGACTCCGGCATAAAGGAAATTGGGGGCAGTCTGTCATTCTTTGGATCAAATTCCACTACCTAGAACACCAGTTCACTGATTAGTCCAACCATTTTCTCTCTAGCGTCCAAGCCTCAGTGTGCTCATCAGTCAAATGGGGATAAGGTCTCCCACATCTTAAAGTTGTTGACATGAAGAACAATGATACTGAACTTGATGCATTTACAAAACCCAGTTAGCATTTCCAAAGCAATCATTCTCCTTTCCTACCCTCCAAGGCCACTAGAGTTCCACCTCCAGGACCTGCAGTGACCCTCCAGCCTCTCTCCCTGATTGGTTCACTTTCATGAGCAGTCAGTTTTCCCATCTTGACCTTGACACCCCCAGAGGCTGAGTACACGGCTGCTGCTCGCCACACATCTGGCAAGTTGGGAGGGGCATTTTGGTCCAGCCTAGAGCTTGTCAGGATGCCTTTTGGTATCAGACTGGAGTTCAAATCCTACTGGGCTACTTATTTGCTATGTCACTTGGATTTAACTTCTCTGGGCCTTGGGGAATGAGGGCACTGACTGGGTTGTCAGATCTGGTTTAGAGGTACAAGGGTGAAGCCCTTTAGTCAGCATGCAGTGGGCCCAACAGGCCAGCTCAGGGAGAGAGCCTGCAGCAGCCGGGTGGCTAAAGGCAAATTAACTCCTCTCTGCCCATTTCCGTGTATGGAAAATTAAGACAATGATCCTGGGCGATAGCCAGGGTGGGTCAGTGGCTGAGCGTCAACCTATAAACCAGGAGGTCACAGTTTGATTCCTGGTCAGAGCACAGGCCTGGGTTTCAGGCTTAATCCCCAGTAGGGGGAGTGCAGGAGGCAGCTGACAGGTGATTCTCATCTCTTTCTCCCCCTCCCTTCCTCTCTGAAACCAATAAAAACTATTTTTTCAAAAATATATATTTTGTTGATTTTTTTTTTTACAGAGAGGAAGGGAGAGGGATAGAAGTCAGAAACATCCATGAGAGAGAAACATTGATCAGCTGCCTACTGCACACCCCCTGCACACCTCCTGCACACTGGGGATGTGCCCATAACCAAGGTACATGCCCTTGACCGGAATCGAACCTGGGACCCTTCAGTCCGCAGGCTGATGCTCTATCCACTGAGCCAAACTGGTTTCGACAATAAAAACTATTTTAAAAAATATGTAATATGATCCCCAATCTTCAGGGTTATTGTGAGTTAAAAGATTATACATTTAAAGCATTTAGAAGAGTGCCTGGCCTATAGTAGGTGCTTAGTAAGTTTCAGTTGTTTTTGTTTTTTACTACCACTGCAGTAGAGAATGTCCCAGCTCAGGAGACAGAGAACTCAGGCCTGGAACCCACAGGCTTGCTCTGTCTGTGACTCAGTTCTTCAGTCTCTGAAATGGGGATTTGGGGCTCCGGGCACCGCCGCGGCCCTCCCAGCTCTGATGCTTGGGAGTTGGGGTAGAGGCTGCTCACCAGGTCTCCACCACTGCTGGAGAGGAGGAGGTCTTTCACCGTGAGGCTGCAGCTTGGGGGCGACGCTGCCAGCTCAGCCTGCTCCTCAGGATAGAGGCCCGGGTTCCACATCTCTAACCAGGGCAGATGGGGTCAAAGACATGGAGAGTGTCAGGTGTGAGCCGCTGACCCCCCAGCATCTACCTGCCTCCTCCACCTAGGCTTCCAGGATTGATTCCTATGTGCTAAGGATTTGGGGTACAACTTGGGGCCCCAAGGCCTGGGCTGAAGGGGACAGACCCAGCTGGTGCCTCAGTCTCCCCTCTCTGGAAGATAGAAACCCAGGTTCACCAGGACATTGCGAGGGACCCACTGCCGATCAGGAGAGAGAGGCTGCTATCGCCTAGGATCATAGATCAGATTTACAGCCAGTCCGGCCTTATCTCCCTGTGGGGCAGGGACCAGGTCTGATTCACCCCTGGTTCCCTCCCGCCTGTGCCGGCCCACCGTAAGTGAGCTGCTCCCCAGAGCACAAACTTTGGAGCCTCATTCTCACTGGGTGAAACGTGTGCCCTTGGGTGAGCGACTAAACCTCCCGGCGCCTCCGTTTCTTCAGCTCTCCAATGGGATTCCTAAGAGCTCCCACTCCATTGCAAGGCTCAAATGACAAAGGATGCCCTACGGGGTGTCTTCTGCAGAAGGCCACCCCGCGAGAGGAGGCCTGGAGCCCTGGGATCCATGACCTCTCACTTGCATGGAGCATCTCCTATGGCCCAGGCACGGCAGGTGCAAAGACAGGGTTGGCAGCATGACACCCGGTGTCACAGCCGGCCGGCCGGGGGTGCACGCCAGCTGTGTGGCTTTGACTTGTTGCTGAACCTCATGGGAACTCCGTTTCACCATCTGGAAAACGGGCCCGTGAGAGCATCCACCTCAAAGGGCGGGTATGTGTGTAATGAGGTAAGGGCAGTGAGAAAAGACACCGAACTCACCCAGGTCTATGGCCACAGAGGCCTCGAGCACTTGGGCCACCGGCCCAAGAGGCCTGTGGGGGCTGTGGGGGACAGGAAGGTAGGAGGGGCAGAGCCCCTTGCCAGACTCGGAGAAATGGCAGCCGGCCGGGGTGGTGGTGGGCACGCTGTGTGGCGGCGTATCCTGGGGGTCGGAGGGCAGGTCCTCGGAGATGCCGCTGTCACTGTCCGCAGGAGACCAGAGCGGAGAGCTTGGCACCGAGTCTCCAGAACCCAGGATACAGTTGAGGAAATCATCAGAGTCCGGGGCCGGCAGCACCTGCTGGGAGGAGGGGGTGGGGCGGGAATGAGGAGGTCTTGCTCTGCTCGGGATTGCTGTGTGACTGTGGGCAAGCCGCTGACCCTCTCTGGGCCCCACTGGTCCTTTCCACCCGCACGAAGGCTTATGAGGCTCGAACACAGGCATGCTCCATGAGAATGCCATCCGGCTGGTCAAGGCACCCGCCCTGAGTTTGGACCCCGCTCCAAACTGCTGTGTGACCCACACCAGCTACTGGGCCTCGGATTCATCACTTCTAAGGTACCGATGCGGCCCGCCCCGTGGGGTAGCAAAGAGGTTCGACGCACTGATGCGCTTTGCTGAAATTACACCCCGTGAGCCGGAAATGCTACCGAGCTGAGTGGGGTTCAAGCTGCAGGGGGGGGGGGGGGGGCCTCACCTGGTCTCCAACGTGGCCCCAGTCCTCACCCAGATCTTCATGTCTCAGAATTCCATCCTGTCGGTCAAACAGGAGGTCGAGGAGCTCCAGGCTGTCCATGGGGCCTATGGAACAGGTGGCGGAAGCCATCTGGGGAAGGATGGGACAGGCATCAGGGTCACACAGCCCCTCGCCTCCCCATCTCCCACCTGCATACCACCCCTCCCCCCCTGCAGGCCTGACCAGCTCAAGTTCAATTTCACTCAATCCCTAGGTCTGGCTTCCACCTCCAAATCAGTGCTGAGGGGCTGACCCAGAGTTCCTAGGGCGGATGAGAGCCGGTTGCTTTTGAAAGTGTTGGACAGATGTACACACAGGGACAATCAGCCTACGCAGTCCCTGGAGGCTGATGGAATTGGCCCTCATTCTCAGCCTGCCCCTGTCCCCTTCCTGGGAGGGGGCCAGGAAGAAGTAAGAGCAGCCTGGAATGCAGGCATGGCTTTGGCCAGTGCGTTCTCTCTCTGGGCCTTCCTTCCCGTCTGTGCACTATGGCTGGGGTTCCTTCCAACTCCGGGAGCTTGGGGAGAGTTTCCTGGCATAGACCTCCCCTCCACCTACAGACCCAGGCTGGGCTCACCTTTCCAGCAGGTAAATCTCCATTCATGAGCCCGGCCAGCTCTGCCTCCAGCTACTCTCCGTGTCTCTGATCCGTAGAGGCTCACCCCACGTCTTGTTCCTGTCTGTGGATCTGTCTCCCCACCCCCAAAAGATGCTGAAATAGTCCTGGGGTGCTCCCAGCCCACCCCCAGCTGCTGATTGGGGGACAGGCAAGATGGACAGGGTAAAGGGCCAGTGATACCAAGGCAGGCTGGGGGAAGGGGAGAGAAGACCCGTTATCTTGATGTTCTGTGCTTTTCCTGCAGGCAAGGGGCAAAGGCCAAAGTCTGGGGTGCCTCCGCTCTGCCATGACCTCTTCCCTACTTTTAGGGACTGTTTCTTATCAGAGTCCTAGACGTCGGGATAAGGAGAGTCCAGGGCTCCTGGCCGGTCCAGTCCACTGCTAGGACAGAACAACAGGAGGACCACCAGCCCTTTGCTGAAGCCGTTCTCTCTGCAGGAGCTCCCCCCCCTCCCTCATCACAGCTGGCAACCTCCTACCACCCTCCAGGGCTGAACCCCTGTAACCAATTCCTTGTAGAATCTTCTATCATTAATTTATTCAACAACTATTCACTGAGCCAAACTTGTCTCCAACTCAGGGCCTTTGCATTCGCAGTTCCCTCTATCTGGAACTCCCCTCTCCTGCACCCCTGACTCAGTCCCTGTGCCCACTTATTCATGAATGTTTGATATTTGTGAATCAGCCCAGGTGGCTGAGAGCCCATCTCTGGCTCCAGCAGAGAGAAGACCCCTCCCCATGTATCTCTGTCAGATCCCTGTTTTCACTGAACTCATTATTTAAAATGTTCTTGTGTATTAACTTGCTTGGTGTCTTCCCTCAGTTCTCCCCTCCCCACTTCACCCAGAAGGGAAGGGCCTTATGGGCTAGAATGGAGTCTCTGTATTCTCTGCTGGGTCCTCAGTGTCCAGGAAATGCCTGGCACACAATAGGTGCTCAATCAACTCTTCCTCATTGAGCACCTCCTATGTGCCAACCACCATTTTAGGCACTAAGGGTGAGGCAGTGAACAAGCTAGACCATAAACGTATAAATAAACCAGTAAACAGATAAATGGGTTAAGTACTCCTGAAAAAATAAGTGAAACCATGATAAAGGGCAACTGAGGACTAGAAAAAGCACCTTTCAGAAGGTGACATTTAACTACAGCCCTTCATGATGAGAGAGAGACAGCCAGGGGGGATCTGGGGGAAGGATGTTTCAGCACACGCAGAGGCCCCGGGAGGGCTGGCAAGTGGGAGAAGAGTGAGGGGCCGGGGTGCCTGCAGCAGAGTGAGGAGGAGGGAGGAACTGTAAGGACAGGGAGGGCATAGGAGCAGGTTTGCAGGGCTCTTTAGGCTGAGGCAGGCGTTTGGCTGATACTAAATACAGCACGAAGCTGCTGGTGCCCGGCGGTGTGGCTCAGTTGGCTTAGCTTCGTCCCATGCACCAAGAGGTTGCTGGTTCGATTCCCAGTCAGGGCATATGCCCAGGTTGTGGGCTGGATCCCTGGTAGGAGGCATTCCAGAGGCAGCCAATTGATGACTCTAATCAATGTTTGTTTGTTTTTCTCTATATAAAATAAATTTTTAAAAAAATTTAAAGACAGAGAAGCTGTTGAGAACTTAGTGAATACACAGCTACATCAAGACTTCTGTATGCCAGGCCTGATGCTAACAGCTAGGTGTACAGCGAAACTAAAAAACCCTTGCTCCCCAAAATTTTAAATCCTGGTGTATATTTCTCAATGCATTGGTCATTATTTATTCATGCAACAAAAATTAATGAGGACCTACTATGTGCCACACATGATGTGTTTCTTATATCTAGCAATAAGTAACTTTTCAGCAGTTGCCCCTCCCAGGAGAGGGGCACTGAGAAGTGTCTGGGGACATCTATGGTTGTCACAACTGAAGAATATTCCTGGCATGGAGTAGGTAGGTAGGGGCCAGGGATGCGGCTTGGCATCCCAGTGTCCATGACAGCCCCACAGAGAAGGATGTGATCCCAATGTCAGCAGTGCCCAGGGGGAGACCCTGTGTCACAGTAGCTGTCCCCTCTGGATGCTGGTATCATTGTCTTGTCCTTGGCTCCCAGATCTCCCTCATTTCCTTTGCAATGCCTCTGAGGTGGCTCTTTAAGGGACTTGTTTGGTTTGGCTTGTCTTTAGTGATCCAGTCATAATATTTACTCAGCTTTTGCTGTGGAGGCACCCCGCCAAGCCTGGCCCGGCAGGTGTACCAAGTAGGTGAAATCTGATTTCTGGGCTTCTTTCTGCCCCCCTCTTTCCCCATTCATGACTCTCAGGAGTCCAGGTTCCCTTGAGGCAGAATTCCTCCTCCTCCTCTGGTGAAAACCTGCCAGAAAAAAAGGATGTGGCACTTCTCATTTATATCTTCATGTAAATTAAGACCCCCCTACTTTTCCTCCCAAGGATATTTGTGTTTCTGTAAATTTTTATAATTATAGACTTCAGAAGGCTTTCATAAACCCCAATGAAGAAATATCTGGCCCTAAACGGTTTGGCTCAGTGGAGAGAATGTCGGCCTGCAGACTCAAGGGTCCCAGATTCAGTTCCGGTCAAGGGCATGTACCTTGGTTGAGGGCACATCCCCAGTGGGGAGTGTGCAGGAGGCAGCTGATTGATGTTTCCTTCTCATTGTTGTTTTTAACTCTCCCTACCTCTATGTAAAAAATCAATTATATATATATGGAGTGAGAGAGAGAGAGAGAGAGAGAGAGAGAGGAGAGGAGAGGAGAGGGAGAAATATCTGAACAAGTAGGATAAGGATAAACATTTGAGGGAGAGCAGGACTTTTCAATACCCTTGACATCACATTATCCCATTGACTAAACACAACCACCTACTTCAAATTTCCATAATAGATCTCACCAATAGTTTAAGTGTGAACACAACCCCAAAAGGATGTGTGGCCGAACCAGATGAGGGAGCACTGCATCAATAAACCGCTTTGCAAAGCCTTTACACTCTTGGAGCGAACAGTTTGTCGCGTTTCCCAAACACAATTGTATAGGTGTGTTTTGTTTTTCATTTTCACTTGCTTTGTTCTGAACCATTTCTGACATATGGAAACGTTGAGAGATAACCACTAGAATGACTAAAATAAAAAGATAGACAACATCAGAAATTGTCAGAAGCTGTGGAGTAATTGGAGCTCTCAACAACTGTTGGTGGGAATCAAAATGGCCCAATCGCTTTGGTAAACTTTGGAAAACTGGCAGTCTCTCACAAAGTTAAACATTTATTCACCATATGACTTAGCAATTTCACTCCTGGGTATTTACCCAAGAGAAATGCAAGTAAAAGTATATGCACAAAAAGACGTGAAAGTTCATGACAACTCTATTCATAACTGTCTCCAACTGGAAAGAACTCAAATATCCAACAACAAGAGAATGGATAAATAAACTGGTATATCCATACCACACAATACTATGCAGCCAGCATTCATCAAATTGAACACACCTAAGACCTGAATTATTATTGTAAATTAATTCTACCTCTACCTCAATAAAAAGCATACAAAATATGTAATAAACAACCATGCACATAAAACATTTAGAAACAACCAAAACATTATAAACAACCAAAGTATCCACTTAAAAAAATCCATCAATAGGACATTGATTAATAGAGTCTGATGCGTTCGCATAATGGAATATTATGTAACTGTGGAAATGATTAAGGATTAATTGTACATACTGATAGGGGACAATATTATAAACATTGCACCATATATTATCTTTATTGTGGTATGCATTCAACACATTTCTTTATTATCAGTATTATTTTTTTAGTCCTTACCCAAGGGTATTTTTTACATTTATTTTTCTTTGAAAGAGTGGAAGAGAGGAGAGAGAGAGAGAGAGAGAGAGAGAGAGAGAGAGAGAGAGAGAGAGAGAGAACATCAATTGTTTATCTCCCACACATGCCCTGACCTGGGCTGGGAGACCAAACCTGCAGCCAAGGCGCATGCTCTTGACTGGGAATAGAACCTTGGGGCCCTTCGGTCCACAGACCAGTGCCCTAATCACTGAGCAAAGCTAGCCAGGGCTCAACACACACTTATTGTCTATTCTGTGTTAGGCAATAAAAACTGTCTTTTTCCCCTTCCCTTCGTCTATATTGGTTAGAGAGAGGAAGCGCTGTGGGGTGAAGAGCCAGAATTCTCCAGCTCCGTTCTGGCCAGTATGGCTCAGTTGGTTAGTGTTGTCCCAAGCATCTAAAACCGTTGTTGGTTAGATTCCCCATCAGGGCCCATGCCCAGATCGAGGGCTCTATCCCCAGTAGGGGGCATGCTGGGGGCAGCCGACTGATTTTCTCTACCTCTTTCTCTAAAATCAATAAAGACATATTTAAAAAATAAAAATAATAAAGTCTCCAGCTAGGATTCATCTGTAAAATAGGGACAATTATCATGGCAAGACCTCCTGTGTGCAGTAGCCCCAGTGCCTGGCACCATGCCTGCCACACAGTAGCTGCCCACTCAATACTTACAGAAGGCACAACTGAACATCTATAAATATAACTGTTGCAGCCCGTAAGCCAGTTCTGGCTCTCTGCCTGTTTTTGTAAATAAAGCTTTATTGGCGCACAACCACACCCATCTGTTTATGTAATGTCTGTGGCTGCTTTATATACGATGGAAGAGTTGAGCAGTTGCAACTGAGACCCTGTTGTCTGCAAAGCTGAAAATATGTAGTATCTGGTCCTTTTAAGAAAAAGTTGGAACTTGCCATTAATAGAAATAGCAAGGTTTAGCAGATCAGACCTGCTCTGTCCCATACAGGAGCCACTATGGCTATGGAACACTTGAAGTACAAAGAGTGTAATCGAGTACAATGTTATTTCATTTTTTGTTAACTTAAAATTTAAAACTAACACTCAAGTCCCTTAATGGACAGTTTTGAGTATACATGAAACAACCTGGGTAAAGTAAAAATCTACGCTTTTTACTATAAACTTTCTGAACTCCATAAGTACACATCAAAGATTTAAATTGATAAGCACATTGGATCTCCAAGATTAGTAAGAAGAAAACTGAAGTACCATATTCATAATCTTGACATTGACCATGTTGAAATGAAAATAGCTTGGATTTATTAATACCATAATTTAGGTTAACAAAATATATGCAGATGAAAGTTAATTTTACTTTGTGCTTTTTAAAATGCACCTGCTAGAAAATTTAAAGTGATACGTGATATTTCTCTCAGACAGTGCTGAGTTAGAACAGGGCCTGGGTTCAAACGCTGACTCTGCCCCTGGTCACTTTGTGACTGTGCTTCTCCCTGCCTCAGTTTCCTTATCTGCAAAATAGGGGATAAAGGACCCGCTGCGCCGGGTTGTTGAGAGGTTCCAATGGATTAAAACGTGTGAAGTGCTTGGAAGGGACCTCCACAGAGTCAGGTCTGAAAACCTGGCAGTCATCATGGTTGTTACTATTATTACTCGTGTGTGTCTCTGTAAGAAGTATGTTGTGCTCCAGTCCTGAGACGCTTGGCAGATGCCCACCTGCCGGTCACTTTTGGGTGGCCTCGGCCCTTTGGTCCTAAGGACAGTGCCCATTTTCACGGGAGGGCAGAGGGGCTAATAAGGGGCGATGACTCACTGTGGCCACGCCACGAGTCAGCCACCGTTGGGACAACGCCTAGGTCCTCCGCTCCAGACGGGGGCTTGCCCCTGGTCACCATGTCACCTCCCATACCTCCCATTTCTTTTGGCTTCTCTCTATACTTCTCTTTAAGGTCAGTTTTGCAGGGAAGAAGAGAGGGGTTCGAGGGGTTCGGGGATCAGCAGCTCCTTGACCAGCTCCTCCCCCACCCTCTTCCTCCTCCCCTCTCTGGGTCCCTCCCTTGGGACAGGCCTTGGTGAGTAAAACCCTTGTGACATGGGTGTGGCAGGGCTGGCCGGGGGCTGGGGAGAGGGGAACTCTGATCTGCCTCTTGGGCAATGTTAACTGATTAGCACCTACTCCTGGAGACCGCCCAGTTCTCTCTCCTCTTACATCATCCCCGCTGGCATTTCCAGAAAGTTCCAGGCTCCTGGGAGTGAGTGAAGACAGGATGTGAACCAAGGTCTCCAAAAATCATGAAGGAGGAAAACTTGGTGGGGAACGAGGTCCCTCTGCCCTTCCTAAATATTGAAGGATGTTATGTCCAATAACAATTTATTCATTCATTCCTGTGACCACTACTTATTGAACACCTACTGTGTGCCAGCGTTGGGGACACCGCAGGGAACATAACTATTCCCCACTCCTTATCCCAGTGGAGCTTATTGGGGGAGATGAATGCTAAATAACATCATTTGTGCATAGGCAAGAAAATAAGTAATATTAAGAGACCATGTATAGAAATAAGCAGGGCCCAGCCAGTGCAGTTCAATGGTTGAGCATTGACCCAGGAACCAAGAAGTAACCAGTTTGATTCCAGGCAGGCACAAGCCTGGGTTGTGGGCTTGATCCCCAGTTGGAGGCCGTGCGGAGGCAGCCGATGGATTATTCTCTCATTACTGATGTTTCTCTCTCCCTTTCTTCCTCTCTGAAACCAATAAAAATGTACATTAAAAAAAAAAACACTGAGAAAAGAAAACAGGAAAGAGAGATGGAGCGTGAGGGGCGACTTGTAATTTTATATAAGGGGGGCGTGGATATTGAAAGACTGTTGGGAGCAGAGAGCAGTCCTGTAAGGCCCAGAGGTAGGAGGAACAGCAAGGAGGTGCACGGGGGTGGAGCGGAGTGAGCAAAGGGGAAGTAAGGAAGGGAACTGAGGGCTTTGTTCCCCGGGTAAAAATGTGGATCGTCAGTCCTGTGATGGCTCTAGAAGTTTCTAGAAGGGGTTGGGTGTGACATGTTTGTGGGAAGGGTTAAAAGGCCTGGGTATCAGGATATTGTTGTGTGTGTGTGTTTATTTTTAATCCTCACCAGAGGATATTTTTCCATTGATTTTTAGAGAGAGTGGAAGAGAGAGGGAAAGACAGAGAGAAACACTGATATGAGAGAAACACATCAGTTGGTTGCCTCCTGCACGTGCCCTGACCAGGGCTCAGGCTGGAGAGGAGCCTGTGGCTGAGGTACGTGAGCTTGACCGGAATCGAACCCGGGATCCTTAGGTCCGCAGGCTGAGGCTCCGTCCACTGAGCCAGACCGGCTGGGGCAGGATCCTGTTCTCTAAGCCTGCTCTTCGGGGCTCACTCTTAGCTTCTCACAGCAAGGTGGTCCCCCAGCTTCAGGAGAAGGAGGGGTCCCTGGGGCAGTGCCCCCTGAAGGCCTTGAGCCTACACCAGCAAACACGGCCGGCCCGCCGAAACCGGTTTGACTCAGTGGATAGAGCGTCAGCCTGCGGACTGAGAGGTCCCGGGTTCGATTCCGGTCAAGGGCATGTACCTTGGTTGTGGGCACATCCCCAGTAGGGAGTGTGCAGGAGGCAGCTGGTCGATGTTTCTCTCTCATCGATGTTTCTGACTTTCTATCCCTCTTCCTTCCTCTCTGTAAAAAATCAATTATATATATAAAAGAGAGGTAGCAGATTAAAAAAAAAAAAAAAAAACACGGCCGGCCCCCCACACATCTCCCATCCCCAGCCTCCCTCCATGTCCAGCCACCATCTCCTCCTGGTGATTGCTTTATGGCTGGTGGGTCCAAGGTCGAAGCGGACCTCTCACCAGCCAGAGGAGGGCTCTGCAGGCTTCAGGTGTGGCCATCTCACCTTCCTTCCTGTTGTGGGGGAGGGGCGGAGGAGACAGGGTGTCTCCTCCCATCCCAACCTGGGAGTCTGGGAAGGTGCCCAGAGGGCTGGTGGCAGGCATTGGGGGGGGGGGGGGGGGTGTCTCCAGGCACGGAGCGTCCTGGCCGCGGAAACAGTGACACAGACTGAGTGGCCAACAGAGACTATATTATCTCCCCGTTCGGGAGGTTGGAGGTCCAAGATCAAGGTGTGGGCAGGGCTGGTTCCTGCTGATGCCTCTCTCCTCGTCTTGCAGATGCTGTCTTCTCTGCGCGTCTCTGTGGCCACATTTTCTCCTCTTATAAGGACACCAGTCACATGGATCAGGAGCCACCCTCATGACCTCATTTTAACTGGTCACATCTGTTAAGATGCTATTTCCAAATACTGTCACCGTCTGTGGTCCGGGGGGTTAGGATTTCAACATACGAATTTGGGGTGGGGTAGAGTGGGGAGAAGACACAATTCCACCCACAACACCTTTCCCAAGCTGTTACAAAACCCAACCCTGGTGGTCTTGAGTCAGTGGCCACTTCCCTAGGAAGCTGCCCTATCACCCCAGCCAAAGTCACCCAACCCCAGCCACTCTTGCATACCCCTTCTATTTACTTATCTATGTTATCTGTTCGTACCAGGGAGCAGGAACCTGTCTGTTTTGGTCACTGATGTGTCCCCCTGAAAAGGATCCCCTACCAGCAAAGTGGCTTCAACAGACTCGTGGCATGAACCTCACATTCAATGTGCGCAGCAGATCCCAAGAGAAATGGGCCTGCTCGAGGCCAAGTTCAAATGTCAGCTTTGTCTCAGATCCAGTCCGTACATTCCCTGTCTTGTGCAGAAAGTTACTTTGGGTGCCAAGAAACCAGCACCCTGTCCCCCGCTCGGCAACACACTAGCTGTGACACCACAAAGTCACCTCTCCCCTCTGAGACTCTGTTTCCCTGTCTGTGAAGTGTGGCCGTTGATCTGAAGGCTATACGAAGGTCGAACATGGGATTAATGTTTAATCCCAGGGAAAATCTGATCAGGAGTGGTGTTCGACGGAGTCACGGGCCAAGTCGTGTACATACGAGGAGAGGCCCTCCGTCCCACTGCGCGCGGCTGGCCGTGCTGAGCTAAGGCGCACCCGGCCGTGGGTCTTCTGCCTGAGACGTCTTAGCCGGGGTGTCTGCACGGCACCAGCAGGAAGCCCCTGAATGCTCAGATCTCCACCGGAATCGCCAGGTCAGAGAATGCCAGAGAGGACACCCTGCCTGGAATAGGACAACCCTCGCAGAACTTAGTAATATTTATTCTCACATTGCATGTCTTTGTACAGTTCCCTCCTGTTTGGGGTATCTGATACTGGTCTCAATTTACCGTTATAAAGTGGTTCTCTAAAATAAATGTGTCAAAGGAATAGAGCGAGGTTGACGATAGAGCTGAAGATTGGGCTAACCTTTTTCTTCAACCAATTCATCTTTAAAGGAAAGACTGTAACACTAGGGTAAATTAAAAGAACAGCAGCAGGCACCTAACACAGAGGCAAGGGACAAGAACAATGTTATTGAATTCTAGGCACTATTATTGCCTGTGGAGGGTTCTGGACTAGGTGACTCTATTGAAACAAAATCAGTAAGTAAGTGTTAAAAAACACATCAGTACCCAGTTGAGTGCTTTTTTATTTAATTATAAGGTTTAAAAGAGGATTGACAGGAAGCAATTTCTTATCTTTCATTAGTTTCTTTTTATACGCAATTTATTACGTGCAAGTATGCACTGAATGCTCTCAACACTCTTTTGGACTGTTTTCTCCAGGAAAACAGTGCCGTTCCTCCTAGGCCCAGCTTCCAGGGCTAACACAAACCAGAGCGAGGCCCAGCTTCCAGGGCTAACACAAACCAGAGCTAGGCCCAGCTTCCAGGGCTAACACAAACCAGAGCGAGGCCCAGCAGGCGTGGCTCAGTGACTGAGCGTTGCCCTATGAACCAGGAGGTCGTGGTTCAATTCCTCCTGGTCAGGGCTCGATCCCCAGTGGGGGTGGCAGGGGCGCGGGCAGGAGGCAGATGATCAGTGATTCTCATCATTGATTCTTCTATCTTTCCTTCTTCCGTCCTCTCTGAAATCAATAAAAATATTTTTTTAAAAACACAGCACTGCCGAAACCGGTTTGGCTCAGTGGATAGAGCTTCAGCCTGTAGACTGAAAGGTCCCAGGTTCGATTCCGGTCTAGGGCATGTACCTAGGCTGTGGGCACATCCCCAGTAGGGGGCGTGCAAGAGGCAGCTGATGGATGTTTCTGACTTTCTATCCCTCTCCCTTTCTCTCTGTGAAAAATCAATACAATATATTTAAAAAAAAACAAAAAACAAAAAACACAGTACTTATTGATTACTCACTCTGCCAGGCACTGTGCTGAGTGCGGATCTCCCAAACCCCCAGTGAGTGGGGGTTTTGTCATAACCATGTTATAGAGGAGGACACAGAGGCTCAGAGAAGAGCTGTCTCTTGCCCAAGGTTGCGAGCAGTGATGCCGAAATTCGAAGCTGGGCGATGAAGCCAGAATGGCCCCTGGGGGGCAGTGCTTATGGCGACACCAGGCAGGAGGAACTGGGCTCCGCCATGTCATCCAGCACGGAGGGGACAGCATAGCTACAGCTCTCTGGGTTCAAGCCAAGCCCCACTCCTTGCAAGCCCTGTGACCTTGAGCAAGTTACTTGTCCTCTTTGTGCTTCAGCTCCCCCCTCTCCAAAATGAGGCTAATAGTGAAGATCCAGCCAGCTCCTACCCATAAGCACTGCAGGACCGAAGATGCGGTGACGCAGCCCGCCCAGGCGTTATTGGGGGGGGGGGGGGGGGGCACTGTCTTTTGCAAGTTCGAAAAGGAGCATAAACCCTATTTTATTAGTTGCTTTTCTATTATGGCTGTGTGTGTAGGCAATTCTGAACCATGTCTGTGACAAAACACTCTCCCCCTGAGAAATCTGTTATTGGTCTAAACCAGAGGCCAGCAAACTTTTTCTGTCAAGAGCCAGAGAGCAGATATTCTCGGCCGGGAGGGCCAGACGGGGACCCGCAGCTGGCAGCCGCAGTGGGACTGCGTGGATGCGGAAGTGGGGTTGTGTGCCAGTCACCGTGAGATGTGGATGCTGAAATTCAAATCTTCTTTACTTTGCACATGTGAAATATTATTCTCCTTCTGATTTCCGCCCCCCCCCCCAACCAGTTAAGAAAAAACACACACAAACATCCTTAGTTCCTACAAAAATAGACATTGGGCTGGGTTTGGCCAGCAAGCCATGGTTTGTCAACTCCTGGTCCAAATCAGCGATTTTCAATCTTTTTCATCTCATGGCACACATAAACTAATTACTAAAATTCCGCGGCATGTCATAAATATATTATGTTTTTGCTGATCTGACAAAAAGTAAGTATAATTTATAATTTTCTTTGTTTTGTTAACCCTCACTAGTGGATATTTTTCCCTTTGCATTTTAGAGAGTGTGGAAGGGAGAAAGGGAAGGAGAGTAAAAGAGAGAGAGAAAGCGAGAGGGAGAGAGAGAAACATTGATGTGAGAGAGAACATTGACTGGTTGCCTCCACATGCCTGACCAGGGGTGGGGAGCGAACCCACAACCCCGGTACGAGCCCTGGACCAGGAATCAAACCCAAGACCATTTGGTATGAGGACCGATGCTCCGACTACAGAGCTATTGTTGTGCTGGCTGCTGTCATCTATTTTATTTGACAATCTAAGAGAAGAGAGATCGGTGTTCCTGACTAATAGCTAAGCATTGCATATTTTGAAAACTGTTGTGGCACCCTGGTTAAAAATTGCTGGTCTAAACAATCGCTGTGGTTACTGTTGATGTTTAGAAAGCTGTGAATGAGCACAGTCTTATGATTTATCCTTTAATAAACATTGTATTCTACAGGGAAGTGAATTTTGAGAACTCTTTAATAGACATTTGCACACACTGTGGCTACATAGGCTTATTTTGAGAATTAATTCTTAACAATTCAGAATCCTTAGAGGTCTCTTTGGGCACAGTTCATATCACACATTCTTCTGTTTAAGCAGTAGGTTCTAAAAAACAATGATGGCCCTGTGATGTCAAATGCAAAGAAATTGAGTTCGAGCAATTTCACATCCTTTATTTTGTCTGATCGCTTGAAGAATCCATCTGTATTTAAAGTTTTAAACAGTGAGCCAAACTGTAAATTCCACCATTTTTGTTTTGTTTTGTTTTAATTACATCATTTTTATTTGGTAAGCTCAAATCTTAATTCAAACACAAAATTTCTTTCCTGAATTTGAGCCACATCTTTTATTTTTTTATTTATTTTTAAACTGCAGTACTTTATTTTTTTATTATTTTATATATATATATATATTATTGATCTTTTACAGAGAGGAAGGGAGAGGGATAGAAAGTCAGAAACATCGATGAAAGAGAACCATCGATCAGCTGCCTCCTGCACAGCCCCTACTGGCGAAGTGCCCGAAACCAAGGTACATGCCCTTGACTGGAATCGAACCCGGGACCCTTCAGTCCGCAGGCCGACGCTCTATCCACTGAGTCAAACCGGTTTCGGCCACATCTTTTATTTTTAAATATGTTTTATTAATTTTAGAAGGGGGGGGGCAGAGAGACAGAGAGAGAAACATCAGTGTGAGAGAAACACCTACTGACTGTCTCTTGCATGCGCCCTGAACAGAACTGAGCCCACAACCTGGGTGTGTGCCCTGACCAGGAATCAAACCGTGACCTTTCGGTGCATGGGATGACCCCAGCCATCTGAGCCGCAGAGGCCAGGACTGAGCCAGATCTTTTTCCTTTTTCTTTTTTAAAATATATTTTACTGATTTTTTTTTACAGAGAGGAAGGGAGAGGGATAGTTAGAAACATCAATGAGAGAGAAACATCCTTCAGCTGCCTCCTGCACACCCTCTACTGAGGATGTGCCCGCAGCCAAGGTACATCCTCTTGACCGGAATCGAACCTGGGACACTTCAGTCTGCAGGCTGACGCTCTATCCACTGAACCAAACTGGTCAGGGCTGAGCCATGTTTTTTAAGTGGAAATGTCTTCTTTAAACGGTTATGTACTTATTTACTAAATTGTCGTGTTATTATTCGTTACCGTGACAGACCGGTATGTAAAGACAAGTTTTGCTCCAAAAATATTAATTAATGGAGCCCTGGTTGGTGTGGCTCAGTTGGTTGGAGCAGCATCCCACACTCCGAAAAGACAGGGTTTGATTCCTGGTCAGGGCACACACCCAGGTTGTGGGTTCAATCCCCAGCTGGGGCATGTGCAGAAGGCAACCAATCATGTTTCTTTCTCGTATCAATGTTTCTCTTCCTTCCTCTCTCTAAAATTAATTTAAAATGTTTTAAAAACTAATTCAGAGACGGTGCCCTAACGCAGTCCCGGATCTGTCTCTTGCTTCAACAATGTTTGGGTGGAACAGACCCAGGGATGCCTGTTCTTCCAGCCTCTGAGCACCTGCCTCGTCTTTTCCATCACCAGCTTCGGAACCACCCCCAACATCAGCCAACACACCCACTTTTTATATCGTAGCTCACTGCCGAACAACCATGAGCTCCCAAATTCGTCAGAATTATTCCACCGAGGTGGAGGCTGCCGTTAACCGCCTGGCCACCCTGCATCCGCAGCCTCCCACACCTGCCTCTCTCTGGGCTTCTATTTCGACCACAAGGACTTGGCTCTGGAGGGCGTGGCCACCTCCTCCTCCAGTTGGGGGAGAAGCAGCACCAGGGCTCCCAGCATCTCTTAAAGATACAAAACCAGCACGGTGGCCGCGTCCTCTCCCAGGACACGCTGAAGCCTTCCCAAGATGAGGGGGCAGAACTCAGGATGCCCTGAACAGGCCCTTTTGGAGCTGCACGCAGACCCTCCCCCACTTCTGTGACTTCCTGGACAAACACTTCCTGGATGAGGAGGTGAAACTCATCGAGAAGATGGGCAACCACTTGACAAACCTCCGCAGGCTGCGCAGGCTGGGCCGGGCTGGGCTGGGCTGGGCTGGGTGAGCATCTCTTCCGAAGGCTCACCCTCAAGCATGACTAAGAGCCTTGGGAGCCCAGAGGCCTTTGAGGGGCCCATGTGCCTCCCCTGGAGTCTGGCTTTGTCTGAGCCTCTCCCCAAAACCACTAGCCAAGCTTTCACACACCCTGAAGCCCTTCCCTTGCTTTGGACCAAAAGGAAACACTAAAGCTTTTTGCAGCAAAAAAAAATAATAATAATACTTTTAAAAATTAATTAGTAGAATTAAACAGTATTCATTCATCACTTTTTCCCTTGATTGGTCAGTGAAATCTATTTATGCATGTTACTGGCATGAGTATATATATGTGATGTCCAATAAAAGAAAATTTTAATTCACTCTATTTCTTTTCTGGCAATAATTATGTGTTGCTTTTCATAATCATCACTGAAACTTTCTGTCTTATAGAAGAGTGAAGATGTTAAAAAAGATTTACTCTGGGAGTTAAATGAGCTATACAGACCACTGAATTTAAGCATTTAATACATGATACCTAGTAAGTGTCAAGCAAACCCTTATTATCATTGATGCTCCATTGATAAGCTATACCTGAGAGCAAAGAGCAGGTTTTTGTGTGTGGGGGTGGTGGTGGCATTTTTTAATGGTTAAAATAAAGAAAAAATTATTTTGTGACATAGGAAAATTACATGAAATACAAATTTCAGTCTCCTAAAATAAAATTTCACTGGCATGAAGCCAGGCCCATTTGTGGACATGTAGTCTATGGCTGTTTGGGAACTAGAAGCACAAAGTTGACCAATTGTGACAGAGAAAGTATTTGCTATAAGAAAAAAGTTTGCAATCCAACTGGTGTGGCTCAGTGGTTGAGTGTCAACCTATGAACTAGGAAGTCACTGTTTGATAACTGGGCAGGGCACTTGCAGGGGGTTGTGGGCTCCATCCCCAGTGGGGTGTGCAGGAAGCAGCCAATCAATGATTCTCTCTTATCATTGATGTTTCTCTCTCCCTCTCCCTCTCCCTCTCCCTTCCTCTGTAAAGTAAATATATATATATATTTAATCTTAAAAAAAAATTTGTAGACACCTGCCCCAATCTGTTATCTCCTCTCTTCCAAACCTCCAACTCTGAAAGCTTAATAGGGGACCTCTAGGTTAGAAGACAGAGACACCACCCCTCTTTCTTCCCAACAATCCTCAAGGCAGACCCCTCCCCTTCCTACACAGGACCTGAGGCTGGGGGAGACTGGAGTTCGGTATTGGCGCCCTCTCCTGGACACCACAAGCAACTGCCTCTTCAACCTCCTTCCTGGAGGACTGCCCTCCATAGTCTCCTGAAAAGTGGGAGGTTAATTTATATCTCTTCCTTGGCCTAATTCTGCCACCTGTCACCTGCCAAGGCCTCCAGGGCTTCCCCGTCCTGGGACACAATTCCACTATCCCACCATGCTTTACACACTTGAAGGGTTCTCAATGAATGAAATCAAAGATGTCAACACTCTTGAACAGTGTTGTTACTTTCCAAAGCCCCTTTATGTGTGTGTGTGTGTGTGTGTATATATATATATATATATATATATATATATATATATATATATACCTACAACCTCTTAATTTATGTCTTTTAACTGTATCTTGCACTCGGATAGCATGCCTTTCTTTGTTCCCTTTCTGTGTTTCAACCTGCATCATTTCATTTGACACCTGCAAGGACTTGCATTTCACAGTAACAAAATAGGACAGACCAAGTAAGCGATACGTGCGCTTAGACTAACAGAATATTGGGACCAAAACAGAAGACTCAAGTACAGGGTGTGCTGGCTCTGGCTGGTGAGATTCAATGATGCACGGCTCTGTACAATGCCGTGTGCAGTGACATTATACGGGGAGCTTGAAATTGGCCACAGTGGGAGTATTTACACCACAGGAAATGGCAAGTGCTAAAAATTAGGGGTTTTCCTCCTCAGGAGAGCATCTTGTTACACGTTAACCAGCCCACCCAGCAGACTCAGGCTCCCTTCATCCGATCTGATCCGATCCGATCTGATCCGATGCTGCTGCAAACACCCATCTTGCTTTTGCATGGCACTTTTTGTTGTTTTTGTTAGTCCTCACCCGACTATATTCTTCCATTGATTTTTAGAGAGAGTGGAAGGGAGGGGAAAGACACACAGAGAGAAATATTGATGTGAGAGAGACACATCAATTGGTTGCCTCCCGGGTCAAGCTTGCGACCAAGGTATGTGCCCTTGTCCAGAATAGAACCCAGAACCCTTCAGTCCGTGGGCTGATGCGCTATCCACTGAGCCAAACAGGCTAGAGTGGATTTATTTATTTTATAACTGGAAATTTGTACCTCTTAATCCCCTTCGCTAATTTTACCCATCCACCCCACCCTCCCTCTCTGTGGCAACCAACAGTTTATTCTCTGTATCTGAGTCTATTTCTGTTTTGTTTTGTTTGTTCATTTGTTTTGTTTTTTTTAGATTTCACATATAAGTGAAATCAAACAGTATTTGTCTTTCTCTGTCTGGCTTATTTCACTTAGCATAATATCCTCCAAGTCCACCCATGTTGTTGCAAATGGAAAACGCCACTCTTTTTTATTGCTGTGGACTATTCTATTGTATGCATGGAGCACATCTTTACTCGTCTACTGAGGGTTGCTTCCATATCCTGGCTATTATAAATAATGCTGCAATGAACATAAGGGTGTGTATACCATTTGGAATTAGGATTTTCATGCCTTTGGATAAATACCCAGACGTGGAATTGTTGGCTTGTATGATATACCTAATTTTAATTTTTTGAGAGCCTTCATACAATTTTCCATAATGCCTGTACCAATATTTCAATCCCACTAACAGTGCACGAGGTTCCCTTTCCTCTATATCTCACCAACACTTTGTTGTTGTTGTTTTTTAATTTATTTACTGATAACAGCCATTCTAACAGGTGCGGTGATTTTTCATGGTGGTTTTGATTTGCATTTTTCCATGGACATGAGTCTTACCCCAAATACCTTCCAACATAAATGATACCCTGTATCAGAAGTTGGCAACATACGGCCAATGAGCCAAATCCAGCTCATGCCTGCAAGTTAGGAGCAAATTTTACATTTTTCAACTGGTTAGAAAAACACATTAAGAATATTTTCTGAGCCTGGCTGGTGTGGGTCAGTGGTTGAGCATCAATCTATGAACCATCTTTATCTACTTGAATTCCCAGTTAGGGCACATGCCGGGGTTATGGGCTCAGTCCTCAGTGTGGGTCATTAATAAAATTATGTAATAAATAAAAAATATTTTTAAAAGGATATTTTCTGACACTGAAAATGATATGAAATTCAAATTTCAGTGTCCACGAATAGTTTTATTGGCACACAGCCACACCCATATGTCTATACAGCAACTGTGGCTGTTTCTGCTACAAAGGCAAAGTCAAGTAGTTGTGAAAGAGACCATCGGACCATCAAAGCTGGAAATATTTACTATCTGGTCTTTTTTTTTTTATATATTTTATTGATTTTTTACAGAGCAGAAGGGAGAGGGATACAAAGTCAGAAACATCGATGAGAGAGACATCGATCAGCTGCCTCTTGCACGCCCCCTATTGGGGATGTGGCCACAGCCAAGGTACATGCCCTTGCCGGAATTGAACCCAGGACCCTTCAGTCCACAGTCCGATGCTCTATCCACTGAGCCAAACCGGTCCCGGCTACTATCTGGTCTTTTTAAAAAAAATAGTTTTATTGATTTCAGAGAGGAAGGGAGAAGGACAGGTGGATGGAAATATGAATGATGGGACAGAATCATTGATCGGCTGCCTCCTCATGTCCCCTACTGGGGATCGAGCCTGCAACCCAGCATATGCCCTTGGCTGGAATCGAACCTTGAGACACTTCAGTCCTCAGGCCACCACTCTATCCACTGAGCCCAACCAGCTAGGGCACTATCTGGTCTTTCACGAAGAAAATATGCCACATCCTGCTTTAATGTCAAAGGAGAAAATCACGTTGCGAAAGGTAAAACTGAGGCCCAGAAGGCTGAAATAAATTTTTCAAGGCTCCCCATTTTTGAGGGGCTCCTCATTTGCCAAATTATTCAAACTGTAACTCCTGTGCTTCAAAGGGAACACAGCAAAGGCACTGACAAAGACCTCCATAAACTGAAGGTCACCTGAGCTATCAACCTTGAGAGAGAAATCTGCACACACCTATCTTGCCAAGCCCAGGAGATTTTCAATTGCCTCTGTTTAAAAAAAAAAAAAAAATCATGTTCTTTCTGGATATCTTGAGTTTGGACTTTGGTCTGAGTAATTAAGACATCACATTTGACTTCATCCCTTTGGGAGGCATTTTATCGGCACAGGCACAGGTTGGTGGGAAAGCTAATGCACAGCCATGGAGACAAAAGGCAGATCATGGTTGCTAGGGGCTGGGGGAGAGGCTGGGCTGTGACTGCTAATGAGGATGGAGTGTCTTTCGAGAAGGATGAAAACGTTCTAGAATTAGAAAGTGGTGATGGTTGCACAACCCAGTGAATGTATTAAAAACCACTGAACTGTGTACTTTTAAATGGCACACCTTACATTTACATTTTGTCTCAATAAAAAAAAATTAACAAGACAACAAACATCAGTTTATTACCAAATACCGGTAATAGTGCTGTGACATAAATAAATGGGAAAGCAGAAAATAATTTCCATCTACTCCCATCCTCTCTCTTCCCCTCCCCTAGTCAAATACCTTTAATTTTCCATTTTTCCTCCTGGTTCTGTTCTTTTGCAGAAACTGTAAAATAAGTATCAACTTGACTATCCATTGGTCAAGGCATGGTACAGAATAATTTTTTAAAACTTCTAGGTGTGGTTGCATGAAGGAGGTAAAAAAAAAAATTCCAGTTATAAAATTAATAAGTCCTGGGGTGACTATAGGTTATCATACTGTATTGTGTATTGGAAAGTTGTTAATAGAGTAGATTTTAAAAGTTCTCATCACAAGAAAAAAATTTTTATAACTATGTGGGTGATGGATATTAACTAGACTTATTGTGGTGGTCATTTCACAATCCTATATAATAAAAGGCTAATATGCAAACAGACCGAATGACAGGTCACTATGACACACACTGACCACCAGGGGCAGATGCTCAATGTAGGAGCTGCCCCGGGGTGGTCAGTGCGCTACCACAGGGGGAGCGCTGCTCAGCCAGAAGCCAGGCTCAAGGCTGGTGAGCGCAGCAGCCGTGGCGGAAGCCTCTCCCTCCTCCACAGCAGCACTAAGGATGTCCAGCTGCCCCTGGGGGAGGGGGCCTAAGCTCTCAGTCTGAAATCCCCAAGAGGGCGCAGGCTTGGCTGAGGGATGCCCCCATACACACCAAGTGCATGAATTTCATGCACCAGGCCTCTAGTATATACATAAAATGAATCATTATGTTATACACCTAACCTGATACGTTATATGACAATTATGTCTCAATTTTTGTTATTTGTATTTATTGTTAAGAGTATTCATTATATCTCAATTTTTAAAAAGATTTAAAAAGAAGGAATTCTAGATAGCACCCCAGAGATGGGCCTCTGTGCTCCTGCACATTCTGTTCATTCACTGTGCATTCTCTCCCCACCCTAGACCCCTTCCTCTCTCTGACCGGCTAAACACCTGGACCTATGTTGAGGCAGGGAAGGAGTGCAAACATTTTGTTGTTGTTGACTTAAGTAAGTAATAAATGTCCACATTCCCTAGCATATGTCTCCGCCTGGCAGAGCAGATACTCAATGAAAGTTAGTTGCATTGCCAAGACCGGTGTGGCTCAGTGGATAGAACGTCGGACTGCAGACTGAAGGGTCCCGGTTCGATTCCGGTCAAGGGCATGTACCTTGGCTGCGGGCACATCCCCAGTAGGGGGCGTGCAAGAGGCAGCTGATAGATGTTTCTCTCTCATTGATGTTTCTGACTTTCTATCCCTCTCCCTTCCTCTCTGTAAAAAAAATCAATAAAATATATTTTAAAAAAGAAAAGAAAGTTAGTTGCTTGAATGCATGCCACATGGGTGAAGGAATAGCTCAACTCTTCAGTGTATGAAGGCAATGGTGTACTTCAGTGTTTAAGAGCCAATTCTCAAAAAAATAATAATAATAACCAACTCTATAGGGAAGGGAATTTATATATCTCTATATATCAATATACCTAATATACTGTATATATTGTATGGTATATATGCATTATATAATGTATATATAAATTACAAATGTTACTGACATGAAAATGTAGCATGTAATAAGAAAATATCCAACACTATTGTAAATTCCATATAGCCACTTGAATCTCAAAGTATGTTTTTGTTTGTCGTTAATCCTCATCTAAGGATATTTTTTTCATTGTGTTCATTTGTGGGTTTTTTCCGAGAGAGAGAGAGAGAGAGAGAATGAGAGGGAGGGAGGGGAAGAGGGAAGAAGAGGGAGAGAGAGAGAGGAAACATTGATGTGAGAGAGACACACTCATTGGTTGCCTCCCACACGTACCCGGACCAGGCCAGGGATCGAACCTGGAATCCAGGTACATGTCCTTGACCAGGAACTGAACCTTTGAACCCTCAGTGCACACAGCAATGCTCCAACCACTAAGCAACACTGGCTAAGTTGTTTTTGTTAATTTTTGCTAAACTGTTGTTACCATGGCCAACTTTTGGTTGCAAATAAGGTAACAAATGTCTGACATGAATGTTAGCAATATTTTCATTTGCATTAATAAGTGACATGACAGCAAAGACATATGTTGGGATTTCACTTGTTTATCAATAATGTATCTTCTTTGATGAATCAGATAAAAGTTCTTGAGTACTGGAAATAATATTCCCCCATTTTTCTGTGCTATTCAAATCTAACAACTATACATACTATGACATATTTTAGAATTTAATCAGCATTATTAACTTTTTATCCATCATGTATTAAAGCATAAACCAGAGGTTGGTATGCTATAGCCTTCCACCTGTTTATACAAATAAAGTTTTATTGGCCCAGAACCATGCCCATTTGGTTAGTATTTTCTGAGGCTGTTGAGTAGTTGCAATAGAGGGCCTACAAAGCAGAAAAGAAATTACTATCTGATCCTTTACCAAAAAGGATTTTTTGACCCTGTCCTGGCTGGGCAGCTCAGTTAGCTAGAACATCGTCCCCATATGCCAATCTCCGGTCAGAGTGCACACAAGAAGCAACCATTGAATGCATGGGTAAACAGAACAAGTTGATGTTTCTCTCTCTTCTAGCTCTCTCTCTTTCCTCCCTTCCCCCTCACTTCCTCTCTCTCTCAAATCATTCAATAAATAAAAAATAGATTCTCTCATTTGAAAAAAGTTTTTGACCCTTGATCTAGACAATCAAAAACACAGTAAGTCAAGCCCCCATTTGTAACCTTTGCCAATTTCCATGGTCTAAATGCCTTCAACACCACCTATTTTAAGCTGCCAGTGTGACGTCAATGATACAAAGTTGAAGAGATATGCAGTAAATAGCTCATCATCACACACTGTTTCCACCAAACAGATACAATGACAAAATAGCAAAAATAGATGAAAATTAAATTAAGAGCTTGCATAATGAAGGATTCAGTTGTATTTAGTACATTCACAATGTTTTGTGACTATCAGCTCTATCAAACATTGTCATTGCCCCAAAAGGAAACCCAGTACCTATTAATTAATTGTTCCCCTTCCCTCTTCCCCAGCTCCTGCACCCACCACTCTACTTTCTGTATCTATGGATTTGACTCCTCCAGGGACCACCTCTAACAGGAATCATACTAACTGTCCTTTTGGGACTGCTTTATTTCACTGGGCATGTCCTCCAGGTTCACCCACATGGTAGCAGGTGTCAGAATATCCTTCCTTTTTAAGGCTGACAATACTCTGGATGGACCACATCTTGTTCGTCCACTCGTCTGTTGATGAGTGTTTGGTTTGTTTCCACGTTTTGGTTACTGAGAACTCTGCTGCTACAAATATGAGTGTTTAAGTATCTGTTTGAGTCTCTGCTTTCAGTTCTCTTAGGTATATACTCAGAAGTGGAATTACTGGGTAGAATGGTAGTTCTGTGTAATTTTTTTTGAGGAACTGCCATATTGTCTTTGTTTGTTTATTTAAATAATGTTTTATAAAAGTTGTAAAGAATAATACAGAATTCACCTGCACCCTTCATGCAGCTTCCCCAAAGATAATATCCCATATAGCTAGAGGAAATACCCAACGTGTAGAATTCCTATTGCTATTATTATTGATTCCACCCGCTTTTACAGGCACTCATTCTTTTGTAATGTGCACAGGCGTATGGGAATGTGCCACTTATTGAGATTCAGTCACCAGCGCCGTAATCAGAACACAGAACATTTCAAAGAAAATTCCTTGCCCTACCCAGTTTGGCTCAATAGATAGAGTGTTGGCCTGTGGACTGAAGGGTCCCAGATTCCATTCCAGTCAGAGGCACATGACTGATTGCCGCCTCCATCCCCAGAAGGGGGCATGCAGGAGGCAGCTGATCGATGATTCACTCTCATCATTGATGTTTCTACCTCTCTTTCCCTCTCCCTTTCTCTCTGAAATAAAAATATATTTAAACAATTTAAAAAAAATTCCTCATAGCCATAACCTTCCCCAAGTCCTGACACCTGGCAATTTCTGTTCCTCATCACTATAATTTTGTCATTCAAAGAATGTCAGGCACGCTCTCTCTTTAGGGAGCACAACTGTGCCATTCCTCCACAGGCACATTAACAAAAGAAAAAAAATGTCATATAAAAGGAACCAAGTTACTATGTAGTTCTTTGAGACTGTCTTCTTTCACATAGCCTTTGAGCTTCACCTAAGTTGGTGCATATATCCATAGTTTGTTCCTTTTTATTACTGAACTAGAGGCCCAGTGCATGAAAATTCATGCACTGAAGGGGGGTTCCCTCAGCCCAGCCTGCCCCCTCTTGCAGCCCAGGAGCCCTCGGGGGTGGGAGGTGACCTGGTGATCCGGGGAAGGTGATGCCCCATCACACATCTGTGCTGCTGCCACGGCCAGCAGCGCAAGCCTCGGCCGGCCCTGGTTACCTGAGTCTCGGGCGGCCCTGGGCGGCCCTGGGCGGCTGGGGGACTGAGGGGGCTGGGGGGACTCTGGAGGTGGCCCGTGGAGCGGCCAGACATACCTGGTGCCCCCGGCAGGGCTGAGGGGACTGGGCGCCACCATCTTTGTGAGAGCATGACAGTCAATTAGCATAGTCCCTCTCTATTAGACAGGATAGTATCCTATTATGTGAAATTAATCCACAATTTGTTTATTATTTAACCCATTGAAGGACATTTGGGTTGTTTCCAGTTTGGGGCCAATTATAAACAAAGCTTTATGAACATTCATATTCAGGTGTTTGTGTGAATCTCCAAGTTCATTTCTCTTGGGTAAACACCCAGGAGTGGGATTGCTGGGTCATATGGTAAGCATGTACTTAACTTTCTAAGAAACTGCCAAGTCATTTTTGGGGTGGGGGGTAGGAAGACTGTACAATTTTTGTATTCCCACCAGCAACTTAACGGTCCCAGTTGCTCAGCATCATTGCCGGCACTTGGTATTGCCAGCATTATTTTTTAATGTTTTAACCTATTTTACTGATTTTTTTAGAGAGGAAGGGAGAGGGATAGAGAGTTAGAAACATCGATGAGAGAGAAACATTGATCAGCTGCCTTCTGCACACTCCCTATTGGGTATGCGTCCGAAACCAAGGTACATGCCCTTGACCGAAACCGAACCTGGGACCCTTGAGTCCGCATGCCGACGCTCTATCCACTGAGCCAAACCGGTTAGGGCAGCATTTTATTTATTTAAATATTTTTATTGATTTCAGAGAGATAGAAAGATCAGTGATGAGAATTATTGATCAGCTGCCTCCTGCACGCCCACTACTTGGGGATCAAACCCGCAACCCATGCATGTGCCCTTGACCGGAATCAAACCTGGGACCATTCAGTCCACAGGCCAACGCTCTACCCACTGATCCAAACCGGCCAGGGCTAGGGCAGCATTTTAAATTTTATTTCAAACTTTGCATTTCCCCAATGGCTAATGGTGCTGGGCCATTTTCATTGTATACAAATGGTGTCAGGGAGTCTTCCTAAGGCTTTTTTTTATGTTATTGTCATTTGTGAGTCTTCTGCTGCTTAATATTTCTTTGTGAGACTATACTAAGAAATGATTTTCCATGGATGGATATTTGTGTCCTTTCCCATGTGTGGCATCAGGAACATTCATGTGTGTGTCGCCTGGTCATACAAAGGCAAGAGTTTCCTAGGTTATATGACTAAGAGAATTCCTGGGTCGTAGGGATTCCAGAGAATGTGAAACTGCTCCCCAAAAGGGTGGAGCCGGCCGTTCTTTCAGTTAGTCCATTGCACAGGTGAGAGAATGAAGTTCAGGTGCATGTGGAGAAAGTGTACACATGTGATAGTAATGCTAGATTGTGCCCAAACAATATCACCTTGGATTGAATCTATCAACAGAGCTATTAGAAATTTATTTACTGGGGGTGGGGAGAGTGATTTAGGAGCCAGCCAAGTCTCTGGGACCATGGAACAGATGTACTAAGAATGTGACTGGAAGCAACGATAAGGAGAGAGATATGTAACAGGGAGAAGTTACAGAGCGGTATGTGCTCACTAATAAAGATAGAGTAGGAGGTGGAGGGCGTGCATCTGTACTGTAACCTCAATAATAAAACCTCATGTTCTATAACAAGTACTGAGAAACAGGTAATTACCAGGAAATGCATCTCCCCAAGGACAGGAACACCCATATTTATTCAAGTACTATTTATGTGTGATGCTTCAACTCTAACAAGCTAGACAGGAAGACAGATCCAACATCTTCACGCCCTTAAAATACTCATAACAAGTAAAAAAGGCAAAATGAGCCCTAGCTGGTTTGGTTCAATGGATAGAGAGTTGGCCTGCAGACTAAAGGGTCCAGGGGTCGATTCCGGTTAAGGGCACATGCCTGGGTTGTGAGCTCGGTCCTGAATGGGGGGCGTGCAGGAGGCAGCCAGTCAATGATCCTCTGTCATCATTGATGTTTCTCTCTCTTCCTCTCCCCTCCTCTCTGAAATCAATAAAAAAATATATTTTTTAAAAGAGCAAAATGAAAGAGCAGGGATGTAAATCAGAATGCAGCAAGAGGCCCCTGGCTGGTTTGGCTCAGTGGATAGAGTATCGACAGTGGACTAAAGGGTTTCAGGTTGGATTCTGGTCTAGGGCATGTGCTTCAGTTGCAGGCTCAATCCCCAGCCTTATCCGGGCATGTGCAGGAGGCAACTGAGAGATGTGTCTCTCTCACATCGATGTCCCTCTCCCTCCCTAAAAATCAGTGGGATCCCTGGCTGGTTTGGCTCAACGGATAGAGCATCAGCCTGCAAACTGAAGGGTCCAGGTTTGATTTCAGTCAAGGACACATGCCTGGGTTGTGGGCTCGATCCCTGGTGTGGGGTGTGCAGGAAGCAGCCAATCAATGATTCTCTCTCATCATTAAGGTGTATGTGTGTGTATATATATATATATATATATATATATATATATCCCTTCCTCTCTGAAATCAATTAAAAAACATTAAATAAGTAAATAAAAATCAATGGAAAAATAACTAGGAAAAAAAAAAAAAAGAACGCAGCAAGAGCCACCAACCAGAGACAGAGATGCATGGGGAATGCCAAGTAGGAAAGGAGCAGGAAGCAGGGGAATCAGACTTTAGAGAAAACGTTGAAACCCCAAGTAGGAGCCAAGGAAAACTGAAAATTCTGCAACTGACCTTAGCCAAAGGCTGAGAAGTGATGAGAACTGGAAATTCTAATTATGAGAAAACACTTGATCTCTTTAATCCCGGCTAATCACCAGCTACACACTGTGGAATATTATACAGCAAAGGAAAAGGACAAATTATTGTTAGATGCAATCACTTGGATGAATCTCAAAAATATTATTTGGAGCAAAAGAAGTTGGGCCATAAGAGAGCTCATACTGGCCCCGGCTGGTGCGGATCGTGGGTTTGGTTACGAACCCATACTGGCCGAAGGGTTAAGGGTTTGATCCCCAGTCAAGGGCACATATCTGGGGTATGAGTTCAATCTCTGGCCTCGGTCTAGGCACATGTGAAAGGCAACCAATTGATGTGTCTCTCTCACACTGATGTTTCCTCTCTCTCCACTCTCTCTAAAAGTCAATGGAAAACATCTCACCTAAGGCCAGGAGGATTAACAACAACTAAAGAGCTCATACTGTACAGTTCCATTTCTGAGCAGCTCTACGACATGCAAAACAAATCCTTGGGGACAGAAATCAAAACCTAAGGTGTCTCTGGACAGCGGTGGGCTGCAATCAGCTTGTCCTAGCTCAGAGATGTCTGTTGCTAACATTCTTTCTAACTCTATGATAATCAGCTGTGGTGAAGATATTTACACCACAATAACGGTATAATGTGGCTCTGGCTGGGTAGCTCAGTTTGTTCGAGTGTCGTCCCAATAAGCCAAGGTTTTGGGTTCGGTCCCAGTCAGGGCACATACAAGAAGCAACCAATGAATGCATACATGGGTGGAACAAGTCGTCAAAGTCTCTCCCCCACCCTCATTTCTAAAGCCCTCTGTTAAACATTTACCAGCACACTATTGCTAGGTGGGGCGAGGAAATTATTAACTGAATAGGGCACTGAAGAAACTCTGAAGTGATGTAAATGTTCTCTGCATTGTTTACGGGAATGGTCACATGGGTACACACCATGGTGAAACCTCAAGAAATTGAACACTGAATTTCATTATATGTAAGCTATAGACCATTTTTAAAAAGGACTATAAGCACATATAGCCTAAAACAAAATATGCTAGTGAAATCAATTTGCACAACAGGAAGAAGGTGAAAATGCCGAGCTGGGAAAGGTGAGGCCAGGTGAGCATTCACCTGAATTTTGGGTGAATGGAAGCAGTGTGATGCAAAACTAAAAAGGCCCAGATTGTAGAAGACAGGCATGTCTGGGAGTAGTTTTAATCAAGGAAGAGCTCTGGTTACATTTTTGCATTTTTAGAGTATTGTCACATTGTTACATTTTGCACAATTATGTATATACTAGAGGCCCGGTGCACAAAATTCGTGCATGAGGGGGTGAGGGGGTGTCCCTCAGCCCAGCCTGAACCCTCTCCAATCTGGGACCCTTTGAGGGATGTCCGACTGCCCAGGCCTAAATGGGCAGTCAGACATCCTTCTCACAATCCAGGACTGCTGGCTCCAAACTGCTCGCCTGCCTGCCTCTCTGATTGCCCCTAACCACTTCTGCCTGCCAGCCTGATCACCCCCTAACCACTCCCCTGCCAGCCTTATAGATGTCTAGCTGCTCCCTGCCAGCCTGTTTGCCCCCAACTTCCCTCCTCTGCCGACCTCGTCACCCCAACTGCCCTCCCTGCAAACCTAGTCCCCCTCCCCAACTGCTCTCCCCTTCAGGCCTGGGTTCTGCCTAACTGCCCTTCCCTGCAGGCCCGGTCACACCCAGCTTCCCTTCTCTGCTGACCTGGACACCCCTAACTGCCCTCCTCTGCAGGATTGATCACACCCAACTGCCCTCCCTTGCAGGCTTGGTCCCTCCCAACTGCCCTCCACTGCTGGCCTGATTGCTCACAGCCTGGAACCTCCTAACGGCCCTTCCCTGCTGGCCATCTTATGGTGGTCATCTTGTGTCCACATGGGGGCAGGATCTTTGACCACATGGGGGCAGCCCTCTTGTGTATTAGAGTGATGGTTAATCTGCGTATTACTCTTTTTATTAGGTAGGATAGAGGCCTGGTGCATGGGTGGGGGCCGGCTGGTTTTCCCTGAAGGGTGTCCTGCATCAGGGTGGGGGGTGCCTTGGGGCATGGGGCAGCCTGGGCGAGGGGCCTATGGTGCTTTGCAGGCCGGCCACGCCCCCTGGCGACCCAAGCGGAGGCCCTGGGATCTGGGATTAAGTTATGTTCTACAATTGAAAGTTTGTAGCCTGGAGCAGAGCCAAGCCTTCTGCTCACTCTGTGGAGACAGCCATTTCTGTTTGGGTTTAAATTCTATAATTGAAACTTTGTAGCCTAGAGTGGAGGCCTAGCCTAGGGCTGCAGAAGCTTGGCTTCCTCCATCACCCGGGCAACCCTAGCCTCTGTTCTCTCCAGCTCCATGGCTGATGCCATTTCTGTTGGATTTACGTATCTTCTATAATTGAAACTTTGTATCATTGAGTGGAGGCCAAGGCCAAGGGCAGGCAGAAAGCTTGGCTTCCTCCATTGCCTAGAAAACCCAAGCCTCCCTCCTGCTCTCCACGGCTACAGCCATCTTGGTTGGGGTTTATTTGTTCCTGATTGGCTGGCGGTCATGGCATTCAGAGGTATAGTCAATTTGCATATTACTCTTTTATAAGATAGAATATTTTTAAAAATATTTTTATTGATTTCAGAGAGTAAGGGAGAGACACACACATCAATGATAAGAGATAATTATCGACCAGCTGCCTCCTGCATGACCCCCAGTGGGATCAAGCCTGCAACCTGGGCATGTGCCCCAACCAGGAATCGAACTGTGACCTCCTTGTTCATAGGTCGATGCTTAATCACTGAGTCACTGCTGGTTGGGCTGCAATTATGTATATTGTGTATCTTTTAAACACTGTATCTCTGATGCCCAGCACTGTATCTAGCACATAAAGGTCATTGCAAATTAACTGTTAAAAGAAGAACAGAGGGGCAGCCAGACATGAACTTGGCAGGTCCCTGGAAGACAATGTTGACGGAGCCTTTCCCTCTTTTTCTTCCCATGTGGTTCCCAAAGGTACACCCCACCATGAAATGTGCTCCAAGACATGACAGAGAGAAAAGCAATGTGGTGAATTTGACATAAAGTCAACATTCCCCTCTTTAAATGACTGTCCTTTATTTAGTGCCATGTACTTACATCTTTAGAAGAGTTAGTGTTAAAATAACATTTCTCATAAAATGGTGTGGCCACTGTGGAAAACGGTATAGTGTTTCCTTAGAAAAAAAATCAAACAGAATTATCATTCAATCCAGCTATTCCATTTCTAGGAAGAGGCCCAAAAGAACTGAAAGCAGATATTTTACATCCATCATTTTTATACCCATTACCGACCTTTCACAATAGCCAAAAGGTGGAATATTCAAATGTCTACCAATGGATGAATGAACCAACAAAATGGGGTCCATCCATACAATGGAATATTATTCAGCCTTAAAAAGAAAGGCTATTCTGACACCTGCTACAGCTATGGATGAACCTTAAAGACATTTTGCTGCGTGAAATCAGCCAGACACAACAGGACAAATACTGTGTGATTCCAGTTATATGAGGTCCTTAGAGAAGCCAGATTTGTAGAGACAAAAAGTAGATGGTGGGAACCAGGGACTGGAGAAGGAGGAGTTAGTGTTTAATGGGGACAATTTCACTGTGGAAAGATGGAAAAGTTCTGGAGGTGAATGATGGTAATATTACACAATAATGTGAATGCCTTAATATCACTTAAAAATGGTTTTTAGAAAGGTACACTTGGCACTAACCGGTTTGGCTCAGTGGATAGAGCATCGGCCTGTGGACTGAAGGGTCCCGGGTTCGATTCCAATCAAGGGCATATACCTTGGTTGGGGGCACATCCCCAGTGGGGAATGTGCAGAAGGCAGCTGAGTCAGTGTTTCTCTCTCATCAGTGTTTCTAACTCTCTATCCCTCTCCCTTCCTCTCTGTAAAAAAATCAATAAAAAATATATTTTTTTAAAAATATTTTTTATTGATTTTTTACAGAGCGGAAGGGAGAGGGATAGAAAGTCAGAAACATCGATGAGAGACATTGATCAGCTGCCTCCTGCACGCCCCCTACTGGGGATGTGCCCGCAGCCAAGGTACATGCCCTTGCCGGAATCGAACCTGGGACCCTTCAGTCCGCAGTCCGACGCTCCATCCACTGAGCCAAACCGGTCTCGGCAATAAAATATATATTTTTAAGAAAAGGTACATTTGTGCTATCATCAACAAATCAACAAATGACAAGTGGTAGAGAGGATGTGGAGAAAAAGGAGCCCTCCTGTACTGCTGGTGGGAATGCAGACTGGTGCAGCCACTGTGGAAGACAGTATGGAGTTTCCTCAAAAAGTTAAAAATGGAACTCCCAATTACTCAGTGATTTCACTCCTAGGACTATATCCCAAGAAACCAGAAACACCAATCAGAAAGGATATATGCACCCCTATGTTTATAGCAGCACAATTTACAATAGCTAAGGTTTGGAAACAGCCTAAATGCCCATCAGCAGACAAGTAAGTGGATTAAAAAACTGTGGTACATCTTCACAAGGGCATACTATGCTGCAGGAAGGAACTCCTATCATTTGCAACAGCATAGATGGTCCTGGAGAGCATTATGCTAAGCAAAATAAGCCAGTTGGAGAAAGATAAATATCACATGATCTCACTCATTTGTGGGATATAATGATCAACATAATTTGATGAACAAGAATAGATCCAGCCCTGGCCGGTTTACTCAGGGGATAGAGTGTCCATTCCATTCAAAGGCACATGCTGGGGTTGTGGGCTGACCCTCAGCAAGGGGCTAGCACGAGGCAGCCGATCATTGATTCTCTCTCATCATTGATGTTTCTCTCTCTCTCCCTCTTCCTTCTTCTCTGAAATCAATGAAAATATATTTAAAAGAAAAAAAGAATAGATCCTGAGACAAATGGCGGGGGTGGGGGTTAGAGAGCAACCAAAGGACTCCTATGCATGCACATTAGCATCACCAATGGACACAGACAGTGGGGAGAGGGGGGCCTTGCCGTGGTGGGAATGGCTGGGGGCAGGGAGTGTCAATTGGGGGAAAAGGAGACATGTAAAACTTTAGACAAGAAATAAACTAATTAATTTTTAAAAGGTACACTTGTTACGTATATTTAGCACAATAAAAATATTTTTAAAACACCTTTCTTCCACAAACGAATGGAGTTAATTATGAGTTGGTGGGGGATTGTGTGTCCACAATTGGCAAAAAGACCAGTTGACTCTGGGTCTGTCTCCCACAACTTCCGGAGATTTTAGCGGCTCCCGTCGTCCCAATCCGGCACCCACGGCTCTGAGTACGGGCCTCTCCCCCATCTCGGGTCCAGCTCCGCACCATCCCGCGGCCTCCTCTCCCCGCGCCTCACCTGGCCTCACCTGGCCTCACCTGCGCCCCGGCGCAGGCGCACACGCGCGGGGGCGGGGCGAGCGAGTGTGCACCCCGGGCACCGCCTCGGCGGGTCTCCGCCCCCTTTCCCTCCGCGAGGCGGCCTCCGGCGGGGGCCCGGACGCCGGGCGAGGAGCGGGGCGGGGCCTGCGCGATCCCCGTGTGGCTCTCGCGAGAGGCTGGTCCGCGATCTCGTCGCTCCCCCTCCCGCCTGTGCCTCCGGGGCTCCGGCTGCAGCGTCAGCCTCGGTCCGGCCTCGGCGGCGGCGGTGCATCGGCCTCCTCCCCGCGCCCCGCGGCGCTCCTCTGCCCCGGTCCTCAGCGCCCCCGTCCTCGCCGCCTGGGTGCCGGCCTAGGCCGCGGCCTTAGCTCCGGGATCGTGTCGGCGCCGCCCGCTCCCGGCCCGCCCCCTATGGGCCCCGGCTAGAGGCGCCGCCGCCGGCCCGCGGAGCCCCGATGCTGGCCCGGAGGAAGCCGGTGCTGCCGGCGCTCACCATCAACCCCGCCATCGCCGAGGGCCCATCCCCCACCAGCGAGGGCGCCTCCGAGTGAGTGGGTCGGGCGAGGATGGGGATCCCTGAGTAGGGAGGTCAGGAGTAGGGTCCTTAAGAGGAGGGGATGGAATGCGGGGGAGCCCCTGAATGGTGAGGTCGGGGGAGGGGTCCTGAGAGAAGAGGTTGGGGTGGGAGGGGTGGAGCCCCTTAGTGGTGAAGGTGGGAGGGGTCCTGAGAGGAGATGATGGAGAGGGGGATCCTGAGAGGAGAGGATGGAGTGGGAGGAGTGGAGCCCCTGACTGATGAATGTGGGAGGGGTTTTGGTAGTAAGGTTGGAGTGAGGGGAGGTAACTGTGAAAATAAGGAGTTGTGGGGCCCTAAATAGTGACATTTTGGTGAGGGGTTCCCTGAGTAATGAACCGGGGTGAAATGAGGTCCTTGCAGGAAAATGATGGGGTGTGGGCCCACTGAGTACTGAAATAGGAGTTAGGGGGGAGTCCCTGAGTAGCGAATCCTGGGTGATGGCTCGGGGGAGAGTAGTGAAGTCTAGTAGTGAAGTCTAAGGTTGGGCGGGGGTCCCCTGAATAGTGAGGTGGTGGGAGGGGGTCCTTGCATATCCTGAACAAGTGAACGAGGTCCCTGAGAGTGAGGATGGGTGAGGAAGTCCATTGAAGACCAGGAAAAGGGAAAGATGCCTGAGAGGTGAGGATGTGGGAGGGATCCCTGAGTAGTGGGGGGAAGGCTCCTTGAGGGGATTTGGGGGGAAGGAAGCCTGAGAAAATCCTGCTAGTTGGGGATGAAGCCCTTGAAGCTGGGGAGAGTGGTGAGGAGGTCCAGAGGAGGCGGGGGAAACAGGGAGTGTGAAGAATTTGGAGAGGCAAGGTGTGTATGGGGACAATAGGAGACATCTAGGAAAGAAGTGAGGACCCTGCTGGGACCTCTGACAGCATATAAGCAGAGATTCTGAATCTAATGGATTGGCAAAGCCTTGAGGGGCTGGAGAGTGCAAGAGGTTTGAGGGTTTGAGGGAAGCAGGAGGATTTGTGGAGAAGGGGACAGAGAGAGGAACATCCCTGGCTGCAGGGATTACAGGATATCTTACTGTGTGAGGGGAAACATGCTTGTGAAGTCACACGAGGGAGAGGACTTGATCCCAGAAGTCCTGTGGCCGCCCACTCCCGTTCTGCATGGTGGAGCCGAGCAGGACGGCCCCGGAGGCCCTGGCCAGGGCACTTGACCGTGCTTGGGGTGTGACTCCCATGAAACCTGGTGTGATCCGTTTCTGGTGTGCATCGGGTGCATGGCATGTTTGGTGCCTCTCAGGGGACTAGGCCTTCTGCAACCTGGGTGAGGGCTAGGGTGAGGATGAAGGTAAGGCCGTGAGTCTTGATGTATATGTGTGTGAGTTGACATCTTTCTCTGTCTCCAAGTGCATACATAGCTCAATGTGGGGACGTGTTCCTTATAGTAAGAAATTCACTTCTCTTCTTACAAGACAGCTCTTTCTTCATAATCGGTCTCTCTCTCTCTCTCTCTCTCTCTCTCTCTCTCTCTCTTTTTTTTAAGTGGTGTCTGATTTCCATCCCTTCAAAAATTCCTCCAGTTAAGGAAGCCAGCCATTGAGACTCCAGGGTTTTTTATAACCACAGTTGAGTTGCCATTAAATTTAAAATGGATTAATCAGCTGACTCCAGAATGCATTTTAGATGTCAGAGGGCAGTGCTGGAGACCTTCCAGAGTCCGGCCTCAAAAGTTGTCTCTCGACCCTCCAGTGAAGAAACTGTGTCATATTCATTCCTTTGCCTTCTCTCTTCGGTCCATCAGAGTTCTTCTCATTCCTTCTTCACTGAGGTCTTGGTTCACCAGGCATCCAGTGAAAACCTGCTGGCCCTGGTCTTGGTTCAGGGCACACTATGATGAGCAAGGGCCATCAAGAACACAGACTGGTGCCGGCTGGTTTGGCTCAGTGGATAGAGTGTCCCAGGTTCATTTCCAGACAAGGGCACATGCCTGGGTTGCAGGCTCGATCCCCAGTAAGGCAGCCAATCGATGTTTCCATCTCTCCCTCTCTCTCTTTCTTCCTCTCTACAATCAATAAAAATATATGTTTTTAAATTTTTTTTAAAAAAAGAACACAGACTGTATAATCAGGAAGGATACAGGTTTGATTCCAGACACTGCCACTTGCTAGAGTTGTGGCCTTCAGGCCAGTTATTTAACCTCCCTGGGCCTGTTCCCGTAACATGGGCTTCATTCTACAAGAGATCCCACCTCCCAGCAGGACAGAGAATTAAACAAGATAGTGTGATGGTGTTTATACTAGCAAAGCTCTAGTTTACTTCCTGGAAATGACACCTACCTGCCAGCACCTCTTTGCAGTAGCAGCTCAGGTGGCATTGCCCAGTGGCAGGTTATCTCGCTCCTGTCCTGTGTGGCCTTTGCTCAGATCTCTTTAAGTTGTAGGCGAATCATAGTCACTTGGTAATTGATATTCATGAATTTGTTTATATTTATTGCACATTGCAAAATATATTTTGAAGGGTTAGATCAAATGTATTAAAATTCATTTCACTCGATATATATTTTAAGGTGTTTATAAATTTTAAAATGCACGTGTTGTTTACATTCTGTTTGGACAGCCCTGGGTTGGTTCTTGTGTGCATCGTGCCAGAGTCTACCTGCCTGCTATAAGGAACTGTTTTTTACCCCAAGACATTAGTGAAAATAGCTAATTGTCAAGTTTTTCTTTGAAAATTTCTTGAATCACCCAATAAAGTGCAATGTACATGTGGGTTTTTTAATAACTGGTCCAGGAATGTGTGTGGGTATAAATGCCTAATGTTTACAGTAGTGCTCAGGGTATAATAAGAGTGTGCTGGTTGAGTGGAATGCCCTGGGATTATCTGCACTATTTAAATCAGTCCGCTCTTCATGTAAATTACAACTTCTATCTTCTGCCCATTGGTTCTTGCTCTTTGCTCTTTGCTCTGAGGCAGTGGTCGGCAAACTCATTAGTCAACAGAGCCAAATATCAACAGAACAATGATTGAAATTTCTTTTGAGAGCCAAATTTTTTAAACTTAAAACTTTTTCTAACGCCACTTCAAAATAGATTTGCTCAGGCCGTGGTATTCTGTGAAAGAGCCACACTCAAAGGGCCAAAGAGCCGGATGTGGCTCTCGAGCCAGTTTGTCGACCACGGCTGAGGCCACTAAAAAGGAGTTTGCTCTTCCATTCTGGAAGACAAACATCCTGGCCTGGAATTTCACTCCCCTGATGCCCAGTCGTGTCTCCCCAGTTCCATGTCTCCTTCCAGAGAGGGAGGGAACCCTTGTGTCAGGAAGGAGGGCTCCTGACTCTGATTACAGGGTCATTGACCCAGCGCGGTCCTCTAGGCACTGAGGTCTCCTAACCTTGTGAGCAAGAGAGGCAGTGGCCTCAGTTCTCGGGGAGCCAGCTTTCTCTTCTCGTCAGTTGTGTGTATGCAGGTCTTTCTCTTCTGCTAGATCATCGGCCCCTCAAGCCCAAGAATCAAATCTGATTCATCTCTGCATCCTTTTAGTTATAAACCCAGGATCTGGCCACATGGTACCCTCAGCTCAGGTTGAGTCATTGGGCAGCTTGCACACTCTTCACTAATCCTTGCCGTTGGGTCTCTACAGAGCGAACTTGGTGGACCTCCAGAAGAAGCTAGAGGAACTAGAGCTTGATGAGCAGCAGAAGAAGCGGTTAGAAGCCTTCCTCACCCAAAAGGCCAAGGTTGGGGAGCTCAAGGATGATGACTTCGAAAGGATCTCAGAGCTGGGAGCCGGGAACGGCGGGGTGGTCACCAAGGTCCAGCACAGACCTTCAGGCCTCATCATGGCAAGAAAGGTGAGAGGCGGGCAGTGGTAAGGCAGGTGTTCTGTCCCTCTGCTCTGTGGGTGACATGTGGTGGGAGCAGGAGCAGGTCTCCTGGAAACAGGAGAGTAGTTGGAAAGGTGCCGGCCTCTGTCTTCTGCTGGGTCCTGTGCTCAGAAGCCCTCCCATCAGCGATGGGTTCTCATTCCTGAAAAAGAGTTTGGCTTCCAGTTAGAATGCGGCAATGCTGGCCTGCCTCAAGCAGCTTTTCCTCTCTATTACTGACCTTTGCCTTCGGGGTGGCTTAAATTCAGATTCCCAGAAAGCTGAGGGAGTTTTCAGGAAGAAAGGATGAGATTTAAATCCCCTTAGAGCTGGCATCACCCTGACTTCACAACCAGGAGGAAACACTGCAGACCCAGGACAGGGCCTGTGCTGCGATGGTCCCGGGCAGTGGGGTCACTAAACCTCCTGCAGCAGTCCGAGTTCTCCAGAGAATCCGAAGCACTAGGATGGGAGGGCGGGGTATAGGTATTTTAAGGAATTGGCTTATGCAGTCATGCAAGTTGGAAATTTGCAGGGCATGCCAGCAGGCTGGAGACCCGGGGAAGAGTTGATGTCACAGTTTAAGTCTGGAGACAGAATTTCCCCTTCTTTGGGGGACCTCAGTTTTTTTCTCTTTGGGCCTTCAGCTGATTGGATGAGGCTGCCCACTTATTGGGGGAGGTGGGGGGTTTGTCTGCTTTTCTCAAAGTCAGGTGATTTCCATGTTAAATCACATCTGAAAAATACCTCTAGACTGGTGTTTGACCAGACAGCTGGATACTGTGGACACATTGAATCAACTATCACCCCACCCTTTAGTACAAACCTTGCTCTGAGAAGTCCTGAGTCTCCTCATCTGGGCTTCCGTATCACAGTGCAGCCTCCCATTAACCATTCGGGAATAACCCTGGGAAAATAAGGCGTGGACAAGAAGGATGTGACTATCTGGGGACAGTGACTTCCAGACACATAACTGCAGGGGCTTTATGCTGACCGATTGTTTCATTCATACAGTCATGTTCTTTCAGAAAACCCCTATTTCTGGAAGCCCACTGTCTTGTCATTTCCAAATTGTATTCTCCAAAACCTGACCACCCCGTGCCTGGTAGGCCGGCGCAGGTCCCACCTTTCCTGGGAATGATGAGCCTGGTTTCCATAGGTTTTAGCTCTGTGGCTATTTCTCCTGCCTCTAGAGCGCTGCCCTCCTCCCGCAGCCGATTTCTGTCCTGTTAGCGCAGGCAGCCTTTCAGAACCAGAGCAGCCCCAGAAATCTCTGGCCTGCCATTGCCCAGAGCACCAGGAATAAAAGGCAGGTATGAGGTTCAGGGAGGGGCAGGGGGAGAGGAACTTGAGAACAGTGCTGGTCAGAGTTTGTATCAGGGACCCGGGGGTTCTCTCAGGCCAGCTGAGGAAATCTTCCAGGTGTTCCCAACAAGCCTTGTATAAACGTGAATCTGAGAGTTTGTCTACAGCTTTACGAAAGCCTGTTAAGTAGACGTCAGACTTTAAAATGGGGACAGATGAGTTCTGTAGTCACGTAGGTGATGGTGCTGTCCCAATGTCAGTTTCCTGGTATGGTCCATCATAGAAGATGTCACTGTTGGGGGAAGGGTGTGGGGCTCTGCTGTTTTTTGCAACTTCCCTCTGCTTCTTTAATTCTTTCAAAATAAAAGGTTGGGTTTTTTTTTTAAGGTCCAATAAATGAGGGTCAGGACCTCAGATTTTGTTTCCTGTAGATCTTAACCTCAGTTAAGAATAATGCATGCAGTTGGCAAATACATTGAATGAGAAGACTGTCTCCTGGGCATGTGTGGTCTGGGGCTGTAACTCGTTATGGCCCAGGAGCCCTGGACCGCTCTGGGGAGATCAGGGGCTCCTTTTAATCCATCCGGAACGCCAGTCCACCTGGGAGGTCTGTTGCCTTTATTCAGTTGAGGACACAGATCGGAAAATTGGCGAGACTAAATAGTTCTTAAGAACCAGTGGCCTCATTCCTTCCTCCACTACCCTCCCTGGTTGGAATTCTGAATTTTCCAGGAAGCCTGGTGTGAATTCCACACATTCCAAATGTGAGGCTTATCAGATCTCCAAAGGCAGCCTGCCCACAGGTGTGAGGGGGACGGTTGGGTGGAGCTCCTGGACACCCAGACAGCTCCTGCTCTGTGGCCAGCATCCCTCCTGTCCCTAGAGTTGGCAAAGGATCATCCTAACCAGTAGGACGGGCTGGGGAAGCAACAAGACCAGTTTGATAGGCCCAAGAAAACCAGTCTCTCAATTCGTACAGTCAGTCTTATTCATAATTTTTCTCTTGACTTAGCATGGCTCACTAACTCCTGCGCTCTTCTCAGAGTGCTGGGAACAAAACCTCAGTGAGACTTGGGCCAGGGGAGCTCTTCGGAGAGTTTAGCATGTTTGTGACGCAGCCGGGCTCCCTTGATCTCCCTCGACTTGGAGCAAAGGAATGTGTACTCACTTCTACAATATAGGTCATGTGACCCACCCACAGCCACATAGTAATGCTTCCAGTGATTGCCCTGTATCAGAGCCAGTGTTAAAACCTTGACTGACCTCTCCATTTTACAGGTGAGAAAACTGAGGCTAGTTTGGGTCTTATCTGAATTGTGGCTGACCCTGACCCTGTGGAAAGCTGTCAGGGTTTTACCTCCAGAATCCGTTTCCCTCTTTCCTAGTTTGTACCCTCCACCCCGTTCCTAGCTCAGATCACCTGTCCTGCAGTGGGAACTGCCTAAACTCCTACACAGGCTTTGTGTTTGTTTTGAACTTCCAGCAAGTGGGGCTGGATTGGCCCCGGAGGCTGCTGGGAAAGAGGATGGGTTCTGGCAGTTTGTGAGCTCAGCCCCAATCCTGACCTGACTGCTCACCAGCTGTGTGTCTGTGGGGATGAAATTTAATGTCTCAGAACCTGAACTTGCTCCTCAGTGCAGTGGGGCAGTTACCCTGTCCCACCAGGGTTGTCATCAGGGCAAATTGTGTGCCCCACCCAGGGTTGTCACCAAGTGAACTGAGGACACGTGCCTTCCCATTCCTGCTCGTTCTCTGCACACCCTCGGTGCCAACTCTGTTCAATCCGGAAGGTTTGCTTTATGAGACCCATTAAAACAGATCACATAGCAGCGTTCCCTCCTTCTTCTTTTTCTTTTTCTTTCTTTCTTTCTTTTTTTTTTATGTTCCCTCTTTACAACTTTCCCAAAGCCTCTCACTTCCCAGGGCTTTGTTTCACATTCACTCCCCTTCCAGGACCTCCGGGATCCTGTGCAGTTGTCATTTTGTCCCCCCTCCTCTTCTCTAAGGCCTGGTGGACTCTCGCTCCCCTGCCACTCATTCATCTGCAGCTCCTTTCAAGTTCTTAGTCAAGAGCCACCCTGGGTCAGATACAGCTACTGAGCCCTTGAAATGTGGTCAGTTTCAGTCAAGATGTGCTACATTTGTAAAAAACCCACACCTGCTTTCAAGGGCTCTGTATGAAAAAAAAAAGTCATTAATATTTTTACATCCATCACATGTCAATAATTTTTTGATACATTATGTTAAACAAAAGACATGAAAAATTCCTTTCACCTGCTTCTTTTTATTTCATTACTGTGGCAGCTAAAGGGTTTTAAATTACCTATGTGGCTCATGGTATATTTCTGTGGACGCCCCGGGTCTCCATCACCCTGCACTGCCTATGCATCAGCCTCCTGTCTTCCATGCAAACAACAGAGCTTCATTTTCAGACCCAGCATCTCAACCCTTTGAAACACGTATGTGTGCATATGTTGGGCATTTCCTCAAGGATGCAGTCCCACCAAAGGAGAGCGAGCGCATACTGGAGTTCTGATGTGGTTGCCATCCCGGTGTGGTTGCCGTCCTGGACGTGGCCGTGGGGGTGTGCAGTGTCCCGGGGAGGGTAGTTAGGCCGGGCTCTCCGGGCTAGGTTGGGTGGAGAACCAAATGCTTGAGGGGCCCTGGGGGCTGGAGGGGCCCAGTCAAGGAGGTACTGCCTGGGCATGGTGGGGGCACAGGCACTATGCTGCTAGGAACTGCCAAAGTACTCAAGGTTGCAAGGGTCATTGGCATGGGCCTGTGAGCAGGTGACACTTCCCACACATGCCCTGTGACTCCCCCTCCCTCCCCTCTAACTTGGTACACACCCCTTCGTGCCTTGGTGTCCTCAAACAGGCAATTCTTTGTCTTTCTTTCTGGAACGCTGGCCCCAGTGTCACCTGAGCTCCAGATCACCTCTCCATGGTTCCTCCATTGGGGCACCCCCACCTTTCAGGGTTGTTTCACCTGCTTCTCTTCCCTCACGATGGCATATCTCCTAGCAGAGTCATCTTTGCTGTCTTTTTCCTCATCGCTGACCTCTCTGTAGCCGACTTTATGTAAATGTCTGAGTTGATGGCAGTCACTTTCAGATGCCTGTGATCTGCCTCTGCCTCTTACCACAATGGCCAGAGCGTCAAAGATTCTAAGTAGCCACGACCTGGACCCACAGTCTTCACTGTGTCGCTGGGCAGGGATCTTGGCTTGTGAAGGGTTTGTCGTTAAGCATTGCCCCTGGTGTTTGGGCTGCTATCTCCTGCGTGTCTCCAGGTGGTCCTGGAGCTTCTCGCCTTTTGAAATGTAATGAATTTGGTGACACTCCTGGCTGCAGGATTGAACTCAAGTGAAAGGGCCGCTGGGATCCTCAGGAGGCGACCAGAGGCTCTCTCTGCCTTTGCTCTACCTGGAGGTGGGAAGGACTCCAGAGAGACCTGCCCCCGAATGCAGGGCTGAGCAGTGGTGCAGCAGTCCCCTGCCCGGCCATTTCCTGGCTTCATACTATTTGGTGGGAAGAAAGCTCCTCTTAACAGAGCTTCCCCTGTAACCAATTGAAAAATGTTTGCTCTGTTGATGAGTTTTTTATTTTTAAAATATATTTTATCGACTTTTTTTACAGAGAAGAAGGGAGAGGGATAGAAAGTCAGAAACATCGATCAGCTGCCTCTTGCACACCCCCTACTGGGGATGTGCCCGCAACCAAGGTACATGCCCTTGACCGGAATCGAACCAGGTACCCTTCAGTCCGCAGGCTGATACTCTACCCACTGAGCCAAACCGGTTAGGGCTGTTGATGATTTTTTTAAACAACTTTATTTGAGATGTAACTCACTTACTGGACAGTTTACCCTTTTAGAGTACAAAATTTCTGTGTTTTTTAGTATATTCACAACATTGCCACCACCAATTTTGGAGCATTTCCATCACCCCCAAAAGAAGCCATAGTCCCAAGCCCTGGCAACCACTAATCCACTTCCTGTCTCTGGATTTGTCTATTTCGGGACATTTCACATAAATGGAATCACACACTGTGTGGCCTTTAGTGTCTGGCTTCTCTCGCTGAGCATAGTGTTCTCACAGTTGGTCCGTGCTGTAGTGGGCATCAGTGCCCACTTCTTTTCATGGCTGAGTAATATTCTGGTGTGAGGATGGACCACATTTTGTTGGTCCATTCACCAGTTGTTGAATACTTGGGTTGTTTCCATGTGTTAGCAATTGTGCATCGCACTGCTGTGAACACATGTACAAGTGTGTATGTGGATCTGTGTTTCCAGTTCTCCTGGGTAAATAGATAGCTAGGGGAGGATAGCTGACGTCTTGAATGCTGTCATGAGCATCTCAAGGGCAGATGACTAAAGCCCCCCCATTCCTGGTGCCCCTCAGAAGCCTGCTTCTGAACCCGACTCCCATTCCCTTGCAGCTGATTCATCTGGAGATCAAGCCAGCCATCCGGAACCAGATCATCCGAGAGCTGCAGGTGCTGCACGAGTGCAACTCCCCGTACATTGTAGGCTTCTACGGGGCCTTCTACAGCGACGGGGAGATCAGCATCTGCATGGAGCACATGGTGAGCGTGGCGGGGCACCCAGGACCGAGGGGCCCAGCCAGTGTCCCAGAGCTACCTGGGCTTGCAACCAGGGAGACATAGCAGGACAAAGGGTTCATGTAGAATGAGAGGGTGGCTGGTGAAGAGGAGGTCCCCTGCCTGTGTCCCTCAGGGCCCTGTCCCCAGAGGCTGGGGTGCACCTCTTTCCCAGGGCGTCCTTCCGGAGATAGTCAGTGCCATGCAGGTGCATATATTTAGGTTCCTTTGTCTTTAAAGGCCAGACGCCCTCCTCCCAACTTTTCTCTTTCACTAGGTACAAGGTGGAAATTATTTCCGGTAGGCACATAGAGCCGGCTCTTTTCCCCAGTCTCGTGTTCTGGCACCCACATTTACCTGTGAGGTAATTAATTAAACTCTTGTTGGTGGACACTGAGCTTGTTTCTGATCTCTGCCCATTTTGAATGATGCTGCCTTGAATGCTTGCATAGAAGCAAGCATCCCTGAGCAGTAAGTGATAAAGTCCTACTAGTGGAATTGTGGGGCCCATGAGATTGGAAACGTGATCAGTGTCTCCAAAGTGCCTTCTAGAGAGAGTACGCATTGGGGGCTGTTTTAAAGATAGACCTGGGTCTGCACCTAGCTCAGATCTGTAGAACTAGAAACTCTAGGGTGGAGCCTGGCACCAATCATTTTTTTTAAACCACCACAGTAGCATCGCCTGAACCCCTAATTAAGAAACTTTGGTCTTGAAGTTCAGAAGTGGGTGGGATTGGGTGTAATGAAAGCAGAAGTGGTCAGAGCTGAAGGCCCTGGGCGGGGGGGGGGGGGGGAAGGGGGGGGTGCCACCGACCCTCTGGCAGCCCCGTTGAGCAGATACCAGACGCCTGCTGCCCGGCTGGATGGGCTCAGGCCTAGCAGGGCCCTTGCAAAACCAGGGCAGTGTGGCTTTAGGCACATGGCTTGAGCAGCTTCAGTTATACCTTGCAAATGTGCTGTCCCCTGACAGTTTTGTAATGAAGGCAGGAAACGAAATTGAGCAAGTGACTGCACGGAATGCATTGTGAGCAGCCTTCCTGGGTAACCGCCTGGAGGGAGTGCCCACCAGAAGATGCTCCCCACCCCCGGCATCAAGATCCCCACCAGGCAGTGCCCTGGAGGAGTCCCTGTTCCCCACCTAGGAGAGTAGGAGAGGGAGGTCATATCTGCCCGCCTGCCGGGCAAAGTCACTCTGTAGACAGGAATCAGGGAGGGGAAAGGACGGAAGTCATTTTACGATCTGAGGAGAGCCTCTGTACTTAGCTCCTCCTCCTTCCCCCCCTCCCTGCCCTCCCTTCTCCCCCTCCTCTTCTCTCCTCCCTCTCCAGTACTCTTGATCACACCTACCTGTTCTCCCTGAATATCCTTACAATTTGAAACCACCTCATTCCCTTACAGCAAAGGGGGAGCGGCACCGTCTAGCACCCCTCCGCTCCCCCTTCTGCTCTTGGTGAATGTAAGACATTGGTTTCCAGCACGAGGTGTCTGCACCCTAGCAGCACACAGTCCGAGCCACCAGGAGGCAGGGGGCGAGTGCTAGCCATTCTATTTATTTATTGTGCTCATCCTTTAAAAGTTTCTCATTGGGTTTTTTGGTTTGCTTTTATAATGAGGGGATGAGGACAGTAGAAGAAATATATAATGCCCCAATGAAAAGCCATGCCAAGGTGGGGCCTGCACTTCCTGCTTTCTTCTTATAGGAGTTATGTTCCACTGATCTTGGAGGCCAGTGGTTTTCAAGACTAAGATGAACCTTAAAGAAGGGGGCTTGGTGCCCTGGGCCGGGTGGCTCAATTGGTTGAGTGTCACCCCTGCATTTAAAGGTCACCAGTTCAGTTTCTGGTCAGGGCACATAGCCAGGATGCGAGCTGGATCCCTGGTAGGGGTGCAACCTATCAATGTTTCTCTCTCACATCATTGTTCCTCTCTCTCCTTCTCCCCCCTCTCTCTAAAAAAAAAAATATATATATATTTTTTTAAAGGGCAAGGGGGTCTTGGTGAGGAAGACGTGGAGGGAGAGAAACATTTGATGGAAGAGGGAAACATCAGTCAGTTGCCTCTAATACGTGCCCTGTTTGGGGATCGAACCTGCAACCTGGACTTGTGCTCTGACCAGGAATTGAACCCATGACCCTTTGGTGCACGGAACAGTGCTCCAACCAACCGAGCCACACCAGCCAGGGCCCTTAAGAGTATATTTATGTTGACTAAACGCCTCCAGAATCCATTCGCATGTTCATAGGTTTTCCCTGTGTGGAGGACATTGCTGCTTTGTGCATCCATACACCTTATTGTGGGATGCCCCCCATAAGGGGGTAGATGGCTCCCTGGGGTAAGGCTTCAGCCCCACTGCCCACCTCTCAGAACATGACTCGGCATGAGATTCTCACCCCTGCTTACCTGTCAAACCAGGAGTGGTGGTACTGCCTTTCCCCTGGCCCTCGTCACATAGGGCATCGAGTAAATATCGCCGATCTCACTGGGGCCATTTCTCCATACCTTTCTGTCCCTTCATATCTCTCTCTCTCTCTCTCTCTCTCTCTCTCTCTCTCTCTCTCTCCCCCCCCCCCTCTCCCTCTCTCTCTAGTTTATTGATTTGAATGGGGGGCGGGGGGGACAAACATCAATTTGTTGTTACACTTATTTATGCATTCATTGGTTGCTGCTTGTATGTGCCCTGACTGGGAATTGAATCTACAACCTTGGCATATCTGGACCACACGCTAACCAAATGAGCTACCAGACCAGAGTCTTCATGTCTCTTTTTTCACCATCGTGACAGCCCGCCTAGTCTATGTACCACATTGTGGAACTGTTTCCTAACGGAGGACAAGCTTTCATCTTCACTCAGGGTGGTGTGGGTTGGCTCTGATTTCCCCTCGGAGGTTCCAGCTGCAGCTTTTGAGAAGAGAGTCTTAGTGATAATAAAGCCAGATGGTTATGCCTCGCCTGGCCAGAGTGTGTTGGCCTTCGGGGCTGGCAGTTTGCAAGTGGCCAAAGTCTCCTCTGGGGAGTATTCAGGCATGAATCCAGGGGACAGTGGGTATCTCGGGTGGAGTAGCTGGGGAGCTGCTTACTCACCACTCTGGGGCTCTAGTGGAACCCACTGAAGAATATATCCCCTAGTTCTGTAATAACAAAAAGTCAGACACGTCATTGTCAGTAAGGGACAGAGAAGGGATGCCACCTGGCCATCTGCAGTGAGAAACAAAATCAGCCTGTGTGAATTGAGTCAGAAAATCCCCAAGGAGGAAAAGATGTACGCTGTGAATCCACTTATATTTGTTTAAAACTCTGTATTTCCTTGTGCATATGGATGTGTATGCACATGTACAGAAGGATCTGGAAGACTGAGTCACACTTCTGGAGAGGCAAGTGGAATCACTGGGGGATCAGTGTTACTTAACTACATTTAAATTTTTATAAAAATATGTATTCTTCTACCACCACTTAGTAAAAGTATAAATTTAAGAACATTTAAAACACACACACAAAATGAAACTGGATGCTCATGCATCAAGACAGGTTTAGGGGTCAAAAAGACCAGTTGTGACATCTCCTGCACCACATCCTGTGCCTGTGACTTGAGCAAATGACTTACCCTCTTAGCTGTAGACCAGGGCATCTCTCCCAGGGGACATTTTCACAATGAAGGAGATGCTGGTGAAGATCAGGGGTGCTGCTCAACACCCCAGATTGTTCAGGACAGCCCCCCGAGAGAATGGCCTGGCCCCAGGATTACCAATGCTAAGGGGAGACCATGAAAGAGAGCAATGTCCTTCACACATATGTTTTGAGTTAACGCTTGAGCCCCCAGCACGGTGCCTCACCATAGCCTCTCTGGAGATTCCTCCCTGAGTGTTCTTATTCAGTGAACATAGCAACACGATGAAAGTGCAGAATGGAGAAGGACATGTGTTAGGGAACCAGGATTATAGTTTTAAATTTTTTTTAATTCTTTTAAGGTTGATTGATAAAACAAGAAATGAGAAGAATAGAAGGAATTTCCATCTCGCCCTGCAGGTAGAGCGGGGTGGGCCGGGCACCCTGGTCAGAGCAGGCTCACCTCCTACCTTCCTCAGCCGCACCCACCTTCTACAAGTTTGCGTCCCTTGTTGACAGAGTCACACATATTCTTGAAGCTTCAAACTTTGGGTTTTCTAAAACTCCATGAACACAGCTGGGGTACCAGAGGGGAGACCTGGGCATCTCCAAGGCTTCTCCCTGCCCCAGGTAAAGGAGAAGGTGTCCCGAGGAAGTGACACCTGTGGAACTCCTAGAGCAGTGTAGGAGAGGAAATGCAGGCTCTGGCCACCCTGCCACCAGTTCATATGCTGGCCTCACTGAACTCAGTTCCACTCTGGAGTGTGGAGGGAACCAAGGCAAGCTCTGGCCTGTGGTTGGAATTTAGCCATATCACCTAAAGTCCTAGGGGGCCGCCAGGCATATGCTCAGAGCCCCACCTCTGAAGAGGCACCCGACCAGAGCCAGCAACACCCTGAGTTTTGGTTTCCAGATTTATTACCAGGCAGTCTTGCACAAGACACTTGTTTCCTCATTGTCAGGTAGATTTGGGGCCACACCCAGGGTGGGGTGGGGATTAACTGGGAGGACCTGTGTCAGGTCCTTTCCAGGACAATCCCATGCGTAACATAGTGAGCATAGGACCTAAGGGAAGCGGCAGAAGTGGCATCTGCAGGTATCCTCTCTGCCCCTGGGGCAGCAGGTCCCTTCCTAACTAGGCGGGGGAGAGGGCAGCAAGGGAAAGACCAGTTGGCTTGGCTGCCTTTCTCCTGTGCTGGACACTTACAGGCTATCGCCTTTGCGCTCAGTCTCTGCCCTGCCTGGGCTCTGACAAGAACTCAGGCCCAGAAGGGATGGGTCTAGCTGGTGCGCCCTCCAGGTGGCTCCGGCTGCAAGCCTGGTGGCTGGGCCTGCCGCTGTGGCAACCTCAGGAATGCGGAGTCACAGGAACTCTTTCCCCTTCTGCACTAGATGTGCCATCCTGAAGCCGTGGGTTGCCTTTAGCCGTGGTCTGGCCGCTGTTTCCCGTGGAGCAAAGCAGGTCTCAGCTCTCCAGGAACCAGGGAAATGCCTTTTTATACCTGCCACTTCAGCATCCCTCTGGGATCTGTCTCTGCAGCGGCCCCACCCGGCTGCCTGCTCAGCTCGCTTGCTTTCTCTCTCCTGTACTGCCCCCAGGATGGTGGCTCTCTGGACCAGGTGTTGAAAGAAGCCAAGAGAATTCCAGAAGAGATCCTGGGGAAGGTCAGCATTGCGGTGAGTGCAGGCGCCAGGTCCCCTGCCATTGCAGCAATGAGTGCGTGCACACACTCATAGCCCCGTGTTCTGCCACTTGATTCTTACTCATGCCCTCTCCACATGGCCGTGGTGTGTGTCGCCATAGCCCCTGCAGAGAAGGAGACTGCCAACACCAGTCTCCATTGGTGGGGTACTGAGCAGGGGCGTCCCTTTGCCCATAAAACAGGAGTAATGCTCTCCTGCCCCGCACACCATGTGACAGGTTGCATGGAACCCTGGTGATGTGGTCCCAGGCACACAGGGCACCCCAGTGCATTATCATGAGTGTTTCTTCTCTGACTTGATGACAAAGCCACCATACCCTTCATTCACCCCATCAGTTTGGGGAGCCGGGGTCCTTAGCACAGCTCCGTAACCAAAGCATCAGACAGATGGCACCTATTGGGTGGGAACAACTTCTGCTCAGAGGCAGGGTGGCCAGCCGCATACTCACAGCGCAATAGTGCCTTGGGTCTTGTCTCAGCTTCGGTGGCCTCAGCTGCTCCTCTGAGACCGAGGGGATGGCAGTGTCTACCTCGTGGGTGGGTCATCATGTGAGAATCAGTGAGGGAGGCATCTGTACCCACCAGTGCGGTGTGCCATCACTTTGCCTCTCCTCTTGCTCGCCCCTCCCCCCCCGAAAATGGGTTCCTAGTCCCACATGCTGTGGCCACTGAGGTCTGGCCTGCAGGCCTGTCCAGGGCAGACTCCCCCGTGTGGCACGGCCCTGCTGACCTCCTACCCTGGGGCTCCCTCACAGGTTCTTCGGGGCCTGGCGTATCTCCGGGAAAAGCACCAGATCATGCACCGAGGTAAGATGCGCGGGATCCCCTTCCGGGCCCCGGGCCAGTGGGTGGGCCTGAGCCACGCCTCACCCGCTGGCTCTGCTCTCAGATGTGAAACCATCTAACATCCTCGTCAACTCCAGAGGGGAGATCAAGCTGTGCGATTTTGGGGTGAGCGGGCAGCTCATCGACTCCATGGCCAACTCCTTCGTGGGAACTCGATCCTACATGTCTGTAAGTCCTTTGAGAGGTGTCTTAACCACGTACCATACCTTCCCCCTTCCCATTTGCTCTTCCCCATTTTCCAGAAGCTTTTCCAAAAGCCTGCATATTCCCGAAATATACTTTCTCTTTACTTTGCTGGATTTCTCTTCTGAAATTCCAGTTTCCATCATGTTCTCGCTCAGGTTTGTCTCTGGGAATGCCTGCCTGGTTCTTCCCACTGGTAATAAAAATCCAGTCAAGAAGAGTAGTGATTAATTTTTGAGCCAAGAAACTAGACCTCAGGCATTTTAGGAAACAGCCAGGTGATGGTTGAAGCAGATTCTGAGAAGTTAGTCTAGGGATTACTGTGAAAAAGGAGGCGTTCCACTATCGTTCTTTCCCAAAAGTGCCAAGGATCTCGGTTTTTAAAGCGATGCTGTCAGCCCTGGCTGGAAGCTTCTCCCACAGCGGGTGGAGAGAGTACACAGAATCACTCTGGTATCTAAAGGGTTAGCAGGGGTCAGGGTAGGGGTCTGAGGGAACAGCAGAGAGACACTCAGTTGCCACTCTGACCTGGTGAGCTCCTCAGCTTCCAGGGTTCATCTGTCTCCCTCTGGCCTTTCTTTCCTCTCTGTCTCACCAAACAGCCAGAGCGGCTGCAAGGCACTCACTACTCGGTGCAGTCGGACATCTGGAGCATGGGCTTGTCCCTGGTGGAGCTGTCCATCGGAAGGTACCCCATCCCCCCGCCGGATGCCAAGGAGCTGGAGGCCATATTCGGACGGCCCATGGTCGATGGGGCAGAAGGAGAGCCTCACAGCATCTCCCCACGGCCGAGACCCCCCGGACGTCCCATCAGTGGTATGGCCTGAGTCTAGCACTTCCGGTTTGAATGGGCAGTGACCAGCATGGGGACTGCCATGCTGGGGGATGGCAGCTGCCTCCCCTCTGGCCCTTGTTGGCACCACCTGTCCCCTGGGTTGTGTTAACTGCGGTCAGCAGTCCTCAGATGGTCCTGAGGCTTCTAGGGACGTGCTGGAAGCAGCACCCCCGACCTGTCCCATCCGGGACAGCTGCACCTGTTGTCACCAGCTGGTGGGATCTAGAAGCCAGCCCCCAGCCAAGCCACTGGTTGGGTTGGATTTTCCAACATTTTATCACGAAAATGTGCAAGCATACAAAAAGGCCAGAGGCTTGCCCAGGGAATGCCCTGTGTGCACCGCCAGCCACTGCCCCTAGCGTTCTGCTGTGTGCGGGCCAGGCCTTCCAGGGAGACCCAAAATTGAAAGGAACTTGATTCGGAATTCCCTTCGGAGGTCTGTTGGACACACCAGCAGCACAGCCTGGGAGGAGACAGGAGCTGGGGGGCTCTGGGCTCCCAGACAATTCTTGATACCAAGAGCTGCCGCCTGTGAGGTGGAAGGCTGAGAGGTTCAGGCTGCTGCTTCCACACTTGGGGGGGTGGCAAGAGGAGGGTCGCAGCTGAGGTGGCAGAGTCTGGGAACAGTGCTGGACAGGAAGGCAACTGAATTAAATACGAATGCAAGAGAACATACAGTGGACTGTGGTTGGCTGGTTTTATTGAGATAGAATTCAAGTGCCATATGATTCACTCTTTTCAAGCCTATAATTCAATGGATCTGGTATCTTCACAATATTGTCCAACCATCACGTCTATCTAATTCCAAAACATTCTTTTTTTTTAATTTATTTTTTAAATTTTATTTACAATATAACTTATATTTAATAGTAGTATATATGTTTTCCTCCCCCCACCCCAATATCCTTCCCCTAGCCTCCCTTACCCCCAGCACATGTCCCCACCTGCCCCCCTCCCCACCCCAGTGTCTTTCATTCATTGGTTATGCTCATATGCATGCATACAAGTCCTTCGGTTGATCTCCCCCAGCATCCGCCTCCCATCCACCCCAGCCTTCCCCCTGTAGCTTGACGGCCTGTTCGAGGCCACCCTGCCTCTATATCAATCACTTCCTCCTGTTTCTTTTCTTCAAAAATATCTTGCCTCTGCATACTAGAAACAAACGTATAAGAGCAAAAAAAGTTTGAGTGTCAGTTTCAATGTCCAACTGTTCGGAGTCCCAGTTTCAATGTCAAATAGTTCTTCATGTGTACATGTCAGCAATGGTATCCGGATGAAGGACCAAAACATTGTCACCCCAGGAGGAATCCCCAACCTGGCACCCACGAATCCATTTCCTGTCTCTGAATTTGCCTCTTCTGGACATTCCTCATAAGTGGAATCACACACTGTGGCCTTTGTGTCTGGCTTCTCTCACTGAGCAGCATGTTTCCAAGGTCCATCCATGTTGTACTAGTGTCAGTGCCTCCGTCTCATGGCCGAATAGGACTCCCCTGGACCGTGTGCTGTGTGTCTGTTCACCGTTGATGGGCACTGGGGCCGTCAGATGGCGATTTTCACAGTGTTTTCAGGCCCAGACCTTCTCCCTTCCGGGGGCTGCACCCAGACTGCTGGGTGTCCTGGTCTCCCCCCATTTGTGTCCTCAGGCCCTGCCCCCGAGCCTCCCAGTCCAACTCCCAGCGGCCTCCCTGGTGCTCCCCTTCGGCCCCTTCCCAGCTGGGAGGAATGATGGGGTCATGCTAGGCCACCTTGGCCTGCCACCACCTCCTCAGCCCCTGCCCCAGCCCCAGCTCTGTGCCCTTTTCAGGATAAGACAGAAGGGGAAGTCCAACTGCCAAACCCAGACCTGGCCAGCTGGGTCTAGGGCGGGGTCAGCCACCCCGGCAGCCCACTGCTGTCTCCACCCAAAGCCCCATGCAAGGTCACGCTGCTGTCCTTGCCTGCAGCCGGCAAGCCACCCCCGCCCCCGCTGCGCCTGTGTGCCACTAGCAGGGGCTGTGACGTGGCACCACCTGGGCGCAGCACCGCGCCAAATGCGTAACTTCTCAAAACGCTCCTGTTCATTTTGGCGTTTTATTAATTCATTCGGAGTAAAGCTACATTCCTAGGAAGTGAACTTGTAGCCAGGCCAGGGGAGCCTCCTGGATCAGGCACTGTGGGGAGAAGAGAGCTGGCTTTTCCTGCTCACACTTAATGCCCAACAGGAACACGTCGGCACTTGCCCATTTCACCCCGTTTTTGTTTCTCCCCTGGGCAGGTCACGGGGTGGACAGCCGACCGGCTATGGCTATCTTTGAACTGCTGGACTATATTGTGAACGAGGTGGGTACCTGAAGGCCCTTGGCCCGTCTTCATGCCAGCGAATTAAGTTATCCCTATAGGAATACATTAGCAAAAAGGGAAAATTCGACACAGACTAAGGATTTTGTTGGGGAGCGTGCCGGGGGCGAGATGGAGACCGTTCTTTTCAATAGGAGGTTATCATGGATAGAAACGTGGTCGGTCTTCCAGCCATACTGCAGAAGTCCACCTCTCCCCAAGGGACATTTTTTTGTGTTTGTAAAAATGATCCCGGAATTCCCACTGCAGCCCTCTCCCTCCCAGGCCAATAGCCCAGTATTGGAGCCAGGGAGCCAGGCCACTCCCAGAGCTCCGACACCTGGCGTCTCTTTGAGCGTATCCGAGCCCGTGTCCGTGAAGTCAGAAATAGTCCCACTCGCTTAGGGAAAGTACAGGTGCCGCTCCTCTCTGGGAAGGAGGCACAGCGCGCCTGGAAGGGTGGTGTGAATATTCCCATTGTACAGACAGGTAGACTGAGGCCTAAGGATGGAAGCAGCCTCCTTAGGGGTCTGCAGCTGGGAAGGGGTGGAGCAGGACCTGACCCTGAAGCCTCCCTCTCAACAATGCCTGGGCACCTTTCCTGGGACCTGGGCTGATGTTTCTTTTCGGTGGCCCTTTGGAGACGGACAAAGAAACAGGGTGGCTGGGCTGCCTGTGGCGCAGGGCTTGGCCCAGTGCTGAGAGGTCGGAGGTGACAGACCAGGGTGGGGTGGCTGGTGACACAGCTCTGCCTGTACCTGGCAGTGCCGCCCGGCGAGCACCTCCCTCCCTGAGCAGGAAGGCTGTGTCCCAGGACGGGAGGTGGGAGGAGCTGAAGAGGGGGCCCGTGGATGTCACCAGGACAATCTCTGGCCACCGCCTCTGACGCGTCCTGCACATGACTGCCCCCGCCCTGGGACGTGCGTGTCCGGCCGGGCTCCTCGGGCTCCCCAGCTTTCGGGCCCCACCCCCTAGAACTAGCTGCCCCTGTAGTCTAGACCTTCAGCTCATTCAAGACGCCCACAGGCGGGTGGCCCAGGCGGTACAGCACCACCCTTGTCCGTAAATGAGGTGAGCTTTGCTCTCCGTCCTTGTAGAGCCAACGTGATCCCCAAATGAGACCTTTCGAAAGAAAACCCTGGAAGAAGCCAACCCAGTTAGCAGAGCCGGAGGCCGGGCCAGCCAAGGAGCTGCCGGACAGGAGAGGGGGTGGGTGCCCCCTCTGCCTCTAGCAGGGGGAAGGGACTGGCCAGGAGAGGTGTGCCCTGAGGGTCCCCAAGTGCCATGCTGTCCTCACCTGGGCTAGGCTAGGAAGCGTCTTCTCCCTAATTCCAGAACCACCGTGAGCATCTGACTCCCACCTGACTGTTCTCTCCCACAGCCTCCCCCTAAGCTGCCCAGTGGTGTCTTCACCCAGGACTTCCAGGAGTTTGTGAATAAATGGTAAGGTGCCACAGCCTCCAGTGGGGTCTCGGTGGGTGGGGCTGGGAACAGGCCCTCCTCGGGGAACATAAGGGCCCGTCTGCCTCCTGGAATGGGCCACCCACACTTCCAGCCATCAACCTAGCAGTCTCCCTCCTTCGCTGGCCCTGGCCCAGGCCCCTCTGCCGAGCCTGTCACTCAGGAATGCTCGGTGGACAGCAGCATCCGGTGGGACACCTGTGGTCACCTGAGAACCCAGATTCCCTTTCCGAGGCTGCTAAGTCACAGTGTCCAGCTGCTGTCCCCCAAACCCAAGTGAACCAGGGTTACAGGCACTTTGGAAATGAAGCTGTTCCCACCTTGCTCTCTGCGAGAAGGCTCCTCGAATCCTTTGAGCGCTGCAAGCCCCCAGCTTCCAAAGGAGCCTTCCTCGCCAGACGCTGGGAGGTGGCCAGCCGTTCCCTCTGAAGAGGAGGCATGAGCGGCCACGGGCCACGCGCCGCCGGGGGCCTGTGTGGCTCAGCAGCCCACCTGCTGTGGGCGGCGAAGGCCCTGGCCTTCCGCACGCCTGGCCAGCGCTGTGTGGCACAAACCCAGTTACCCATTGTCCGCGTGAGCATTTTTGTCTCCGGGCAAGGTTTTCTCTTGTGTTTGAAGCATTACCATGCGGCCCCAAGCTGCTCTGAGCAGCTGCGTTTAGGCAGTTCTGCTTTTTTTAAGGAAAAGGTTCTATTTTGACAGTCGGACTCCCAAACTTGTGGGTTTTACTGGAAATGGGGCTGGAGTTGCTGCCGGGCCTCTGACTGAGCAGCAGCAGGGGGTTTCCCACCTCTCTCCCTTTCCCTCTTGTCATGGTCTCAGAGCCTTGCTCTCCCCTCCCCTAGGTGTCCAGCCCTTACACCACAGCCAGTGCTGGGGCCCTCACCCAGGGGACCAGGCAGCAGAGTGAAGGCAGTCCCCATGGCCACCAACTAACTGCCCTGTCTTGTCTCCCCATGCTCTGTCTTGCTGCTCCCCCTCATGGAACCCCCAGCCTCATTAAGAACCCAGCTGAGCGAGCGGATCTGAAGATGCTCATGGTGAGTGATGCTGCAGATTCTGGGGTCCCCAGGGTGCAGCTGCCGCCCGGGGCCTCACCCTCCTCCTCAGGAGAGCAAAGCCCTGGCCAGGCCTCCTGAGTCAGCTGTTATCATGGGGGGAGGGTGTTCAGCTGGAGACCCTCGTGGGAATGACCCAGAGCCGGCTCTGCCCTCTCAGCTCCTCGGGGAACAGAAAGGCCCAGCCATGTGTGGTTGGGGCTGTTTCTGCAGAATGATGGGCTCTAAGGCTCCTGGGCGCTCCCATCATGGGCTTGTCAGGCTGCCCTGGGGTCGGGGAGGCCGTGAGGCTGGTGCCTTCTTTTACTGTCCCGCACCATTCAGCGTCCCTGAAAGCCAAGCTGGCCACTGACACTTGCCTGCCCCTCAGGACCTTTGCACAGGATGGTTCTGCTCCCCAGGGCGCACCCTGTTCCTCTCAGGGCTCACGGCTTCCTGTCTGTGAGTCTTGCCTTCAGGGCCGCCTCTGAGAATCCCCTCGCCTGCTCATCCCGCCCCTATCCCGCCCGCCGTTGTGACAACAGGCTGTGTCCTGGTTGTCAGCACCGTTTGCTGTGGTCAAAACAGGAAGCTTTGCCTGGAGCACCATGTGGGAAGAGGTCTGCCTCTGCCTGTTTCTTTCTAGAAATTTCTTAGTGTGTCTGAGATAGGTTTTCCAGTAACGTGTGCTAAAAGAATGCGTGGGACAGTATAAGAACCGTGTGTTCATTGTAAAAGATACAGGCATGAAATGGAGAAATGCATTTGTGTTGACATCCCCTATAGTGCCCCCTGCCCCCCAGCTGTCCCGGGCACACTGTGCGGAAAAACCTTCCAGGTCTCTCTGCCTGAGTAAATTCGTCTGCTGTTTGGGGCTACCTTTGCACCCACTCCTCCTGTTACCCTAAACCACGGGGTTCCGTTCCCTGCCTTGGTGTTTTCACCAGGCCTGCACCGGCCTTCGGGGAGACGAGGGGGCCTTGCCCGCCCGCCTGGCAGGAGAGGCAGCAGTCCGGACCTCAATGTCACGTGGGAAGACTAGACCCTCCTCGGGCTCTGAGGCCCCGCCCTCCTGTCCTGGGCCGCCCTGCCAGGCACACCCTCATCAGAAAGCGTTTGTTCACCCCACCCCACCCCACCCCACCCCACCCCACCCCACCCAGTCCAGAACCAGGAAGCTCGAGTGCTCTGCTGCTCCTGCTGGAACTGCCAGCCTTGGGTGACTGTCGAATTCCTTAAAACAAAGTGGAACGCACAGATCGCTCCTCAGCCTCACAAGCCTTATTTAGGGGCCGAGGAGCCTCTTGTGGCCAGTGGCTGCCACACTGGATGGGACTTGTAGGGAACTTGCTATCCACGTTGGCAGTTCTTTTCCAGATTAGATTGTCTTTTCCAGGGGCACTCTCCCTGAGGGGATACTAGGCCATGTCTGTTGATATCTATGATCCTCACAACTGGGGGTGCTCCTGGCATTGAGTGGGTGGGGACCTCTCCACAGTGCCAGGGCGGCCCCCAGGGACTGACGTGGCCTCGGGCTCAGCAGTGTGAGGGGCCTGGGGAGCTCAGAGCAGCCTCCCCCTCCCTTAACGCCCTGTCCCATGTCTTTGTGGCTTCTGGCATGGAACCTCCCTGCCCCCTGTCCCAACTGTGTCTTCCTGCTTTGGGGGGGGTTTTCTCTCAGTGTTGGGGTTTTCATCCCAGCTGGCCTGCCAGATCTGAGCAGAAGTCGGGTCCCTTACTCCTCCCTGCAGGCACCAGGCTGTTCACGGTGCCTCTCCTTCCTTTTCAGAACCATGGTTTCATCAAACGGTCCGAGGTGGAAGAAGTGGATTTTGCCGGCTGGCTGTGTAAAACGCTGCGTCTGAACCAGCCCAGCACGCCCACACGTACCGCCGTGTGATTCTGCTGGGGACCTGTCTGAATCCCGTCCCCCCTTCCCGCCCCCCCACCGAGCCCAGAGGACAGTGCTCACCGGGCAACATCCACTTCCTCTTCCACCTGTCGCAGCCTCGCCCCCGGTCTCTGGGGAAGGGCTACACTGCCCATGTTGTCGCCTCAAAACATGCTTACTTAGGTTAAAAAAAAAAACAGGGAAAGAAAAAGCAAACCGAGCCCATTGTACTTGTTCCATTTGTTCTTTGGGTGTCGGCCTCTGCTCCAGCCCCCAGGGGAGCAATGTCCCTGGAGGACGCTCGGCCACAGAGGAATTGGGAGGGGCGTGGCATCGGGAACTGGCTTTGCTCTTTTTTCAAAGGACCAAGCTTCAGAGGGAACCCCTACACGCTGACATCTCTCACCAGTCAGAGGAAATGCCGCCTTGCATTTCTGTGTGTCGTCCCCTCCCCTGGCGCCTGTCCCCTTAAAGGCAGCCCTTGGCGGGCCCGGAGCGCAGTGCGGCGGTTGGTTGTCATGAGGTCCGCTTCCCCCGGCCACTGCTGTCTTGTCATGGAGCCGGTCCGGCCGACCCTGCCTGTCCTCAGCAGTGTGGCCTGTGCCCAGAGGGCCCGGGGCCTCTCCTGTGCCTTAGCAGCAGACACTTCCGACTCTTCATGGTGGCAGCTGAGCCGACACTCGACTCTGCAGAAAGGAAGTGTCGGGTTTCCAAGCCGGCGGTGTGGTTGAAACCCCCAGCAGGTTCGGTAGATAAGGCCCGTGCTCCCCTCGCCGGCAGGCGTGGGCGCGTTGCACCTCAGTCACCTCTGCTCGCCCTGAATCCAAAGTGACACCCAGGCGCCACTCTGCTGGCCCTCAAACTGTTCCTCCACAGCTGGTTGTAGGGAGGTCTCCCCAGACCCCCTGCACCGCGGGGCAGCCAGCCTTCTCCCTTCAGGGCTCAGAGGTAGGAAATGGAGGCCCGGGCTGTTTCCGAGGCTCCCCTCTTCTGAACGCTGAAGATGTTGAAGCTGTCAGCCGCCCCCCTCAAAACTTCCTGGTGGCTGAAACAAGCTGATACTTATCTGTGGCAGATTGCAGGGGAAGGGTTTTCTGAGAGGGATGTGGCCCGGTGCAATCCAAGCTGGCCCGGGGTTTCCGGACAAGCAGCCGAAGGCAGGGGCTTGTGGCCCTGAGGGGACCGCTAGATCCTTTTCTTGTGGAGACCCTCTAGTCTCCCGTGTTTTGGGGGACACAGAAGAGAAGAGTTGGTGGCCTTTTCAACCAGCTTTCCAGGTTTTTGCCTCTTCATAGTTTCCCCCCTAAGTCTCACTTGATTTAGAAAAGAATAAAAGATAACTAAAAGTTATGAAGGTGTTGCTCTGTGAGTACCCAGCTCCCTCAGGACCTACCTCATAGGGGCAGGGGCCCTAAGGTGACCCGTGAATTGGCTTCTTACCCGCCCGCCCCCCCCCCCGCCCCGGCCCCCCCCGCCCCCCCCCCCGCCCCGGGGTGCCGGGCGCTGGAGGTCACAGATGGTCCACCTCTCCGGGCCTGTCCTGCATCTCAGGTTCCCTTACCGGGAAGCCGGCTGCTGCTCACACGGAGCAGAAGACACGGTGGGGGGGGTTGGAAGGAGCGGGAGGGTGGGATTTAGGGTGGAGGGGAGTGATTCGAAAGTGGGCGCCTCCACAAGCATTGGGAGGTGAGGAGCCACCCAGAAGGCCCTTAATTCTATGTGACTGCGTTCTAGACTGTACTGTTGCTTTCATCAACATCCCTTGGCACATCTGGAAAGGTCTAGAACCTGGTTCGTTCTCTTCCCACTCCCCACCAGAACCAGGCTTCTAGAAAGTGGGGCTCACTCCTGAGTGTGTCTGAACCACTGACAGCCAAGTTTCCAGGTGTCTCCCTCGGCCCCCGTTCCCTGAGAGCATCCCCAAATTTGGCACCCTCTAATTCAGTCACTGCAGTTCTCAGGGTCCAGGCCTAGCTGTTCCCAACTCCCTGGCCAAAGGGGGCCATAGACCTTAGGAAACTGCTCCCCGCCCAGCAACACGGTTATAGGTTCTCATTTGCAAGGGGGCAGGCTCTTCAGTGAAACTCGTGACTGCCCTTGATTTGGGGGTCTCCTGACATGTGGGGATCCAGGCAGAAGTTGTCATCAGGACTCAGACCTGGTCCTTATGAGAGACCACGTGTTCTGTGCATGTGTCAGGGTTTCTTGTGGTTGTTCTTTCAAAACCCTGGGGAGGCCCAGTATGTGAGAAGACACAGCCACTGTGTTGGGGGGAGGGGCCCAGCAGCCCTCTGTCTAACTTCTGCCCCCCCCCCAAAAAAAAGAATCAGAGCTTTAGGATCTTGCACAGTGGGTGTTCTCTAGTTTATTTATTTGTTTTGTGTGTTTCTTTGGTGCTTGGTTTGCAGGAAGAAAATCTCAAGTGTGTTGTTGGTACGAGTCAGTGCAGCTCAACTGCGCTCTTCGTGACCATGTGCCGTCCCGTGTCCCCACCTGGTCTTTCCATGGCGTGTGTGCCTTCGAGCCCGTAGCTCACCCCAACAACCCAGAGGTGACCCACGGAATAGTGATCCCTTGGCTCCATCAGGTGTCATGGGGTCAGATCTATCTAAATACTTGATGTATTAAGCGACTGCCCACGCCCTTCATCGTGTGAAAATCTCAGGCCAGGTCAGCCTGCACCGTGGACAGGGTGCATTCCCTTCTGTGAGCATAACAAACGGGGGCGGGGGGTGACCATGGAGGGGGGAAAGGCTGCAGAACCAGCAGGCCAAGCCGACTCCAGGCGGGGTCTCTGCAATTTCCATTTTCCAGCAGCTGCGGCACAATAGGAAAGAAACAGGTGAAGGTAATTCGATGGCCTGTTTCATTTAACAATAGAGGGGGGCCCTTGTAATCATCAGAAAAAACTGCTATGCTGTTTTACATTCTTTTTTTTCTTTTTGACGAAGTCTTTGTAAGATGGGGTTTTGCCCTCACAGCACATCTCAGGTGACACACCTTTCTGCTCTCCCAGCTGTCATTAGCCCACAGGGTCTTCAATGGGGACAATGCCCCCTCAACCCAGGACAGGAGGTGATGTCTGGGGACATCTGTGCCTGTCACGACTTAGGGTGCTCCTGGCATCGAGTGGGTGGGGCCAGGAATGCTACTCAGCACCCCACCACAATGTCCAAGGTGCTCAGGAGAGAACGCCTGATGTAGCCCAAACTCCTCCCCAGACTGACATGGTTCGGAGGCCGCAGTCGCCCAGCAGCAGAGCCAGACCCTGGCTGTGTGTGTCTGGGCAGCCTGCTGGAAGCCACCGGGCTTGCTGTGTCTGGAGCTTGGGATATCGGCAGGGTGGTGTGGGCCGGGGCAGCCCAGAATCTTCTGGAAGGTGGGCAGGTGGGAGAAGTGTGCTCAGCTGGCCGCAGTGGGAGGAGGTGTGTGCCGAGCGAGGCAGGAAGCCTCAGGTCCGGATGGTGGAACTGGCCTCCCTCTCCCGCAGAGGACTCCCAGGTTAACAGTTCAGAGGAAGCGTGACAGCGTTTCCCAGAAAGCTGGGCTCGAGGCGGCTTAGGGGGAGGAAGGGGAAGGGACTCTGAAACCAGAAACCAGTGGGGCCTCCTGTCCCCACCTCCTCTGACCAGGTGTTGCAGCCTCAGGCAGGCCAACATGGGGCTGGAGGCTGAACTTTGAACTACAGGCCAGGTAAGTAGAGGACCTCTTGTTCTGCAGTCCCCATGGCAACAAGGGGACAGGAGGGTGGCTCTAGAGGAGGAAGGAGGGCGGGAGAGGGAGGCCCCGGCCTCATGGCAGCCTGAACGGAGGCCTGAGTCTCGAGTTTCTGCCCAGGCTTCCCAGGGGACAGAGGGAGGCCCACAGAGAAGCACCTGGAGGAACAAGAGAGAGGCCTCAGGTGAAAGAGGGACTCGCCATGCGCCCTGCCTCCTCCCCTCCGGCCCCAGCCCCTGGCAGCAGGAGCTAGACTGGCTGCCCCTGACTCTGCAGCTTCAAGGAAGGTCATGCCCCTGTGGGCCTCAGTTCCCTCCTCTGCAAAGGGGGTGATCACAGACTAAAAGAGATGGCATCTGCCATTCCGCCAGGAATGGCCTCCTCGCTTACTCAGGTCCCCTCCCCCCTCCTGTGGGGACCCAAATTGGGGTAGGAGTTCTTGCCCAGGGGTCCTTGGGGTGAAGAAGGAGAGGGATGGGGAGATACAAGTCTCACTTACTCTTGCCTTTCTGTCTTTGCATCTGCTGTTCCCTGTTCTGGGAAGTTCTCTTTTCATCCCCATCTCCAGCTCCTGCTCAAGCTTCAGGCTCAGGACAAACGTCCTCCCACTTGGGACCGCCAAGAGCTGCCAGACCCACATAAACCCTCCGCACAGCTGTGCCTTAGCTCTCCCCATAGTCCTAGTCTCATGGCCGTGGGCTTGGCAGTGAGTCTTCAACACAATACATAGGCATAAGCAGCGAGAGGAAAAATAGGTGAACTTGACCTTAGTCAAAATTTAATACTTGGAAAAAAATTTAAGGCTTGGGTGCAATAAGAGAAAGAAACACAGAGTGGGAGAAAGGACTTGCAAATCCTGTTTGGGAGACAAGTCTGGTGCCAGGATGAACACAAGAAAAACCATTAGGACCTGGCACCCACGAGGAAATCGCCCGTTAAAAGCGGGCAGGCTCGGTGGTTGGAGTGTGGGCCGGCGAACCGGAGGGTTGAAGATTCCATTTCCGATTGTCAAGGGCATATACCTGGGTCGATCCCCACCATTGATTGCGTCCCTCTTACATCTGTGCTTCTCCCCCCAACCCCCTTGCCTCCCTCTCTTCCACTCTCTGAATATCAATGGGAAAAATAACCTTGGGTGAGGATTAGCAAACAACAGCGGGCAGTGGATGTGAACGGACATCTCCCTAAAGACCCGTACGAGGGGCCAGTGCGCACCTGAGGAGACAGGCACCTGTCCCCACAGGCAGCACAGCACCTGGGACTGAGCTGGGGGAGGGGGCAGGGCGATGGGGATCAGAATTCCTGGGGTCTGGCTGGCCCGCAAAGGGGAAGGGACTGCTGCAGATGCTGGGTGCCCCAGGGCTGGGAGATGAGTTAGCAAGGATGTGGCCTGAGGTCCCAAGATGAGGGCGGGGTGGGGTGAAGCTGGGTGGAGGGGCCGGGGTGGCCCCACCTCCCAAAGACGGGAGGGATGCCTAAACCCCGAGGTGAGGTGGGAGGTGTGCTGTCTTCTGTCTTCACCCCCACATTAAAGAGCAGGAAGTGACTCTGAGGTCACAGCATCGGATCCTGTGTGACTCCCCTTCCTCCGCCCCTGCCCAGGGGGCTCCCTGCCCAAGGGAAAGCTAAGGCACGAGTGTGGGGAGACCTCCGCCCACCAGTGATTCGGAGGAAACCCCTGTCCTGCCCTCCCTGCCCTGCCAGGCTCTCCTCTCCCCTCCCTGTTTTCGAATTTGTCCCTTCCCTGCCTTCCCCTCCCCTCTTCTCCCTTTGGCCTGCCCACCCCCAGCCCAGCCAGCCTCCTCTTTAAAGGGGAGGGACCATTTTCCAGAGCTGAATTCCCAGCCCTACTGGCCCTTCCACCCAGCTTCTGGAAGCCTCTCAGAGTCTTGTGTTTGGAATTCACCATCGGGCCAACCTGGATGGAGGCGGAGCCCGGGTTTCTCCAGAGCCCAGCCAAGACCTGGAGAGCCTGGTGCCAGGCTGCCTCTGCTGGGGGCTCCTCTGGCCCCCAGAAAATACCACAGACATCAGGTATCGTGAGTGGACATGCACTGCTCACACCTGTTTGGGTTACCTTAAAGCCTCCCTCCCTCACAGCAGCATGAGTCACTGGAAACAACCCCAGTGTCTGACAATGGGGGAACGAACAAACAAACCGTCCACACACTGGACTATTACTCCGCTGGGGAAATGAGTGAAGCTCTGACGCTTGCTACAACATGGGTGGACCTTGAAAACACCATGATCAGCCCGGTCAGTGTTGCTCAGTGGTTAGAACGTCGACCCCTGAACCAGGAGGTCACGGTTTGATTCCTGGTCGAGCAAGACACAGGCCCTGGTGGCAGGCTCCATCCCCAGTAGGGGACATGGAGAATCAATGATTCTCTCATCACTGATGTTTCTCTCTCTCCTCCCTTCCTCTCTCTGAAATCAATTTTTAAAAATTAAAGCAACAACAACACTATGTTCAGGGAGAGAAGTCAGGCACAAAGGGCCACCTAGTGTATGGTTCCGTTTATGTGGAATGTTCAGAGCAGGGAAATCCACAGGGACAGAGAGTGGGTTCACGAGTGCCAGGGGCTTGTGGGAGTGCCTGCTGATGGGGACAGGACTTCTTTTGGGGTGATGAGAATGTTCTGGAATTAGTGGTGCTGGTTTCCCATATTGTGAATGGACTAAAAATCACTGACTTTCCTACTTTATGTGGGTGAACAGTATGGTAGGGGAATTCTATCTCAGTAAAGTTATTTTTTAAAAACTGCCCTGTCATGTGTATGCACACACTCACTGTCTCCCAGGATGTTATTGACATCCCCAGGTGACTCCCCGGTCCTGTCTGGCTAGTCCTTAATCAGGCCCTGAATGGGGTGCTGGGGAGAGAGGTGGATGGGCCCAGTTCCTGCCCTTAAGTGGCTCTCAGGCAGGCGTGGACGGGAGTGGTTTGTCTGCCAGGCTGTGGGCCCCCATCCTGTAGGGCCAGGGCGGAGTGGGCCATGGGAGAAAACACTTGAGTCCAAAGATGAGCAGGTGTGCTGGGAAGCTGGCAGGGCAGCTGGGGCTTCCAGCTGGGGTCTGCCAGACCACAGCCCCCAAGCCTTGGCAGGAAGCCTCGGGGGGGCCCTGTCACCCGAACCCAGGCCCCAAGAAGCTCCTTCCTGGTGGTTTCTGGGCCAAGGGCCTCTCGCTGGGTAAGGCAACCAATATTCTATTCTGCCTTGGACCTTGCCCCTCCACCTTCCGCTGGGGACATTGTGGGACTGCTCCTGATATTCACCGGCCCCGGTCAGTAAGACTTTGCTCTTCCCAGCACTCTGTGGGGTGGACACGATTCAGCCCACTTTTATGAGGGGCAGGGAGCACACAGGAAAAGGAACCCAGAGCCAAGAGGTTATTTGCCCAGCCCAAGGGCATGCAGAGAGAACTTGACCTTGATTCCAAGAATGCCCAGGCCAGAGGAAGGTCAAGGAAGAAAGTGAGTGGCCCTGAGGGGCTGGGGTGGAGGCTGCACCTGACACAGCCGCCCCCCCCCCCCTTCTTCTTTCTCTCCTAGGCCTGAAAGTGAAACCGGTGACACCAAAGTGAAACTGAAGCTACGGCCTGGCAGCCCGGCCCGCCTGCAGAGGGGGAGAGAGGAGAGCCCGCCTGCAGAGGGGGAGAGAGGAGAGCCCGCCTGCAGAGGGGGGAGAGAGGAGAGCCCGCCTGCAGAGGGGGAGAGAGGAGAGCCCGCCTGCAGAGGGGGGAAGAGGAGAGGGGACTCCTCCAGCCAGCCCACGTGGCAGGCAGCGGGAGGGAGGGAGGGAGGGAGGAGTTGCTTTTTAAATTTCAGTGATTTAAGGAAAAACTGAGGGGAAAGGTCTGGCTGACGAGAATGCTGCTGCATTCCCCCTCCACCCCCACCCCCACCCCCACGACGCCCCTGCTTGTAGGTCCCCACCGTTCTGAGTGTCTCCAGGAGAAGCCATCTTACGCCTGGCAATGGGGGTGGGCAGCAGGGACAGGCTGGCCTGGTTCACTTACTGGGGGGCTCTCTAGGGGGAGAGAACCAGGGGCCAGCTCTGCTGACTACCCAGCTCCAGCCTGCGAGGGCCCATTGCACAGATGGGAAGTCAAGGCTCCTCCAGAGCAGAGACAGGCTGCTGGGAGCAGCCCCCTTCCCACCCCTCCCCTTCCCCCGCCGCCCCGCAGCCAAATGGGCTACGTGCTGGGCTGTCTCGAGGCCCCAGGCGGCAGTTCTGCTTGTCTGCAGAGCACAGAGAGGGAGGAAGCGAGCAGCAGGATTGAAGTTAGGCCCAGTCCAGAGTTTCTCCTGTGGACACTTGGGACCAGGTCATTCTCTGGGACAGGGCCCCCCTGGGCACTGTGGGTACTGAGCAGCGTCCCTGGCCTCCACCCACTTGATGCCAGAAGCATGTCCAGTCTTTTTTTTTTTTTTTTTTTTTTTTACAGAGAGGAAGGGAAAGGGATAGAAAGTCAGAAACATCGATGAGAGAGAGACATCCAATAGCTGCCTCCTGCACATCCCCTTACTGGGGATGTGCCCGCAACCAAGGTACATGCCCTTGACCGGAATCAAACCTGGGACCCTTAGGCCGATGCTCTATCCACTGAGCCAAACCGGTTTCAGCAACATGTCCAGTCTTGACAACCCACTTCCCTAAGCAAACTCCCATAGAGTGGGGCCAGGCCATGGAGACTGTGGTGGAGACAGAGCTCTGAGCCAGGCCCAAAGGTAGGCAGGCTCCTCCGACTCCCCCCGCACCCCCCCCCCCCGTCCCCCCAGCTTTGGAGCACTCCACCGTGGTCCTGAGAGATTCCTGGGAGCTGTTGTCCAGCCCAGAACCGAGGGCGTGTCCCAGATAACAGCACAAGAATGGAGAGAGGGGCCAGAGCTAGATGGGAACCGAGCTTCAGGCTGGAAGAGACCCTTACAGGAATTCTGAGCTGTTGGTAGAGTCAGGGGCAGCAGCCGCATCCGAATGACTGCCTTCTTCCATCTTCTGGACCGAGACTAGCCTCTGAAGTGAGGGGCACCAGTCCCCCAGGTGCAAGTAGACCAGGCACCTGTCCAGTGGCTATGAGGTCAGAGACTGCAGAAAGTGTTTGCTGCTCAGAGAATATTTCTCCTGGGATCTCAGGGGGCGTCCCAGGACAGGGCTCAGGCATTTGGCGTCACACAGGGAGTACTGAAGTGTTTCAATACTTGCACACCTGGTTTGGCCACCCTGGGGTGTGCTGGCTCTGCCTGAGAGCACATTTTGGAAGGGGCCCCAGGACCTGGGAGGGGCCTGAATGGGAGGAGATTTCTACCAAAAGGAAAACCAGAGGGGCTTCTGGCAACTCACCTGGCCTCTTTTGTACCTGTGCACGAATTCCAAGTTTATTGGACACCTGCCACCTGCAGAGTTCCTGCCTACAAAACCAGCAATTCACCTACAAGGGGTCACAGTAGGATTGAAAGGTCTGACACCAGAAGCCGATTGGGCAGCCACTTGCTTCTGTAGCTGTGGGTGATAGTTTGTGTGTTCCTTTCTTCCTAATGTCCTCACTTGCCCAGTAAAAAAGACCAACCTTTGTTAAGTAAGACCCCAATGTCGTTTCTTTGCTCTTTTTTGTCTTTTTTTTTTTAAACAATCAGAACTGTGTTTTTTTTTTTTTTTTTGTGGTAAAATATGTAATAAGAATTCACCAAAAAATTTTTCATCATCTTAATCATTCTTTTAAAAAATATATTTCATTGATTTTTTTTACAGAGAGGGAGAGGGATAGAGAGTCAGAAACATAGATGAGAGAGAAACATGCACACCCTCTGCTGGGAATATGCCCGCAAACAAGGTACTTACCCTTCACTGGAATCAAACCTGGAACCTTTCAGTCTGTAGGCCGACTCTTTATCCACTAAGCCAAACCAGTTAGGGCCATCCTTTTGTTTTTTAAATATATTTTTTATTGATTTCAGAGAAAAAGGGAGAGGGAGAGAGAGAGAGAAACAATAATAAGAGAGAATCATTGATTGGCTGCCTCCTACACGCCCTCCACTGGAGATCAAGCCCACAGCCCTGGCATATGCCTGACTGGGAATCAAACCCGTGACCTCTGGTTCCTGGGTCGACACTCAACCTCTGAGCTACACCCCACTGGGCTGTCCATCCTTTTTAAAGCTGAATCCATGAATCCAAATGAAGTCCAAAGCACTTACCTGGCCTATCGGTGCCCATTCACTGCCCTCTGAATATGCTGCTCTTGGCCACACTAGGTTCCTGGCTGATTTTCCAGCCCTAAGCTTAATCCTACCTCCCAGCCTTTCCCCTCACACCTGGGAACCTGTCCACAGATCTCTACTCAAAGACTACCTTGAAGAATTGTCCCTGGTGACTACTTTAAGAAAAGAGCTAGCCCCTAGACAGTACTAGATGGCTGATTCTATGGGGTCCTGAGCCTTTTGCTGTCTTTTATTTGTTGATTTTAGAGAGGGGAAGGGAGAGAGAGATTATTTGTCGTTCCGTTTATTTATGCATCCATTGGTTGGCATTTGTATGTGCCTGACGGGGAGCAAACCTGCAGCCTCGGTGTACGGTGATGGCGCTCACCAACAGCTGCTGGGCCGGGGCCTGCCTTTTGCTGTCTTTGAGCTATTTTTCAACTCCGCAACTTGTAGAAAACTGGTAATAATGGCTATGATTCTTGCTCACAGAAATACAAATTAACAGTATAGTTACATTTTGCTTCTGTTTGTAAATTCATTCCAGCACTTCTTATTTGCCTACATATGGATGTTCTTAGAATTTTGCTTTGAACCTGTTATAACATCTTACTGGTTCCTCGTTAATTAATGAGTGAAATAACATCTTTTGACACATGTCCATTTTTAAATTTTTTATTTATTTTTTGACACATGTTCATTTTTATTGATTTATTTTATTCTATTTTTTGACACCATGTTCATTTTTTAAAAACAGCTTCCAGGCCCTGTTCACTGTCTTTTCAATTGCTCTGGTGAACTGCCTTCATTGCACTCACTGATAATGGTCTGAAATTCTTCTAGTAGTCTATTTGTTTATTATCTTTGTCCTCCACTATAGTGTAAGCTGGAGATCAGGGACCTGGCCCATAGGAGGCGCCCAGGGTTGACTATGTGGTCTTCCAGGCAGACCAACTGCTGAACAGAATGTTCCAGAATGGTCATGGGGTCCACATCAAGTTCAGTGATCCCTGGGTTCTAGAACCTGCCTGTGTCCTTGTCTGCATCCCTCCCTTTTGCAAAACTGGAACACACCCCACCTCCCTTTCCCAGAACCTCGTCCAGGAACACCAGTTAACCAGGCCCATGTGCAAACACTTTGAACACCTTGAGCTGTGAGTCCCCTGGACCTGCACCCCAAATTCATCCACAGCAGCCAAAAGAAGCCCCTAATCCCCTCCCCTCTCAGTCACTGTTGGGGAAACAGTCAATACCCACTGAAAAACCTAAAAACACTGGATCCAGCTGCCCAAGAACATGTTACCCTTGTTCTGTGGTGGCTTCCCAAGCACGAAAAGAGGGTATGGCCCTCACCACAGAGGGTGACTGGGCAGCAGCAGGATTAGAAACACCAGCTTCATGCATGGGAGCATTAGGGGCTCCGAAAGCCACCCCACAGACTGGGGGGGGGGGGGGGGGGGAGGGGGCTGGAGTCTGCGGTGGAGAATGGCAGGGTTCTCCTTGCAGATTCATCTGGGAGTCCCAGGTCTGGACAAATTTGCACTCCCTCCTGCCCAGAACTCTCTGAGAAGCCCTTCCCAGGTTATCCTCCAAAAGGGAGGGAACTCTCAAGAAGTCAAGCTGGATCGTCCAAGGAGCCTGAAACCTTTAAAACTCCCCCATCCTCTGGGGTTTGATGGTGGTCTGGATGACAGAGGCAGGACTCTGTGGGGTGTGTGTGTGTGTGTGTGTGTGTGTGTGTGTGTGTGTGTTAAACACATCAAACTCAGAAGACTTGGGTTTCAGCCCTACCTTCTATGGTCATGATCTGTATGATCTTCTGCAGTAACTGAGACACATTCTCTTAAAATAGTTTAGGCATTTTAAAATATATATTTTATTGATTTTTAAAATTTTTCTTTTTACAGAGAGGAATGGAGAGTTAGAAACATTGATTAGCTGCCTCCTGCACACTCCCCACCGGGCATGTGCCTGAAATCAAGGTACATGTCCTCGATCAGAATCAAACCCGGGACCCTTAAGTTCGCAGGCCAATGCTCTATCCACTGAGCCAAACCGGTCAGGGCAATAGCTTAGGCATTTTGATAATTAAATGAGACAATAAGGATATAAGTTTTGTAAGTTGCAAAATATTCCTCAATCAAGAAATAATATTTACATATGTATAATTTTTAATTGAGGTATACCTCACATGCTATACAATTTACCCTTTTAAAGTGTCTAATTCAGCGGTTTGTAGTGTATTCACAAGATTGTGCAACTATCACCACTATCTAATTTCAGAACATGTTTATCACCCCAAAAAGAAACTTCAAGACCAATAACAGTCACTCTATTTCCCTCCCAACAGCTCCCAGCTTCCAAGCAACCAGTAATCCACTTTCTGTCTCTGTGAACTTGTCCGTTCTAGACTTTTCACGTAAATGGAAACACACTATGTGTTTTTGTGTCCGGCCTCTCGCTGAGCATAATGTTTTCAAGGTTCATCTATGTTGTAGCCTGTGTCGGTGCTTCACTGCTTATGGTCAAGTAATATTCCCCTGTGTGGATGGACCACAGTGTGTTTATCCACTCACTCACTGATGAACAGATAATTGGACTGTTTCTAATTTTTGGCTATTCTGAATAGCGCTGTTAGGTAGAAGGTTTTGTGAGGCCAGATGTTTTCATTTCTCTCGGGTGGCTACCCTAGGAGTGGAATTGCTGGGTCAGCCCGGCTGGTGTTGCTCAGTGGTTAAAGTGTTGACCCATAAACCAGGAGGTCATTGGTTTGATTCCTGGTGAGGGCACATGCCTGGGTCGTGGGCTCTCCCAGGTAGGGGGCATGCAGGAGGCAGCTAATTAATTATTCTCTCTCATCATTGATATTTCTACCTCTCTCTCCCTTTCCCTTCCTCTCTCTGAAATCAATAAAAATATTTTTTTTAAAAAAGGAATTACTGCCCTAATCAGTTTGGTTTGATGGATAGAGCGTCCACCTGCAAACTGAAGGGTCCCAGGTTCGATTCCAGCTAAGAGCATATACCTGGGTTGTGGACATATCCCCAGTTGGGGTCCTACAGGAGGTGTAGGATAGAGGTGTTTCTCTCTATCCCTTCCTCTCTGTAAAACATCAATTGAAAACATTTTTTTTAAAAAGGAATTGCTGGTCAGATGGTTACTCCATGTTCACCTTTGGAGGAACTGCCAGACTGCTTTCCACAGCACCTGCACCATTTTCCACTCCCACCATCTGTGTGTGGGAACTCTGTTCTCCCTGCCCTTACTACATTGTTAGTGTCTCTCCTTCCTAGTCTAGCCTCTTAGTAGGGATGAAGTGGTGTCTCCTGGTGGTTTGATTTGCATTTCCCTAATGACTAAGGATGTTGGCAATTTTTCATGAGCTTTATTGGTTATTTGCATATCTTTTTCCTTTTTTTTTTTTTGAGAAATGTCTATTCAAATCCTTTGCCCATTTAAAAATTTTGGTTGTGTTCTAATTGTTTAGTTCAAGGTTTCTTTTTTATTGTTATCTTCTCCTGAGGACACTTTTTTCCATTGGTTTTTAGAGAAAGTGGAAGGGAGAGGAGGAAGAGGAGACAGTAATGTGAGAGAGACGCATTGATTGGCTGCTTCCTGTGAAACCTGGACCCTTCAGTGTTCCGACCATTGAGCAACACTGGCTAGGGCAAAGTTTCTTTTTTTTATATTTTATAAAAAAAAATATTTTTTTATATATATTTTTTCATTTTCAGTTTCACTTTACAGTCAATATTATTTTGTATTAGTTTTAGGTGTGTAGCATAGTGGTTACACAACAATGTTTATATATTCCAAGTAATAGACCCTTACCAGATCTATGACTTGCGAATATTTTCTCCCATTCTGTGGGTTTTCTTTCATTTTGTTAATATATATATATATATATATATATATATATATATATTTGCATTGATTTCAGAGAGGGAAGGGGAGAGAGGGAAAGAGAGGTCAATAATGACAGAGAATCACTAATCAGCTGCCTCCTGCACTCCCCCAACTGGGGATGAAGCCTGCAACCAGGCATGTGCCTGGAACCAGGAACCCCATGGTGACCTCCTGGTTCTAGGTCTGTGCCAGCCACTGAGCCATGCAGGCTGGGCATGACTTTTTCACCTCTGGAAATGTTTCTTCTCCGCCCAGATAATAATAATAGCAACAACAACAACAACAACAACATAATCACATCTATCATGCATCGAGGATTTTCCTCCTATAGGCGCCATCTTGTTTCTCCCTCCTCACAATCTTAGGAAATCTCTACCTTTATTCTCTCCAAAAGACTGAGAATCAGAGAGGTCAAATAACCCGGCGTAAGTCACACAGTGAACCAATCTTTTTTACTTAAAAAAAATGTATATACCTTTATTGATTTCAGAGAGGAAGGAAGAGGGAGAGAGAGATAGAAACATCAATGATGAGAGGGAATCTTTGATCAGCTGCCTCCTGCACACCCCTTCCTGGGGATCCAGACTGCAACCCAGGCATGTGCCCTTGGCCGGAATCGAACCTGGGACTCTTCAGTCCACAGGCTGACGCTCTATCCACTGAGCCAAACTGGCTAGGGCAATCTTTTCTACTTTACTAGGTTTTGAAATAGTATCCTACTTGAGTATTTCTTTGAGGGGAGGGAGGGGAATAGACACAGGTGTCAGGACAAATCTTTGCTTCACTCCTTCCTCCTGTTTTCACTACCCAGACAGAGGGGCATGGAGGAGGGGTATGCCACCCTGGCATTTCCTGAAGGACTCCACCCCCAGCCACTCTGGCAAGGTCCAGAGCCGGGTGAATGCGGGTTTCAGCATCCTTGCTCATGGTCCCTCTCTGGGCCTCAGTTTCCTCAAACCTAAGGTGGAATCATAGAACCCCAGGGAGTAATCAGGATTGGGTTAAATACCAATTTCACACAGGAGTTCCTTCCCTTTCTGAGTCAGGTTATCAACTCTGGAGAACCGATGCAGGATATCTGAGGCTGGGTGGTGGTGGTAGAGAAACTGACTCACCACTAGGAGCTTCGGAGGGAGGGGGTGGGGAGACTCAAACCATTTGGGAGAAGGCCTGAACTTGGGTTATCTGCAGGAGTCCAAGCACAATCCTGAGACCTGCCCCACGGTGTTCCCACTTGGCCCTTTTGGTCCCAAGGCTGATAGCAGGGTGGTTACAGGAGGAAGCAGGACTTCTATGCCAGGCAGGGTCGTTAGAGCAAAGTCCCTGGTTCCACCCTCTCCCTGTATCCACTGGCCCCTCCCTCAGTCCCTTCCCACCTGATTGGGGCTAGTGTAAGGCTTCTAGTCCTGGGGCTGTCACTTACCCTCTGGTGGTCTCCTGGGGTTCCCCTTGAAGCCAAATTATTACTATTACAAAAGCTATTCCGATTCAATGTTGGGGAGTCTAAAGGCGCTTTTAACACCTTGTGTGAAAAGGCAATCAAGTGAGGAGGGGAAGGGAGGGAAAGTTTTGAAGTCCAGAGGCCAGACGGGGTCCATTCCACCTCTGACGGCTGAGTTTCCTGCCTGCAGGGTCATGGTGGTGATAATTCCAATAACTAACGATAATGATAATGCGATTAGATGTTCGAATGGCGGTAAACAGGACCCCGGACAGAGCCAGCAACCTGAGAAATGCTCAGTCAACGGCAGCGACAGCAGGTGTCAACCCTCTCTGTCCATGGGAATGAGGAAGAGGAAACTGAGGCCCGGACCCCCTCAGGCGGCTGGCGGCCCCGGCTAGCCCTTCCCCGGGCGCCCACTGTGTGCGGGGGGGGGGGGGGGGCAGCGGCCGGCCCGGGGCAGGCCGTTCTCCCCGCTGTCCCTTGCTTCCCCTCCCCCGTCCCTCGCCGGACCTCTCCCACGACCGGGGAGGAAGTGGGAGAAATGGCCAGGGGAGAAAAGTTGGCTGAGCCAACGCCTCCCCACTCCCCACCTCCGCCCCTCCCGAGCCACGCAGACCCTCTCGGGAGCGGCCGCAGGACCCAGGCGCCCGGGGCCGGGGCCCCGTCCCGCCCAGCTGCCCGCCGTTGGGTGGGGGAACTCGGAGAGCCGGGAAAACAACCGTCCAGCCCGCCCCTCGCTAACCCCTACCCCGCGACGCCTCTGGCGCAGCGGGCGGAGGCGACTCCTTTATATAATCGCGGGAGGGCAGGTTGGCTGTTTCTTTTAGGGACCCAGGAGCCCAGCGGACCCGAGTCGTCACCCCAAAGCCCGCCCCCACGTTCCTTCTGCGGTCGGGCAAACTGAGGCCCCGGGAAGGCCAGCGGCCGACCCAGGACTCCCACCCCGTCGCCCCCCCCCCCCCACACCACCCTCAGCCGCCCGGGCGGCCGCGACCCACGCCCGCGTCGGTCCCAGCAGCGCGCACAGCCCTCCCCGCCCCCGCTGCCATCCTGCCACGCCCCAGGCACCGGGGGCAAAGCCCGCGCCCCCCCCCGCACCCGCCCCTGCGCAGAGGCTGGGGGCCTGTTTATCTGGCGTACCCCACCCCCTCCACCCCGGGGGGCCCGCTCCCCCCGCGCCCCGGGGAGCTCTGGGGCCAGATAAGCTGGCAGGCTGGCACGGCGCCGCGCAGCGGGGCGGAGAGGTCAGAGGAAGGGGGGTACACGGGGGGCGGGCTGGACCCCCCCCAACTTGACAAAACCTAATAACAGCTCGGTCTCCCTGGCGCAGCGGGCGAAGCCCCACGGGAGGGCAGAGACGTGGCAAGAGGGGACCTGCCGAGCCTGTTCTGGCCTCCGAGGCCGGGGGGCGGGGGGGGGCGGGCTGGGCGCGGGGTGGGGGGGCCGGCGGCTGCGGCACCTTTAAGACAAGGGAGGACCCCTCTTGCCCTCGGAGAAACCAGGAAGGGAGTCGCGAGCATCATACGGGGCTTTGGCTGTACTGTACAGTTACTGTAGGGGCAGTGACGCCGCCGCCGCCGCCGCCGGAGCGAGGGAGAGACCAGGGGAGGGAGAGACCAGGGGAGGGCGAGCGAGGCGAAGAGCGAGACGCAGACCCCGGAGGCGAGCGGCTGAGGAGCCCAGTCCCAAGTCCGGGCCCCGGCCCCGCGCGCCCCGGCCCAGCCCGGCCCCGGCCCGGCCCCGCGAGGTAAGTCAGCGCCCGGCGCGTTCCCCAGCACAGGGTGCAGGGCGAGGACGAACCGGGGGCTCTGCGCCCACCCGTGCTCTCTCGGGAAGGGGAGACCCGGGGAGCCAGGGACGTCCCGCAAGTTTCAGAGGAGGGGTAGTTTAAAGCTGCCCGGAGGCTGGAGGCGCTCTGGATCCCGAGCCCGGGGAAGGGGCGCCTCCTGGGAGGTGGAATTGGGGGCGAAGTGCATGGTCTTGTGCGCCAACTGCCTGCTCCCCACCCCCCGGGTGCATGGCTTTTCGGGGCTCCCAGGCGCGCGGAAAGCGGGGGAGGGGAAGCGGAGCTGCATTGAGGGTGCGGGGAGCCGGCGTGGGAAGAAGGGGGCCGCGTCGCGTGCTAAGTTTGCTGTTGAGTACTGGGGGCGCACTCCCCACTTCCCGGGGCCAATTCGGTGCTGCGTGTATACGTTGGAACTGGCTGGGATTGAGCTTCATGGGGTATAGGGGGGAGGGGGCTGAAAAACAGGGAGGGGGGCTTTGCAAAGGAGGGGGAAGGGGTAGGGTGTCCGGGTGGGCGGGCGCGCTCGCGGGCTCCTCTGGGCGTCGTAGTCTTCCTGCCGTTTGCGGCAGGCAGGTGGTAGGCAGCTTGGACTACAAGTCCCAGGGTGCGCCGCGTCGGTGGCCCGCCGCAGCACGCGGGTAGGGGCGGTGCGGAGGAGGGGCGTTGAGCGGCGGGCCGGCGAGCCAATGGGCGCGGGCCGATCGCGCGGTGCGGCACAGGGGCGGACCCAGCAGGCTCGGGGGCGGGGCCTAAAGCTAGGCTCCCCTCGCCGGGGGCCGGTGGCGGTCCCCGGCTTCCGGCTGCGCGGCCCGCGGGCCGGCCCCCTTCCCGCCCCGGGGCCCCTCCCTGCCTGGTTGTGTAACCGTCCCCAGCCCCCCTCTTCTCGGCCCCCTGCCCCGGTCGGGGGGGGGGGTTGTCACCCACCCGGCGCTCCCCGGGGAGGGCGGCGGCCGGAGCGGCCGCGCCTCTCCTGCGAGCCCGGGGATGCGCGGCCTAGTGCAGGCCGGGCCCGGGAGTGGGGAAGGCGGGCGGGCGGACCCAGATCCGGGGTAATTTGCATCGCCCTCCCCCCAGTCCGGGTGGGGATTGGCCGCCGGCGGCGGGGGGTGGCGCGGAGCCAGGCTCACTGCCGTCTCCCGGCCCCTCGGAGGAAGCCAGCCCTGCCGCCACCGCCGCCGCCGCCGCCGCCGCCGGGGCCGGGCCCCCTCGCCGCTGACCCGGGAAGGAGGTAGGAGCCCCCTGGTCGGGCGGTGCGGCGGGGGCCCGCAGGCCGGGGCGGGGGCCGTGCGCTGCGGCCGGCGCGGGGGAGGGGGCCGCTTCCTGCCCCTGCCCGGGCCTGACTCATCCCTGGGTGGGGGGACCGGCCTGGCCCCTCGCCCTGCCCGCGCTGCCGCCTGGCCCTGGCCCCGGCCAGGGCTTCGGGAGAGGGGGCAGAGAGCACGCCTCTCCACCGCCCGCGCCCCCAAAGCGCGTGACCCTGTCTCCTCTGGCCCAGACCCCCCCCCCCCCCTTTCCTTAGACGCCACACCACGTGCGAACCCTGAGCCCGGGCAGAGGACTTGGTGGGATCTGGCTCCCTCCCTCACTCTGCCTCCCTTCCTAGGCTAGGAACCGGCCCTCTCCTCCAGCGCGGGGCCTGGGAACCAGGCAGGGGCCTGAGCCAAGCGCTGAAGCTGAGTGCCCCCCACACCCCAGGCTCAGGCCTTTGCGGGTTATGGGAGACACTGCCCGCGCTGGCTGGGGAACCTGGTGGGCCGCAACAAGAGATTACCGTCCCACCCGGCCGGGGCACCCGGTGGGCACTCACTAAATATTTGGGGAATGCAGCCAGCAGTTGGCAGATGGGCAGGGGGGGAGGCAGGCAACTCCTCTCTTCCTCCAGCCAGGTGGCGGAAGTAAGAGGTGTTGGTGCCCCTTCCCCGGGCGTGCCCACCTGGCTCACCCATGGGTGGCAGGCCTGGTTTGCTTCCTCTCTCCCCGCCAGCTGCCTTCAGGAGCAGGGTTGGCCTGAGAGGGAAAGGGCGGCTAGAATTCCATGTCACCCCCCCACACACACCCAACACGGCCAGGGCGTAACCCTGAGTGTGCCGCTCCCACACTGGGGGGGCCTCCCCCAGGACCAGCCAATCACTTCCTATTGGCAGAGCTGGTCTTGGGAGAGGTCTGGGGAGTCCAGGCTGGGCTCTGCTGCTCCAGGCCCAGGCATCTTCCCCCAGGACCACCCCCCAGTGGGGCCCCTAGAGCATGCCAAGCACTTATCAGCTGGGCTCGGGTCTCTGTTTACCGACAGCCATCTCTGTGGAGACAAGAGCCTGGGGGAGAAGGGGGGGCAGGAGCCAGTGGCTGGAAGAGCGAAGCCCTGGGATCCGCATGCCTAATGAAGAAAGAGGAGCCATCGGGGACACTGAAATTTTAATTCGTGGGTCACTTTGGGGGGGTATTTATTATTCAGTTCTGATTGGCTGCCGGGTGGCCAGTCAGCACCCTGGCGTGCTGGGAGCCATACAACTCTCAGCAGAGGCCCTCTGAGAAGCGGCTGGGGTGGCTGCAGGGAGTGGATGCGTCCTTTTCTCTGTGTGGGAGACAGACCCCGCAGACAGCACAGCCTTCGCCCAGTGGGAAGGTTCCAGGGCAGTAGCAAGTCCTGTGTTTGTTTTTTTACTTCCTTTTCCTTGGGGCCTTCTGACCAACAGCTGGGTCAGGCTGCTGGCAGTCCCCATCCATATTTGAGGAAACTAAGGCTCAGAGGGGGTGCTAAACATGAGTGTGGGAACTCGGGGGCTTACAGCAAACCTCAGAGCAGGTTCCTTGTTGGACAGGGGAGACTGAGGCCCAGGGGAAGCAGAGAGCAGCCCAAGGTCACCCTGCCAAAGCTGTGTCTGACCCCTGTTGTCTGCCTTCCGGCTCAGGACTAGTCCAAAGTCCTGCCTGTGCCCCAGCTGAGGGGCATCTACCCACCTGCCTTCCAGAGGGCGAGAAGGTTGACAGCAGGCACCTGTTGGCCGAATGGAGTCTTCCCAGGGCTTATTAAACCATTTGTCCAAAGAGAATAATGAGGCTCAGAGAGAACCTGAGTTGCCCAAGGTCACACAGCATGAGTCCCAGTTCCCTGTCTCCCAGCTTTCCCTGGCAGGCACCTTTAAGTAAAGCCTGCAAGGCCCTTTCTTGCCCCCTCCAAGCTACAGTCCTAAACCTTGGCCAGCAGAGACGGGCAGAGCTCTTTGTTTTATGACCCATTACACCTGAGGAGGTCACCTCACAAGAGCCAGGACTCAGGGCCAGCCCCTCTGAAGCAGAGCCAGCCTAGGAAGGGAGCTGCTGGGGTTTCCAGTGCCAGTGCACTTGACCTGTGACCTTGGACATGCCCCTTGGCCTTTCGTAGCCTGTGCCGCTCCCCTCCCAATAACATAGGATCCCCAAGTGGTGCCTGTAGACTACCTGTTTTCTCTCATGGAGGAGGCACCTGGGCCAGCTCAGGGTACAACAGGGATTCTGCTGGAGTGTGTGCCTGCTGGGTGTCTGAGACACTTAGCACCCCTCACCTGTCACCTTGGTTCCAGGCACCTGAGAGACCATAAACCACCCTGCAATCACCCAGTAACAACTCTGGTCAGTGGGGACCAGAGGAACAGGCTTGGGTGGGGGCCAGTGTGGTCCAATCCCAGCCTGGCCGTTGGCTCCACCTGAGGTTCACTGAGGGAGGGCACGTCCCCTCTGCCACCTTCAGTTTTCCCATCAGTACAATGAGGAGGCTACCTTCAGCCCAACAGTGTTATTGTGAGGACGTACTCATTGATTCCTCAGGAATGTTTGTTGAGCGACTGCTGTGCAGTGTCAGGACCTAGGGGGAGCCCCTCCTGCATGTCTGTGTTGCCCCTTGGGGTCAGGGCCCTTCCCTGAGTTCACAGATGTTGGCTGGACTCCAGCCCTGCCCCAAGTGCCCTGTGTGACCTCTGGCAAGCCTTTTCCTTTTCTGGGCCATCACAAGGCAGCTCTGAGGGGGCGTGAGAATAAGCTGTCCCTCAGCCCCAAGGCCCCCAGGGTGGGGGATTTAGTCATCTGCTGGTACCTAGAGGCAGTCTGATGGGGGAGGGGGAGGCGCCCTGGGAGGACTAGTTAGGCCAGATGGAGCCAGGTGGCCAGTGATCAAATCCTCCTCTGCTGTGTACCTGGACAAGTAGCTTTTCTCTCCCGGAGCCTCAGTTTCCTGCTGTAAAGCGGGGCAGTGACCCTGCCTCCCAGAGCTATAAGAATGGATGTTGAGATAATTGAGATCAGACCTCAACTGCCTTGGGGCCTGAGGCCCGAGCTTGGAGCACCAAAGCGCTTGTGCCACCTGGAGAATCTGGCTCCTCTGAGGAGCGTGGCCAAAGGACCAGCCCCTCCATCTGTCCTCCCAGCAGGCTGTGGACAGCCACTTGGTAGAAGCTTCCCCACCCACACCTTTCTGGTTTAACTGGAAAACAAGGCCTAGTCCCACCTCACATCAGGATGCTTTTGGGGGGAGGGAACTGGCTGGATTTATGGGCACAGGACACTAGGGCCTCAACAGACTGAGCACCCTTTCGGGGCTTCCATGCAGAGCCTTCCACCTGCTGGAACGGGGTGGGGTGGGGGTTGTGCCCGTGCTCCAGGTGACAAGCAGGCGGGGGTGGGCTGGTGGGGGAGAGGTCAGGAAGCAGGCAGGAGCAGAGCTCCTAGAGGTCACCCGGACCTCGCACGGGCATCTTGGGTAAGCAGGTGATGGGATTCTCTTGGGGAGACAGTGATGGGATTCTTCAAAGCCTGGCTTTGCTCACTGCGGTGGTGGGAAGCCGCCTCCTACCTCACCCTGAATGGCTGTCTTCCCGGGGCTTCCTCTTGGAACCCAGTCTTGGTGTTGGGGCTGTACTTCCTGGTCCATGACTGCACTCAAAGCGTGGGAACAGAGTGAGCCTGAGCCCCACCCATGAGTTGGGGGTCAGATGGGATCCCCATGACCTCATCCTCCCACCCTCACCCCCACACAAACACACTTCCCACTGGGCCTGCAGCCTTCCTGCCTCTGGCCCTTTAAGGCTGGGGCAGGAAGCCCCTCCCCATTTAGGGCAATAAATGGACACATAAAATGGCCGAAGGCCTGTTTGCTGGTGTCTGGCCAGAGGGAGGCCTATGAGGGCAAGGAGGTAGGGGGCAGGCTGGCAAGGGGCAGCCAGCAGCCACTCTGGGCCTTTGGTGTCCTCGCCCTGCCCCCCCACCCCCAATGGAGATGCTGAATTCTTGTCTCATTAAACCCCCAGCCAGGGACTGGGCCAGGCGGGGATTGGCACCAAGTCAGGGCAGGGTAACCCGGCGGGACCAACCTTGCAACACAGGCTGTGTGCCTGGGAGGGGGAGGGGGCGGCCGGGCGTGGGCCTGGCAGCTGAACCTGGGCACTAGGCTTGCTTTGTGACCTTGGACCAGCCGCCCACCCTCTCTGGGTCTGGTTTTGCTCCCGTGGTTTCTTGGGCACCATAACCCACTTCTTTGGCACAGAGTGGGTGGTGAGGTGGCTGGAATAATATTCAGAAATGAAGTTCAAAAAGCCCCTCACCCACAAGGGGGAGGCGAGCAGCCTTGTTGGAGTTTCACTGGCACATAGGTCCCCAAGCAATATTTGCTGAATGGTGGACGGAGTGACACTCTGGAACTAGAGCACCCCCAGCCTTCTTGTTACTGTCACGATCCCTGAGGAAACTGAGGCGCAGAGGGCTGCTGACTCTTGCCCAAAGTCACCCAGCTTAGAAGTGGAGGAGTTGGGGTTTGGATCTAGGCTGCGTGCCTGGCACATAATTAGGTGTTTAATGTTTCTTTTTTGTTTCTGTATTCTCTGGGAGGGGGAATGCAGGGTCTTGACCCCCTCCAGAAGGCCTTGGGTGGTGATTACCTGCTACCCTCTCCTGGCTACCTCCTCTTGTTCCTGAGGAGTGTGGGTGGGAGGAGGAGGCCCAGCCCCAATCCTCACCTTTTGCCTGACCTTGGAAAGCTTCCTGTTAACGTAGCTCTCCTTCCCCAAGTCCCCTCTCCTAAGCACCCCCTCCGGTCTTTTTCCTCTGCTGTCCCCCATGCCCAGGACACCCTTCCTAGGATGTTGGGATCCTTCCTGGCTGACACTTGCTGCTCCTGGGAGCAGGTCAAGGCATTCTTGACCTCACCCCTGTGTCCCTGCTGTTGAGTGGCAGCAGTTCAGGCCAGTGCAGATCAGAGACTTCGCCCCCACCTTGCTGCTCGTCTTGTCACCTCTCCAAGCCTCTCCTCTGTAGAACCCAGGGCTTCATAGTGGAGAGGCTGAAATGAAGGTGCTGGTTAGTTCCTGGAAGTTCCTAGGTACAGATGCAGCTCTCCAGAGGAGGTTCTGCCTCCTAAGTGATCCTAGTTAGATGGGAGGTGGAGCAGCACTGTCCCCTGGCCTGGGTGTGTCAGTTAGCCGAGTGGGTGGGGCTGGGTGTGGGCTCTCTCCAGCCCAAAGCTGTCTTTGGTTCTTCTTGTTGAATGCTGTGCTCCTACTGTGCGCCACCCAAGGGAGGGGCCAGCATAGGGGCCTAGGAGTGGCCCAGAGGGAGGAAGGCACCCCACTTCCAGGCCAGGAGGAGCCTGCTGAGGCCTGCCCCTTAGCTTGAGGAGTCAACAGAGGCCCCGGAAATCCCAGGAGGGAGGCTCTCTGGGGGGTGGGGGGTGGAGTTGTGATGGAAGACAACCCAGGTGGATGTGATCCTGAGCTCTGGGGACCCTAGCTCTGGGTGTCAGGCTGTGGTACTTTCCTGGAGGAGAGAAGTTTTGTTGGATTGTCACTACCAAGGAAACCCCCACTTCCGGAGTACCTACTAGGTGAAGCTCTCCTGTTGCGACAATCCCAGGGCACACAGTGGGTGTTTTTCTTCCAGGCCCCACCTGACCTACCAAGAGGGCTCAGCTGCCCTCCTTTTCCCATCTCACAGGCTCGTCCACCTCTTTCTTGAGGGAGAATCCTGAGAGACCCAGATGGGGCCGTGGCTCTGGGCATGGTAGGTAGGTGAGATGTCTGCCGCCCGGAGAGAGGATGTGGGCCAGGTGTCTGCAGAGCCAGTTCAGTTTCCAGGCTGAGGAAAGAGATAATGTCTTGTTGGGTAGGTCGGGGGGCCAGTCTCTGACCTCTATCAGCTCCTGGATCCCAGAATCTATGGATCAGCCTTGCTGGGCACCCTTGGAAGGATTTTAGAAGTCTCTGGGCCTTGGTTTTTTCATCTGTAAAATGAGGGATCATGCTACTCTCATGGGAACTTCCCTTGGTTGGCACTTGCCCAGGCGCTGCCCTTGAGGAGGGCCGGTGATGATTAGCTGGGGAAATGGAGGCTCCACCTGGAAGAGGACACGGATATGGATACTCTAGGCCAGTGGTCACCAAACTCAGTAGTCAACAGAGCCAAATATCAACAGTACGATAGAAATTTCTTTTGAGAGCTGAAAACCAACTTCTGCGCATGGGCCCTGAAGTTTCATTCGCACTGTGCGCGCACGCCTGCATGTGGTATTCTGTGAAAGAGCCGCATGTGGCTCGAGAGCTGGTTTGCCAACAACTGCTCTAGGCCAGTGGTCGCCACCCTTTCGGACCTTACGGACCGCCAGTGGTCTCTGGACCGTCGGTTGGTGATCGCTGCTCCGCAGGTTTCCTTAAACCAGCAGCCACCACCCGTTCAGACCTCACAGGCCACCGGCTGACGAGGGCCTGCTCTAGGCCCTTTGCGCACGGCCCGCTTCATTCCGCTAGTGGAGACCAGTGTCCAGGGCAGGTTTGAGGCCCAAGCTTGTACCTTTCCAGCTGGGTGCCTTCTGGCAAAGCGGGAGCCTGGGTATCTTAACACTTAAAGTGGGGCTGTGCTAGCCTCTTGGCCTGATGTGCTCTGTGCTTGAGGGAGGGTGGGGTGAGTCACCTGAACTATTTCAGGTTGTGACCTTGAAGGCCCCTGGAGATACCTCAAGGTCCAAGGGGACCTTAGGGGCACCTGGGGGACAATGGCAAGCAGGGTTGTTGGTTGCCTAGATGGGGAGGAAAGTAAGGGGGGCTGAGGCTAGTCTGATTCCATTTACTCTCTGGAGCCCAGAGGCCAGACAGCAGATGGTGGAAGGGGGTGGAAGCCACCACAGGGGGCTCCTCTGATGGCCGATCGATTCTCAGATGGGGTTGACCTCCATCCTCCTGCTCTCAGCAGCCACATCGGAGCCGACCGCCCTACCCCCCAGGGCTGGCAGAACAGAGGGGCCAGCGGAGCAGCTGGTGCGTTCTGCAAGAAAGAGGGCGGGCCTTGGAGAGAGACGTCCTGGGAAGTGTAGTGCCTGCCTGAGCATTGCACAAAGGCCTCTGTCAGCTCTGCGGCCTGGACCCCAGTCCCAGAGCAGCCCTGGGTCGGGACAGTTCCGTTCTGGCCTTGTACCCTGCCGGACCAACCCTGGGCTCCCTTGCTGGGCCAGCTACCTGAATCCCACTCACAGCACTGCCGGGATCTGGGTTAGAGTTGGGCTGGGCCACTTGGTTGAGAGACTGGGGTCCTTAGGAGACTGAGAAAGGCCCAGCTCAGCCCACTGCCTGCTGTCCAGGGGCTGTGGCCCAAGAGCCGGCTGGTTGGGCCTGGAGGAATGTTGGTTGTGTTGGGTGGCTTGGGACAGCCGGGGGCTCCCCGGAGAGGGTGGAGGGGTGGGGACAGGAGCCAGAGGGTTGCACAAGCGCCCGAGTGGGTGGATGAGTCACAGCCCAAGGGAAGGCGGAAAAAAGGAGGGGTGGGGAGAGGGGTGGGACAGACAGACAGAGTTCTCTCAATGGCCTACTCTTCCAAAGGCTTCTGCCCATTTGACAGGTGGGGAGATTGAGGCCCAGAAAGTGGCAGGGCCTTTTTCTGGCTGTACAGTGCAGACAGGGGCGCTGAAAGCTGGAGAGAGCTGGGCAGGCAGGAGGCCCTAGCTCCTGCTCCTCCTCGACGGGATTGGCTGGGGTGGCAGGGAAAAGGAGCATCAGGTAGCCTGGTTTCCCCATTACTCACTGCCAGGGCCAAGCTGTCTTGGGGGCTCCAATGGGGCAGAAAGGGGTTAGTCCTTCAGAGTCACTGCCACCCCACACCAGGGCAAACCCATGGCCTCAGTGACTGCAGCTAGGTCTTGGCCTCAGCCCTTCCTACTGGCTCAGAGGCCCCCAAGAGAACTAGGTTTCACCATGAGGCAGTGAGGGTCAGAGAGGCCGAGGGGACTGCTGGGAATGCACAGCCAAGCCAGTTGGATTTTGGTTGGGGTGCAGCTATGAGGCCTTGGGCACATGAGCTCCTCTCCCTGAGCCCTGTCTTCTCACTTCTGCAGTAGAGATGGTGCTGCCCTCTGGGACTGCAGGGGCGGGGGGCGGGGGGGAGGGGCTCAAGCATGACAGCGTACAGTAGGAGCCTTGTGTGAATATCAGCACCGTGGCCTCCTAGAGGGGGTATGGGTAGAAGCCTGCACTCAGATTCATTAGGAAACAACTTGTATTGAGGCATTTATTGAGCACCTACTGTATGCTCCTGCATCACCTCATGTTGCCCTTTGGCATGCCGGTGAGCCCTAGTGAAGGGGCAAATGGTAGTCTTCATCTCTCAAGCATCCAGTGTGAGTTTCCCCCCCCCCAGGGTGAGTTTTGCTAGCATAATCTCACATTCTGCAGAACCAGACATGGGCTGACCTGGTGTTCCTCTGGGAAAACTGAGGTGGGGCACTACTCTGAGGGTCTTAAGCCTTCGTGGGTCCCTCTCAGGTTCACAACCACCCCTTCCTCTGGTGCTGTAGGTCTCGGCGCGGAAGATGGCCGGCGGCGTGGACGGCCCCATTGGGATTCCGTTCCCCGACCACAGCAGTGACATTCTGAGTGGGCTCAACGAGCAGCGGACACAAGGCCTGCTGTGTGACGTGGTGATCCTGGTGGAGGGCCGAGAGTTTCCCACGCACCGCTCCGTGCTGGCGGCCTGCAGCCAGTACTTCAAGAAGCTGTTCACATCCGGCGCTGTGGTTGATCAGCAGAACGTGTATGAGATTGACTTCGTCAGTGCCGAGGCGCTCACGGCTCTCATGGACTTTGCCTACACGGCCACGCTGACTGTTAGCACAGCCAACGTGAGTGACATCCTCAGTGCTGCCCGCCTCTTGGAGATACCTGCCGTAAGCCACGTCTGTGCCGACCTCCTGGACAGGCAGATCCTGTCAGCCGATGCGGGCACTGATGCTGGGCAGCTGGACCTGGTAGATCAAATTGATCAGCGAAACCTCCTCCGTGCCAAGGAGTACCTCGAGTTCTTCCAGAGTAACCCCATGAACAGCCTGCCCCCCGCGGCCGCCGCTGCAGCTGCCGCCGCCGGCAGCTTTCCGTGGTCAGCCTTCGGCACACCTGACGACGACCTGGATGCCACCAAGGAGGCTGTGGCTGCCGCTGTGGCTGCCGTGGCGGCCGGTGACTGCAATGGCTTGGACTTCTACGGGCCTGGCCCCCCGGCCGAGCGGCCCCCAGCCGGGGATGGGGACGAAGGCGACAGCAACCCGGGTCTGTGGCCAGATCGGGACGAGGATACCCCTGCTGGGGGCCTCTTTCCACCCCCTGTGGCCCCTCCAGCTGCCACACAGAATGGCCACTATGGCCGGGGTGGGGAGGAGGAGGTCTCACTGTCAGAGGCAGCCCCAGAGCCAGGGGACTCTCCTGGCTTCCTGTCGGGAACAGCTGAGGGCGAGGATGGCGACGGGACTGATGCGGACGGGCTTGCGGCGAGCGCGCTGCTGCAGCAGATGATGTCGTCAGTGGGCCGGGCGGGGTCGGCCGCGGCGGGGGACAGCGACGACGAGTCGAGGGCCGACGACAAGGGCGTCGTGGACTACTACCTGAAGTATTTCAGCAGCGCCCACGACAGCGACGTCTACCCGGCGTGGTCGCAGAAGGTGGAGAAGAAGATCCGGGCCAAGGCCTTCCAGAAGTGCCCCATCTGTGAGAAGGTCATCCAGGGCGCCGGCAAGCTCCCGCGGCACATCCGGACCCACACCGGTGAGAAGCCCTACGAATGCAACATCTGCAAGGTCCGATTCACCAGGTGAGCCACCGCCACTGGCAGGGGCGGAGGGTGTTGGGTGGCTTCCTGGGTCTTTTGCTCAAACTGCAGCTATACGCACACAGCTTCTAGGGACATAAGCAGCAGCATCTTACTCATTTTGGAGTGCTCCCCCCCCCCAGTGTGTCCCTGCAGAGCAGCCTCTGGGTGCAAGCACTAAACCGTATGATCGCATAGAATATAAAACATGCCAGGTGGTGCTTTGGGAGGCCGGAAGGTAAAGCACCAGGACTGGCTCTTTTCCCCAGAGCTGGCTCTTTGGACTGGAGGAGAATTTTCGCTTTGGGAGAGGCCAACAACCTAGAAGGGAGCAGGGAGCTCCGTTGTTTTGAGTCACTTCAAGTCTCCTGTGCGTCTGGAAACTTACTTCATTCGGCCAATGTTTATCGGGCGCCTGGGTGCCAGGCCCTGTTCTAGGCGCTGGGGATGCAGAAGTGGAGAAATAGGCCAAAATCCCCTTGGACAAAGCATGCATGCCTGATAAAATCAAAGAACTGATAACACTAGTTGGTGGAACCTGAAGAGGGCAGAGGACAAAGGGAGGGAAAGCTGTGGGCGCCGCTTTAAACAGCCGAGGCCTGAAGGAGGTGAGGGAAGGAGTCTGGGGGAAGGGACAGGCAGAGGGAACAGCCAGTGCAAAGACTCTGCGACCAGTTCTGCGTGGAGGGTCACTGCAATCTGGATGGAAGTTGGCACGGGAGCCACTGGGGTCGGTCCTTGGGCAGGAGTTTGAGGTCGAGCTGGGGAAATTTGTGATTTGGTTTTAAAAGTCCAGAGGTAGCTGACTGGGCCTTGAGGGCCAGTTTAGTGGGGGTGGAGGGATTGACGTGCAGGGGCCTGGCCAGGCTGGGTGACTCAGCACCACCCCCTACCCCCTCCCACCCTGGGGTTCCCCCAGCCACACCCACCCAGACTGAAGAAAGAAGGCATTGTCCCAGCTTCCCAGCTTGTCCTATTCCCTTATGGATAGGACCTGGGGTCTGACCCCTGGCCCCCTCTCCTGCAGGCCAGGAGAGGAGGGTGTGGCCTGGAGTGAGGGCCCAGGAATATCAAAGGACAAAGTCAGGACAAAGGACAACTACCAGAAGGCAAGCAATATAATTGGTGGCCTGACTCACCCCTTTGGTGAGATTGTGGTTCTTTCAGTTTTGGGGGCTCCATCCTCCTGCAGATGGGGCATGGAGTTGGATATGGGCCTTGCCCTTAAGGGTCTCTGCACCTGAGAGGAACGGCTCTGTAAGGGATCAGCAAGCCAGGTCTACAGAGGTGACCAAGCTGACCTATGACCCCAACCACAGGCCTCAGCCTATTCATTCTGACCTGGAGTTCTCTTGGCCATCCTATGTCCAACCCAGGGCTGATCCTATTTGCCAATCAGGAAACTGAAGCATAGAGGTACCAGGCCAAACCTGTTTCCCCCATGCACCCACCTGGCTGCTCTCTGTCCCTGACCCGGGGCCCCAGCCCCCACCCCTTCCTCCAGGCCCAGGAGCCCAGAGGCCCCTCTGAGTCACATTAGAGAGTTGAGTAAGCAGGGCCTGTGGCGGCCGGGCTATAATTACACTGGCCGGGGTTTGGGGTGATGAAACTGGAGCTGACTCCACCTCGCAGCCCCTGATCCGCTGTGCAACTCGGTGCAAGTCACTTCCCCTCTCTGAGCCTCACTTGGGGGGAATCTGTGTACTCTACTAGCACGAGCTGAGTCGTCCCCCCCCCCCCCCTCCCCCGCTGTCCCTTCTGTGACCTGGCCCCACGCAGTGGCCTGGGCAGGGCGCCTGGGAGACTCGGTAGAGCCCCAGGCAGGAGGCTGGTTGTCGTCCTCCTGTGGAGAAGAAGAGGGGTTCAGAGAGGTTCAGCTTTTGCCCAAGACCATACAGCAAGCAGGGTCCAAGGCCCTTTTCAGACCTTTGAGAGGCCTCTGGCCCCTTGGCCCATGTTACCCAGGACTATCCCTAGCCACAGCCTGCCTTCCATAGTTTCAGCCTCACGGCCAGCATGAGTTGGGGGGTGTCCGGGAAGGGGGCCTAGCACAGCACCCGCTGACCTTTGCCCCCTCCACAGGCAGGACAAGCTCAAAGTGCACATGAGGAAGCACACAGGTGAGAAGCCGTACCTGTGCCAGCAGTGCGGGGCGGCCTTCGCGCACAACTACGACCTGAAAAACCACATGCGTGTACACACCGGCCTGCGGCCCTACCAGTGTGACAGCTGCTGCAAGACCTTCGTCCGCTCCGACCACCTGCACAGACACCTCAAGAAAGACGGCTGTAACGGCGTCCCCTCACGCCGGGGCCGCAAGCCCCGAGTCCGGGGCGGGGGCCTCGGGGGACCCGACCCTGGCCCTGGGGCCACCGCACCGCCCAGCGCCTCCGCCCCACCTGGCTCCCCTGAGGCCCGGCGCAATGGCCAGGAGAAGCACTTTAAGGACGAGGACGAGGACGAGGAGGCGGCCAGCCCTGAAGGCCTGGGCAGGTTGAATGTAGCGGGTGCTGGTGGGGGGGGCGGCGACGGGGCCACTGGGAACCCTGCCGACGGCAGCTTCGCGGCTGGACTCGCCTGAAACCAAAAAGAAAACAAACCCTAGAGAGACAGAGAGAGAGAAAGAGAGAGAGAAAACCACCCACCACCCCCAAAAAAACACAAAAAAAATCTATCTATATACAGATATCTATATCGATATATATATATATATATACAGATATATATATATGAAGCATCACAGAATCTAGGATAGTGCTTTTCTCAGATTTTTCTCTTTCATGAAGTTCTCTCCCTCCACGGGGACTCTTGCCCTCTACCCCCAACTCCCCTTTCTCTCTACCCCGTCAATGAGTTTCGGGGCTTGGTTTGGGGTTTGTGGGACACGGGTTCTGAGTCCCCTCCTCCCCCCACTGGGCGCCCCCCGCATGGGGTCTGGGATCCCATTCGAGACCTGGGCAGGGCCCCGGGCAGGGAAGAGGGCTGTTGTGGAGGGAGGGGTCGAGGCAGGGCTGGCGTGGGCTTTAGTTTTTCTCCCCTGCTGGTTTCTGAGAGTCTTTCAGACAAGACCTTAAATGATTTCTGTCTGCTGTGAGCGGACGTTAAAATGGTCCCTGCACCTACCCCCACCCTCCTTCCTCAGGGCACTTATTAAGTGGGGGTCTCCCCCCTAGATCTCCCTCATAGCCTCCTTGCCTCCTGTCCTTGTCTGTGGTCCCCTGTATCTCCTGGCCACTGCGACACAAACCTATTTATTTCCAGGCGTGGAGAAAGGGGAGGAGACGGGAAGGGGGCACCGGATGGCTCCCAGGGGCTTCTGCTGCCTTCCTTCATGGCACCTAAAACCCAGCGGGGCGCCAGGGCCACCTCTCAGAGCGCCCCCATCACCCCGGTCCCAGGTAATTCAGACCCCATTTAAAGTTTGGAGATTCAAAACTTGTCTTCAGCCTCTCCCCTTAGCCCTCTCCTGATTTTTTAAAGCACTTTTTAGATTGTTTTCCCCTCTTTTTCTCCTTAAAAACAAAATTTATATATATATATAGAGAGATATATATAAGATATAACTTTCCTCAGAGGAGCAGACAACAGTGTGGGGTGAGAGCCAGGGACAGAGGGAACCCAGGGTCTTCCGCCGGCAGGGAAGAGGGGAGAGAAGAGTCCAGAAGTTCCAATGTCACAAAAGCAATAAAAAGATTTTACAAAACGAAAGGAAACAAAAAAATGACAACCAACCACAAATAGAAGTCTTGGCACTTTGTAACAGAACGGGTACTATACTTTATCTTAATTTAAAAACATGTTTACAAGTTGCAACCAACTTCTATGAAAAGTTGAAAAGACAAAAAAAAATAAAGAGAGAGAGAGAGAGAGAGCGAGAGTGTAAACAGAAATTCCTAAAAGCTGATTTATTTTTGTACAAAATAATTAAAAAACCCACCACAGATGTAGAATCCAATTCTGTGCCCCGGGTGAGAAGGGGTCAGGAAGGCCGTGGGTGACATGGGTGGGGTCAAGGTCTTCTGCGTGAGTCTGCTTCACCGGGGGGCTTGGCTGGCAGGCAGGACTGGGGTGTTCGTATTTCTGCCGTGTTCCCCACTCCCTCCCATTCTGTCCCCTTTTTGGTTCTGATTTAGAGATGTCTCATTACCCACTAGCCATACAATGGCCACCCATGTCTGTGGGGACCCTCCTTACTGACTCCCTAGCTCAGGGATGGGCCCAAGAGAGGGCTGGCCTTTCAACCAGCCAGAGCAATCCAGTTCCCCCCAACTTATCCCCTCTTTTCACTGTTCCCCCATCCTCACCATTTCCTGGCTTCCTGCCTTTCCTTGTGGCCACTGAGGAGCTGCCATCTTGGATATGCCATCCCCTTTGAGGTGGGTGACAGGGGGCCCCACCTCCAGGGCCTTACACCCCCCAAAGCACCCCTGTTTTTACTCAAAGGCACTGACTGTCATCTGGGGGCTGGCACCTGGCTCCCCAAAGGCTCGGTGTTGACTGAGCCACAGGCCACGGACGGGGGGCCAGGGCAGGGAAACCAAGTTGCCAGAGGCCAGGGCACCTTTCCCCCTTTTGCATATGCAATGCCTAGTGTGGGACCCTGTATATAGACATCCTGCTGAGCTGAGACCCTTCCTCATCAATGCCCAAGGTTGGGGGCGGTGGTGTCCCTGCTTCCCCCTCTAGTCACTGGCCCGTCTCTTGGGACGCTTTTGCTCTGACAAACCCCATCTTACCTCTTTTTTCATTTTCTTTTTTTTAAAGGGAAGCTTTTTAAGAAGGCAACTTTCACCACTGTTTCTGTAGGATATGTTTTGTCTCCTCCCGGCCTCCGCCAGCCCCCCAAATGTCTCAGGAACCCCCCCTCCTGAGGGGGGTGGCAGGGGAGCCCAGGGCCAGGTGGCCTTGTTCGTTACCCCAGCATCACAGGGCGAGATTCAGAGAACCATCTGTGGAGGCCAAGCGGAGCGCTTGAGCACCCAGGCCAGGGACTCCCCCCAACCCCCTCCCAGCTTTCAGAGAGGCTCCCTGAGGGGACAGCCCTCTCCCTCTACCCACACACCTCCTTGCAATAAAACCAACTGAAAATTATAGCTGTCGTCCTGGCCAGTGGGGGTGACGACTAGGGGAATTGAGGCCTCTGGGACTATGGTGGGGGCATGGGCTGAACCCCACCAAGCACACTTTAACACAAAGCTCCTTGGGAATTGCACTAAACCCCTACCCCGGCTCTGCACCCAGCTTTCACCAGCCCTGCCCATCCACTCCGCCTTAACCCCTATTCTGCTGCCCGCCAGTCTGTCCCGGGGGCCACAGCCTCTGCATGGGCCCAGAGCCGGGACCCCCACCCACCCGGCCCAGCCCCCTAACTCCGCGCAATCATATACTGTATATAGATGTGGATCGATTTTATTTTTATTCTTTAAATTAAGGTTGTGATAAAGTGTTGCCAAAGATACTGCTGAATTCTCGCGTTTCAGGAAACAAATATTTGAGGGGGAACGTGCTGACTGGTCGGAAAGGACACAGCAAAAAAGTGTTTTGTTTGGTTGTTTGGGGTTTTCTTTGGTGTTTTTCTTTCTTTGGGGTGTTTTTTTTTTTTTTTTAACTGCCTGGTACAAAAAAAAAAAAAAAGACAAAGTGAAATTGTTATTTTCATCATCTTGGTGAAATTGTGTGGATGTGTGTGTGCGCATGTGTGCGAGAGTGAGGTCTAGGCTGGGGACTTCTGATGGAGACTGTTGGGGGGAGCTCAGGGGCAGGAGTAGTGGGCCTGGCAGGATGGGGGCCTGCGCCCCCCCTGGGTCAGTCTCCAGCCTGCCAGACTGGGGGAGAGATAATGTTCTGCTGCTGCTCCCTGCCTAGTCCCCCACCCTGACCCCAACCCTGCCTTTTGAGATTAAAAGAAAAAAAAAGGCAAAAAAAAAAAATTAAAAACCAGTGAATGTAAAGTGCCGGACCAGGCCCAGCCTGGCCTGGGTGTGGGCCTTGCCCAGCCGGGCTCCAGTGGGCCATACCAAAGTCTGCCCCCTTGGGCAGCCCACCCAGGAGACCCCATGTGGCCATCTCTTCTTGTCACCCTATTTATAGGGCTGACCCTCTGCTTCCTTCCAAGGGGGGGGTCCTCAGGTTGGAAGGGAGGGGCCCCCAGCTCCCACCTGGGTCTCCTGGGGAGTCTGCACTACTGAGACCCGTCAGCTGTGTCGCACATCGTGGGACCGAGGCAGGGGCCAGGGCCCCCAGAACCGAGGCCATCCAGGCAGCCAGGATTGTAGGAGGCGAGACAGAGACTGAAAGGAAAAAAAAAAATTTAAAAACCAACAAAAAAAAGCAAAAATCCTATTTTTTGAGAAAGAAAGATATTTATATTTGCAGTTTTATTTTAAAAAGTTATTTAAGCTGAGGAAGCAGCCTTCCTGGAATGGTGGTGTTGGCCGGTGCACGACGGGTCAGGGCCTGGGCCTCGGGCGCCCAGGAGTCGTAACCTCAGAGTTCAGACTATCTCGCACTAAATATATAAATGTACATGGAGGTGGGTTGGGGGCAGGACCAGGAGATGAGGGGGCTGGGGAGACCCCATTCTATGGCCAGGGCTGCCTGGAGGCCAATAGCCGGGGGTCCTGTGCCAGGTGCCCTCATCCTCACCCAGGCCCAGACATGAGGTGCCTTGGACTTTGGGGGACCAGGCCTGGTGAATGGGGGGTTGGCGGTGGCGCCCCTGGGGGCACAGAGCACAGACATTCCATAGACTGTATTTGAGAGTCTTTATAAAATGTGGGAGATTAAAAAAAAAAATGGTAAAAATGCACTTTTGGGGGTGGGGGGAGAAGCTTTAAAAGTAATAAAAACAAAAACAAAAAGATAAAGGTGAAAACACGGACATAAAAATCATTTTTCTTGTACATAAAAAAACAACCACTAAACGCAGCCTGTTACGACCGCTGCTGCCTCATTTGCCTGATTTTGATGTTCTTTTGTGTTTTGTTTTGGGGGGGGGGGGGGCGTGGGGAGGGGGGAGGGGCTCCTTCCCCATGGATTGGGTCCCTTGTTTATAGCACTTGGGGGTCCCGGCTTGGGTTTGGGAGAGAGGACCCCTTGCTAGCCTCATCCTTCCTGCCAGGCCTGGGAGGTGAAGTGGGGGAGGGAGGGGTCTGGACAGTGACCTTTGTCTTTGGGGTCCAGGGTGGGGTAGGTGTCTGGCAGTGCTAGGGCCTGGCACCCCTAGGTGAGGGCAGGTGGCTCCAAGGGGCCTGATGGACAGTGGGGTCAGGCAGGAAAAACCTGCTAAGCGGGCTCCTGGGCCACCTCCTACTACAAGGTTTCTGGAGGCCCTGGGTGCGGTGGCCTACACAGGGAGCCCTAAGTTGCCAGGAGCCTCCAAAGTGCAGCCTCCTGTTGGGCCCCAGTGCCCTGATCAGAGGAGCTGGCTGCTTCCTCCATATCCCCAGGGAGGTTGGGCCAGGGCCCATTCATTGGGGAGGAAAATTGTGGGCTGCAGCCCCCCTCTCTGGGTTGGGGTCACCAAACATGGCCACTTACGGGGCCCTGGCGAGAACTCTCCTCCTTGCCATCCCCCAGTCAGACTCAGGCCAGCAGTGCCTGGAGTTGGGGTGGGTGACTGTCACCAGGGGGCACAGATGGCCATGGGCACAGCCTGAAAGAGGACAAGCAGGACTCTGGATTTTCACAGCACCCACAGGGAATCTGTAGGGCCTGGCCTGGTCCTGGGCGGGAAGACCACCAAGTGCAGGGGTTGAGGGACTCTGGGTGTCCTTCAGTACCAGGGTCTCACTCGTGTGATCACATGGCAGACACAAGTCTCCAACATGGACCCAATTGGGCGAGGGGGGTGTCGGTGGTTCAACAGCCAGACCCTGAGGGAAGCTGAGCCTGCCACAGGGGGAACTGATCAAGACGGGGATGAAAGCAGGTTCAATAACCACTCAGTCCACGGCCTCCGCACTCACATTCCCGAATCCCCTCCCAAGGGAGAGGGGCTTTGGGTTTTGAAATCTCATTTGCATCTAGTTCCCCCTTATAAAATCACTGGTGGTAGCATGTTGGAAATTATGCAACCATCATTACATCTCATTCCAGAATATTCCACCCCCCCAAAAGAAGACCCCTCTCCATCAGCAGTCACTCCCCTCTCCCTCCTCCAGCCCCTGACACAGCCCACTTCCTGTCCCTGTGGATGTGCCTGTTCACGTTTCACACCAGTGGAATCGCGCTGTGTAGTCTTTTGTGTCTGGCTTCTCCCTGAGGATCCTGTGTTCAAGGTTCAGCCACGCTGCAGCGAGTGTCAGTGCGTCCCTCCTTTCCACGGCCGAGCTTCAGTGTGTGGGATGGGCCGCATTTTATCCGTTCCTCAGTTGATGGGCATTGGGCTTGTTCCCACCTTTGGCTATTGTAAAGCTGCTAGGAAGATTCATGTACTTTTCATGAGAAGGTAGGTTTTATTTCCCTTGGGATAGGTACCTATAGTGAAATTGCGGGGTCAGATAGTAACTCCATGTTTTAAGTATTGATTTTAGAGAGAGAGAGAGAGAGAGAGAGAGAGGATAGAAACACTGAGATACGCAGCCAGTGGTTCCATGGTTGAGCCTTAGCCCACGAGCCAGATCACAGTTGAATTCCTGATCTGGGAGCATGCTGGGATTTCGGGCTTGATCTCCAGTAAGGGGCATGCAGGAGGCAGCCCATCGATGATTCTCTCTCATCGTTGATGTTCCTAACTCTCCCTCTCTCTAGTCTTTCTAAAAAAGAAACATGAATGAAAACCCCGTAGGCTGCCTACTGCACCTTCCTACTGGGGATTGGGCCCACAATCCAGACCTGTGCCCTGACCAGAACAGGTGACTCACGGGTTAATGCTCAACCACTGAGCCACACCGGCTGGGCTAATTTTTTGGAACTGCCAGACTTACCACAGCAGCTGCACCATCTTCTGCTCCCGCCTGTAGTGCAGGAGTGTCCCAGTTCCTTCTCATCCTCACCAGCACCTGTTGCTCTGTCTTAGATTCTAGCCCTCCTAGTGGTTGGGATTTGCATTTCCCTGGTGACAGGATGCTGAGCATCGTTTTTGGGAGCCTAATGCCTGCCTCACCAGGCCCAGCAGATGGACCCTGGGCCAGGCATTTCGAAGTAGAATCCTCATTTGACCAAATGTGCCTTCCGAATCCTGAACATCATGCAGCAGAGAGAGAAAACTGGGTGGGGAGTGTTCTGTCATTTGGTCCCTGTCCCCCACCAAACACCTTAGACACACAGAAAAGCGGATGCCATGATGGCTCACCTTGACCTTTTTATTTGCATTTTTAAAAAAACAATTAAATTAGAATACAAATATTAGAAAACAGCGGCCTTCAGCTGCCAGTGCAGACTGAAGGAGGCTGGACTGCGCAACTGAGTTTATACAGTAAAACTGAATTTGCCCTCGACCAGATTTATGTCCTTTTTGTCTTTAGACCTGAAATGATATTGCTTCCTGACTAGTAGAGTTGTTTATACAAAGGAAAATTATTCTGGGGTTGGTGGGGAAGGGACAGGGAAGAGAAAAAGCAAAACAGGAGGGCAGGCAGAAGTGGTCTGGGGAAGTGTGGCTTCTGAGGGGGCAAGGATGCTAGGTGGTGGGCCAAGCACCCAGCTGCAGGTCCCTGGAGGCATCTGGGGTTGCTATGGAAGCCCCCTGGTTGCTGGACCACCCCCAAGGCTAATTGGGTTGCTAAAGGGTGGCCCCCAGCCCAGTCCTGTTGGAAGACGAGTATGAGGCTCCAGGGAGAGGGGCTGCAGGGCAGGCCTCGTACCCGTCGGAAAACCCAAGAGCAAGAGGGGAAGGAACCACCCCAAATTAAGAGGACGGGGCAGGAACCCCTGCTGCCCCTCAGAGGTGGCCACCTTCCCGGCGGTGGCACCTGTGGACATCTGCACTGTTCCGTAGGGAAGTTAACCTGAATTGGAGTTACCGAGGTAGCTGGCTAAAAAACTGAGACCCCCCACGCCACACGGTGCCACACCCTGAAGCCCCCACCTCAAAGGGGGTTCTGGCCACATGCTGGGTCTTCAAAATACCAAGTTATTGCACTTTCAAAAAATACAACACATCTGTGGCTAAACCCTCCCTAACCCACCCCCTCCCATCTGCTCATGGCTCCCATCGCCCCCTCCCCACCCCAACCCACTCCATGGCTTCTTGGCTAAAACTCTCACTACTCAGAGGCCCATTCCAGGGTCTCTGGGCAAGAGGACAGTTCACAGAGAGAAGAAAAGCAAAGGAACATGAATGTCCAAGTCGTGGCTGCTGCCAGGGAGCCCCTCAGTCCTCCCTGTTGCCCCCACTCGCCAGCCCCAGGTCCCTCTGTACCAGCTGGAATGGTCATCGGAAGAGATGGGGCATCTGGGAGGATGCGGTGTCCTGCCCACCCCTCTTCTGGGTTCTGACTCCTGCTGGGGAAACAGCTGTGTGGGTGGCTCGTCTTGTTTCTGAGTTTGTTTTTTTGTTTCATTTTTCTCTTTTATACTTTTTTTTGTAATTTTACTTTTTTTTTTAATCCTCCAATAGGAGAGTCCAGAGGTACAGGTGCCAGGATCCAGGGAAAGGGGTGGAAAACCATATGAACAACAATGAAAAGAAAAAAATCACTCCTCCCTCTGCACCCCAAGGCCCGCCTGCACCCCTCTGTGTGGTGAGCACCAGTAGGATTTGAGTGTCCGACCAGTTGGTGGTGACGATCGGTCAGCAGGCCGACACCAGGCCCTTCTGGAAGGGGCAGCGGCGCTTGGGCCGGGGGCCATCCTCATCCTCATCCTCCTCATCCTCCTCCTCTTCCTCCTCTTCCTCTGAGGATGAGGAACTGTCCAGCGTGAGGTCCACCACGTCAGCTCCCAGCTTCCCATTCTCAATGCTGCCCATCGTGCTGCCCCCGCCTCCAGAGCCCCCAAGCATGCTGCCACCGCCACCGTTGACGCTGGGGCTGGAGAGGAGCCCATTGGTGTCTGAGGTGCCTGAGGGTGACAGGAACAGATGCTTAGGACTGCTGACCACTGAGTGAGGAAAGGAGGTGGCAAGGGGCAGGGGCAAATCCTGGGATGCCATTTTTGCCTCGTGTAGAGGCCACCTGACGTTGGGGAGCACTCTCTACAGGATTCGGCACACAGCAGGTGCTAAATAACTGTGCTCCCTGCAGTGCAGAGTTCTGAGCCCTGGTCTGTTCCACTCTGAGGGGAGGGGATCCACTCCATGGGGGAGGGTGTTTTATTTTTCCTTTTCATTAAAAAAAAAAATGTGTTGATTTTAGAAAGAGGGAGAGAAACATCAATTTATTGTTCCACTTATTTTTATACAGTCATTGGTTGATTCTTTTAAAATATATTTTTACTGATTTCAGAGAGGGAGAGAGAGAGGGAGAGAAACATCAACGAGAGATTTATCGATGGGTTGGCTCCTCCACTCCCTCTACTGGGAATCGAGTGCGCAACCCAGGCATGTGCCCTTGACCAAAATCAAAACCTGGACCCTTCAGTCCGCAGGCTGACTCTATCCCCTGAGCCAATCCAGCCAGGGCCATTGGTTGATTCTTGTATGTGTCCTAACTGGAGATCGAACCCACAACCATGGCATATCGGGACGACACTCTAACCAACTGAACCAGGGCTCCTGTTTTGTTTTGTTTCTCCTTTTTAGTTTTCTCTGTCTTTTTTCATTTGGGGTGGCTGTGTATTAGATGGACATGTCCCACAGCAGGACACAAGTCAAACTCAGAAACCACCAAACCCCTAGAATAGGTATTGGGGCACACAAAGGGGCAGTTGGGGGCTGGGCCAGGGACTCACCGAGTACGAGGATGGGGCACTGGGGGCTGCAGCTGCGCTCCTTCTCGGCACGGATCGGACACCATGAGCCGTCTACCAGGTACTCGATTTCGTCGGCGTCCTCACACTCACTCAGGATCTTGGAGAGGAGCCTGGGCACGGAGGGAGGCACGGAGAGCTGATCCTTAGGCCCTGAGCCAGACCTGCTCCCCTGGACGGACTCTGGGGGGACGCCTGCTCGGCCACTTTGTTCTTTGTAAAAGAAGTCTCACGAAGGCCCCAGCCAGGCCCCTTGGGGAGGGCCTGCCACGTTGCTTTGAAGGCTTGCAGTCACCCACTCATGGCACAGGGAAGGCACTCCCTCCAGCGCCTCAGAGCACGGGGCCCGAGAGGCTGGTCCCCTAACCGAGTGACCCCCGCCCTGGCACCCCAAATCTGTGCTGCCCCCATTTTTACAGATAAGGAAACTGAGGCTCAGAGGGCAGCTATGTGCTGCTCAAAGGCCCCTGGAGAGTCTGTCAGTCCCACACAGGCAAGTGTCTCCCAGAGCACACCCGTGGCAAACCAGAGCCAGGGAGGTGCGCTCTGACCTGGGGACTGGCTGCTAAGGTGCTGCCAGCCAGGCCCATTTTAAAATGGAGGACCTCAGACGTGGGGAGAGGGAGTGAGCTCCCTGAGGCCACAAGACCAGGTGGCAGCAGACCTGGGTTCTAGTCCAGTCCCTGCTCTCTGACACTTCCTAGCCTCAGTCTCCCCCACCTCTCCAGCAGCTAGGGGGACCTGAGGGACCTGAGGAACAGCTAATGCCTAGGCCAGGCCTGGGTGCAGAGAAAACGCATGCTGCTGTGGCAGTGGGTCACCACGGCCCCCAGCATTGTTTAGTGTCAAAGTCGCACCTGCCTCCAAGTGAATTTGACCACCTAGGTCAGTCACACAGGAGGAAGGGTGTCCTGCTCCAGGACACACCCTGGAACTGATGAGGTCCTTCCCACCCTTACCCTCTGGCCTCCCCTCCATCGCCACACTCATAGGCTCACCCCCTGGGTCACCTTTGTGTGAACAAAGCTCTTCCAGCAATGCACTTCTCTACCTGGAAAAATCCCACTCACCCTCCAAAGCCCCCTCTACAGTTCCTCTTCCTCCTCTAGGCAGAGCATAAGCAGCAGTATCTGGATCTGGCTCAGTTCTCCGTCCCCACAGCTCAGGGGGAGCTCACTGAAGACAGGGTCTGGGACAGTACTTTTGCGGACACCTGGAGCACCCAGCTCAGCCAGAGAGGAACAGGCGGCAGAACGTCAAAGAATCCTCTATAATAAAAGCCTGATGTGCTAAGCGTCTGGTCATCCGGTGACTAGTCAACTGTTCAACCAATCAAAGTGCAATATGGTAATGCTATGTTAAGGCCGTTCAACCGCTTGCTCTGACGCGCACTGACTACCAGGGGGTAGACCCTCTGACCAGTAGGTTAGTTTGCTGCTGGGGTCCGGCCAATTGGAACTGAGCGAGATGGGCCGGAGCCCTCCCATGGTCCCTCCCCGGCCCCAACTGTGTAGTGGTGGGGCCTCTCGGTGTGTCCTCTCACAATCTGGGACCCCTCGGGGGATGTCAGAGAGCTGGTTTCGGCCCGATCCCACAGGCCACCCCTCAGGAGGGTTCCTGACGCGGGGCTCCTGGCTGGCAAGCACTGCGACAGCAGCACAAGCCTCTCTGGACTGGGACTGACGGGCCGGGATGCGTGGGAGCGGCAGGTAGGAGTTGCAGGTGGCGCTGGATTGCGGGTTTGGGCTTGATCCCCGCAGGCCATCCCAAGGGATCCCACCTGTGCACAAATTTGTGCATCGGACCTCTAGCACATACATAAACCAAAAACCCTTCTCCAGCAGGCTTCCTGGGCCCCACGGGCTTGCTGGGATTGTGGTCTGTGTGGGGGAGAGCCACTGTCCCCAGCCCTGCCAGAGCTGCCAGCACCCGAGCCTGAGTGGCCCACTCTAGGCCTGTTGGGGGAGGGAGGCGGGTGCTGGGCCGCACAGCTGCCAGGCTGGGGACAGAGCTGCTATTCAGACCGGACCTCATGTCCGCCCCAGGGGCCTCCTCATTCCGCCATGAGGTTGGACAGCACAGCGGGCTGTGGTTCAGCCCCTCTGGGGAGGGGATCCAAGCTCAGAGTTGGCTGAATCTGGCCTGGCTACCTAAGAGCTGGAGGGTCCCAGGGCAGGTGACTATCCCCTGAGTAGCAGTCTCCCCATCTGAAAGGTGGGGACAATTAAGGTCCACCTCCTGGAACAGCTGGGAGGGAGGGCTTGACAAGACCCTGAACATGGTACCCGAGATAAGTGCTTGAATGAGGGGACAAATTCACACCTAGCCCCTATAGGTCATTCCCAACCCTACTGTGTACCGAGCCTCAGCTTTCAATGGCTGGCAGGTCCAGAGCCGAGTACCAACTTCTATGTAGGCCGCCACCTCTCCTCGCCTCCATCAGACTTCGGGGACAGGGGTGGGTGTGGCCAGTACCTGGCAGGAGCCGCTCAGTCAGGTGCTGGGCTCGGTTTCTGGAAACCCAAGACCTAAGCAGTTTCCCTTTTGGGGAGAACAGCCTTTTACCCCTTATCCACAAGCAGTGTGGGGACGGCCTGCTTGTTAGGCTGAGGGACAGTCTGGCCACGCACCAGCACCATCTAGAAAGGGGACAAGGAGGACGTGACCAGAATTTGGGGAGATGTGTGTCCTTTTCACCTTTCTGTGGAGGGCATGACAAGGCTGTACCGAACAAAGCTCAGGAAGCAACCTGTGCAGCAGACTGGAGGAAGGGTTTCTCAGGTCCCCGAGTTACGTGCAGAAAAACAGCTTCCAAGAACACAAGGTCATCCAGGGAATAGTGGACTTCCTGGGTCCAGAGCCCCACTTCTGAACTCTAAGCAACACTACTGCTGCCTGCAAGATAAATCCTGCCTCTGTTCGTAACCGGGGCCTTCCAAAGCCACCAAAAGGCACAGAGGCCTTCAAGTTGCATGGCTCTGCTGCTCACTGCCCAGAGACCCTACAGAGGTGAGGTGCAGCCCAGCAGGCAGTGCAGTTCCCCTGTGCCTTAGTGACTCACCCATCTATGATGAGCTGGTCGTAGGGGGCTGGTTTGTCGCACACCGGACACATCCAGGTGGGCTTCTTCTCGTTCATCTGGAGGTAGAAGACAGCGTCGAAGCACTGCAGGTGAGCACAGGTCTCTGCCCGGCAGGGCACTGACAGCCGCATCTTCACCAGCTGCGGGGAGAGGGAGGGGGTGAGCAGGCCACCAGGCAGCCCCCACATAATGCACAGGTGAGGGAGGGGGACCCCATAGTGACTCACTGGGCAGATGAGGGAGACCCGCACGCCGGTGGTGGCGATCTCACTGTCAGGGTCCAGGCGAAGCTTCTCTTTGACTGTGGAGAAGGGGGCACCAATGTTAGTGGGGAGGGGACAGAGGAGCCTGCAGGGCCAAGTCAGGAGGCAAGCTGGGCACCAGCCACAGTTATTTCTGACAACTTGGGTGCACCATGAGGCAGACCAACAGGACTTTTCTGGAAAGATCCAGGCAACACACAGCTGCCAAAAGAGCTACCTGCTGTGCCTTGTTAATTCTGAAACCATCCCTGAAGCCTTGGTGGGGAGGCAGGACCCCGCTTCAAGACAGTGCCCACTAGGGAGCACCAAAGTCCCAGTCCGGGAGCACTCACCATGGGCCCTGCAAGGGTAGGAGCAAACCTACCAGCACAGCTTCCCTCGCACAATCAAATGTTACTTCTCCAATAAAGGAAAAGAGGCGATGCACCAAAAAGTCAGACACAACACGGAAACATGCTCGTAGTAGCACCAAAGCCCTCCTTTCCAACTGCGTGCTGGAAAAAAGACTGGAAGGAAAAGCACCTAGTGCAGCCCTGGGACCAGCCTCCTTCCTTTCCTTTTCCTGCATGTTCTGCTTCCTTTCCTTTATATCCACACACACACACATATATGTATACATATATAAACATATAGATATATGTAGATTTTTTTTTATTGATTTCAGAAAGGAAGGGAAATGGAGAGAAACATCAATGATGAGAGAGAATCATTAATTGGCTGCCTCTTGCACATCCCCAACTGGGGATCGAGCCCACAACCCGGGCACGTGCCCCTGACTATACCTGATCCCGGGACCCTTCAGTCCACAGCCTGCTCTCTATCCACTGAGCCAGACCAGCCGGGGCTGCACGTTCTGCTTTCAAAGCCACGAAGTTAAACTTCACCCCCAGATGTCTCAGGGCGAATCAACCCTGGCCTTACAGAGTGGATGCCACCTGCTTGAGGCCAGAACTGCGCCAACAGGCTGCTGTCCTCAGGAAGCCACCTTTTCCCTCTCACAGCCAATCACACCTCAGTATAAATTTCCGTCCCATGGTTCCCTTCTCTGCCTAACAAGTACTAATGGTGGCCCCATAGGCCTTGGCTCATCAAAATGACCCTGGAAAGAATGGATGGATATCACTAATTTTAAAAAAAGAGAAAAAAAGATTTTATTATGTTTCCATCACCATGGCCACCCCCCCCCCCTTTTTATTGATTTTAGAGAGGTGGGGGACGAGAGAGAAGTAGAGAAAAAGAGGGAAGAGGCGAGAGGGAGAAAGAGACAAAACAAACAAACAAACAAACAAAACAGAAACAGATTTGTTGTCCTATTTATGCATTTATCAACTGTTTTTTGTATGTGCCCTGACCAGAGATGGAACCTTAAACCTTGGCATTTTGGGACACCCTAACTTTGATTAAACTGACTACCCAGCAGGGCCGCACTGGGTTTTGAAGCAAGGCCTCACTTTTCCGCTGACAGAGAGAAGGCATGTGCATCAGGAAGGGTTCAAGTGACAAAAACAGGACTTCCCAGTTGTCACTAGAAGTTCCGCTGGTGATGACGCCTACTTTGGGGCTGGCTGTGGAAATGAAGCCGGGGCTTCCTCCAGCAAAACCTAACAGTCCGTCCTCCTGGGGCCGGGCTGTCACGTGCACTCCACCAGCCCACAATTCTACACGGCCCGCCTCCTCAACGAGGAGTCAAGCCAAACCTTTATTTGCCCCCCTCTCCATCCTGCGGGCTGCCAGCGCCTGGATGGGCCCTGGCCAGTCCCCATGTTGAACCCTGCCCCTGGGCAACAGGCACTCTGGTGAAATTGGCCACTGTCTCCACAGGGAGAGAGGCAGGTGGGACTAGGGGTTGAAGAAAGGGTCCTCTGAGGGAAGGGGGAGGCAGCAGGGTGGGATTCGTAGATTGAGGCCCCAGGGTGATAGGGCCTTAACTCCACCAGTCTGCACCTCAGTGACTGCACTGGTCAGATGGCATCAGAAGGCATCCCAGAGATCAGAAAGAGCCAGTGATGTGACCACACAGCTCCCAAGTGGAGGAATTCCCAAGCATAGCTGTGGGCTGGGCAGCCCTAGGTGTGGGACACAGGAAGAGACAGAACCAGTTCTAGGTTTTGTCTATCACTTTTGATGGCATGTTTTGTTTTGTAAATGCTGTGACCCACACATTCACATTTTTTTATTGTTAAAAGTACAAAGAAAAAAAAAACACCAAAAAACAGTCTTACCATTTCTAATCAGACATGGGTCATCCCCTCTGCACCTTCAACCATGAATCCAGCCTCTACTTCCCCTCTCTGTGCTCCTGGCCCCACCCACCCCATTCCCTGCAGCCATCAGGCCAGACCCCATCACCTGAGGCCTTCCTCTCCTCCACACCCCTGCAAGGATCCAAACAAGCCCCGCATGCGCAGCACACCCAGACACCCTGGCTCACTCGAGTCTGTGAGCACACCTCTCCTGTCCTTGCCTCCGGCCTCTGCACCAACAGTCCAGCATCCTCTAGAGGCCTCCCGAGTTCTCTGACCCCGAGGGTGTTGAATGGGCCCTGGAAGGTCCAGGTTCCTGATGGGGCACCCCCTGTAGACATCAAGCTCCTCACGTCCAGCAAAGGGAGGGTGAGCAGTAACAGCCAAAACCGCACACAGCCACCCAGGGGAAGGCACTGCAGTGCTCACCCAGCGCCTTGCACAGCTCCGGATGCTTGACCCCGATGGTTTTCAACCTCTGCAGCAGCTCTGAGGAGGTCAGCTGCCGCACCAAATATAAGGCCACCGAGTAACTCTGAGGATAGAGAGGGGAAGGGTGTTAGGGCTGGGTGGGGCCAGGCAGGGAGAGCAGAGGTGGGACAGGGGTGGCAGGGCTGATGGAGCGAGCAAGTGGGCAGCACCCACCCCACTCACCTTGCCGTAGTTTCCCCAGGTGACGGTGATGCGGTTGGTGGCCGAGGACAGGTACATGAGGTGAGTGAGGTTGATGGGGCGGCAGGGTCTTTTGGGCTCCACTCCAGGCTTATTCGAGGGGTAGTAGCCCTGGGAACAGATGGAGGCTCAGTCACTGTAGATGGTCTGTGTCCCTGCCCTTCCCTCCACACTCGCCAACCCAACAACAGACTGGGGGCTGCCCATGGACCCTGCTCACCGGGACTGAGCAGTAGCTGTGGTTGACCTTCACAGCAATGTTGGGTGGGTACTGGTCCTCCTGAGGGCTGCTGGTGTCTGAGTAACAGATTCTGCAATGACAGTGGGTACCATGGGACTGAGGGCAGGGGAAGGGCCCTTGGGAGAGGCAAGGATGACAGACCCAGCTGTGTCTGGCCTGATGGGTAGATCACAATGCTGGGCTGCACAGGGGGATCTCAGGGCCCGTCTGGCCTGAGTAGGGAATGCCTGGTGGTATGTCCACAGCCAAGGACAGCCAGGAGGAAGACGGGAGGAACAGGCTCCACCTCTAGCTGGGAGCCTCAGAAGGGCTGTCGTGAGGAAGAGGGATCTAGCTTCAATTCACTTGGGGTGGGACAAAGCAGGGCTGTAGCCACCCAAGGCGGAAACAGCCAAGGGTTCCCTTGGGGAGCTGGCACACCTGGGCTTACCTTAGGACGACCTGCACGGCCTTGACCCCAGGCTGTAGTTCTCTGTGCCCCAAGGAAACCACAGGGAAGGAGAGGAAAGGAGGGGTCAGTGAGGTGGGAGTGCACCTAGTACACGATGCCAACCCTTCAGCCGGGTGACCACTCGCCTCTCCTGGGCAAGCCAGGCTGACTAACCCACTATCTCCCTTGGAATCAAAGACCAATAGATATCACCTAGAATGTTCTCTCCTGCCATTTACTCACTGGTTACTTGGGGCAGTGACTTCCCCTCTCTGGACAATGGGGGGCTGGTGTGGATATTAAGTAGGTTGGTGGGTGCGGGCCTGGCATGTGCTGAGTGCCCCAACAAGCAGCTGCTCCTCCAGTGGTGATTGCTCTCAGCTGGAGGAGTCTCAGAGAGCAGGATCGGAGACCTGGGGACAGCCCAGTATCCTTACCTGGGCAACTCTGCCCCAGGGGACATTGGCTATGTCTGGGACTGTGGTCATGATGACTGGGGGTGCACCTGGCAATGAGAGGGTGGAGGCCAGGGATACTGCTCAACACCTCACAGTGCCCAGGATGGCCTCTCTCAGAGAATGACCTGGCCCTGGGTCAACAATGCTAAGGGGGACAGACCTTGTCAAAGGGAGACATTCGCCCACCCCTCAGGGCTGCTGACTGTGAATACAGACCCTGATTGGAATGGGGGTGAGAATGCAGGTTCTACATCAGATCTGACTGAAGGCTCTCCTAGGCCACCTGAGACCAGCCCCCCCCCCCCCCCCCAATCTAGCCATGGAGGTCAGCAGAGGGTGGGGCCCAGAGCACCTGGAGTTCCTTATCAGTTCCACCTGTCTGGGCGTCAATGCAAAGATGCATGGGCTCTCTTGAAGCTTCTCGTTATTCTGTGGAACTAAACACAAACATGGGGTCAGGATCATGTGTAGTCCCCAGCGAGGGTGCCAACCACAATCACGGTCATTTCTATTGCTTGGCGCTCTTCAGGCTGGGAAGCAGGAAAGGGGAGACTGAATCCTACTAGGCAGGGATGAGGGCGAGAGGGAACCTACTCTTTCTTGGGGCCAAACCTCCACCTATGGTCCAGGGAATATTTACCATTCACCCATCCCATGCCCCCACCAAGGGTCACTCTCAGAGCAGTAGCCTTATCACCCATATGGGGCTCAATGAACTGTTAACTGCTGCTCCAGGGGAGAGCGGCAGAGAGCTGCTGCTGGGAGGACGCGGCGCAGACAGGCCAGGCTGCTCTCTTCAGGCCTGTAAGACACCAGCAACAACTCTGTCCCCACCTCACACAGCTGTTCTGGCACATCTGGTGAGCAGGTGCTCATCAGCGCAGACACTCACACAGGAGAAAGGCTCACAGTCATGTATTACTCAGAATGGTTTCTATGAGCGGAAAACTGTTAACCACCTGACTGCCGGCCAATGGGGTCTGGTTAAGACATGCTAGAGGAGGTCTCATACAAAGAAATTCCATGCAACTAGGAAAACAGGTAACAAAGGATCAAGATGCTCTTTGTGTTCTAATAAGGAGTGACCTCCAAGGTGTTCTGGTCACTTGAAAGCAACAGATGCAGAGCCCTGTGTTTATCATGCTGCTACTTGTGCAACCAAATGGAGGGAGGGGGTCTGTGCACGTGCACATTGGCCTATTTGTGCAAGAAATGTCTCTGGGGGAGGGGGTGAGAGAAATGGCCACAGTCACAGCCTCAGAGGACTGGGGGAGGTACTGAAAACCCTTTAGAACAGGAGTGGGCAGACTGTTCTATAAAGAGCTGGAGTATAAATATTTTTGGCTTTTTTGAGCCACAAGGTCTCTGCCTTGATGTCCTCACTCTGCCTTGTACCATGGAAGCTGCCAGAGACAGTAAGTGTTCACATGGGTGTGGCCGGGCACCAATAGAACTGGTTTAGGAAAACGGGCAGCCAGGGGGGCTGGCCCCACCTAATTGGCCAACTCTTGCCTTAGAACCTTCTGAATTCCAAACCACAACAGGTGATCTATTTAAGCAAATGTGATTCAAACTTAAAACCAGCTCCAGCTTAGAAGCCAGACTGCCTGAGTTTGTACTCAAGATCTGTGAGGGGCCACGTACCCCTATCCTGGTCCAAGTCTATAGCTGGTGTGGTGTATAGAGGTGGCTGTTCCAATTGCCACACTACTGCCCATTCAGGCTTGTTTGTTGAGGGCCTTGCCGGTCCCTTCAGAGTCCTGGTTGGGGTCCTGAGGAGGGTCACCTAATTGGTTATGGGGACATTGGCAGGCCACCTGCAGACACCTCAGTCAGGCCTGCCCAAAGAGCCCAGGGGCATTTGTGGAGGCTGCACATTATCTAGGCTGTCAAGACTGGGTGGAGGTCAAAAATACCACCCCACTTCACAGTGACCCCCAGGATGAACCACCTCACAGTGACCCCTCCCCAAGGAGAAAGGGAAAGGGACCCCAGCAGAGTTCTTGGGAGCCACATACTCACTGGCCAGGGAGCTGTGCCAGCAGCAAGAGTGTAAGAAAGGTGGGCAAGCCTGCTCAGTGTGGCTCCGCGGTTTAACGTCACCCCACAAACCAAGAGCCAAGAGTCCTTTAGTTCGATTCCTGTCAGGGCACATGCCGGGTTGCAGGCTCGATCCCCAGTAGGGGTCATGGGGGGGCAGCCAATCAATGTTTCTATCTCTCTATCCCTCTCCCTTCCTCTCTCTCTAAAACATTATTTAAGAAAGGTGGGCAAGCTGGTGTGGAAGGACCAGAACCCAGGGTCCCTTTCCTGGAATGGCTCCTATTTCTAGTTGAGGCTGCTGTGAGGACTCTGAATCTAACTTTCCGCTATGTCATTGGCCTGGGCTGGCAGACTGCTCCCCTAGGAAGCCAGGTGGCTGGCGGGAGGTGAGCTGTCACCTCAGTTGGGAAAAGGCATACTTTACACCACCATCAGGGGCTGGGGATTCCTCAAAACCAGGCCTTCACCAGCTCCACCTTCAGCTGTTCAGGGCTGAGATGCAGACATCATCCATGACTCTTGTCACATCCCCTCCCCCATCAACTCCTCAGCCAGTCCTACTGGCACTCAGTGCTCCCCCCCCCCCCCCCCCACTACCTGTTCTGATCAGTACAAACACCACTTGCTGGTCTCCAGGCTCCCAGGGCTCACCGTCTGCTGCATAGGGCCTCGGGGCTGATCTGTCCAGCTCTGTAGGCATAATTCCACAGCAGCTATCCTGGCTTCCTCCTATGCTCCCTACCTGTTAAATACATCACCCCTTGAGGTCTTTGTATTTACCACCCCCTCTTCTAGCTAGACCATTCCTCCTCAATGATCTCTACTTCCCTGGTATCTTCTAAATTTGTGAAAATGCCACCACTGGGAAGAAAGCTTTCCCCAAGAACCTTTATTTAAAAATTGTACCAAGCCCTAACTGGTTTGGCTCGGTGGATAGTGTCGGCCTGAGGACTGAAGGGTCCCAGGTTCGATTCTGGTCAAGGGCATGTACCTGGGCTGCAGGCACAGCCCCAATAGGAGGTGTGCAGGAAGCAGCTCTATCCCTCTCTCTTCCTCTCTGTAAAAAAAAAATCAATAAAAATTTTTTTTAAAGTGTACCAAAAAACATAGATAAATACTCTATCACCCGTCCTGGCTGGTACTCTGTAGTTAGAGCGTCAGCCTGTGCACCAAAGGGTTGCAGGTCTAATTTCTGATCAAGTGCAGGTATCTGGGTTGCAGGTTTGATTCCCAGGTCTGATAGGGGCGTGTGCCTGAGGCAACCAATCGAAGTGTCTCTCTCAAATCAAAGTCCCTCCACCTTTTACTGTCTCTAAAAATGAATGGGAAAAATACCCTCAGCCGAGGATTAATTAAAAACAAAAACAAAAAACAAAACCTACACCGCCATCCTTGCAATTCTGGCACTCCCACCTCCTTCCCTGCTTCATTTTTCTCTAAAATCTTTACCTCTTAAGAATCAACACCATGAATGTCCAGTTGTCTTTGGATCATCACGTGTGCCAACTGAACCAAAAAGCACTTCAGTTGTCACCCACACTGCTGGACACCGGGCAGCTGTGGCTGTGTGCCCCTCCCAGCCCCTGCTTACAGCCACATGCCTCTGCACCTCCCGGGGACTAGAGGGAGGGAACCCCTTGCTTAAAACCAGGGAATGGGAATTCTGGGAACCAGCCCCTGGGCTAGATCCGAGATACTGACAAACCAAGAGGGCCCACACATCCATCTCCACCCCAGGCCGCCAGGCAGCCTTGAAAACTGTACCAGCAAAGAATATTTAAGGACCTGATGCTCACAATATTCTGGGGTGGGGTGGGAGGAGGATGACAAAACAACAGTCAGGCTATCGCCACATCTTCATAGGATTTCACCATGGAGAAAAGGCGGCGTCCAGCCCACACGGCCAGTAGGGATGCTCCAGGGAGCACAGCCACAGCTACCCCATGTTTTCCACAACGAACACGTAATTTTACCAAGATTAAATGAAAAGAAAGGAGATTTGAGGAAGTCCATTGATGGGACTGGCCTTCCATCTCACAAGCCTGTCTGCTTGCAGCCTGGGACCTGGAATGCCATAGGACCGTCTAGGCTCCCACCACGGGATGGGGCTGAATGTGCCACACCGGCTATGGGGCGACAGGCAGGCCACTGCGCCTCCGGGGTCAGACCTGCCTCCGAAAGAACGCAAGAAAACAAGACCTGGGAAAACTCATGGGACCTTCAGCAACTCCAGAGCCGTTAGGATGATCCCCACGCTTCCCCTTGGCCCACCGTCCCACTTTTCTGGCCTCTGTTCTCCCTTTTTCCTTTTATGCCACACCATGCTCTGATCACAATGGCCTTCATTTACAAGCTCTCTCTCACCACTGGGCCTCTGGCTGGAACACACTTTCCCCTCCCTCTTCTGTCCAGTTTATGCTACTCACCCCTCAGGTCTGGACAGGAATGCCACCTCCCCACAAATGCACAGTAAGGGGCTCCTGGCACTGACAGACCATGTATTCCACAATCAGGCCACTCCTAACACGGCATTGTTTATAATCACCTCTAGTGCAACTTCCCGGCAAAATGTGCCAGGCCAGGGACCCCACCACCTCTTGCTGCTTAGGCAATGCCAGCCAAAGGGCTCGGGCTGAATGAACGATGCGGCAGACACCAGACCAACAGCTCTCAACCACCTGGGTGCTGACCACCTCTAGGGGGCATGTAGAGACTGGGGGCATCTGGAGTTATCAGGACACAGGGTGGCAGTGGGGGCAGGCTGAATGTCCCACACTGTGAGGAGCCGACCACAGGATGCTGGGAGTCTCTCAGAGCAGCACTGCGCCAGGTTGTGTTTCCTTCCTTCCGCCCGCAAGTCTCATAATGGCTTCCCTCCCCCCACCCAATCCTGACACAAAGATCTGGGCCTTCCTTGTCAGATTCTGGCTGACACCCTAAGTGGCTGGGTTGGGGGAACCCTCAGGCTGTAAGGCACCCAGTGAGCCCCAAGTTAAAGTAGCACGACCCAGGATCATATTCCTGACCCCTCTGATCTCTGTTGTAATTTAGAAGCAAGTGGCCCTGCCCTAGGAGCGCCTGGCTACTGGCCTACCCCGACCGGGAAGGGAAAGACAGATGGGCCTTCGTTCAGAGGAGGCCTAGGATGTGGTTCAGAACAGTTGCTTCCCTGCAGGGGTGCAAACATGGTGTGGAGAAGGATGAGAATCAAGATGAGGGCTGAGTACAGTCCTGGAGCCCCTTCCTAGCAATGCTGTGTGACCTTGGGCCGGCACCTGCCCAACCAGAGGATGTCATCTGTGTCCTAAGGTCCTTCAGTTCTGAGTCTGTGGCTATATTCTTCCCCTCCCCCGACCCGAACACACCCTGTGATTTATGTCTACTGTTCCAGTACGGGTTCCATCTAGAAGCCAGCCTTGTTATGGTTGACAGGTCATGCAAGGGGTAAAGGGAAGCTGGCCGAGCACAGTCTCCTAAAGTAGCTCTTGGGCAAGGCCGATGTGCCAGAATTCATATGGGCAGGTACCCAGGGTGTAAGATGGGCAGACAACTGCTGGTCTGGGAAGAGGGGAGCAGACAGCTACAGGGTTAGGGCTTGTGCTCAGTGAGGCCTCTCCCTAGGAACCCAGGGAGCACTCAAATTTTTGTTTTGTTTTTTAAAGGGGGGGGGGGGCCTCCCAGTGAAGGGGTGCACCCTGGACAGGGGCAAGCAAGTGGGAGCAGAGGCAGGGCGGGGTCAGCCTCTTTGTTCTGAGCCACCAGTAGAATAATTCCTGGTGTAGTCAGGGGAGCAGACTCTTCCGGAGATCAGGTGACCAGGGTCCCTGGGGGCACAGAGTAAAGCAATGCACGATGGGGTGGGAACGGCTGCAGGCTTGCAGTACAGGAAGGAAGCCCATGGTCCAGGCAGGGGATAAGAGCCAGCCAGCCGCCCCAAGTTCAAAGTCACCTCCAGCGTCATTCCCCACCCAGTGCCAGGCTTGCCCTGAGCTTCCCGGTGAAAACTCAGCCTCCCCATTTAGAAGATGATTCTGGAATCTGAAAACATCAGCTCAACCTTCAGGATTAGCTAGCCAGCCAGTCCTGAAGACCCCAAAACCTTGAAGAGAAACCAGTGGTGTGGTGGGGATGGGTTCCAGCATCTAGAGAGATTGAGGGAGCAGAGAAAGAGGAAGTCTTCCTGGAGGACTCCAGCACTGCCACATCAACCCTGTGACAGGTGCTGCCGGGCCAACCAGCTCCCCTCCCCACCGGGGGGCTGGCGAGAAACATCTCGTGTCAGAGAGAAAGCAGAGGACGGCCTCAGACTCCAAGGCTGAAACCATCAGAGAACTCCTTCCTCTACCTCCTGCAGCCTCACCTAGAACCACAGCCTCTCTGGCTCAAATTCACAAAGCCCAAGATCTGTAAGTAAGAAGAGAAAGCAGCTGCACCCCCACCCTTCCGCCACACCTAATGCAGGACAGAGGCGGCAGGCTGACACAGGACTGAAGCTGAAGTTTGCATGCAAAGATGGGCCCTCTGGCTGAGCAAGGCAGGATGAAAAGAAGTGAACCAAGTAGCTAATGAAGGGACTGTGACCTCTGCCACAGCACCAGGGACCAACTCAGGACCAGGGTCAATACCTGGCATGTAGCAGGGGACGAGCTAAGATGTGGGAGTTCAACGGTGGGGGTGTGTGTGTGTGTGTGTGTGCGCGCGCATGCATATGTAGGGGCTCCCACTCAGCTGGTGCTCAAATATACACTGAGTGAGTGAGTCAGTGAATGAATAAATGGAGGCGGGGGGGCGGGGGGAGAGCAGTTTGATATGTAAGAGATAATAGGCAAGGTCTCTGAGAACACTTGGAAAATCTGAGTGTTAACAAGAGGCCCAGGACATTCCACTTGGAGCTCTGGAGGCAAAGGAAGCTGAGGCTGGTCAGCCTTCCCCAGCCTGAGCTCAGACAGCAGCTAAGGCTGACACCAGGCTGACAACCACCCCTAGTCCCTGGCCAACACCTTGACTTCGATCTTATGAGGGACTTTAAGTCAGAACCACCCAGATAGACTGTTCCAGAGTTCTAACCCTTGGAAACTGGGACTCTCAATTGTTTTAAGCTGCTGGTATTTGGGAAATATTGTTAGATGGCACTAGGTTACTAATCTAAAAACCCACAAGACTTCTGCCGCCCCGACTTTGCTGCTTCCCAAAAAATGTTCCATGGCCACAGGCACCAGAACTTGAAAGGCAGGACCCCCAGAGGACATGGACTCACCCAGTTCAGTGGGCTTCAGCAATTCATCTAGCATGTTGAAGAAGGGCAGCTTCACCAGGCGCACTTCTGGCTTGAGAGTCTTGGCAGGCAACCGTCCGAGTCCATTTAAGTACTTCCCATAGAGCACAGGGTAGTCAATGTTGGGGCCTGTGAGTGGAGTCCTGGGCACAGTGCTGGCCCGTTCATAGGTTGAGTGCATGGTCAAGGGATCCAGGGGCCGGTGGGGTTGTGAGATGGGTTCTGAGCTCTTCTTGGCGTAACGTGTCTCGTAGAGCTCCTTGATCTTCTTGAACAGCTCAGGGCTACAGTCAAACTGGACCAGCTGGAGGGCCCGGGTGACAAGTTCGTGCTTAAGTCCACTCTTACTCCGGCCAACGAAACCCAGGAGCATCTGAAGATCGGAGACTCGAAAACTCATCACCATGTTCTGGGAAGAGCAACCACAGACACATATGCTCAGAGGAGAAGGCTGCCAGAGTCAGGGGCCACCAATGGGGCATAGGGGCTCCCCTGGACGGCCTGAGCTGAGTTGGGGGATAACAAAATGAAGCCCTTGTCAGCTACCACCTAATCCCATGCTCCCTCCTTTCATTCTAGCTGGTGCGAATGAGAGCCCAGGAGGAGGCTTTGGTATCAATCCTACTTGGCCTGGGCTTGATTCCACTTCCACTGAAGCTCACCTTACACATGATGCCCCCTCCCAGCTCAGCCCTGCTGCCCCCGCCACCTCCTCCTCCTCCATTCCTCAGCATGGCCAACACAGCAAAAGCTCTTGACTGCCCCCACCCCTGCCTTCTATTTTAGGTTCTCTTTTCACATCTTCAGGCCTAAAAGCATCCCCAGGGCAGGAATTGGGAATCCTGTTTTTCCCATAAACAGCCTCAGCCACTCCCCAAACAGAGCACGTTGATGGCCTTTCTGACCCTCAATCTCTTCTCTGGGGAGGATGGCAGGATCCACTTCACTGGGATGTGGGAAGGACCTGATGAGGTAATTCATGCAAAGCAGAATAAAGGTGCAACCAATGTCAACCACAGACATGTTTTCCCTTTGGTCTGGACGATAGCCACAACTTAATACTAATCACCTGCCAGGAACTGAGCTGGACATGTCTTATATACTTAACTTTGACTCTTAAAACACGCCCCCAGGTTGGTGTGAGCTCCACGCTACAACCAAGATTCAAACCCAGGCCTGACTCTGATGCCATCTCTACTACACTGTGCCCAGCACTGACCTACAGCTGAGCACTTTAGCTGATCATTCCAGTAGGCTTTCTCCATCTGGGCAATGTAGACAAGTGAGCTGGATTGTCCTCTGTGGGGGCTGTCCTGGACATTGTAGGGTGTTAAGCAGCATCGCTGTCCCCACCCAGTTGATGCTAGGAGCAACTCCAAATCCCAGTCATGATAATCACAAATGTCCCCCAGACATATCCCCTGGGGGCAGGATCGGCCCTGATTGAGAATCGAGCCCTTTGGCTCGGTGGATAGAATGTCAGCCTGTGGACCAAAGGGTCCCAGGTTCAATTCTGGTCAAGGGCACATAAGTGGATTGCAGGCTCCCCGCCCCCCCCCCCCCCCGCCCGCCCATGCTCTGGTCAGGGTGCATGCAGGAGGCAATCAATCACCGTGTTTATCTCACATCTGTGTTTCTCTCAGTCTTTCCCTCTCTCTTCCACTCTCTCTAAAAATGAATGGAAAAATATCTTGGGATAAGGATTTAAAAGAAGAACCATAGGACTGAGAAGAAGGCTCCGGGAATCCAGCAGCTGGAGAGGCTAGCTGAACTGTGGCAAAGTGACGAGGTCTAGCAGGATCCCTCCAACTAAATGAAGCCAAACACAAGAGCTCAGTTGATCGCAATGTTTTCTTTGAGGTTAGCTGGAGGCACATTCCCTCTGTGAGACTCTGAGACACGAAGGGGGAATGAGAGTTCCCCAATAGCTTCATAAGCAAAATGTATCTAGAGAATGGGCCAGCAGAGTTTCAGATCACCCATGCTGAGCCCTGAAGCTGGCCTGAATGAAATATGGTGGGGAAAAAGACACTTCCAGGGGGTACGGAAAAAACAACACAGTACAAGTGACGAGAGTGGATATGGAAAGCTGGCGAGCATGGGGCAGGATAGCACCCAAAGAAACCAATAAATCGCTTAAACTAAACCTGAGAAAGTGTTATGTTGGAGGTGGGTGGGAACCCTGCCAGGGTTTACATAGCAGCCTCAATGCCAGGAGACACTGATGTTTCCCCTTTCTTGGCTATTCAAGGGTGAGACCTGGAGTCTGACGCAGGAGCCCTAGGTTCAAAACCAAATTCTGCGCTAGGTTCCCAGACAACCCTAGGTCTGCCATCAGACTTCTCTGCACTTTGGGTTCCTCATTTGTCAGCACAAGAGCTAAGATTCCTTCTGTCGGTACACCAGGCTCACGCTGATAGCAGAAGGGCTGTCCAGTCCTGCCAGCAAAACCTCAAGGGGGAGCCTTTTTCTGCTGCAGGATCTTCCTCCTACTCCTGCACTATAGCCATGGAGTATCTACCATGTGCCAACTACCACAGGGGCGTTCTCAGTCACTCATTTCACATGGGCTTTGAACATTATATAGGTGAGAAAACTGAGACTCCCAGAGGGAAGTGGTTGGCCCAGTGCCTCCCTGTGTGGCAATGACAGGATTGGCATTTGGACCTTCCACTCACACCCAGCTGCCTGGGGGGCCTGGAAGGACCTGCACTCAACAGCACAGCCCCTACCTAAGTACCTAAGCAGTCTGCTGGTCCTCAGAGAGTCCAGAATGCTTTGAAACAAAGAGGCGTCACCTCTCCCAGACTGACTCCCTACCTTGATCAGAGAAAAAAGGCTCACAGATTTGTTTCTTCTGGAAGAGATCCAAGGCCAGTGAGAGGAAAGGCGCTGCCACGTGCAAGCTCACGGCCTCCCATGGAGACACCAGCAGGTGGGCTTGGCTTTTGAATCCAACCACAACACATCTCCTGATGCTACCCTACCCCTGGGAGACCCCATCCCTGCCCCCAAGGCATACCCTCTTCCACCAGGTTAGACATCTGGAGCTCCAGCACCAGCATCCGAGGACACACCCCTCAAGCTGTCACTCTGATTTCTAAGCAGCTGCCACCAGGGAGGGGCCTGCCCTTGACACCGGGTGGTAGGGTGTGGGGGGGGAGGGTTGGGAGAGGGGCACAAGCATTCAGAAGGAAGCTCCAAGGTCTTGACAGATCACCTCCTGCTGAGGCTTCATCCTGCCCCTGCCTGCCCCTCAGAGCTGTGTTTACAAACAGCACCAGGCCACAAGGGCTTCCAGAGTTGCAGCTAGCTGTGTAGAGAAACATCAGCCTAGATACAGTAACTGAGCTTAACCCCTTTCCAGCTTATTGAGCCTGGGAGGAAAGTTAAAGCCCCTTTCACCAGGAAATAGGAGAAGGATACAAACTGCTACAAGGTATCTCGGGGAGTTCACAGGCCAACTCCTCCTCCCCAAGGGCCATGAGTTAAGTCTCAGATATCCAGTATTCCTCTGAACCAGCCTACTTTGCACCCTAAAAGACAAAATCTTCAGCTCTTGAGAGGTTAGGAAAGCACCTAAAGATGGGACACTCCAATTACATGGAAGGCACTTCACAACGACCACAAGAGACTGAAGGAGAAAGAAAGCTCCCTAGGATAGAGCAAGTGGCACTGCAGTCTCAAGCCCCTCTGAACGGAGGCTAGTGTTTTAGAGAACTTGAAAAAAGGGCCCACTTAATTTAACTGGGTTGGGGGGGGGGGGGGGGAGACAGCCACCGGAGGGTCAAATAGAGTTCATTGGATCATATTTCAAGGCTCTGGATGGAATAAAAAAAGACTTCAGACCCTTCCCTCTGTCTGGGAGGGTGGGGGCCCAGAGTCACACTAATGGCCCCTTGAGGAGATTAAATTTCAGGGCTCCAGGGACATTAAGCCTGCAGGCTGCCACCTTGGGCTTGCAGAGTTCAGACCTCCCAAACTTCTCTAGAACAAGTTTCAATTTCGCCAAACCCTAGAGAAGTGCAGAAGTGTATGTGGTGTAGTATGGGGGAAGAGAGTAGGGTACTCTGGGGTGAAGGGAGGGTAATACCCTATAATCACAGAACCTAGAGCTGCATTTCAGATCCCAAGGGGAAGTGAAGGGAGATGTAAGGAGAGGGATGAGTGAGAGAAAACATTTACAGGTCAAGATGTCGGGGAGAGGAGACTAAAAGGGGTCAAGAAGCAGTGCTTCTGTCCAGTGAAGAATTTCCCTGGTATCATGTTCCTTAAGTTCTCAGGGAAGAAAGGGAGAATCATAATCTAGTTGAGACAAGGGTTCTGGAGCCTGTCCTCAGACAGGCACCTGGGAAAGGTATATCCCTTGGGTGAGGATGCTCCCAGTTTGGTCCTAAGAGGATTCAAAGGGGTCCCAAGCTAGAAGAGGAGATGTATCTACGGGATGTGGAATCTGGACCCCAAACTAGAGTACGGGGAGAGGCACCGGGGAGCTAGCCTACAGAAAGAGGCCTCCCCTGAAACCAACAAGCACCTCCAAAGACAACATAACAGACCAGCAGAAAGAGGAGGGGAGCTCAGAAACCAGAGCTGGGTGCATAAAAGGATCTAGAGCAGTGATTCTGGGGGCTGTGTGGGGAGAGTGGTACAATCTGAGTAGACTCATTGGGGAGTAAAATATAGGCAAGCATCCAAGATTAGGGTCTGACACTGCGTGTGTGAGGTTTAAAGACCCCAGGCGAAGAGTCCGAATCCTCACAGATGCTGTCCTAAGGGGAAAGATGGAGGAAGAGAGGGAGCCCGGTACCCAAAACGGAGAGATAGTAGTTAGGAAGGCTTTGAACCAAGTTCAGGGGTCAGGACTCCATCCCAGGCTCAATGAACACCGCTTCCACTTGGGGTGAGAGGGAGGGCATCAAGAGGGGGCGGGGCTCTGGGATCCACTCGATAGCCCCAAAGGAGCCCCAAACTCCACCCTGGAGCACAGATCCCAAGAGGACAGGCTGTGTTTGAGGGCAGTTGAGGATCCTGAGTCCTCACCTCGGAGGGTGGGAGCGGTGGTAGAAGGGTCAAGGGACCCTTCTAGGCAGGCAGTCGCCAACCGCAGCCTGCCAGGTTGGACCGGGAGGCTGAGACCCAGTTGTCGGCCCTCCGAGCCCCGAGGGGCAGGGAAGCGAAGACACTCCCCCAGGCCAAAGAGCATGCACCCCAGCTCGGGGCGAGGAGCGGACGAGCAGCCCAGCCCCTCGTGCTGTCCGGAGGAACTGTGCTTCAAGCTGGGAGGCGCGACCCGGTGCCCAAGTTTAGAGGAACGTGGACCCTAAGCGCTCAGGCTAAAGCGGGGAGAACCTTGCCTCAAGCCCAGGGCCGATTCCCCGCGCGAAGACTAGGGTGAGGTTTGGGGGGCCCCGCCCCCCGCCTCCGGCCTCCCCGCCCCCCGCCAGCAACCGGAGCCCCAGGGCCGGGGGGCGAACGAGGGGGCTGGGCGCCGAGCCGCAGGCGGTCCGCACCGTGGGGCCCCATGCGGAAGTCGCAGACCTCGGGCCGCCGCCTGGCCCTTGCCCCCTCGTCCGCCCGCCCGGGCCGGCGTCGCCGCCGCTCACTCACTTTGGCCTCCACCAGCTCCGCCGCCATCTTGGCCACCAGCGTCCCCCGCGCCGGGAGCCCCCAGCGTCGCGTCACGTGACCGCCCGGGACTAGCGGGCGGGGCCGCCACCGCAGCCAATTAGCACCCGCTCGCCCTTCTTTTTGCACCCCCCGCCTCTACAGCGCCCTCCGTTGCGCATTGCGCAGGCGCGGCGCCTGGGCCTCGGGCCAATCTGGGCGGCGGGACGTCGTCCCCTTTCGCTCCGGCTGCCACGCCCACCCTTGGCCCCGTCTGGCTTCTTAAAGGGGCATGTGCCCAGCATTGGTGGGGCCGCGTGTTAGGTCTCCTCGGGAAGGAGAGGCGAGAGCGGGGCTGCTATCGCCGGGCAGCCAGGTGTCGCGCGGCCCATTGCGTTCTCCGATGCTCAGCGGGCGGCGTCGGGGAGGAGAAGGTTATCCTAGCTCAGCGGCCGCCAGTGAGTGCAGTGCAGCTTTGGCGGCCGCTAGTCCCGCACGTTGCACATCCGGGTCCTGGCCCGGGCTAGAGGGAGCTGTCTCTGCACCCACTGGCTGGCCCCAGATGGAGAAATGCGGGATCAACTCCCCAATTCACCGGAGCGCCTGCATCCCTTACCCCTGAGGGCGACACCCCCGACCCCTAGTTCCGCCTCTCCATCCACAGTAACCCTGCTCTAGAGCTCTCTGTGGCTCCCCACTGCCCACAGGCAGCAGAGTTCAAACTTTCTATAAGTTCCAGGTGATTAGTTTTTCTCTGAGAAAGAGAAGCAGAGGCTATTTAAAGGTGCCGGTGTAAAAAAAATGGCTAGGAAAAGGATGTCAACCTTTAACCCACCAATTAAACTTCCGAAGAAAATAATAATGATGATGATGTTAATAATACTACCTAATATTAAGTGTCAAGCCCTGTTTTAAGCACTTAACATGTTATTTCACCTTCACACCCGCCAATCCCAATTAATTGATACTATTATTGGTTCCAATTTACATCTGAGAAAACTGAGGTCTTGATTGACTTACCAAGGTCACCTTGAACAGGTGCATAAAAAGATATGCACCTGTCTAACCAGTGGTTGAGTATCAGTCTTTGAATCAGGAGGTCACAGTTTGATTCCTGGTCAGGGCACATGCCCTGGTTGAGGGGCTTGATCCCCAATAGGGGGTGTGCAGAAGGCAGCCAATCAATGATTCTCTCATAATTGATGTTTCTATCTCTCCCTTTCCTGTCCTCTCTGAAATCAATAAAAGACATATATCCTATCTAATAAAAGAGTAATATGCAAATTGACTGTACCTCTGATCAAGTCACACCCACAGCCACAACCATCAGCCAATCAGGAGCAAATTATGAAAATAAACCCCAACCAAGATGGCTGTGGCCACTGAGAGCAGGAGGGAGGCTTGGGTTTCCCTGGCAATGGAGGAAGCCAAGCTTTCTGCCAGCTCTTGCCAGCCTAGGCCTCCACTCAATGTTACAAATTTTCAATTATAGAAGATACATAATCCCAACAGAAATGGTAGCAGCCACTGAGCTGGAGAGAGCAGAGACTAGGGTTGCCCGGGCGATGGAGGAAGTCAAGCTTCTGCAGCCCTAGCACCTAGGCCTCCACTCTAGGCTACAAAGTTTCTATTATAGAATTTAAATAAAACTAAACAGAAATGGCTGTCACAATGGAGCAAGCAGAAGGCTTGGCTCTGCTCCAGGCTACAAAGTTTCAATTATAGAACATAAATAAATCCCAAATCTCAGGACCTCTGCTTGGGTAGCTGACCTGCAAACCACCATAGGCCCCTCACCCAGGCCACCCCACACCCCAAGAGAACTCCCACCCTGATCCAGGACACCCTTCAGGGCAAACCAGCTGGCCCCCACCCATGTACCAGGCCTCTATCCTATCTAATAAAAGAGTAATACGCAGATTGACCATCATTCCAACACACAAGAGGGCTGCCCCCTTGTGGTCAAAGACCCTGCCCCCATGTGGACACAAGATGGCCACCACAAGATGGCCAGCAGGGGAGGACCGTTGGGAGGTTCCAGGCCTGCAAGGATGGGCAGTTGTGGGTGATCAGGCCAGCAGGAGAGGGCAGTTGGGAGAAAGCAGGTGTGCAAGGGAGGGCAGTTGGGGGCAATCAGTGGAGGGCAGTTAGGGGTGACAGGCCAGCAGAGGAGAAAAGTTGGGGGCAAACAGGCTGGCAGGTGAGCAGTTAGACATCAATTAGGCTGGCATGGTAGTGCTTAGGGGTTGATCAGGCTGGCAGGCAGAAGCAGTTAGGGGCAATCAGGGAGGCAGGCAGGTGAGCAGTTTGGAGCCAGCAGTCTTGGATTGTGAGAAGGATGTCCGACTGCCCATTTAGGCCCAATCCTGGATCAGGCCTAAATGGGCAGTCGGATATCCCTTGAGTCCCAGATTGGAGAGGGTGCAGGCTGGGCTGAGGGACATCCCCTACCCCATGCACAAATTTCATGCACCGGGATATATACATATACATATATATATATATACACACACACATATATATATGCTAGTGGCCCAGTGCCTGAAATTCATGCACATTAAAAGAAGATTAGAGGAAATAATTTAATATTGCTATTTGCCCTTTCTCTGTAATAGAAGTGTCAGAGATGAAAGAAAATTAGTAAAATGTATATGAAAACCTTCCTCCTGTCAGAGTCTGGGGCGCACCACAGGACTCAGAGTCAAGTCTCCACCCACCCACATGCACATCAAACTCACGTGAGACCCAGACCCAGCAGGCCCCACCCCCATTGGGCTAGATCCAGACCTTGCCAGACCCACCCTTGTCAAGCCCCTCCAGACAGGGTGGTGCAGCCTGAGGTCCCCCCCCCCCCCCGCCTGATGCATGGGTAGGAGACGTGGCCTGAAGCCCCCTGTCAAGCCCCACCTGATGAGGGCATGGCCTGAGGTCCCCCAGCCTGGTACTGGGGCAGGGAGAGCAGTCTGAGGTCACCTTGCCCAGGACCAGGACAGGAAGCATACCTTGAGGTCCCCCATCAAGCCCCGCTGGGCAGGGAGCACAGCCTGAGTTCTCCTGACCTAGCACTGGGGGTGCACTTGGAGGTCCCTCATCAAGCTCCTCTGGGTAGGGAGCACGGCCTGAGGTCCCCTGTCAAGCCCCACCGGGGGGGGGGGGGGGTGTGGTCTGAGGTCCCCTGGCCTGGTGCCGGGGTGGGGGTATGGTCTGAAGTCCCCTGTCAAGCCCCACCTGGTGGGTGGCATGGCCTGAGGTCCTCCAGCCTGGTGCTGGGGTGGGATGAGCAGTCTGAGGTCCCCTATCCCAGCACCAGGGTGGGAAGTGCACCTTGAGGTCCCCTGTCAAGCCCCACAAGGGTGGGGGAGGGTGTAGCCTCAGGTCTCTGCTGATTGCTCATTAAGGCTCCTTATGGGAACTTGGTCTCAGCTGTGGGTGCAGCCGTCTTTTGATGAAGTGATGGTCAATTAGCATATTCCCTCTTTATTAGATATATATACATACACACACACACACACACATATAAAGATATGCACCTGAATATGTAAACCCAGGGAAGAACTGAAGTTGCAGTTCAAATCAGAAGGCCATCTATTGGCAGAATTCCTTCTTGCTATAAGAGGTCAGTTTTTTGTTTTACTGAACCCCTTTTTAAAAAAAATATATTTTATTAGTTGTTTATAGAGAGAAAGGGAGAGAGATAGTTAGAAACATCAATGAGAGAGAAACATCGATCAGCTGCCTCCTGCACACTTCCTACTGGGTATGTGCCCACAACCAAGGTACATGCCCTTGACCAGGACCCTTGAGTCTGCAGACCAATGCTTTATCCACTGAGCCAAAATGGTTAGGGCTCTATTGAGCCCTTTAACTGACTATATGAGACCCACCCATATCAGGTAGGACAATCTATTTTACTTAACTGTCCACCAATTTAAATATCAGTATCATCCAAAAACACCTTCATAGACACATTCAGTATAATTTTTTTAATGCTCATCTGAGGATATGTTTTTATTGATTTTGGAGAGAGAGAAAAGAGAGAGAGAGAGAGAGAGAGAGAGAGAAACATCAATGTGAGAGAGTAACATTGATTGATTACTACACACCCTGACCAGTGATTGAACTCACAACCTAGGTATGTGCCCTGACCGGAATGGAATCTGAAATTTTTCAGTGTACGGGATGTAGCTCCAACCAACTGAGCCACCCATCCTGGGCCAGTATAATGTCTGACCAAATATCTGGGCACCGTGGCTCAGCCAGGTAGAAGCATAAATTTAACCATAACATGGGATAAGATAGATTTGTGTGACCCAGCAAGTGATGATGGGGTCCTGGATCAGGGAGAGGGGGCAGAGGGCCAAAGGGATGGAAATGTACAACCAGGTAAAGAGTGTTGATATTACCACATGCTAATTTTAAAACATTTCTATCACCCCCAAAAGAAATGCCATTCCCCTTAGCAGTAACTCCCTAAACACCTCCCCAGCCCTTGGCAACCAGGAATCTACTCTGTCTCTGTGGATTTGCCTGTTCTGCACATTTCATATGTGTTCAACATGTGTCCTACTTCCTGCAATCCTAACATGACTGAGAAGTCTACTCTCAAAGCCCCCAGCCTCCTCTCAGCTCCGGACCCCATGTCCACCTACCTTTGCACTTGCATGTGGCACCTCCTCGTTTCTCACACACACACCATGCCCATGCTGAGCTGAGCTTCCCATCTTCCCCACCGAGCCTGCTGCCTGCTCTTTTCAAGTTCTCAGCAAATGGAAGCTCTGTCTTTCGATTTTATTGGGCCAAAATCTTGAAGTCAGGCTGGACGACTCTCATTCTTCACATTCAACACGTCAGCCAAAACTATCTGTCCCATTGTCCAAACTTATTGTAAATCAGCTTACTTCTGACCCCCTCCATGAGGGCCGCTTAGATCATCTCCAAACAGCCCCGTCTGCCCTTGCCACCAACAGACTATCTCTAAATGGCCAATAGAGGGCGTCTATGAGCACATGAGTCAGGTCCCACCCCTTCTCTAACCAGAGCAGGGCTCCCATCTCCCTGGGGCAAAAGCCCAGGTCCTTCCAGAGGCCCACAAGTGCTCACTTACTCTCCACTCACCCGACTCTTGCAGCCACAGGGGCTTCCTTCCTGTTCCTCTAATACTCCAGGATGGACACTGAGGGCAGGATCATTCTGAGTGGCAGGGGTGAGGTGGGCGGCACCATGGACTACTGTATAGCATCCTTGGTCTCCACAAACTCCACGCCAGGAATACCCTCATTGTGACAACCACAGATTTCCCCAGGTATCACCTCGTATCTCCTTTCCTCGAGCTCTTTCGCTCCTGGCTACCACGCCCACCCAGGTGCTAGAATCATTCCCAGGTATAATCCACTGGCATAGGGCAAGGTTTACAGCAGGGTGTATCAGGGTATTTTTTATTGGGGTCTCTACTCATAAGTTCCCCTATGCACAGGGGAAAGTATTGTTCAATGTTTTTGTTTAAAAAGTAAAATCCAGCCCTAGCCGGTTTGGCTCAACAGATAAGAGTCTCTGCCTGGGGACCAAAGGGTCCCAGGTTTGATTCTGTCAAGGACAGGTACCTTGGTTGCAGGCTCCTCCCATGAGTCCTCCTGGGGGCTCAGGCAGGAGGCAACCAATTGATGTGTTTCTCTCACATGGATGCTTCTCTCTGTCTTTCCCTCTCTCTTCTACTCTCCCGAAAATAATCAATGAAAAAATATCCTTGGGTGAGGATTAACAATAAATAAATAAATAAATAAATAAATAATCAATAAATAAATCCTACAAAGTTTCAATTGTAGAAGATACATAATCCCAACAGAAATGGCAGCAGCCACCGGAGCTGGAGAGAGAAGAGGCTAGGGTTGCCGGGCGATGGAGGAAGCCAAACTTTTGCAGCCCTAGCCTAGGCCTCCACTCTAGGCTACAAAGTTACAAACAGAAATGGCTGTCGCTAGGGAGCGAGCAGAAGGCTTGGCTCCGCTCCAGACTACAAAGTTTCAACTGCACAACATAAATTAATCCCAGATCCCAGGGCCTCTGCTTGGGTTGCTGGGAGGCAGGGGTGGCCAGCCTGCAAACCACCACAGGCCCCATGCCCTAAGGGAACCCCCACCCTGATCCAGGACACCCTTCAGGGCAAACCAGCCAGTTCCCGCCCTTGCACCAGGCCTCTATTCTATTTAATAAAAGAGTAATACGCAGATTGACCATCACTGAGGGCTGCCTCCATGTGGTCAAAGATCCTGCCCCCATGTGGACACAAGATGGCCACCACAAGATGGCCAGCAGGGGAGGACAGTGGGAGGTTCCAGGCCTGCAAGGGAGGGCAGTTGTGGACTATCAGACCAGCAGGGGTAGGCAGTTGCGAGGGACCGGGCTGCAAGGGAGGACAGTTGGGGGCAATCAAGCCTTCAGGAGAGGGCAGTTAGGGGTGACCAGGTTTGCAGAGGAGGGAAGTTGGGGGCAAATAGGCTGGCAGAGGAGCAGTTAGACATCAATTAGGTTGGCAGAGTAGTGGTTAGGGGGTGATCAAGCTGGCAGGCAGAAGCAGTTAGGGGCAATCAGGGAGGCAGGCAGGCGAGCAGTTTGGAGCTAGCAGTCCTGAATTGTGAAAAGGATGTCTGACTGCCCATTTAGGCCCAATCCCAGTAGGATCAGACCTAAATGAGCAGTCAGACATCCCTGGAGGGGTCCCAGATTGGAGAGGGTGCAGGCTGGGCTGAGGGACACCCACCCCTACCCCTCATGCATGAATTTTGTGCACCAGGCCTCTAGCAAATGAATAAAACAAAAAAGTAAAATTCAGCTGAAACCAGTTTGGCTCAGTGGATAGAATGTCGGCCTGCAGACTGGAGGGTCCCAGGTTCAATTCTGGTGAAGGGCATGTACCTTGATTGTGGGCACATCCCCAGTGGGGGTATGCAGGAAGCAACTGATGGATGTCTCTCTCTCATTGATGTTTCTGACTTTCTATCCCTCTCTCTTCCTCTCTGTAAAAAATCAATAAAATATATATCTTTTAAAAAAGTAAAGTTCAAAGATAAATAAATAAAAAGTAAAATTCAACAGAGTGAATTTGAAGATTTAATTGGCTCTATTAAGTGATTCATTAATAAGGTAGCATTCCATTTAGCAAATAAAAGAGTGCTCCAAGGGTGATTGACATACAAAATAGGTTCTATAGCAAGAAGGGTGGAACAAGGGATATTGACAAAAGAAAAGGGAGGATTGTTTGGGGGCTGGGACATCTTTTCTTTGGGGAAGAGAAGAGGAAGCATTTTTACCATGCAGATATTGCCTTTACTTTCTCTGGGGATGGAGAAGGCCAGACTTCCAGGAAATGCCACACTGGTTGATTAAGATTACCTTTCTGGGAGAAACTGAAACTCTATTAGATCAGGTTTGGCATCATGGACCTTCATTTATTTACTAGTGCCCTGCTGCACAAATTCATGCATATTGAAAGGAAATTAATTAGAAGGTGGCTGGAGGGCAGGCCTCGGTGAGACGGGCCAGACATGCCCTGGAGCTAACCCTCCATGGTCCCTCCTGGCCGGCTGCACCTGAGGCAGCACAGCGGCTCAAAGGACATCCCCCCCGGGGAGTGAATGGGGTCCCTCCGGCAGGTGGGGTCCCTTGGCCTGACCTTCAGGGATTGGGCCAAAACCGGCTCTCTGACATCCCTTGGGAGGTCCTGGATTGCCAGAGGGCAGTTCTTGGGTGACACACCCGGAATCGGGCTCCCTCCTCTCTGGTTCTGGGCTGCATCACCCAAGAACCACCACTGCCAAGTCACTGCAGCTAGGCAGCTCCTGCATTGAGGTCTGCCCCCTTGGTGGTCAGTGTGCATCATAGCTACGGGTCTGACAATCAGACAGTCGCTAAGCCTTTTATATATAGAGATTTTTTACTGTAAGAGATCATTTATTGGGTACATTACAGAGGTATAAAAAGTAGTTCCTAGAAGAAATGGGCTTAGGGAACAAGTTATAGAGGTAAAGAAAGGGCTTGTGGATGTTGGGAGGGAGGAAGTTGATAGTGACATGCCTGGGGGCTTGCTGGAGGCAGAGGGGAAGGGAAGGGAAGGGAAGAGGAGGGGAGGGGAGGGAGGGGAAGGGAAGGGAAGGGGAAGGGAGGGAGGGGAGGGGAGGGAAGGGAGGGGAAGGGAAGGGGAGGGGAAGGGAGGGAAGGGAGGGGAAGGGAGGGGAGGGGAGGGGAAGGGAAGGGAAGGGAAAGGCACAGGGCGGCTTCTGGGAGGGAGAGCCTGGGGTCATGCGTTTTTAGTGTGAGTGACACCATTTTGGGCCTGTGGTTTTCTCTTGAATATTTTATATGCAGAATCTGAGGTTCAGAAAGGTTATGTAATTTGCCCATGGTCACACAGCCAGTGAGGGCAGAACTAGAATTTAAATTCAGGATGTCTGGCTTGGGTCAACCAAATCACAAATACATCTGGAAAATAGTAATGAGGCAGAGCTGCTCCCTGATTAAACCACACCTTTTTTATTGTTTTCAGAGAGGAAGAGAGAGGGAGAGAGAGAAACATTAGAAACATCAATGATGAGAGAGAATCGATGATCTGTTGCCTCCTCACACCCCGAGCTGGGGATTGAGCCTGCAACCTGGGCATGTGCCCTTGACCGGAATGGGATCCAGGACCTTTCAGTCCACAGGCCAACACTTTATCCACTGAGCCAAACCAGTGGATTTTATTGTGGTAGAATATATATATTTACCTTTTATTTTATTTTATTTTATTTTTAATTTAAATTTTTTTATTGTTTAAAGTATTACTTATGTCTCATTTCCCCCCCATTGCCCTCTCCCTAGCCGTTCCCACCCCCGCGCACATGCACAGACAGTAGGAAGGTGAGGGCATGTACAATTTACCACTTTAATCATACAGTTTTAGTTTATTAAGCGTATTCACATTTTTGTGCAACCATCTGCAGAAGTTTCTCATCTTACCAGATTGAAACTTGCTCCCATTAAAGACTAACTTGCTTATTTCTCCTTCCCCCAGCCCCTGGAACCCACCATTCTACTTTCTGCCTCTGAATTTGACTCCTCTAGGGACCTCTTATAGGTGGGATCACACAATATTTGTCCTTATGTTGTTATTGGAGAAAAGCGTGAATGGTCTTTTTCTGTTGCTAGTGGGAGTGGAGCTCTAGGGGAATAAGCATTTTGGGAGGCCCCCGAGAGAGCATATGTGGTGGAAAGCTTTGTTTGCATGGAATTACATCCTTGGATTTCCAAAGTCCCATTTCCCTTAATCCAGTCCTGGAAGATGTGCAGCTGGGGATTCAGTAGAGCTAAATGCAAAGCCAGTGTCCCAAGTTCCTGCTCCATGGTGGAGCTGGGTCCAGTTTAGTACCAGGCTAGGTGCAGTCCATAAGCCCATTGTGTGTGGGCCAAGTAGGGAAACGCAGGAGGGCAGGAGCATGAGTCCCACAGCCGGGAGTGCAAGTGGCAAGAGCAAACCAAGAGAGTAAACTTTGTTTAGGAGATTAAATATCTTTTTATGTTTTATCTTTATGTTTATTTTTATTGATTTCAGAGAGGAAGGGAGAGGGAGGAAGAGATAGAAACATCAGTGATGAGAGAGGATCACTGATTGGCTGCCTCCTGCATGCCTCCCACTGGGGATGGAGCCTGCAACCTGGACATGTGTCCTTGGCTGGAATTGAACCCAAGACCCTTCTGTCTGTCTGCAGGCCGGCACTCTATCCACTGAGCCAAATAGCCTAGGGCAAAGATTAAATATCTGAAATCTACCCATGCTTGAAGTGGCCATGCCTACTCTGGCCAATGACCTGTTGCCAGGTGTGACTGACAGGAAAGTACCTTTCCTATTTTACCCAGACTTTCCTGGGCATGCATCTAAACTGTAGCTTCCTGGCAAAGCTGCACAAACGGCATGCCTATACTACTTGGTTTTCCCTTTGCTCTTTTCATTATTCATAACTAGGTTAAAGTACAACACTATCACTATCACTGACTTATTTCATTGAGTATAATGTAAAAGTTTATCCATGTTGTATTTTGGAATTTCTCCTTTTCAAGGTTGAATAATATTCCATTATGTGTATCAGAATATACTTCTAGTCTAAACCATGCCTTTTTGAGTCACTGGTTTCTGGCTCTTACTAGCTGGATGGCCTTGACAAGATAACTAAATTTCTCTGAGCCCCAGTTTGCTCCTGCATAAATAACCCCTCCAAAGCCCCACTGTGTGGAGAGGATTAAGCGAATTAACTGATTTAAATGGTGGGGGCAGCATCTAATCCGAGTGGTTGTAGTAACTGCCTCTGGTCAGCAGGGGCCGCTATGGTCACTTCTGCGCCCTTCCTGCACCGCAGGAAGCACATGCGTAGTGGAGTCTCCCTGCAGAGATCACTTCTTTCGCGTGGTTATTCCTCCCTCCGCGCGTTCCCTTCTTGTATTTATTACTGCAGAGCCTGAAGGAGGCTATGGTTGCTGTTGCTCACTCCTGAAAACCCCGTGCCTCCTCAGGCTTTTGCTAAATGTGGGTCTGAAGATGGCAGTGCAGAGAGAGATCCCCAGCCAACATTAGGCCCCTTCTTTCAGCTGTGGGCCTGAACACCTACCTCTCCATGACGGTTAACTGTTTGGGTGGGGAGGGGGAGAGACTTACATTTACCAATTCCCCCTAAACTTGCCCCCGCTTCTGCAACTTATATTAATTAAATTTTCTCAATAAGCAATCTATTCATTCAAGAGCAAATTCTACGTCCTCTTAATGGAAACTTTTGTTTTTCTTCTCTGAAATGCCCCAATTTGCAAGGAAGTGCTGCGAAGTGCCTAATATGAGCCTACCACATACAGTAGGTGCTCAGTGCGTTTAAAGATATAAAAAAAATTTTTTTTAAGATTAAACATAAATTTATAGAAAATGGGAAACTGGACACCTATTGCTGAAACTGGTCAAATGGTACATGCACATGCCTTGCAAAATTAACATAAAACCTGTCAGGAACACAGGTGTAGGTGTTTAAAGACCCAAGCTTGCGCAGATGGAATTGACATCTGCTGCCTGCCACTCCCTCTGCAGCTTTGAGCCTCAAAAAAATAGGTATTTATTGAGCAGCTCCTGCCTGCCTCAGTTTCACCCTGGATTAAATGCAGGATGGTGATAGCAATCTTTGCTTAAACAAAGTCAGGGTTGGGACATCACTTTACCAAGCAAAATGTGCAATGCGTTTGTGGAGCGTGGGGGGAGTAGGAGGAGTGCATAGGTTTTTAACAGAGTCCAGACTCGCTTTTACATCTCTTTTTGCTGACGCATGTCTCCCCTTTTTTCCAGCTCAGGAAAACCACTGCAGTCCCTCTGATTTTGACAGAGTGCATTTAAAGGAAGATTCACTGGAAGAGGTTTACTTGCGCTAATGAAAATATCATTCATTGATGTAAAAAATACTGAGTGCCTGCCTACTGTGTACCAGGCATTGAGCTGGGCTCTTTATAAAGAATAAAAAATAACAAAATTGAATGCCAATTTGTTCCTTGGAGTCAATGATCTAAAATATAACCATTCTTTAGGGTTAGATTAGGACAAATCCAAAACAATTTTCTTGCACCTCCCCCTGGAGAGGAAGTGAAATGGAGAGTGAGGTTGGCCAGGAAAGAAAACGCTTAGCCCTGGTCCTGAGACTTTGTAAAACAGTCCCTGAATTAAATGTCTTATTTAAAAATTTTCTTTTTTTTGATTTTTCAGAGAGAGAGGAAGGGGGAGAGAAAAACATTGATTTATTGTTCCACTTATTTATGTATTCATCGGTCACTTCTTGCATATGCCTTGACTAGAGATCAAACACTAAACCTTTGAGTATCATGACTATACTCCAACCAATTGAACTACCTGGCCAGGACCTTAAATGTCTTTAAAAAAAAATAAAATATATATATATATATATTATTGATTTCAGAGAGGAAGGGAGAGGGAGAGAAAGAAACATCAATGATGAGAGAGAATCATTGATTGGCTGCCTCCTGCACACCCCCTACTGGGGATTGAGCCCACAATCCAGGCATGTGCCCTTGGCCAGAATTGAATCTGGGACCCTTCAGTCCATAGGCCAACGCTCTATTCACTGAGCTAAACCGCTAGGGCCTTAAATGTCTTCATAGCAGTGCTAACTAATTAAAATAGCTGATAAGGCCAGGACTGGTTTGGCTCGGTGGATAGAGCGTCGGACTTTGGACTGAAGGGTCCGGGTTCGATTCCGGTCAAGGGCATGTGCCTTGGCTGCGGGCACATCTCCAGTAGGGGATGTGCAAAAGGCAGCTGATTGATGTTTCTCTCTCATCAATGTTTTTGACTTTCTATCCCTCTCTCTTCCTTTCTGTAAAAAAATCAATAAAATATATTAAAAAAAATAAAAATAAAAAAAATAACAAAATAGCTGATAAGTATTGAGAACTGAGTCAGGCATTGTGTTAATCCCTTTACATGTATTTAGTTAATCCCTTTATATGTATTTACTCTTTCCAAACAGGGAGCACTGCTTCCTGGTTGTACCCCCATTGTTCAGATGAGGAATTGAGGCAAAGAGAAATTCAAGTAACTAGTGTAAGAACACATACTAGTAAAGTGGTATTTTGTTCACTGGTATATCCATATATAGCATAGATATCTATGCACCAATAGCAATGCCTGGTACCTGGTGGACACTCAATCTGTCTTTGTGGAAATGAGTGATGAGCACCCGATTTAAAAAAAACAACCACACCTTTTATTTGAAATAATTATAGCCAAAACCGGTTTGGCTCAGTGGATAGAGCATCGGCCTGTGGATGGAAAGGTCCCGGGTTAGATTCCGGTCAGGGGCATGTACCTTGGTTTTGGGCACATCCCCAGTAGGGAGTGTGCAGGAGGCAGCTGATGGATGTTTCTCTCTCATCGATGTTTCTGACTTTCTATCCCTCTCCCTTCCTCTCTGTAAAAAAATCAATAAAATATATTTGAAAAAAAGAAATAAATAATTATAGACAGGTAGTTTCAAAAAGTAGTACAGAGAGATGTTAAGTACTCTTTCCCCAGCCTCTCCCAGTGGTATCATTTTACATAATACCAAAACCAGAAAATTGACTTTGGTACGATCTATTGTAATGTTTTCTTTTTTCTTTTTCCCCCCTCTTTTTTTGCCTTATCACTACCCCCTAGCGGCCATCCTGGTGGTTAGATGCGACCTGTCCTTCTGTAATGTGCTTTTTAATTTTAAATTTTTATTGATTTTAGAGAGAGAAAAGGGAGAGAAGCATTGATTTGTTGTTGCACTTATTTATGCATTCGTTGGTTGCTTCTTTCTTTCTTTATTGATTAAGGTATTACATATATGTCCTTATTCCCCCATTACCTCCCACCTCCCATTCATGTCTCCCCCCCTCCACCCCTTCTTGGTTGCTTCTTGTATGTGTGCTGACCAGAGATGGAACCTGCAACCTTGGTGATCCCCTCCATGCTCTAACCAACTGAGATACCCAGCCAGGACTATACTGTGCTTTTTTTTTTTTTTAAAATATATATTTTATTGATTTTTTACAGAGAGGAAGGGAGAGGGATAGAGAGTTAGAAACATCGATGAGAGAGAAACATGCATCAGCTGCCTCTTGCACACTCCCTACTGGGGATGGGTCTGCAACCAAGGTACATGCCCTTGACCGGGATGGAATCTTTCAGTCCGAAGTCCGACGCTCTCTCCACTGAGCCAAACCGGTTTCGGCTGTACTGTGCTTTTTAATATGTTTGGCATCTTGCAAGCTATGGTTAATATTCTCAGCTAAAATGGCACTTTTTGCTTTATGAACCCGAGTATTGCATCTCAGAGGCGTGCCTCCAGCTAAGGGGCCGACCCCAGGGAAATCCAGATGCATTATCCCATAGCAGCTCCACCCGCACCTAAAGGGTTACCTGAGAGAGCACGTCCACACGCCTGCGCACGACGTCCCTTTGCCCCGCCCCCTCGGCGCAGTCAGATGATCAGCCCAACCGGCGTTGGCCTATAAAAGGTCGGGTGTTGACGTCAGCGTTCTCTTCCGCCCGCGTCGCCGCATCCTCGGCGCGATTACCTTCTCTCGGATCTACCTGAGAGAATCCACCGCCATCCGCCACCATGGTAAGCAATACCGTCTGGCTGGGGACCTAGGACAGTGGCGGGGCCTCTGCGGGGCCGGCGCTGCCGGGTCTGGAGTGTTGGGGCCGGTTAGACAGGAAGGAGACATGGCGGTGCCTGGGCTGGCGGGCCTGGGGCTGGGAAAGCGGCGGCCGCCATGTCTGCGCTGTGCTGCTCGCTTCCGAGGGCGCCGCTGTCTCACGGGACTCCGGGCCCGGCTAGAGCTGGGGCGGAGGCGGGTTGGGTGTTGATGATGTGGCAGATGCTGTAATGGCGGCCGCCGCCAAGGCAGCGGGGAAAGGGGGAGCCACCTTATGTAACTCAGCGATCGGGAGTTTAAGTTCGATTTCCTGTCGGGGGGCAGGGAGACGGCAAAACCAAGAAAGCCAAAAGCCTTTTTCTAATGTTGGCCTGGCTCCTTAACTGTGTTTGTATCGCCCGATTGTGAAGGCGACTCCGGAGCCACGAGGTGGAGGCTTGCAGTGCGCAAGCTTCTCACCAGATGGAGGGTGGCATGTTTAGGAATCTTAAGGGGTGGATGGCCCTGTCTTACCCAGGCGGAAGGATGACCTTGGGCTGTAAAAAAGAACCTGTTTAGTTGGGTAAAGCATGAGAAATCCCAGTGGCTATAGGGAGGAGAGTCTGGGGGGAGCTTTATACCGTCCATGTTTTTTATTGCATGCACGTCATCCCATCTACAGGAAATTGGCTGTCATTAGTCCCAGCCCCAGATTCTGGGTTTTCAGAAACGGGACAAGTGGCATTTTTAAAGGGGTATCAGCAGAGACGGGGGAGTTTGGGTAGGAGTTGGGGTTGCCCCAGGATCAGCCCACTCCTGGCCATGGTGCTGGCGGGATCCCGATTGTAGTCTTGGTGCCAAGCCTGAGCCTCCCCCCTCCCCCCCAGGTGAACTTCACAGTAGATCAGATCCGGGCCATCATGGACAAGAAGGCCAATATACGGAACATGTCCGTGATCGCTCACGTGGACCATGGCAAGTCCACGCTGACGGACTCCCTAGTGTGTAAGGCCGGTATCATCGCCTCTGCCCGGGCTGGGGAGACCCGCTTCACTGACACCCGGAAAGATGAGCAGGAGCGTTGCATCACCATCAAGTCGACGTGAGCAAGCTCTAGTGCTCTTTGGACTGGGGAGGGAGGTGCTCAACTGGAACCTGGTGTGGAGACAGACCTCAGACAGTCACTTTCCTGAGAGGCTTCTGGGAAGGAGGCCGGATTTTTGGATGATGAGAGCCGATGAGGTTCAATATAGTGAGAGAGGAAGAGACAGTGATGGGGGAGGGGTATTGGGACTTGCAGAGGAAGAGGGCTTTAACCCAGTGGTTCCCCATTCCAGCGGGGAAGGACCTTTTGGCAGTGTCTGGGAGTGCCCCCTCCAGTGTCAGGATTCCTGATCCCGGCTGTCAGTGGGGTGAGAACCCAAAGCGAAGTGACTGAAAGTGCTGTTTGTTTTCCGTTGGGAATTGGTGACCTTCCCTGTCTGCTCTGAATCAATTTCCACTGGGGCTGAAGGGCACAGGGATGGGTTAAAGGGTAGTCCTTGGTCACGCAGTTGCTATTTGGAATCAGGTGTGTTGAGCTTGGGAGGACTGGACAGGTGGCCTCTTCCCTTTGTAGCTGATATTGGGGAGGTGGGTAAAGGCTCTTTATGAGGAATCTGAGGTCTGTCTCTAGGGGAGAGTAATGCAGTGGAGAAAGTGGTGCACTGTCCACTCAGGGCTGTGGGTCTGGCTTATTACCACATACTGTCTTGCTTAGGGATTTTTTTGTCCTGGCTGCCCTTGGGCAGGAACGCCAGGCTGACCTCTGCGGTTTTCGGAGGACAGTGAAGAGCTATAGAATGGGACAGGTGTGCCTTTTGTTCATCCAACCTGTCCTAATCTCCTCAGGGCCATCTCCCTCTTCTACGAGCTCTCAGAGAATGACTTGAACTTCATCAAGCAGAGCAAGGATGGTTCCGGTTTCCTTATCAATCTCATTGACTCTCCTGGGCACGTGGACTTTTCCTCAGAGGTGACAGCTGCCCTCCGAGTCACCGATGGTGCCTTGGTGGTAGTGGACTGTGTGTCTGGTAAGCAGCAGATTTCCTCATCCCTGGCTGGGAACCTAGGGGAGTCCCCTCTCTGACCGATGAAAAATCTCTGCCCATCCCCAGGTGTATGTGTACAGACAGAGACAGTGCTGAGGCAGGCCATTGCAGAGCGCATCAAGCCTGTGCTGATGATGAACAAGATGGACCGGGCTCTGCTTGAGCTGCAGTTGGAGCCTGAGGAGCTTTATCAGACTTTCCAGCGCATTGTGGAGAATGTCAATGTCATCATCTCCACCTATGGAGAGGGCGAGAGTGGCCCCATGGGCAACATCATGGTAAGTGTCCTGCCACCTGAAGTCGGGATCCCTCAACAAGCTCCCATCTACCCCATTGCATTCCTCCCATCCTTCCCATTGGGTGGGCTGTGTTCTCACAGACTGGAAAGGGCTGTGAGTCTCCCTCTGTGGGGACTGTCCTGGGCGAACCACAAGTCTGGTTCCTTGGATCTTGGAGGCTCTGAAAGTTGGTTTTTCTAGGAATGTTGGGGTAACAAAGAAGGGGGCTGGAATGCTTTTACTACCAACTTCATCTAACACTTGAATTTTTGGGGAGGCTTTGGGGTAGGGGGTACCCTGCCTGCTGAAGCAGGCTCGGGGCAGTCCCCTCTGTGCTACTGCTAACCCTTGCTGGTGGAAGATGAAGGCAAAGTTGGGCATCCTGTACATGATGACTAAAATTTCTTCACTTTGACCTGATGGCAATTGATGAAATCTGATGTCTGAAGCCCATGGCTCCCAGGGACTTGGTAGCTGGGGTTTCTGTTTGTCCCCATTCACAGCTTTCTCTTGTTCTCTTAGATTGACCCTGTCCTCGGGACTGTTGGCTTCGGGTCTGGTCTCCATGGCTGGGCCTTCACTCTGAAGCAGTTTGCAGAGATGTATGTGGCCAAATTTGCCGCCAAGGGTGAGGGTCAGCTGGGGCCTGCTGAGCGGGCCAAGAAAGTAGAGGACATGATGAAGAAGCTGTGGGGTGACCGGTGAGTGCTGCAGGGAGGACCAGGGCATTCTGCAACAAATCTGCGGGGTGGGCAGGGACTTGTAAGTGACGATGTGGTTCAGGAACACCTCATGTCTGTGGGGTCCTTTTGTCTAACCTTGATTTGGGCACCCTAGACTAATTGGGTTGGGCCTTCACCAGGTACTTTGATCCAGCCAATGGTAAATTCAGCAAGTCCGCCACAAGCCCTGATGGCAAGAAGCTGCCACGGACATTCTGCCAGCTCATCCTGGACCCCATCTTCAAGGTGAGCTGCTGCATGTGCTTCATGGATGTACATTCCCTAGGCTGCCCTTGGGTCTAGTGGCTCCTGGTAGGGCCAGGGTTCAAGATGGCTGCTGTGATGCTGATTAGATAGCACCATAGTAATGGTGAAATGCCCAGGGCCATCAGCATCTCTGGCTCTGGTTGGTTAGATGAGCTGAGACAAGAAGATCTGGGTTTTGCTCTGCCAGCCACTGGGGTTTAAGTGCTTGTTAGTTAAAATGTTTCCATGGTCTATAAGTCAGAATAGACTTTTTTTTGATCTATTGGGAGATGTCCCTGACGTGCTCTGTCTGGGCCAAATCCTTTGTGGTAAGGTGAGGATTTTTGTAACCTTGCCTCTCTGCTCTATGCATGGCCTTAGGCTTCTCAGTAGGAAGCAGCTGTAGGCTTCCTAATATGTTCCCAACTCCCCAATTAGGTATTTGATGCTATCATGAATTTCAAGAAAGAGGAGACAGCAAAACTGATTGAAAAACTGGATATCAAGTTGGACAGTGAAGATAAGGACAAAGAAGGCAAACCACTTCTGAAGGTGAGCATGGGGGCTGTCCCAGAGCCTCCATCAGGGCTCCCTGCCAGTGGTGGGCTCTGGCTTTGCTGTTGGAAGCATTCTCTGCAGCATGGCTACCGGCAGGGGTGGATAAAAGACCTCAGGTGTTTGCACGGCTCTTGTAGAGGGAACCGTGCGTTTGAGGAACCTTAGTGAGCACATGATGCTGAAGGTTTTCCTCAGAACTGCCTTTCCTGACCTTTCTGTGTAGGCTGTGATGCGCCGCTGGTTGCCCGCTGGCGATGCCCTGCTGCAGATGATCACCATCCATTTGCCCTCCCCCGTGACAGCTCAGAAGTACCGCTGTGAGCTCCTGTATGAGGGCCCTCCCGACGACGAGGCAGCCATGGGTATGTGGGGTTCACCTGAAGGCTGGGGAGGTTTCAGGATTCCGGAAGGCTGAACCTTAAGGAATAATGCTTGCTTTGGTGGATGTTTTTTTTTTTTTTTCCAGGCATTAAAAGCTGTGACCCTAAAGGACCCCTAATGATGTACATTTCCAAAATGGTGCCGACCTCTGACAAAGGCCGGTTCTATGCTTTCGGTCGAGTCTTCTCGGGGCTGGTGTCCACCGGCCTGAAGGTCAGGATCATGGGCCCTAACTACACGCCAGGGAAGAAGGAGGACCTGTACCTGAAGCCGATCCAGAGGTAGAGTGCGGGGCTAGTGACTTGTGCCCCAAGGCTGGTCCCAGTCTTCCCTCCGGGCTCCAAGCTGCAGGAGGAGGAGTTCAGAGGGGTTTTACAGGAAGTCCCCAGCAGGATGTGGTGCTGAGCTTTCTGGCCACCTTTTGTCCTCAACTTGGAGGGGCTTGTATGGATGAGGTACAACAGGAAGCAGGGGGCTCGCTCCCCCTAATAAGGAGGGTGGAATCCCTTCCCTGAGTTAGAGGCAGAGATGGTCCTGACCTCTCAGCAGTGGCAACACGGTTCATTGTCACCTACCCAGAGAGCAGGTGCTGACCTCAGAAATGCCAGTCCTCTGTCAGCCCTACCCCTAAACCTACTCAGGCATCGCGGTGATGGGGAGCTAGATCTTGGATCCCCTCTTCACGGGTTGCCCACACCACACACTTTTCTCAGCCCTGGGTCAGGTGTATGGAGTCCTGCATGGGAGGGAGATGCAGGAATGGCAGGTAGTGCTCTGTCTTGGTACACGGGAGCCAGCACTTTGCTGAGACAGATCTGGGTTACAGGGGTGAGCCAAGGCTTGACGTCCTAGGGGGTGGCACCACCACTCGATGCAGGAGGGGTGATCACAGACTCCAGAGGGAAGGGCTTTGTCTTCCAGCCATTCTGGGACCTGGCACCACAGTGGTGTTGCATTGATACCTTTTGTCTCTTCCCCCAGAACGATCCTGATGATGGGCCGCTATGTGGAGCCCATCGAGGATGTGCCTTGTGGGAACATTGTGGGCTTGGTGGGTGTGGACCAGTTCCTTGTGAAAACAGGCACCATCACCACCTTCGAGCACGCCCACAACATGCGGGTGATGAAGTTCAGCGTGAGCCCTGTCGTCAGGGTAGCCGTGGAGGCCAAAAACCCGGCTGACCTGCCCAAGCTGGTGGAGGGCTTAAAGCGGCTGGCCAAGTCAGACCCTATGGTGCAGGTGGGCAGGTAACCCTGGCAGGAGGTGGCACCACCACCTGCAGGGTCAATTTGTTGGTGTCTTGAGCTGAAAAGATTGGGTGGTTTCTCACATAAGGAGGGACTTCCAATTGTTTGGAAATTCAGGTGTGTGTGAAACACAACTTCCCCCAAAGAGCTGTTGCCCTTTTTAAAAAAAGTTTTATATTTTTGTTGATTTCGGAAAGGAAGAGCGAGAGAGAAACATCAATGATGAGAATCATTGATTGGCTGCCTCCTGTACACCCACACCTAGCTAGGGGATTGAATGCACAACTTGGGCATGTGTCCAGGCTGTGGATATAACCGTGACCTCTCTGGTTCATAGGTCGGTGCTCAACCACTGAGCCATGCTGGTAGGGCACTGCGGCTCTTTTTAATGTCAGTTTACTGTCCAGGCCTTGCATCTCTATAGACTAGCTGATTGGTCTTTTTTTAGGCTAACACAGAACCAGCAAATAAAGGCTCATGACCCCTTGCTTCCCCCATGGGCCCTGAAAATGTCCCTAAAAACCTCCAACTAGAAGGGATGCTTTGAGCCGGCCATTCTCCACCCCCAATTCCTTGGGTATTCCAAGTTCTTTGGGTTTGATTCTTAGATTAACATGGCCTCTTTCAGTGCATCATTGAGGAGTCCGGGGAGCACATCATTGCTGGGGCTGGTGAGCTGCACTTGGAGATCTGCTTGAAAGACTTGGAGGAGGACCACGCCTGCATTCCCATCAAGGTGAAGCATGCGGTCTCCTGTAGGGGTAGGATGGGTGGCGTGCGTGTAGGGATGGCAGACCCCTTGTCCAGGCTGGGCTCTGATGATTCCCTCCTCTCCACCCATGCCCAGGAGATACGGTGACTGCCCCATGTGAAACCAGCAGTTCATACACATCCTCAGTAGCTTTGAGGTTGGAGTATGGGGAGTCTGCTTTCCAAAATCTCCAAATACAAGCTTCTGAAGAGCATAGATATTTAGTAGCCAGCCTTAGGCCCAGTTGCTGGCCCTGTTTTTCATTCTCTACTTTTTCAAACAACTGAGTTCAGATCTGTGTTCATTAAGTCCCTTAAACTGCATTCTGCTCATAGAAATACAAATCTTTTTTCTTTTTCTGTTAACTGCTTTTTCATCTTCCATGTGTCAAAATAGGATCAGGCTAGTGCCTACATTTTGCGTATTGTTTTTTTTTTTCAAGTAATAACTGCATAGAATTTCCTAAAATTATTCTTTAGCCAGTCCTATTGGCAGTGGGTAGCCCCCTGCAAGGGAAGAGCTGCATACTATGTATTTTTGCAGAAGTGAGATGTGCATGGCTCTGTGCTACTAAGTTAAAGCAGTCATTCTGGTTTTTGTGTCCGTTGCCAGTCTTGTTTCCTGAGTCTCATTAGGAGTCCTCTCTCCTAGGCGGTCACTTCCTCCTGCAGGCCTGACTTCTGTGCTCCTTTTGCAGAAATCCGATCCTGTTGTCTCCTATCGTGAGACAGTTAGCGAGGAGTCCAATGTGCTCTGTCTGTCCAAGTCTCCCAATAAGCACAATCGGCTGTACATGAAGGCGCGGCCCTTTCCTGATGGCCTGGCTGAGGACATTGACAAGGGTGAAGTGTCTGCCCGCCAGGAGCTCAAGCAGCGGGCCCGATACCTGGCTGAGAAGTATGAGTGGGATGTGGCTGAGGCTCGCAAGATCTGGTGCTTTGGGCCTGATGGCACTGGCCCCAATATCCTTACTGACATCACCAAGGGTGTGCAATATCTCAACGAGATCAAGGACAGCGTAGTGGCTGGCTTCCAGTGGGCCACAAAAGAGGTGAGGGGCCACTTGGTCATCCAGCTGAAAAGTCATTAGCATCAGAGTCCATCAGTGGGACTTTAGCACAGGCCCAGTCTCACCTGTGCAGACTTTTGGTGGGGATGGGATCCTTGGGTTGACTTATCTGTTTTCATTTCTGTTAGTGAAGAGGGGCCAGTGGGCCTACCTCCTGAAAGGGAGGGAATGCTAGGGAGGAGGGTGAGCAAGGCAGACATAGAAAGATAAGGCTTCTGTGGTTGCAGACCTGGAGGCTGGCCTGGGCAGAGCTGTGTGACTTAGCCTTACCCTCTCAGGCTGCAGTAGAGGCAGGAGCTTGATGGTGATTTTGGCCACATTCTCTGTAGGGGGCACTGTGTGAGGAGAACATGCGTGGTGTACGCTTTGATGTCCATGATGTAACACTGCATGCTGATGCTATCCACCGAGGGGGTGGCCAGATCATCCCTACAGCTCGGCGCTGCCTCTACGCCAGTGTGCTAACTGCCCAGCCCCGACTCATGGAGCCCATCTACCTTGTGGAAATCCAGGTAGGGAGTCCTGATTGTCCTGCTGCACTGGTCCCCATCCTACCAAGCAACTGCTAAATAGCCTTTTATTGCCTGACAGTGTCCAGAGCAAGTGGTTGGTGGTATCTACGGAGTCCTGAACAGGAAGCGGGGCCATGTCTTTGAGGAGACCCAGGTGGCTGGCACCCCCATGTTTGTTGTGAAGGCCTACCTGCCTGTCAATGAGTCCTTTGGTAAGTGCTTGCTAGGGTGTCTCTCAGATGCCCACGGTCCACTGTCTTCTAGCCAGACTGATTTAGGATAGACTCCTTTTTTGCCTCTTAATGCAAGGCCCAGAGCCAGCCAGCCTAATGGGCTCCATGGGTATAATCTGCAAACTGCTCCCTACTCCCCTGTCCATTTGGGACATACAAGCAGCGTGGTTATGTAGGAGGAGAAGCTGGCCCACTTTGTGTGGAACTCGAATTGAATTGGAGGGGGAAGTGGTTACTCAGGTATGCAATTTGTGAGATCAAGTCTGGCAGAGAAGTAGCTCAGGCTCACCCTCAGGGTGAACAGCTGGAGATGGAGGTGGGCCAGCATTACTTCACTTATTCAGTAGTGGTCTCTGAGCAAGCCTAGGGTTAAGGAGCAGGGTGAAGGGTTTTAATGCTTGATCCTATCCGAGTTGTCTAGTTTCTGATCTCTGGTGTGAGTGTTCCCACCTCGGGTTGGCCAGGGTACCAAGTCTGGACTGTTCAGCGAGCCCTGTACCTGACTCTCCCGCAGGCTTCACCGCAGATCTGAGGTCCAACACAGGTGGCCAGGCTTTTCCGCAGTGTGTGTTTGACCACTGGCAGATCCTGCCTGGAGACCCCTTTGACAACACCAGCCGCCCCAGCCAGGTGGTGGCCGAGACACGGAAGCGCAAAGGCCTGAAGGAAGGCATCCCAGCTCTGGACAACTTCCTGGACAAATTGTAGGTTGCCCTTCCTGCAGCCACCCAGTGCCACCCCCCTCACCGGCTCATGATCAACTACAACAAGCCCTCATTCTCCACAACATCTTGAGACTGTCCAGACACAGGCCACTGGTTCTGGGGCCACTCGGTGCCATCGCTCAACATGAACACTTGATGCCGTTTCTATATTTATTTCAAGATTTCAGAGGCAACAGAAATGCCCTGGCTACAGGGACTTATTTGGCTGGTGGGGGAGGTGGAATGGGACACCCAACACTTCTTTCCATTTCTGAGGAAAACGCAAATGTCCAAAAAAAGGGAAAAAGGATTAAAGTGCATTAAGAGGTTTATTTGGGTAAATGGTCCACAGTGGATTTTCCCCCAGAAAGGGGGAGGAAAGAACAAACAGGTAGACATTTCTGTTTGGACAGAAGCCAGAAGGCAGGATATTGTGCGATGTCACCATGAGCACCTCAAAGCTGTATTAGTGCCATTGGAATAATAAATTTGATTATGGTGGTGATTGCCTTTGTCTGTTGACTTCTTTCTCAGTTCATTCAGGCTGGAACGGGCTTTCTTATGCCAGTGTGAGTGGCCGTGGGCTATACTGTCACACAGAAAGTTCAATGTAAGTAACTTTGAAGTGTCAGTTCAAATGTAAGATGACCAGGGCCATCAAATGGAATTTGCTGTGACGGTGAACCAGTCCTTATGCAGAGGGGCAGCCACTATCTCCACGTGGATAGACAGCTGTGGAAATGGGGTCAGTGTAGCCAAGGAACTGATTAAAAAAAAAAAAAGATTTCTTAAAATTGATTTCTAGCAAGGTGGGGAGAGAAACAATCAGTTGTGCCCTATCATGCCACACATCCCATGACCAATCTGGCAACCTGGTGCAGGGCAGGGAAATGTAGCCGCCTGAGCTACACTAGCCAGGGGAAGGAAACATTAAAGTTTAATGTTCATTTTTATGGTCTGGCGGTGATGGGGCTGCCATAATGCTTAGTGTAGGCAGGCATGGACAACCAAATTGTTCCTGCTTGTGGGTTCTCCGGTCCAATGGGGGAAAGCCACAGTACCCACACGTACCCACACAAGTTCTCTCGTCCAGCTAGACTTGACCCCTGGCATCAGCAAGTCCCACCACATCATTTGTGTTGCTGAGGATTTTTGCCATTATCTCAATCATTGCTTCACTATAAAATATACTTGAGTAATTTCTTACCTACAAAGATGTTCGATAACCTTACATAACTTGTACATTTGTCAAACTGAAAATATTGGACTAATGTCCTTTTCTGTTTGAGGATCCAGTCCAGGATACCACATTGTATTTCACTGCACATTTGAGAGAAATAAAGACACAAACATCGATGTGAGAGAAACATTGACTAGTTGCCTTTTGCATACCCCCAACCAGGGCCCAGGCTGGGGATGAGCTTGCAACTGAGGTATGTGCCCCTAACCAGAATGGAACCTGGGTCCCTTTGGTCTGCAGGCCAATGCTCTAGCCACTGAGCCAAGCCAGCTAGGGCCATTTTGCACATTTTTAGTACCTAGTAGTTTTGCCAGGGATATGACTACAAATCGAAAAGTTGGAACTGCATTGGTTTAACTTAAAAAAAAAATTTTTTAAAAAAAAATATAGTTTATTGATTTCAGAGAGCAAGGGAGAGGGAGAGATGGAAACATCAATGATAAAAGAATTGTTGATTAGTTGCCTTCCACACACCCTCTACTGGGGATTGAGCCTGCAACCCAGGCATGTGCCCTTGGCCGGGATCAAACCTGGGACCCCTTCAGTCAGCAGGTGGACACTATCCACTGAGCCAAACCAGCTAGGGCTAACTTTAAAAAACTTGAGCCAATTCTAAATTAACTGATGGCAGTGCCACTTAAAAATTCTTGCTAATAGAGCCCCTCCATATTGATGGGTTTTCATAGCTGTTACATTCACAGTGATTCTCTTTAAAGGGGCCAATGCCTGATGACGTCATTATGTCTGTAATGACAACTGAATATTGGTCTGTTAAAGTGTTTGTGTATGTATATTGCTCTATTTTCATTTTATTAGCTGATTTTTTAAAAATATATTTTATTGATTTACAGAGCAGAAGGGAGAGGGATAGAAAGTCAGAAACATCGATGAGAGACATCGATCAGCTGCCTCTTGCACGACCCCTACTGGGGATGTGCCTGCAGCCACGGTACATGCCCTTGCCAGAATTGAACCCGGGACCCTTCAGTCCGCAGTCCAACACTCTATCCACTGAGCCAAACCGGTCTCGGCTTATTAGCTGATTTTAATTGTGTTATTTTTTGTGGTTGCATTAGGCCAGAGTTTCCAACCTTTTTTGGTGACAAGACCCCTGTGTACTCAAACATTGAGGACCCCAAAGAGTTTTTGTTAAAATGGGTATATTTACTGATATTTACCATATTTAGAAATTAAAACGGAGAAACTTTTTAAAAAATATATATTTTATTGATTTCTTTTTACAGAGCAGAAGGGAGAGGGATAGGAAGTCAGAAACATCCATGAGAGACATTGATCTGCCTCTTGCACGCCCCCTACTGGGGATGTGCCCCGCAGCCAAGGTACATGCCCTTGACCAGAATCGAACCCTGGACCCTTCAGTCCACAGTCCGATGCTCTATCCACTGAGCCAAAACGGTTATGGCAATTGTGGATATTCTTTGATGCAACCCCAAAACTAAACAAGTAGTTTCTTAAAGATTAATTACAATGTGATAGCTGAAATCCTATTAATGAGTTTTTCATACTGTTAATAAAATCCATTGGTCTGTCTTGCATTTTGAGTCTTTTCCCCATGCATGATTTTGTAACATCAAGTGTTGACTATTTGGAAACGCTGGTCAACCAGGTTTGGAGCTTTGAGGTGTTGACACATTTCATAAAACACTTGAAAAATCACATTTATTAATTTCAGCAGGAAAGTGTTAAAGTGAAACTCAAGCAGATTTTGAAATTTTTAAGTTTTTTGCTTGAAATCTCAAATTTTGTCATTGGCAACTAATACTTTCAATTGTTATTCTTGAAGTGACAGGCTTGATTTGTTCTTTTTTTTGAGAAAATGCCTGCCAAACACAAGTCACAAGTCTGAATTACTAGTTTGTCAGGTTTCTCCAAGTAAAAATGATGTTCCAACTCCTCGCTCATTAAGTGTGGGTTATACACCAGCAGCTTCCCAAATAATACAGTGTAGAAGTGGATAAAAAATGTAACTTTAAGAGAAATCTGACATTTAGTGCCAGGTAACCAAGTTCAATATCAACAGTGATAAGTCATGTTGATAGTATGAATATGATGTGATGAGAAATGGCACTTTACATCTGGTCTTAAAACAGATCACTCCACTCTACTGAGAGAAGCATCAGATTGCAGTTGAGGAAAAGGCTACAAAATACCTGACCAATCCTCAAAACTCAGTCATCAAAAACGGAAGTGTGTCCTTAGCTGTTCTGGCTCAATGGTTAAAATGTCTGCCCACCCACCAAAGGGTCTTAGGTCTGATTCAAGAGCATATACCTGGGTTGCAGGTTCCATCCCAGCCCCAGTAGGGGGAGTTCAGGAGGTAACAAATTGATATGTCTCACATTGATGTCTCCCCCCCCCCCCCCCATCACCTCCTTTCCTCCCACTTTCTTAAGAAAAAAAATCATGGAAAGATTATCCTTGGGTAAGGATTAACAAAACAAAAAGGGAAGTGGGAAACCTCATAGCCAAGAGCCTAAGGAGACATGGCAACTAAATCATGTGGGATCATGGGACAGAAAAAGGACAGGGAAAACCAAGAATCTGAATTAAGTGTGGACTTGGCTTAATAAAAATGTATCAAGATTGGTTCATTAGTTGTAAAAAAAGTATTATATGCATGGAAGATGTAAAATAGTAGGGGGAAACTGGGTATAGGAGAAGGTGCTGCTTTTGCTGTGTGCTGAAGTGTGCATAGGAGTTAGACAATGGAGGAAGACAATCTCTGGGCAGCAACAGCAGCTCATGCCAAAATCTAGGGTAGGAATGAGATGTTTGAGCTCAGAAGGAAGGCAAATGGGTTGGGGAGAATGGCAAGAGGTTAGGGCAGTCAGCAAGGGGCTTGTGTTTGACAGCATCTGAGGTGGGTCAGCATTGATTTAACAAACAGATCATTGGTTGTTAAATTCATTCCATTGGGAATGAATTTCATCTATGCCATTTACTACTGCCTTTTGGTTGGGTTACCTAACTTCTCTGGGTGTCAGTTTCCCTGACTGTAGAAAGGAAGAAATTTTAATATATTTTAACTCAGTTTGCTGATTGGTACTAAAGCTCAGTAAGTGCTAGCTTTTTTTGTTTTTTAAATATATTTCTATTGATTTCAGAGAGGAAGGAAGAGGGAGAGATAGAAACATCAATGATGAGTGAGAATCAATGATTGGCTGCCTCCTGCACGACCCCCACTGGGGATGGAGCCGGCAGGTGCCCTTGACTGGAATCTAACCTGGGACCCATCAGTCCGCAGGTCGTGCCTCTATCCACGGAGCAAAACAAGCTAAGGGCGCTAGCCTTTTTATATCATGTATTTTGAGACAGGAGTCACAAAAGGATCCTCAAGCATAAATAGCAACATTTGACTGACCTCATATGCATTTTTATTTTATTTATATATCTCTCTCTCTCTCTCTCTCTCTCTCTCTCTCTCTCTCTCTCTCTATATATATATATATATATATATATATATCTTTATTGATTTCAGAGAGGAAGGAAGAGGGATAGAGATAGAAACAATGATAACCATTGATCGGCTGCCTCCTGCACGCCCCTACTGGGGATCGAGCCCACAACTGGGGCATATGTCCTTGGCTGGAATCGAATCTGGGACTCTTCAGTCTGCAGGCAGATGCCCTATCCACTGAGCCAAACCAGCTAGGGCCTCATATGCATTTTTATTTATGCATTTGGAATGTGGGTAACATTTTACTGCCGCTCAGGGACTAAAGCGGCCCGGAGTCCACCTCAGGAGCTGCTTATTCCGGAACTAGGCCTTGGATTCCCGTATTTCTCGGCCCAGGAAAGGCAGGAAGCGGGATGCAGAACTTCAGCATCCCGCCTCCCAGCTTCAGAACCCCCGTCAGAGGAGAGCATAAGTTTGACCGGCGTTCATTACGGCCAATCAGCTGCATGAAGGTAAGCCTGTAGGCCAATGGCGAGGCGGCATCCGGGTGTGGATAGCCGGACGCCAGAGGGCCTCGGCTTGGAAGGCAGCAGGGGGCGGGGCGTCACGAGTGGCGGGCGCGCTGACCAATGGGCGTTGGATTCCTCTTCCCAGGACCCGGCACTGACAGGCGCGGTGACGTCGGCGCGGGTTAGCGCGTTACGAGGATCAGCGCAGGGAAGGGAACGGCGGGGCTCCGAGCTGTGGGAGGTGAAGAGCGGATTCTGTTCGAGGACTGCGGGTATGGAGAACACTTGGGGAGGTCTGGATGGGGCGTTTGGAGAGCGGTAAGGGGTCTGGGACCGGGCCTGCGAGGGGCGTGGTGGCCTCGGGGTAGCTTGAGCAGAGACATTACGGGTTGGGACGCTTGGAACTATCTATGAAGGGGGCTGTCAGGGTCTACCTTGGAGCTTACGCGTAGGTTGGGGGCGAAGGACAATGGAGAAGTCAGATTGATCCTTTGCGGGTCCCGTTTGGGGTAAAGGAGACAGGGATGGAGGCCTTTCGTACCAGGAGGGGTGCCTTTGAGGAGAGGGAAGAGGTTAGTCTCGCTTGGACAGTGACAGTCAGGGATAGGCAAGAATGGGTAGAAGGCTTGCAAGAGTTTGGAAGCCATTGCCCATTTCCCCGAATTCAAGACTTGGGGAGCACACCGCCGAGGAGGGTCTTAAGAGATGAGCTGAGGTGTAGGGGAAATGGGTAAGGACAAAGAGGAGGGAAGATTGCTGATGGGCAGGAAGGATGGGAGCGTGTTGAGGCTAGAACTAGGAAGTTGGGCAGGGAGTGAGGGAGCTCAGGGTTTGGGGCTGTGACGGATGTGGGGGAACTTTTAGGAATGTGTGGGGGCTCTGGGAGAAGCCTAGGAGTGTGAGGCAGAGAAAGGCTAGGGCAGTGTGTAAGGAGGTGTATGGCTGGTGGGAGTGATGGGAGCAAGGTGGCACAGGGGCTGACTGACTCCCACCTTTTGGGTTGTTTGGTGTCCAAATGAGATGACACATGCCAGTGCCCTTCCTAGAAACCGTGGAACTCCAGCTCGGAGGGCTGGGAAGCCTATGGTTGGTGAGCAGGGTGCTCTGTTTGCCAGGAATTATGGCTAGCATCTCACTCTTTCTTCCCTATTGCTCTGCCTCCTCCAGGTCACGTGGTAGGGGACGAGGTCCCGTCCCCAGGCTGCAGTGCCTGGGCTTTCCCTGGAGCGGAAGGTGCTGGAAGGCAGACCGGCTGCCATGTCCACATTCAGGCAGGAAGATGTGGAAGACTATTATGAGATGGGGGAGGAGCTGGGCAGGTGAGCAGGCCCCTCTGACAAGGCTCGGGGCTTTTCTGTATCCTGTATCCTACCCTCCAAGAAGTGAGTCAAGTTCATGTGCTGGTGGAATGAGTTTGGGCTTTGGAATCAGACATCCTGGCTGAGAGTCCTTGCTCTGACATCCTTTGTGCATGCATTTCCTTTGGGAAGAAACATAATTGAGTACGTATAGCACCTAACACAGTGCCTGGCATATGTAGCTATTAGCAGTTTAGTCGGTAGAGGTCTGTCCCTCTCTTTAATCCTCTCTTATGGGGAGTGTTTAATCCTCTCTTGGCATTTCCAGGGAAGGCCTCCTGTCTGTGCCCAATCTCCTGCCAGTTGTGTAGCATTCTTATGGGAGAGAGAGGAGGTTTCCCTTGCCAGCCAGGCAGCTGATTTCCTGCCTGGCTGGGCCTTGGAGTGTCCTGTGGGACCTTGCTCCCCCACTTGCCTCAGACCAGCCAGGCACCATCCCTCCCCCTGACCCCCTCCCCCCCCATCCCCAGCCTGAAACCTTATTTGGTGTTTGCTGCTGGCCAAGGCCCCATGATGTCACCAGAAGGGAATGTAAATAACTGAGCCCTGCATCAGGCCTTCACAGGCTCCTTTGGGATTCTGAAGTCTCTCCTTTAGGAATTTCCATTGTTTTGAGTGGTAGCGAATGAGGTCTCTCCCTCCACCTGCCTCCCATTCTCAAACTTTATTGTTGAAAATGTATGAAGATCTCCTGCTGAGGGTAGTTTGGCAAAAATCAACAAAATGTCATGTATATTCCCCTTAACTCATGTATATTCCCTCTAATTAATGTCATGTATATTTCCTTTAATTCAGTGGGAATATATACATACATGGCCCAATGATCTGGAAACAGGAATAGTTGCTATAAAGATTTTATATGAGCAAAAGATGGGAAGCCTCTTAAGTGGTCATCACAGCCCCTTCGTTGGTGGGTGGGATGTTGTGCAGCCATTGAAAGAGCCAGGCAGCCCTGGTTAGTGTGCCTCATCCCGTGCCCCAAAAGGTCTCCCAAACAGTTCCCAGCAGAGCACATACCTAGGTTGTGTGTAGGAGGCAAATGAATGGTTTTTCTTTCTCACATTGATGTCTCTTTCCCCCTTTCCCCTCTCTCTAAAAGTAAAAACAAACAAACAAAAAAAAACAAAAGAGCTAGGCAACTTGTATAATATGAGCCACATAGGAAATTTATTGAAATTTAATAAAAAATGTTAAAGCTGTGTCAATTTTAATAATTTTGTCCCCCAGCCTGTTTGGCTCAGTGGATAGAGTGTTGGCCAAAGGCACATGCCCAGGTTTGGGCTTGATTCCCAGTAGGGGGTGTGCAGGAGGCAGCCGATCAATGATTCTCTCTCATCATTGATTTTTTTTTTACAGGTTTTTTTTTTTATTGTTTAAAGTATTACATTCATCATTGATGTTTTTATCTCTTTTCCTTTCCCTTCCTTTCTCTGTGAAATCAATAAATACATACAAATTTATTTTAATAATTTTAACGACATACTTTATTTAACCTGGTTGATCAAACTATTATCATTTTGCTTGTAATCGCTATAAAATCATTGGTGAAAACTTTTTTTTTAAGTTTAGGTCTTGATTTAATTTTTTTAATTTTTAATTTTTTTAAATTTTTATTGTTCAGTTTATTAATTGCATTGTTCTCCCCCTTTTTTTCCTCCTATAGCTCCCCTCCACCCGGTACCCATCCCACTCTCCGTCCTCACCTCCCCGCCACTGCCTTCTCCCATAGTTGCATGATTTTTGTCCAGTCTCTTGCTGCACTTCCCACACCCCCTTTCTCCCCAAGAATTGTCAGTCCATTCCCTCTCTATGTCCATGATTCTGTTATATTCACCAGTTTATCCTGTTCATCAGATTATTAATTCACTTGATTTTTAGATTCATTTGTTGATAGATGTGTATTTGTTGTTCATAATTTATATTTTTACCTTTTTCTTCCTCTTCTTAGAGAATATCTTTCAGCAATTCATATAATATTGGTTTGGTGGTGATGAACTCCTTTAGCTTTTTCTTATCTGCGAAGCACTTTATCTGACCTTCATTTCTGAATGATAGCTTTGCTGGATAGAGTAATCTTGGTTGTAGATTCTTGCTATTCATCACTTTGAATATTTTTTGCCACTCCCGTCTGGCCTGCATTGTTTCTGTTGAGAAATCCGCTGACAATTGTATGGGTGCTGCCTTATAGGTAACTAACTGTTTTTCTCTTGCTGCTTTTAATATTCTCTCTTTATCTTTTTCTCTTGGCATTTTAATTATGATGTGTCTTGGTGTGGTCTTCTTTAGATTCCTATATTTTGGGGTTCTGTGCACTTCTTGGGCTTTTAAGTCAATTTCCTTCACCAGGTGGGAGAAGTTTTCGGTCACTATTTCTTCAAGTAGGTTTTCATTATTTTGCTCTCTCTCTTTTTCTGACACCCCTATAATTCGGATGTTGGTATGCTTGAGGTTGTCCCAGAGGCCCCTAACACTATCTTCAATTATTTGGATTCTTTTTGTTTCTTGCTTTTCTGGCTGAGTGGATTTTGCTTCTTTGTATTTCAAATCTTTGACTTGGTTCTTGCGGCCCTCTGGACTGCTTTTAGGGCTTTGTGTAATATTTTTTATTTCAGTCAGTGTGTGCTTAATTTCTAGTTGGTCCTTTTTTGTATCCTCGTGGGTCTCGTTCATTTTCTCATAGGTCTTGTTCATTTCCTTGTAGTTCTTATTAAGCTCATCAGCCTTTTCTAGGAGCCTCTTGAAAAACCTTATTACTGTGGTTTTGAACTCTATGTCTAGTCATCTTTTTTCCTTCATTTATTTCACACCTGATTTCTTTCCATTTCCCTGCATTGTGGCTGCTTTCCTGAGTTGGTCCATTAGCTTTGTGTGGTAGGTGTCCTCTAAGGGACAGTGGCTCAGCCTCCCCAGTTACCTGAGGTGGATACTCTTACTGCAGTCCTTTATGGGTTGTACAGTGTTGTTGAAGTTAAGCCCAGCTTATTGTTGTTAGCACTAGGAGGGTTTGACCTCCAGGCCAATTGGCTGTGAGGGTCAGCTGTGCTCAGGTTGGATGGGTGGAGTCTCCGGACTGAGCAGGCAGTGTCAACTCCGCCCTATGTGGCACGTGGGTCTCTGTGCCGGGTGGTAATGGCTGCACGCACTTCCAAGAGAAAGCTACTGCCGGTCTCCACCCATTGCCAGACAACTCTGCCTCTCTCCAAATGAGTCTGCACCCCCAAAGTCTTGCCCAGGGTTGTAAAACAAAGCAGTCTGGTGGTCTCCCAAATGAGGGAGCAAGTCACAAGTCCTCTCTGCGCAGTTGTGCACTTCTGTCCCCAAGTTTACGCGCAAACTGCTGTTCCAAGTTTTCGCGCACTCTCCTCAAGCTCGCAGACCTCGCCCGCGCCCGGGTTTTAGCGGGCCTTCCCCGGACCTCGGACCTCGCCTGGAACTGGGGAATCAGTGCAGTGGGATGCCTTTGCCCTCCCCGTTGGAGAAAACCGCCCGGGTTTGCTGCTGCCCGCCCTTTTCTGCTCACGTGCGCACGACTCCGAACCTCTGGCTCTGCGAGTATCTTCAAAGCTGCGCTCCGCTGCTCCTCTGAGTCACAGGGTCCTATCTTTACTTTTATTTGTGGGATTTTCACTCTGCCAGCTTTCCGGTGGTTCTGGATAATGTTTGTTCTGTTGTTAAGTTGTAGTTTTGGAATTGTTGTGTGGGGTAGCAAAATAGGTGTTCATCTATGCCGCCATCTTGGTTCCTCCTCTCGGTGAAAACTTTTATCACTTTAAAAAAATATATTTTTATTGATTTCAGAGAGGAAGGGAGAGGGAGAGAGAGAGAAACATCAGTGATGAGAGTCATTGATCGGCTGCCTCCTGCATACCCCCCATTGGGGATCGAGCTGGCAACCCAGCATGTGCCCTGACTGGGAATTGAACCATGACCTCCTGGTTTATAGGTTGACACTCAACCACTAAGCCATTATCAGCTGGGCTCACTTTTTTTTTTATATGAAGTCTTTGAAATCTAGTGTGTATTGTATGCTCACAGCACATTTTAATTTGCACAGACCTGACAGCTGCTACCTTGGACAGCACCACTGTATGTAACAGTCCAGAACATTCTCGGCGATAAATGAAGTGAAGGATTAATGACACATACCACGTTGCAACTTGTATAAATTGTAGGTGTCCTTTGGACATCTGAGTTCTTTTTTTAAAAAATTGATTTCAGAGAGGAAGGAAGAGGGAGAGAGCGATAGAAACATCAACAATGAGAGAGAATCGTTGATTGGCAGCCTTCTTCATGCCCCCCACTGGGGAACAAGCCCACCACCTAGAATTGTGCCCTGACCAGGAATCGAACTGTGGCCTCCTGGTTTATAGGTAGATGCTGAACCGCTGAGCCACGCCAGCTGGGCTCCATTGGTTTTCAGAGAGAGTGGGAGGGAGGGAGGGAGGGAGGGAGGGAAACATCGATGGGAGTGAGACACACTGACTGTTTGCCTCCTGCACACGCGCTAACAGTTAACTACTGAACAACACCAGCCAGGCTGCCTTTTTATTGTTTTAAAGGGTCGTAAGAACAGAAAGATTGTGACAGACCACAATTGTGTATGTGGCCCATACAGCTTACTATATTTACTGATTGGCCTTTTTCAGTCAACTTCTGAGTTAAAGCAAGTTAATGTAAGTTCCTAGGTAGCAAAACAGTTTGGACATTGACCCTCACCGCTTTCGCTCAGTGGCTAGAGGAGCAGTCTGAGCAGGAGGCAGCTGAGCAATGCTTCTCATCGTTGATGTTCTGTCTCTCCCTCTCCCTTCCTCTCTGAAATCAATAAAAAAAATTTTAAAAACAGTAGTTTGGATATTGGATAGCTCTCTGGAGTATGGTACGTAGACTTTATCTCTCTTTTAAATAATGGCTATCTTGCCCTAACCAATTTGGTTCAGTGGATAAAGCATTAGTGTGGATTGAAGGGTCCCAGGTTCGATTCCGGTCAAGGGTATGTATCTCGGTTGCAGGCTCGATGTCTGGCCCTGGTCGGGGTGTGTGTGGAGGCAACCAGTCGATGTGTCTCTCACATTGATGTTCTCTCTCTTACCCTCTCTCTAAAGATCAATGGAAAAATATACTCTTTAGATATAATTAACATAGCATACTTTTTACTCATTTAAAATGCATAATTTCATGATCTTCCGTATATTCAGTGTTCTGCAATCATCACGACTATTTTTAGAACACTTAATCTCCCCATTAGCAGTTACCCCAACCCCTTCCCCCAGCCCCTGACAACCATTATCCCAGTTCTGACTGTGAATTTGCCTGTTCACATTTCGCATAAATAGAATCATACACTGTGTGGCCTTTCGAGTCTGTCTTCTCTCACTGAGCTCATGTTTTCAAGGTCCATCTACATTGTAGCGAGTGTCAGTGCCTCACTGCTTTTCATGGCCACATAGGTAATGTTCCCAATACGTATTTTTATTGATTTCAGAGGGGAGGGACTGCCATCTGTTCATGTGTTGATGGACAGAAACGTGCTGTTTCCATCTTTTGGCCGTTGGGAATCATGCTGCTGTGAACGTTTGTGTGCAGGTTTTTGTGTAGACACACGTTTTAATTTCTCTTAGATACATACCTGGGAGTGGAATTGCTAGGTCAGATGGTAATTCTATGTTAACCGTTGGAGGAACCACCAGACTTTTCCACAGCAGCAATGTGTGGCCGTTCTCATTCTCCGCATCCTCACTCTTCTCTTGTTTTGGAAGTTGTGTGCATTTTTGACTCCGGCCAGGTAGCTCAGTTGGTTAGTGTCACCCCAGTACTCCAGGGTTGCAGATTGGATCCCCAGACAGGGCACATACAAGAATCAATCAAAGAATGCATAAATAAGTAGAACAGCAAATCAGTCTCTCCCTTCCCCTCTCTCTATAAAATCAACAGATAAGAAACGAGAAAATGTGTGCATTTCTTTCAATCTGCCTATTAAATAAGAAGCTCCCTTGAAGGCATTGGCTCTTTCTTTTTTCTTAGGTTTTTAAAATAATGAAATAGCCGAACTGGTTTGGCTCAGTGGATAGAGCGTCGGCCTGCGGACTGAAAGGTCCCAGGTTCGATTCTGGTCAAGGGCATGCACCTTGGCTGCGGGCACATCCCCAGTTGGAGGTGTGCAAGAGGCAGCTGATCGATGTTTGTCACCCATCGATGTTTCTGACTTTCTATCCCTCTCCCTTCCTCTCTGAAAAATCAATAAAATATATTTTAAAAAAAATAATGAAATATACTATAAAAAGTTGAATCAGTATAGAATTGTATCAAATAAGTAAGAAACCCTCTTTACTGCCCTTATTTTCTCCATCCCAATCCTCAGAGATGGCTATTGTTAACAGCTTCGTGTGTGTCTTTCAGACCTTATTTCCTACATATACATACATAAATATATCTGTATGTGTGGATACAATATATACAGTTTTTAAACAAAAAGATCTCATTTTATGTGTCATTTTGCAGGTGGCTTTTTTTCACTGAGCTTAAAGAGTTGCCTTCATTCTTTTTCATGGTGGCGTAAAATTCCACTGGATGCATTTCCATGCTGGATTTCAGTTCTCTCTTGGTAAACAGTGAGCTGTTTTTATTTATTTTTTCACTGTTGCAAAAAATGCCAGGCAGCCGTCGTGCCTTGTGTGCTGTGCACGCATACAGCGGCACTCCTCCCAGGTACATCTTGGCCGCAGTGGGGACTTGCATCTCCGCGGTGGCCTAGGAGATGGTGGCGGGCCCAGACCCCTCCTGATGCTCTGATCGCCTCCTTTCTCCTCTGTCCCCGCAGCGGCCAGTTTGCCATTGTGCGGAAATGCCGGCAGAAGGGCACTGGGAAGGAGTACGCGGCCAAGTTCATCAAGAAACGCCGCCTGTCCTCCAGCCGGCGGGGGGTCAGCCGGGAGGAGATCGAGCGGGAGGTGAACATCCTGCGGGAGATTCGGCACCCCAACATCATCACGCTACATGACATCTTCGAGAATAAGACCGATGTGGTGCTCATCCTGGAGCTGGTGTCTGGTGGGGAGCTCTTTGATTTCTTGGCCGAGAAGGAGTCGCTGACAGAGGACGAGGCTACTCAGTTCCTCAAGCAGATCCTGGATGGCGTCCACTACCTCCACTCCAAGCGCATCGCCCACTTTGACCTCAAGGTAAGCCCCACTGGGAAGCTCTGGACCAGCCTGGCTGGCTGGTGCAGGTGAGGATGGGGGCTCAAGGATGGGGGCAGGTGAGGGTTCTACTTTCATGGGCACAGAATGTGCACCTCCTGGACCTGTGATGCTCTGGAAGTTGGGGAGAGGGACCTGCTCAGGCCTGGACCCTCAGGGTGGCATCAGCCTGCCCACACCCCACGGGCTGGGAGCTGGGGGGTGCCTAGGGAAATTCCAGGTGCTGTTCCCAGAGATGCCAGGCCAGCAGAAGCAGCAAATCCTCCTCCCACTGCCCTGCTCTTCCTTCTCCAACCCAGCCCGAAAACATCATGCTCCTAGACAAGAATGTGCCCAACCCACGAATCAAGCTTATTGACTTCGGCATTGCTCACAAGATTGAAGCCGGGAACGAGTTCAAAAACATCTTTGGCACCCCAGAATTTGTTGGTAAGGCCCTTCCTGGTGCATCAGGGGCTGGGGCCTGGGTAGGTGCATTCAAGGCTTTCCAGCAGTGTAGGGTGAGTTGGGCCCTGGATGTCTGACTCACTGCCCTCAGGTGCCCTGGCATTGGGCAAGGGGAAGCTCAAGACCTCAGTGTTTAGATCATTGACCCATGCACCAAAGGGTTGCAGGTTCGATTCCTGGTCAAGGGCCATCATGAAAAAGAATAAAGGCAACTCTTTAAGCTCAGTGAAAAAAGCCACCTGCAAAATGACACATAGAATGAGATCTTTTTGTCTAAAAATGGTATATATTGTATCCATCCATACAGATTGTAGGTTCAATCCCCTGGCCCAGGTGGAGGCACTTGGGGAGGCAACCAATCCATGTTTCTCTCTCTCTCTCTCTCTCTCTCTCTCTCTCTCTCTCTCTCTCTCTCTCTCTCCCCCCCTTTCCCCTCTCCTCCCTTCTTCCTTCCTTTCCACTCTCTCTAAAAATCAATGGAAACATATATCCTCGAGGAAGATTAACAGTAACAAAAAGACTTTGTGTTGGTGTTGTCACTGTCCCAACCTTCCTGCTTCAGAGCTGGCCTTGCCTGTGTATTTGTGGGTGTTTTCCCGAGTGACCACTTCAGGGGTGGGGGGAACTGTACCACTTCCCCTGGCTCTGTGCCCAGTGTGGCCTTAGATGCAACCAGTTCCTGACCCTGTGCCTTCTGTTTTCCTGTCCCTGCAGCTCCTGAGATTGTCAACTATGAACCCCTAGGTCTGGAGGCAGACATGTGGTGAGTCAGGGGTAGCTTTGGGGACCCAGAGCTGCCCAGTGCTGAGTCCAGCATACACACCTGGGGCCGCTCCTTGTGGAATCTCCCCCTGCTCATCCCCAGGAGCTACAGGCTGGGGTATCGCCCGTCCCAGGGTCTTGGTGCTGTGGGGCACAGGCAGGATGGCCATTGCCTTTGAATGGGGTTCAGCAAGATGCAGCCCAGTGGCCAGAACAGGCCTCGGAGCTCGGGTGGTGGACTCAGTTTTTTTAAAGGGGCATTAAAAACAGCAGCGCCCTAGCCTGTTTGGCCCAGGGATAGAGGTTGGCCTGCAGACTGAACGGTCCGGGGTCGATTTTGATCAGGGCCCGTACCTCAGTTGCAGGCTCCTCCCTGGCCGGGCCCTGGCCAGGGCTTGTACAGGAGTCAGCCAATCGATGTGTTTCTTTCACGTCGATATTTCTCTGTCTTCCCCTCTCTCTTCCACTCTCCCTAAAAATGGATGGGAAATGCCCTCGTCCTTGGGTGAGGATAAAAAAAAAAAAGCAGACAGATGTGTGACAGACCATTAGTGGCCCATAAATATTCACAATGCCCTGAAATGCTCACTGTCTGACCCTCTATGAAAACAGTTTGGGAAAGGGTTGGAGAGGCATTACAGGAATGGTGGCGGCAACTGTGTTTTGTACCCACAGTGAGTAAGTGGTGGAAAACAATTACACATGGGACTGGCGGGGGCCTTACAACCTTCTTGGTTTCTGTGGCTAAGGTAGCGTAACTTAAAACATGTAGGCTGCTTATGCTGCTTGGCGCTACCGTTGGAACCTCATCCCCTAAGGCCCCAACATCTGCCTGACTTGGTGAGTCAGACCAGTCCTCTTCATGAGAGAGGATGCTCATGACCCATTTCTCTTAACTAGGAGAGTTTTCTTCTAAGATGAGAAGGGACTAATTCTTGGGCTCCTGACCTGCTGCTGTTAAGCACTGCACCTGCGCTGTCTGAACCCACTGTGGGGAGCGGGGGGCGGCGGGGGCGGAGGAGGAGGAGGACCCGGACCTGGACCTTTTGCACTGTGCAGCCCTGACTACTCAGGCACAGTCAAGGGCAAATGCGTTCTGTTATCTGTGATTAGCTTCCTCAGTTTGTATTTTTCTTGTTTTGTCCAGTGATGGACATTATGTGTTTCACTAGTGAAAGAGCAGTGTCCACTGTTCTGGTTGTATTGTCCTGTGGAGGATATTACTGTCATCTGCACATCATCGTGGGCAGTTGACAGATTTTGATTGTTGGTTATTTCATAAAAGAACAAAATAACTTGGAATTTCTGATTGGAGTGCAGTAAGGCAAAAGCAATAAAAACAAACTATCTAAGGACTCATTTGTGTGACTACTTTGTAAAGCATCCTGGGGCTTAATGAAAGTAACAGCAAGTCAGTTCTTTTAAGATGTTCTTGAGACTATATTTAATTTTTTAAAACTAATAGGCTTTATTTTTTTAGGACAGTTTTTAAAAACATATATTTATATTGATTTCAGAGTGGTAGAGAGAAATAGAAACATCAGCGATGAGAGAGAAGCACTGATCAGTTGCCTCCTGCACAACTGCACTGGGGATTGAGACTGCAGCTGGGCAAACTGCCTGACTGGGAATCAAACCGTGACCTTCCGGTTCACAGGTTGATGCTCAACCACTGAGCACACCGGCTGGGATAGAATAGATTTTGATTTACAGAAAAATTAAGAGATAGCACAGAATTCCCAAATAATCACCCCACATCCCCATTACATACACAATTTCTCCTGTTATTAACGTGCATTAGTATGATTTGTTGCACAATTAATGGATACATTATTAATGGACACTATTGATACATTATTATTAACTAAAGTCTATGTTTACTCATAAATCCTCATTTTTAACCCAGTGGTTTTGTGTTCCAGGATTCCATTTAGGATACCATATGACAGTTTGTCTTGGTTGTGACAATTTCTCAGGCTTTCCTTGTTTTTAGTGACTGTTACAGGCTGAATTGCATTCTTCCAAAATTCGGATGTAGAAATTCTAACTTCGGTATCTCCTCTTTGGGGATAGTGTCTAAAGAAATAAAATGAGGTCGTTAGGGTAGGCCCTAACCATTATGACTGGTGTCTTTATAAGGAAAGAAGATTAGGACACAGAAGGAAGAAGAGCATGTAGCCGAACCAGTTTGGCTCAGTGGATAGAGCGTCGGCCTTCGGACTGAAAGGTCCCAGGTTCGATTCCGGTCAAGGGCATGTACCTTGGCTGCGGGCACATCCCCAGTTGGAGGTGTGCAAGAGGCAGCTGATCGATGTTTCTGACTTTCTATCCCTCTCTCTTCATCTCTGTGAAAAATCGATAAATATATTTAAAAAAAAAAAAAAAAAGAAGGAAGAGCATGTAAAAATGTTATGGAATAGTAAGAAGCTAGGAAAATTCCAGGACAGGCGGAATAGGGAAACTAAGACAGATCAATAGCAGTTTGCAGCCACCTAGTAAATCCTACCTTCCTTAAAACAAGGACACTTAAGAGTAAAAGACCCTAACCGGTTTGGCTCAGTGGATAGATTGTCAGCCTGTGGACTCAAGGGTCCCAGGTTTGATTCTGGTCACGGGCACGAACCTTGGTTTCAGGCACATCCCCAGTGGGGAGTGTGCAGGATGTCAATGTTTCTCTCTCATCGATGTTTCTAAACCTCTATCCCTCTCCCTTCCTTTCTCTAAAAAAATCAATAAAATATATATTTTAAAAAAGAGTAAATGGTTTGCACTTCTCCTTCCCAACCAGAGGGTAAATAGCTTAAATCATCCTATTCAGGGAGACAGATAACAGAAATCCAATTAGTGCCATTTGCCAACCACAACCAAAGGGTAGACAAATTAAGGGAATAAATCTCATTTTGGCACATCAGCATAAAGCTGATGAATAGTCTATTGATTCTCCCCTAACACCTCCCCTAAATGCCCAGCCTTTAAAAACTCCCAGAAATGAAGGTCCCAGCACGCTCTCCCTCCAGGAGCATCCCTGTGCCATTCCCTTCTCCTCCTTTCCTACATGCACGTATCCCCTAATCTCCAAGGGACCCCAGGAGATTTACAGCCAGGGGGAAATGGTCCTTGTTTCACTGTCCTAAGTGTGTGTTTGCTGTGGTCAGTACATTATTGCTTGCTTTTCTATAAAAAAACAACACCATAGCTGAAACCGGTTTGGCTCAGTGGATAGAGTGTCGGGCTGCGGACTGAAAGATCCCAGGTTCGATTCCGGTCAAGGGCATGTGCCTTGGCTGCGAGCACATCCTCAGTAGGGGGTGCGAGGTAGGCAGCTGGTCGATATTTCTCTCTCGTCGATGTTTCTGACTTTCTATCCCTCTCCCTTTCTCTCTGTGAAAAATCAATAATATATATATATATATATATATTAAAAAAAAAACAACACAAAAAATAGTTTGCTGATCCTGCTGGCCCTATACTAGGTCCCAGATCTGCAGGGACTGTGGGGCCATGGTGCTGTTTGCCCTGCCCTCACTGTGGCCCCTTTGAGCCTTGACAGGAGGGTGTGGCAAGGGTGTTTAAATAGCCAGTCCTGAGACCCCAGGACAGGAGAAGGGGAGCGGGGCTGACAGACCTGGGGGCTAACAGATCTGCTGCCCAGTTGGTTCAAGAGCCTTGGGCTTATAGTGTCCACCTGTGGGCTCTGAGCCCCTGCCCTGTAGAAACTCTGGGAGTCAGGGTGCTGCACCCCTCAGCTAAGCTGACCTTTGTCTTCTCATGTGTCCTCTTCTAGGAGCATTGGCGTCATCACCTATATCCTGTGAGTACCCGCCTGACACTTCCTGCTGCCCCACCCCCCATCATGTTTTAGGAAATTCCAAGGTTATGGGAGCCATGTATCCAAGGACCAGGCTGAAGATCAAATACATGTTTTCTAACATAAGTCAGTGTCAGTTGCCCAGAGCCCCACAGGGGTGGCGGTGTGGCCCACTCAGTGCAGAGAGAGTATCAGGAAGGCAGGTGACACGTGTCGTCACCAGTGATGCCTACCTTGGCCGTGTGCTAGGCGGCATCAGCCAAGATTCTCTTGGGAAGTGACTGTTTTTTCCACTGGAATCACTAAATGTTCTGGGGCAGATTCTTTGAGATTGTGCATCCACACAGACACGTTGAGCTTCACAAGGATTTTCACTCACAAGTTTCAGCATCTGTCTAGCTGGGTGTTGACGTCTTACTGCCTTCTGGTTGGCGGCCGGAGGAGGAGCGGGGGCGGGGCTGGTTGCAAGGTCCGGGGAATGCATGTGTGGGGTGGTTAGGGCTCAAGGTCCCCCTTCCTCTGTTGGCCCCTTCGTGAGCACTTCAGAGTTTGGTGGTAGCCCGGGCAGAGCCTGGTGATGGAACAAACACAGGGAACACTGAGCCCCACGTTCGTCTTCCAGTTTGAGTGGCGCATCCCCATTCCTGGGCGAGACCAAGCAGGAGACCCTGACCAATATCTCAGCCGTGAACTACGACTTCGATGAGGAGTACTTCAGCAACACCAGCGAGCTGGCCAAGGACTTCATTCGCCGGCTGCTTGTCAAGGACCCCAAGTGAGCACAGCCGGGCAGAGGGGTTAGGGGGCAGCCCTGCGGGGAAGGCCAACCAGTCTCCCTAGGATGGGTGGTGTGGCCGAGGAGACATCGCTCCAAGTCACCACGTCTTTGTAACTGGCTTTTGCTTTGGGCTGGAGATAGCAATGGATGGCTTAGATTGGCCCACACTGTGTCTTAAGAAGCTTTAATTCATTGCCAACTTCAAAATTGGGGTTTCACGTGGAATTCCAGGTTGCTACTCTTTTTTTTTTAGAAAAACCACCTCAAAGTCCTGCAGCACAGAGCCTCCATTCACAGGGAGGTGGTCTCTGGCTGCAGCCCTCCCTGTGTATTCTGCCCATTCTTGTTGCCTTCTCCACCCCACCTGTGGGTACCTTTGTTGTGAGTTGTTTGTTGCTTGATCGCAGCACTAGGGCTTGACCCTGTTAATCCCTCAGGGAATACTGAGAACCCAGAGCCTGTGCCCCCAAAGGTGCCCTGACAGGCTGCTTGTGGTTGGCTTAGCAGAGTGGGTGCTCTGATTGTGTGTATAATTTCAAGGTCATTTCAGGGACTTGCTGCGAGGCTGGAAGGGTGAATTTAGGGGTTGGGGGTCCTCAGGGACAAGCATCTGAGCCAACCCTTGACGGGCCGCTGAGAGCAGAACTGAGGCAGGAAGAGCATGGAGAACCCCTTCCCTCCTCGCTGCTCCTTGCGGGGGGGGGGGGGGGGGTGATGCAGATGGCACACATATGACTAACCAGGGCTGGGGGGGCGGGTGGTTACTTTTCCAGGAGGAGAATGACTATCTCCCAGAGCCTGGAGCATTCCTGGATCAAGGTGAGGTGGGGGCTGCTCCCACTGAGGGATGGTGGTTGTGACAAGCCCTCAGTATCCAGGGAGGGTCCCCCAAGTGGTGGCCCTGAGCAGTGGGAGATGAGGTGCTCCCTGAAATGGTGTCAGACCCGTCTCACCGAGGCAGCCACTGGCATCCTTAGTCCCTCTGCGCGTGCAGCAGGGCTCCTGCCACAGAAGCTTGCAGAAGGAGTCACCTCTAGGCCAAAGTTGGCAGCCTTCTTTAAAGGGCCAATCACTGTATTATTTGCTCTGTGGTCCTCTGGCATCAGTGTTCAGCTCTGCCTTCGTATCAGGAAAGCACCATGGCCATATGCATGCAAACAAGTATGTCTGTGTGCCAACAAAACTTTATTTACAGAAGCAAGCGGAGGGCTGGAGGTGGCCCTGGGTGGACAAGCAGCTGCCTCCTGTTCCAGGCTGTGTTCTCTCCCCCTGCAGGCCATCAGGCGGCGGAATGTGCGGAGGGAAGACAGCGGCCGGAAGCCGGAGCGACGGCGCCTGAAGACAGCTCGCCTCAAGGAGTACACCATCAAGTCACATTCGAGCATGCCCCCCAACAACACCTACATCAACTTCGAGCGCTTCTCCAAGGTGCTGGAGGAGGTGGCGGCGGCCGAGGAGGGCCTGCGTGGGCTGGAGCACAGCCGGCGGCTCTTCCATGAGGACATCGAGGCGCTGACAGCCATCTATGAAGAGAAGGAGGCCTGGTACAGGGAGGAGAACGAGAGCATTGGCCAGGACCTGCGGCGGCTGCGGCAGGAGCTGCACAAGACCGAGGCCCTGCAGCGGCAGGCCCAGGAGGAGGCCAAGGGCGCCCTGCTGGGGGCCAGCGGGCTCAAGCGCCGCTTCAGCCGCCTTGAGAACCGCTACGAGGCTCTGGCCAAGCAGGTGGCCTCCGAGATGCGGTTTGTGCAGGATCTTGTGCGCGCCATGGAGCAGGAGAAGCAGCAGGAGGTGGAATGTGGCCTCCGCTAGGGCCACGTGGGGGGTGGGCCAGAGGGTTCTGGTGGTGGGTGTCCCCTTCACAGCCCTGGAGCCAGGCCCTCTGTCATTATCTGGCTCTAGAGAGTTCCTGGGCTGGGGCTGAGATGGGAAGAGGCTGGACTGGGTGGGATGTGCTTGTGGGCCCAGAATTCACTGCTGAGAGGAGGGGCTTGGCCAGCTCTGCCCCAGGAAGACTGGTGTTCTGGGGCTCCTCTGCACAGCCTGTCTCCCTCTGGCTTAGCTTCCCCAATCTCCCGCCCCCCCACACACACACACATCTCTCTCTCTCTCTCTCTCTCTCTCTCTCTCTCTCTCTCTCTCATTCTCTCAACAGTGGTGACTGGGGGTCGGGGGGGTGGCGCTTCTGGGATAGTGTCATCTCTGGAACTCTGAACTCTGCAAGGGGTTGTACCTCCAAGATGGACTGGCCATGATGGACGCAGATGCTTCATGCCTGGCCCAGCGGCAGGGTGGCAGCCTTCAAGTCCCGGGTTAGGGGCTGCAGGGCAGTCAGGACATGGAGCAGGGCCCAGTCACCGTCTTCAGCCCTCCCCGCCCATCCAAGCACACCCAGCCTCAGGGCGGGTTTCTGAGGGCCCCTGCGTGCCCCGGGGCTCGGAATTGGAGGGGCCTCTGCTGGATGTGGGCCTCTCCTGCGAGCTGAAGGAAATAAAGCCCGGATTCTGACATTCGGCCGTTGTCTGTGCTTGGGCCGGGTTGGGCAGCCAGCTTTGGATCACCTGGTGCCTGGTTGTGAGTTCGATCTCCCTCTAGAAATGGGGGGGTGGCTCCTCCAGGGTCAGCGGTGGAGGGGCCCTCTGAGCACCGTTCCCCCCGGTCCCTTGCTGGGCCGGTCTGGACCCTGAACTGGGCACCATGGCCAGAGTTGAGATGGCCCAGCCCTTAAGGAGGTGTCAGTCTGGAGGCAGAATGGGGACTAGGAGGGCACTGTGGCTGAGCATGCTGCCTAGATGCGGTAACGGAAACATCGGCAAGAGCTGGGTCTGTTTCTTGAGGCCCAGGAAGCCCCTGGGTGAGGCAGGTCTTGGGGGTCAAGCAGCTGGGGACAGGAGTGAAGAGCTGCCATCTACTCTGTAGCCCTCCCAGTGTGGAGCCATCCCTTTCACTCCCTCATAATGCCAGTGCAAGTTTCTCAGGACACATAGTTCTTCAAGGGCCAACGCCACCCGTGGAGTCCCTCCCCTGCCTCAGTTCCTGGCCCTGCCCTCCCAGCCCCTGCCTCGTTCCTTTCTCCAGGGCAGCCTTTTGAACTGTTGGGGCTCCAGGCCAGCATCCCTTGGTAGGGACCACATGGCGTAGTCACAAAAGGCTCATGGGCCCAGCGTCCCTTTCCCCAGAGAGCCCTAGGACTCCTTAGCACCCCCCCCCCCCCAGACTCTGTGCTGTTCTGGGTGGGGAGAAGCCCACTTGACTGCCTCTGCCGCTGCTGGTTTCCAGGCGCATCTGGCTGGGAACCCTCGGGAGCACCGCCCTGACTGGCGGCGTTGGAGAGGAGCTGCAGGGGCAGTGCTGTTGTCTGCCGCTAGGTGCTGCCCTTGAGCAGGATCTTGTACCTCCTATGAAAGTTCTCTCAGGTCCCGGCTTGAACAAAATATGGGTCCTTAGCTGGTGGCCGCTCTGAGGTCAGAGACCTCTGCTGCAGGGTGGGTTAAGTGAGGGACACCTGTGTCGACTCTTCACCCCCAGACTGGCCGCGTGCAGGGAAGAACCTGGCAGGTGAGGCTTGTCTTCCTGCCCAGGCTGCTGACCAAGTCTGCTGCTACCAGGAGGTTACCAGGGCTGAGGCAGGGTCCTGAGACCTGGCTGTAGGGTCCGGTGGAGGGGGCGGGACCCCCCGCACCCCCTCCATGAGCTCCATTGCATTGCATATAACATCTCTGCAAACGTGTGTCTGCTGTGAAACGAAAGGAAATAAAGCTCCAATTCTGACATTCAGCCGTTGTCTGTGCTTGGGCCAAGTTGGGCAGCCAGTTTGGGTCACCTGGTGCCCGGGTTGCAGGCTCGACCCTCAGAGGGGGGTGTGCAGGAGACAGCCGGTCAATGATTCTCATCATTGATGTTTCTTTTATTTATTTATTTATTTATTTTTAAATTTATTTACAATATAACTTATATTTAATAGTAGTACATATGTTTTCCTCCCCCCCCAATATCCTCCCCCCAGCCTCCCCTACCCCCCAGCACATGTCCCCACCTGCCTCCCTCCCCACCTCAGAGTCTTTCATTCATTGGTTATGCTCATATGTATGCATACAAGTCCTTCGGTTGATCTCCCCCAGCATCTGCCTCCCCTCCACTCCAGTCATCATTGGTGTTTCTATCTCCCTCTCCCTCTCTGAAATCACTATATATATATATATGACTAGCTAGACCTGAAATTCACTTGGACTTATACCTATCCTTTCAGTATGCAAGGTCCACCATGCTGCAGGGCTAAATCTGCAGTATCTTTCAGGGGGTGACAGGCAAGTGTTCTTGCTATGGAGATGACTTATGCCCCACTCTCCTGACCTGGGTTATCTTAAGTGGCTCAGCTCAGTGCAGCCTCAGTTTACTCAAGTCTGTTGAGGGCATGGGGGGCCACCTTGAGGCCATAAAGCACCTCACCAGGGTGTGTAGCCCACACAAGCACTTATCAAATAGCGCTGCCCATTGCAAAACCTGCTGGGCTAGTATGCTGTTACTCATCACGACTGCAGCAGGCAGACCCTGAGATGTACCCCAATGACCCCTGGTTCTTGCCAATCACTCCTCAGGAGTGGGCTGGCCTCGTGGTGGGTTCTAACCAACAGGGTTTGGCAGAGGTGGTAGAGGTCAGCTGCACATGTGGAAAATATAGCTCTGGATAAAGACCGTCTGTTTATTAAGTACACTAGTGAGGATGTAGTAACCACAGATCCATCCCAGGCATCACTGTTTGAGATACTTCAGAGGAGCTTTTGGAGTTCTTTGAGAGCATCTGGAATCTTTCGTAATGCCACCTGCATAGCGAAGTTCAGTTTCCCTGCTCAGCTTCCAGCAACCATTTTCCAGGGCAGGTCCAGCGCCGGTTTAAAGACACTATTGTAAATGGAGAGCACACAGAGGCAGCCTGCTGACTGCCGGGTCAGCTCCCCACCGGCGCCCAGCCTCACAGTAGTAGCCATACCTTGATTTCTTCCTTCAGCTACAGTGACAAGTGGGTATGAGTCACGGAGCAGCCCAAGACTTGTGGCGATCACCCTGCCAGGTTCTATGCCTGGGACTCTGCTCAGGTTCCAGATCCAGGCAGGCTTACTGGGCTACCCATCAACCACACAGCATGACACCTGTTGCCTTTCCCTCTCTCTTTTTATTTTTATTTTAAATAAATATATATGTATATTTAAAATATATTTTATTGATTTTTTTACAGAGAGGAAGGGAGAGGGATAGAGAGTCAGAAACATCCATGAGAGAAAAACATTGATCAGTTGTCTCCTGCACACTCCCTACTGGGGATGTGTCTGCAGCCAAGGTACATGCCCTTGAGCAGAATTGAACCTGGGACCTTTCGGTCCGCAGGCCGATGCTCTATCCACTGAGCCAAACCAGTTTCGGCTGCCTTTCACTCTTGAGCCCTTTGCTACTTCTGTGCAGAAGACTAATGCTGAGTATTTTGTCACCGTCTGTATGTGACACCTAAGTGCCTCACTAAAGCAAGGCTTTCTCTTCCTCCAAGACTTTCACCTTACCTCATGGATTCTAAAGCAAAAGCTCCTGACTACCAGCTCTGTGGGTTGGAGACTGGTATGCCGCAGGTGGGGAGAGCTGGAGACAGGAGTGAAGGTGGCTCAGCCTCATGGAATTCTTTTTAATCATACATAAAAAGATACTACTGGTTGATTTAAAGTCCTCTTGTCTTTTCCCTGTGGGGATGTCCAGCAATAATTTAGTTCATTTACTTTAAAAAATATATTTTTTATTGATTTCAGAGAGGAAGGGAGAGGGAGAGAGCGCTAGAAACATCAATGATGAGAGAGAATCATTGCTCGGCTGCCTCCTGAACGCCCCCTACTGGGGATCAAGCCTGCACCCAAAACCCAACCTTGTGCCCTTGACTGGAATCAAACCCGGACCCCCCAGTTCGCAGGCCAACGCTCTTATCTACTGAGTCAAACCAGATAGGGCATAGTTCATTTACTTTTTGTTTCATTTTGCATTTTATTTATTATTTTTAAAAAATAGATTTTATTGATTTTTTATAGAGAGGAAGGGAGAGGAATAGAGAGTTAGAAACATCTATCAGCTGCCTCTTGCATACCCCCTACTGGGGATGTGCCCGCAATCAAGGTACATGCCCTTGACTGGAATCGAACCTGGACCCTCAGTCCACAGGCCGATGCTCTATCCACTGAGCCAAACTGGTTAGGGTTATTTTGCATTTATTGGTATGAAGATACCATTATTGCACCATTATTGGCTTTATATCACTTCTTTATTGGTATGAAGATACCATTATTGCACCATTATTGGCTTTATATCACTTCTTTGGCATTATAGTATGCATTCTGAAGCAGGTAAATCTTGTTTGCTCATAAGAATTGTGTACATCCTTTCTTCTTAGCCAATAGGCAGGGATATCTTTGTGAGAAAACAAAATAAAGCCTTGGTATTTTCTTTTCAAAAAATTTAATAAATCTTTATTGTTCAGATTATTACAATTGTTCATCTCCCCCCTATAGCTCCCCTCCACCCGGTTCCCACCAAACTTTCTGCCCTTACCTCCCCCACACTGTCTTCATCTATGGGTGTACAATTTTTGTCCAGTCTCTTCCTGTACCCCCAACACCCCTTTTCCCCTAGGAATGATCAGTCCACTCCCTTTCTATGCCCCTGATTCTATTATATTCACCGGTTTATTCTGTTCATCACTTGATTTTTAGATTCACTTGTTGATAGATATGTATTTGTTGTTCATAATTTTTATCTTTACCGTTTTCTTCTTTCTCTTCTTAAAGAATACCTTTCAGCATTTCATATAATACTGGATTGATACTAATGAACTCCTTTAGCTTTTTCTTATCTGTGAAGCTCTTTATCTGACCTTCAATTATGAATGATAACTTTGCTGGGTAGAGTAATCGTGGTTGTAGGTTCTTGCTATTCATCACTTTGAATACTTCTTGCCACTCCTGTCTGGCCTGCATAGTTTCTGTTGAGAAATCAGCTGACAATCGTACGGGTACTCCCTTGTAGGTAACTGTTTTTCTCTTGCTGCTTTTAATATTCTCTCTTTGTCTTTTGCTCTTGGCATTTTAATTATGATGTGTCTTGGTGTGGTCCTCTTTGGTTTCCTTTTGTTTGGAGTTCTGTGTGCTTCCTGGACTTGTAAGTCTATTTCTTTCACCAGGTGGGGGAAGTATTTGGTCATTATTTCTTCAAATAGGTTTTCAGTATCTTGCTGTCTCTCTTCTTCTGGCACCCCCATAATTCTAATGTTGGTACGCTTGAAGTTGTCCCAGAGGCTCCTTACACTACCTTCAAATTTTTGGATTCTTTTTTTTTCTTTTCCGGTTGAGTGTTTTTGCTTCTTTATATTTCAAATCTTTGACTTGATTCTTGCATTCCTCTAGTCTGCTGTTGGGTCTCTGTAAAATATTTTTTATTTCAGTCATTGTATGTTTAATTTCTAGTTGGTACTTTTTCATATCCTTCAGGGTCTCATTAAATTTATTGGTCTTTTCTAGGAAATTCTTGAAAAACCGCATAACCATGGTTTTGAACACTATATCCAGTCATTTGTTTTCCTCCATTTCTTTCATTTATGATCTATTTCTTTGTCTCCGCATTTTCACTGCTTCCCTGAATTGGTAGGGTAGCTTTGTGTGCTAGGTGTCCTATATGGCCCAGTGGCTCAGCCTCCCCAGTTATCTTAGATGGACACTCTTGGTACACCCCTTTGTGGATTGTGTGCTCAGCCTTATTGTAGTTAAGTCTTTTTTTTTTTAAATATATTTTATTGATTTTTTACAGAGCAGAAGAGAGAGGGATAGAAAGTCAGAAACATCGATGAGAGAGACATCGATCAGCTGCCTCTTGCACACCCCCTGCTGGGGACGTGCCCGCAGCCAAGGTACATGCCCTTGCCGGAATCGAACCCAGGAACCTTCAGTCCGCAGTCCAACGCGCTATCCACTGAGCCAAACCGGTCTCGGCTGTAGTTAAGTCTTGATTGTTGTTGGTATCACTGGGAGGAATTGACCTCCAGGCCAGTTGACTGTGAGGATCAGCTCTGTCTACACCGGGAGAACTTCTGTGCTGGAGACACCCTTATGAGACAAGACTTGCAAAATTGCAAAAGTCTCTGTGCTCAGCTTGGATGGGTCAGAGTCTCAGGGCTGAGTAGACAGTCTTGGCTTCCCATCAGCCCTGTCCTATGAGGCCCCTGGGTCTCAGTGTCCCTCAGTAAGCGCTGCAAGCACATCTGAGAGAAAGCCACCCTCGAGTTTTGCCCGCTGCCAGACAGTCCAGTTTCTCCCCCAATGAATCTGGATCCCCAGATTCTCGCCCGGAACTCCAGCTACAGAAAGCCAGCGGCACACACAGCAGTTAATCTTCTCTGTGCACACTTGCGTGTGCACCTCTAGACCTCTGCCTTTCACAGCTCCCCTGAGTTTCCGCCTGACAAATCCAGATTCCCCCCCACATATGAGCCTGGGTCCCCAGGGTCTTGCCTGGCACTGGGATTTAGTGCAGTCTGAATTGGGGTTCAGTGTAGTTGGGAGCTTCTGATTCCCTCCCGCTAGGGACAGCCAGCAGCAACCTCAGCAGTCAGTCCTCTCTGTGAGCACTTGTGCGCACATACCTCCAGACCCCTGCCTTTCGTAGCTCCCCCAAGTTTCCGTATGCCTTTCCCTCTACCTGACAGCCTGGGGCCCCTGGGTCTTGCCCGGGACTGGGGTTCAGTGCAGTCGGAACTGGGGTGCAGTGCAGTTGGGAGCTTCCTTCTCCCTCCTGCCAGAGAAAGCCAGCCAGGCACTCAGCTGCCTGTCCTCTCTGAGTGCGTGTCTCCGTACCTCTGCCTCCTGCAGCTCCTCTGATTCTCCGTGAGCTTTTCTCTTTCCTTCTAGCTGTGGAATTTCCACTCAGCCAGCTTTCCTGTGGTTCTGGATGATGTCCGTTTTGTCTTTTAGTTGTAGTTTTGAAATTGTTGTGTGAGGCAACAATTTAGGTGTTTTCCTATGACGCCATCTTGGTTTCTCGGTATTTTCTTTTCTTTTTTTAAGTTTAATTTTGGACATATGAGTTTAATTATCTAATAGACTATACAGATGGAAATATGTGGTAAATTGATGGAAATAAGATTCATAAACTTAGGAGATAGGCAGGCATTTTAGACCAGTTTAGGTTTAGTCATTCACTAGATTGAACTATCTTTTAACATTTAAAATAAAACATCTTTTTATAACAATATATTACAATTAACTTCTAAAACTCCCCGTTATGTTTTAAAACATGATTTAATTTTTTTTCACATTATCTTTAAATGTCAATTTTTTTGAGAGATTATTCAAAATACTAAATTTTCATTTTAGAGCTTACATATTTATCTAAGAGTACCCTAGATTGATGCTCATCAAAATACCTTCTTTTAAGCCCTCATGGTTTATATCTTCCTTTTAAAATGTATAAGTATTTTTTAAGTTGTCATCCTCAAAGATATTCTGGAGAATTAAACACCTATAAACTCTTCTTCATTTCTGTTGTAGTGTAATAATTTATCATCTAACCCATAGTAGTCTATCAACTGAGTAAGGCTAAGTTTCTTGTTCTCCTCAGACATAGCTGCCTGCAACTCATGAAGCAACAGTTGGCTACAGCTTCTCCACTTCTTTATTAATAACTGTAACTGAGACAGGTCATTCTTTGATCTATACATTTTGACTAGGTTTAGACTCCTAAGAAGGTCTTCTTTCTCCTGAATCTGTTTCACCAATTTTGCCTTTTCTTCATTTAATCACTTTGGGGGAAGATTCTCATCAAAGTCATTTTGGAGATCACTGCAAGAGCCAGTATCAAGTGATTTAGATTCACATGGCCTGATATTCTTGATGGTATTTTTCAAATATGAACTTTCTTCACATTCACTTGTCTGTGTGCTTAAAATTATCCTGAAATTCCAAACAGTTTTCTTTTTTTACTTTTATTTACAATATAACTTATATTTACTAGTAGTACATATGTTTTCCTTCCCCCCCCGCCAATATCCTCCTCCCAGCCTCCCTTACCCCCCAGCACATGTCCCTACCTGCCCCCCTCCCCGCCCCAAGTGTCTTTCATTCATTGGTTATGCTCATATGCATGCATACAAGTCCTTCAGTTGATCTCCCCCAGCATCCGCCTCCCATCCACCCCAGCCTTCCCCCTGTAGCTTGACCGCCTGTTCAAGGCCACCCTGCCTCTATATCAGTCACTCCCCCCTGTTTCTTTTCTCAAAAATATCTTGCCTCTGCATACTAGAAACAAACGTATAAGAACAAAAAAAGTTTGAGTGTCAGTTTCAATGTCCAGCTGTTCTGAGTCCCAGTTTCAATGTCAAATAGTTCTTCATGTGTACATGTCAGCAATGGTATCCAGATGGTGGACACATCGTGGCAATGCAAGATCCATCCTCTCTGGTTTGGTCCTGGGCCGCTTGCAGCCATGCACAGCTGCCGACTGCTAGCATGGCAAGGTGTCGTCAGTGTCCCCCATCTCTGGACCCTCCTCGTGGCTGGAACAGACCCGTCAGTTCCTCACTGTCGCAGGAACCCACATGGTCTTGAAGTTGTTCTCTGCAAACACACAAACACATTCTCGACTGCAAGTTAACAAAGGGATCCTCTCTGCAAAATAGACTTGGGATTCTTTTTATTTTTGCCTAAATGATTTTCCTTTGGCTTATTTTGACACCATGTGTGTTTTTTCATGGGTGTCCTGCAGTTGGTTTTACAAATGGAATTTACTTTTCTGGAGTAAGAATTTTCTAGATGTATTTTACTTACAGGATATTTTTCCTTACATGATATTACCCCACTGCCCTCCCCCTTTTTTTTTTTGATTACCAAACAGTTTTCTTCTGTTGAACATGATGGTTTCTCTGGAAAGGTCTGATCATTTTCATCATTCTCTACTTTAAGACGTTTTACCACACTGTGACAGGAATTAAATGAAAATCTAGTTTTCCTAAACCGTTCTCTAAGTGTTGCACTCATAGGTTGCTTTCTTGAACTACTTGTATGGGGGGATTGTATATTGGCACAGCCCTGTGGAGGGCTAGGCAAAATCACAGCTGAGTCCAAAGGACTTTCCATCTTGAAAACGTTATCTTGTTTAACTTCTCCCTCCGACATCCCCACAGCGATGGAAACCTGCCCAGCTACCTCGGTATTTTCTTATTTTAAAAAATGTGGATTCCTACCCATTTGAACTTTCAGATGAAATCCAGCTCTGGCCAACACCTAGATTGCAGCCTCCAGAGAGACCTTGCAGAAGGCCTAGGTAAGCCATGCCCCGGTTTCTGGTCTGTAGAAACTGAAATACCACACATTTAAGCCACTGTTTGCGGTGGTTTGTTCTGCAGCAGTAACTGAATAATTTATATATATAAAACCCTAATATGCAAATAGACCGAACGGCGGAATAACCGAACAACTGAACAACCAGTTGCTATCACCTGCACTGACCACCAGGAGGCATGCACAGAACACAGCAGGCGTTGGCCGCAGTGGGATGGTGGAGCAAGTGAGCGTGGGCGCAAGACCAAGGCGGGGTGCTGGTCACTGTCATCGGGGTAAACCTCTGGTGGCTACAAATAATTCTTTGCTCCCACACGCCACGGTCCCACCAGTGCTTGCACCTGCCCCTGGTGCTGGCCCTGCTTGTACCACTGATGGCTCTGGAGCCGCTGCTCGCACCTTCTGCTGGTGCCCAGCGCTGGTCCCGATCTCTGCCAGCAGGTGCAAGCGGCAGCTGCCAGCCTGATTGCCCTGCGGGGCTTATCCATCTCCCCCTGCTCCTGAGGGGTGATCAGGGCAGCAGCAGCTGCTGCTCGTACCTGCTGCTGACACTGGCCCCAATCATGCCATTAGCATGTGGGAGCGGAGGCGGCAGGAGTTGGCTGCTGGCAGACAGGGGACTGGGGGCTGCAGCAGGAGGGGCTGGGCAGGGGTGAAGGGGATGGGCCAAGACCTGCCCCTATGTCCATCGCAGCCTTGCGGCCCACAGTTTCTTTCAAGGTGCACTAATTTGTGCACTGGGCCCCTACTACACTGATAAAAGCACACCAAACCACTTGCCAATTTACTGAACTATCCAACTTCTTGTTTCCCCTCTTTGAGCACTTGGTCTGTTTGTTGTGCCTTTGTTCCCTTTTCTTTACGGGATTGTGATTGAGGGTACGTGTTAGCACTGGGGCATCATCTTCCTTCTGCTCTGGGAGAGTGAACCACCCAGCAAATCCATGGAGAGAGGGCTTCCTGTTGTCTGGTTTTGCCCTTATACCTGCTCCTTTTTTTTTTTTAAGTATTTTATTGATTTTTTTACAGAGAGGAAGGGAGAGGGATGGAGGGTTAGAAACATTAATGAGAGAGAAACATTGATTAGCTGCCTCCTATACACTCCCTCCTGGGGTTGTGCCTGCAACCAAGGTATATGCCCTTAACCGGAATCGAACCTGGGACCCTTGAGTCTGCAAGCTGACACTCTATTCATTGAGCCAAACTGGTTAGGGCTCCTGCTCCTTTAAAAAAAAAAAAATGGAACGCTTCACGAATTTGCATGTCACCTTTGTGCGGGGGCCATGCTAAGCTTCTCCGTATTGTTCCAACTTGAGTATATGTGCTGCTGACGCGAGCACATTGCCTGCTTCTTAAGATGGTTTAGCCGAAACCAATTTGGCTCAGTGGATAGAGTGTCTCCCTGTGGACTGAAAGGTCCCAGGTTTGATTCTAGTCAAGGGCATGTATCTTGGTTGTGGGCACATCCCTAGTAGGGGGTGTGCAAGAGGCAACTGATCGATGTTTCTCATTGATGTTTCTGACTTTCTATCCCTCTCCCTTCCTCTCTGTAAAAAATCAATAAAATATATATATTTTTAAAAAAAGGTGGTTTGGAGGCAGAAACTGTGGGGTCCTTGAATTCCATCCTCCAGCTGTCAGGAGTCTACCCCTGTGTTGGCTTAGGATTTGGCTGCAGTGTGTGTGAAGCGCTTTGGAAGGTGTTTATCTCAAAGCAAACATCATGCCCAGCAGGGTGAGGGAGGGAGGCCCGACTTCCACAGCTGGCCCTCCCCCCACATTGCAACGCGATCTCTGGCAGCATGTTAGCCTGCCCTGGCCTCCATGTTCCTAGATGCAAAATGGTTAGTGATTCCTCCTTGCCCTGTCTGAGACGCCATGAGGATTAAGTGGGAATCTGTAGAGGGCTTTTGTAACCTTCAAGTGCTGCAGAGATGTTGATGGTACAGCCAATCCAATCAGAGCCCCAGTGCTGCACCAAGCCCCGGGAACTCCAAAGCGGGCATTCCCGAGGAGGCCGAGTCCTCCAAACGGCCGTCAGCACAGAGAAAGACATGGAGTGGTAGGGGCAGGCGCACTGCTCACGTTCGCTGGTGCAAATGCTTCCTCAGGCCGGGAATCAGCAGCCACCGTGCCTGTCCCTTGATCAGGAGGGCGCTGGGCAAGCAGACCTCTTCAGAAGGTGCAGTGGGGAGCCCAGGGGAGCCCTAATTTTAGGCCTTAACATCACAGCTTGCGTTTTTCCACACACTACCTACGAGATGAGTCAGACAGTCCTGGGTTCAAACACAGCTTGATTTGGCTCCTGCTTTTATTTTTATTTTAATTTATTGATTTTTTACAGAGAGGAAGGGAGAAGAATAGAGAGTTAGAAACATCCATCAGCTGCCTCTTGCACACCTCCCACTGGGGATGTGCCCGCAACCAGGTACATGCCCTTGCCCGGATTTGAACCTGGGCCCTTTCAGTCCACAGGCCGACGCTCTATCCACTGAGCCAAACCGGTTTCGGCTGGGCTCCTGCTCTTGCCAAAGACGCCATCTCTCTGTGTGCCAGTCTGACCTTCTCTCAGGGACTGCTTCTAAATTTGCCTGCTATGGTGAAGGGGAGAGTGGAAAGAAAGGGTACATAGGGTCTTGCATAGACTGGGTGCCCCAAGCATGAGTCTTGTTAGATTTGGGGGGCAGGGAGGGCTAGGCTGCAGGACTCAGCACACCACACTGGGTTCATCAGAGTGCTGCCCCTCTCTCTCGGAGGTCAGAGGGCAGTCCTGTGCCACCTTCCCCAGGCCCAGTGGCCACCAGCAGGTGCCAGCCCGGCTCGCAGCTGTCATGCTTCTGACCATATTTGAGCAAGAATCTGTGGTCGCTATTAATAACCACCGAGCAGGATGGGGGGGTGGCTTCTATAAAGCCAGGTCTGCCAGCCCCAGCAGCTCCTTCAGCCCTTGAGACCTTTACCCCCTCCCTGTTGTGAGAGAAAAAGAAAAGTAAGTACTAAAACCATCTCCCCCATCCCTCTGCCCAACCCCACTCGGTGGCCTGAAAAGTGAGACACAGAACAGTGGAAACTACATACCCCGTGCAAAGGATGTCTAAAACATAGCCTTGGTGGCACTTAACTGTCCCGGGCGGTTTGGGGGCCTATCCCAGTGGGGAAGAGGGCAGCGAGGAGGACGAAGAGGAGGCGGGGGGGCGGGGAACTGGGCCTCCTCCTCACCTATTCTCTGTGTCCTAGAGGGGACAGAGCCAGGAACCCCCTGCCCCGGGACAGGTGACTCCAGAAGGCATGCGTCTTGTGAGGATGTGGCCACAGTGCTGGCACCCCTTGGGGAAGTGAGGGCAGGGACTGAGGTTGGGACTCCCTCACTCCCCGGTCCCCAGACATCCTGGTGTGTCTCTCCACCCCTTGGGATTTTATATTTTGAAGGTCCCTTTACAGGCCCATGCAGAATGAACTCTGTTTGGATCTACCAAGCCCCCCAGAAGCTTCTGCTCTGTGAGCTGCCCCCTCCTTGCCTCCTCCTTCCCTCCCAGAGACTCAGTTGTTTGGTGACCTTGAACGCCAGAGAAACTTCAAGGGAACCGGGAGGCAGTAGGTCATTCTTGGGTACCCCCCGGACCACCAGAAGGTGCTAGGTGGATTTGGGGGGCTCCTGGTGATGGTGGAGGGCATTTGGTGATGGAGGCCATCAGCCACCCCTGTGTGTCCTCATCGTCCACTCCTCTCCCAGGCGCTGGCAGACCTCCCACAGTTGGCCCCCTGGGCTCCCCCTCAGGACCCTGGCAGCTGGAAGGATGGGCCGTAAGGAGGGGTTTCGGAGGTGACTGCTCTGGCTCTGTTGGGACATATGTGGGGGGCAGGGTGCCAGCAGAGTAACTGCTGATTAAGAGGCCTGGCCGAGTGATACTTGATGTGAGTGGCAAATGCTGGGGGTGGGGGTGGGGTCCTGAAATAGAGTGAGAGCAAGGCGGTTGGGGATTTGGGCCCAGCAGCCTGGCCCCCCTCCTCCTCCCAGGGCCCCTGCCTCTGTCAGTCCCATGGGTTTCAGTGTCTTCCCTTCCCAGCTGTTAGGACATTTGGGGCAGGGTTCCGGTGGAGTGAGGGTCTTGGGGCTAGAGGTTGCCAGTTGGGGCACTTTGAATGGAAGGTCTCCTGTCCGTACGTCTGTCTGTGGTGGCTGGGGTGGGGCTTTGTAAGTGAGGGAGCCGCAGCGGAGGGCAGTTTCCAGGGAAGACCCCAGTAGGCTCCTGTCTGCCCAGCAACCCTGAGGCAGAGGCGCTTCCATGTGGTGAGGTCGCTGGCCCCCCAGGGCCCTGCGGGACCAGGGAAGGGGGGCTGCTGGCAAGTTCCTCAGGGAGGAGAAGTCTTGGCCCAGAAGGGTGTCAGCCACGGGATGTCAGGCACATGGGTCTGTGTGTCAGGGTCTGTCCCTGTCCTGGGATCTCAGCCCCACTCCCGGCCGTCTCTGCACAGTGAGTCACACTACCCGGGCACCTCCAGGTGACGGGGCTCTGAGCCAATTCCCTGCCCCGGTCTCCCCTCTGCTCTGGGACATCGGGGCTGGGTCATTCTCCATGGGGGAGCTCGGGGGGCTGTCCTGGGCACTGTGGGGTGTGAGGAAGCATCCCTGACCCTCCCCGGTGATGCCAGGAGCAGCCCCAGTCATGACAAACACAGATGTCCCCACACTGAGTTCAGTGCCCCCTGGGAGCGGGGTCAATGTGAGCTGAGAAGCGCTGCGCTGAGGTTGCTCTTGGCCTTAAAGGTCTCGGGCCCTGAGAGCTGGGCATTCCTGGGGCTGGTTTTAGGTGGTAAGTGCACAGACATTGTAACTTGAGTCGTTAGGTGCTTGTCAGGAAACAGGTTTCCCCATCAACACCGAGGCTGCTATAGCACGTCCTCTGCAAAGGAATTTAGGCAAAAATCAATACAATAAGCAAGACTTGTAAGGAAAAACGGATGAATGCAAGAGTAGTCATTGGGGCATCTCTGGCCCTGCTTCCTGGTCTCGTGAGGGCAGGAGGAGGAGTGGCTTCAGAAGGGACGCCTGAAGGACCCACAGTGGACACACCAACCAGAACCCTGCCTCCACCTTTGTGTGTGGCCTCGGACGAGGTCTGCCTCAGTTTTGTTGTCTGCAGACCGAAATCAGTTGTACCTGTGGCACAGAGTGGTGGAGATCACCCGACCGGGGCCCAGCAGGTGCCAGTGGCCACCCCTCCCACGCTCACAGGACTGGCCCAGGCAGAGGGCGCCGCAGCGATGAGCACATTAAGTGCGGAGCTCGGAGGTGAGGAAACCGAGGCACGGAGATGGCGCATTGCATCACTCCAGGCAGGGGTTGAGGCAGCTGGATTGCAGAACCGCCCCGTGCTGTTCTGGGCTGCCTACTCTTGGTGTGTCCCATCCTGGGGCCCAGGGAGACCTGACTGAGATTATACCCTAGGGCTGTAGTCGGCAAACTGCGGCTCTCGAGCCGCATGCTGCTCTTTGGCCCCTTGAGTGTGGCTCTTCCACAAAATACCACGGTCTGGGCAAGTCTATTTTGAAGAAGTGGCGTTAGAAGAAGCTTGAATTTAAAAATGTTGGCTCTCAAAAGAAATTTCAATCGTTGTACTGTTGCTATTTGGCTCTGTTGACTGAGTTTGTCCACTACTGCCCTAGGAGGTACTAAGATGGGGAGCACTGGGTTTGTCTCAAGTTCTGTCCCGGGAGGGCAGGTGCCACGGGAAAGGTCCAGGTTAGCGATGTCATCACCATGCCCAGAGCTGCCAGCTTTGGAGCTGGCTTCTCTGGGTCCCTCAGGTGCCCCACCCCCCTCGGAGGCAGGAGAGAACTCTTTTTGGAATGTGGGTGTGAGGAAATGGAAGGCCAGATGGGGTGAGGGTGTGCGGCTTAGCCCTGAAGTCAGCGTTGGACAGACTTGAGTTTAAGTCTCAACTTTGCTGAGTGAGTGACCTCGGGCAGGTTGATTTCCCTCTCTGAGTCCCAGAGAGACAGGTCATAGGAAGTCTGACCTCTTGGGGCTGGCTCTGAGCAGGGTGACCAGCTGTCCCAGTTTGCCTGGGACCGGAATTTCCCAGGGCAGGGAACTTTCAGTGCTAAACCTGAGACAGTTCTGGGCAAACTAGGATGAGGGGGTTACCCTGGTCTCATTCTTTAATTGTGGCAAAATGCAAACAACATAACATTTACCATCTTCACCATTTCTACGTGTCCAGTCCAGGATCACTGAGCACATTCACAGTGTTGTGCAACCATCCCCACCGCCCGTCTCCATTTTTCCTCCTCTTCCCCAACGGACGCTCTGTCCCATTGAACACTCACTCCCTTTCCCAGCCCCTGCTTTCTCTCTCTACAGATCTGACTCCCCTAGGGACCTCCTACAGGGACTCACACAGTACTTGTCCTTTTGTGTCTGGCCAATGTCACTGAAACAGTGTATTCAAAGTCCATCCACATTGTAGCAGGTCAGAATTTTCTTCTTCTTTATTTATTTATTATTATTTTAAAAATATATATATTTTATTGATTTTTTACAGAGAAGACAGGAGAGAGGCAGAGTTGGAAACATCGATGAGGGAGAAACATCGATCAGCTGCCTCCTGCACACCCCCTTCAGGGGATGTGCCCTCAACCAAGGTACATGCCCTTGACTGGAATTGAACCTGGGACCCTTCAGTCCCAAGGCTGAGCCAAACCGATTAGGGCTTTATTTATTTATTTATTTTTATTTTTGGTAAGAGAACATTCATTTGGCGAATCATAGTGGTAGAAGTAATTCCCAGAAGTTATGGGTTTAGGATACAAGTTATGGAGGTAGAGGAAAGGGCCTTGGAGCTTGGGAGCGAGGAAGCTAATGATAACGTGCCTGGGATGGGGAGGGGAAGGAGAAGGGGAAAGCACAGGGGTGCTCCCAGGAGGGAGAGCACCCTGGACCCGCTGTCCTAGGGGTGTTAAGGGTGGAAATTTTAGGGGAGGTCCCAGGGGATGGTCTCCACACCCAGCAGTTTTCTAGCTGTGTCCTGTCAGGGTTGTGCTCTCAACTGATTGGCTGGCCAGCACCAAGGCAGGGGGCCACGGTTCAATGATGCAGCTAGTCCTGATGTCAGCTGTGACTGGTTGTTTTTTTAAAGTTTATTTTTATTTATTAAAAGTATTTTTTATTTGTTTCAGAGAGAAAGAGGGAGATGGGAACATCAATGATGAGAGAGAATCACTGACTAGCTGCTCCTGCAGGGCCCACACTAGGGATCGAACCCACAACCTGGGTGTGGCCTGGCTGGGAATTGAACCGTGACCTCCTGGTTCGTGGGTTGATGCTCAACCACCGAGCCACGCCAGCGGGGCTGTATTAGCTTACTTTTTACCTTTAAACTAGAGGCCGATGTACAAAATTCAGGCAAGAGGAGGCCCTGGAGCCCCCGGCTGCCTGGGGCCCCATAGCCTCACCCTCTGCCCACTGACCCTTTGGAAGGTCATTCCGCCTCATTAGGTATAATTAGCATATTAGCTCTTTATTAAATAGGATGCATTTAATTAAATTTATTATTCAGGAGAGAGTATGCTGGACCTTCTTTTTTAAAAAACATGTTTTATTGACTTTTTACAGAGAGGAAGGGAGATGTACAGAGCGTCAGAAACATCGATGAGAGAGAAACACCAATCAGCTGCCTCCTGCACACCCCCCTCTGGGGATGTGACCGCAACCAGGGCACATGCTCTGGACCAGAATCAAACCCAGGCCTCTTCCGTCCGAAGGCCGACCGACACTCTCTCCGCGGAGCCACACCAGTGGCCTTCTTTTCGGGGGGTTTTAAAGACTGCGTTTAGGGGAGGATCTCAATACAATTCATCAGCTTTGTTGCTGACATATCAAAATGAGGTTTGTTCTCTTAACTTCATTTGTCGTGGGTGTGGTTAGCAAACGACACCAGTGGGGTTCTGTGGTCTGTCTCTGTGAGGACGGTGATTGAAGCCGGCAGTCCCCAACCGATGGTCAGCAGACTACTAGTGGGTGGTCCATGAGATCTGAAAGCTGGCGACTGCTGATTTAAGCTACTTACCCTCTGGGGAGGGGAGTGCAAGCCATTTACTTTTAAGTGTCCCTGGCTGGGGACTGCTTAGCATTGAATTTCTAGATGGCAGCAAACTGCTGTTTACTATCTGTTCCCCTGTTTCACATTTGTCCCAGTGTGCCATTTATATAACTTCTCTTTGACATTTTTCTTACAAACCTCTAACTTTCACAGAATTTTCTTCCTTTTTAAGGCTAAGATTTTATTATCTGGATGGACCCCATTGTGTTTACCCATTCATCTGTTGGTGGGTGTTTGGGTGTTTCCACCTCTCGGCTATTGTGAATAATGCTGTTATGGACAAGGGTGTGCAAATATCTGTTTGAGACCTTTAATTCTTTTAATTCCACCCAGAAGTGGAATTGTTGGGTTGCATCGTAATCCTATATTTCTTTCTTTCTTTTTGAGAACTCTCCAAATTCTTTTCCATAGCAGCTACCCTCATTTTTTATCCCCATCAGCAGTGAATGAGTGTTCCACATTTCTCCAGATCCTCCCCATACTTATCTTCTGATTTTAAAAAATATTTTATTGATTTTTTACAGAGTGGAATAGAAAGTTAGAAACATCAATGAGAGAGAAACATCAATCAGCTGCCTCCTGCACAGCCCCTACTGTGGATGTACCAGTAACCAAGGTACATGCCCTTGACCGGAATCGAACCTGGGACCTTTCAGTCCATAGGCCAACGCTCTATCCACTGACCCAAACCGGTTTCGGCAGTCTTCTGATTTTTTTGAGTTGGTCACCCTACTGCTACTGTTCTCTTAAGAATGACTGAGGTGAGGGGGAGAGATCAACCCAAGGACTTATAGGCATGCATATAAGCCTAATCGATGGACACAGACAACAGGGAGGGTGGGGGCATGAATGGGAGGTGGGAGGTAATGGGGGAATAAGGACACATATGCAATACCTTAATCAATAAAGAAATAAAAAAGAATGACTGAGGTGTCTGGATGGCCAGGGAGGGCTCTGGCTGCCCCAGAACCACCTCTACCTTGTCCCTGTCTTGTCCTGCACTATTTTGGGCCCAGTGACCGCCAGATCTGCTCCGTGCCTGTGCAAGGGGCAAGCCTTGGCAGGCCCACCAGGTGCTTCCTCCTGGTCCTGCTCCAGCTCCCACCTGTTCTCCAGGACACAGTGACCTCGGTCACAGCCTGTCTCTGAGGTTCTTTCTTCATGGCTCTCCACTCCAGACCTTGCATGCACCACCCCAGTCAGCAGACATTTTTTGCAAAGGGGCAGAAAGTAATTATTTTCAGCCTTGCAGACCAGAGGATCTCTGTCACAACTACTCAGCTCTGCCTTCCTACTTTGAAAGCAGCCATATGGGTGTGGCTTTGTGCCAATAAAACTTTATTTATAGACATTGACATTTGAATTTCATATTGTTTGCATGTGTCATCCTATAATAAAAAGCTAATATGCTAATTAGACCAAACAGCAGAACCATTGTCCAGATGACCTTCTGGATAAAGCCGGGGCTTTAAGGGCCAGCTGGGGCTGCGAGGGGCTGTGAGGGGCTTCGAGGGCTGAGCCCCTAGCATGACTTTTGTGCATTGGGCCTCTAGTAAAATATAACCATCCCCATCATTTGAAAATATAAACTCATTCTTGTTTCAAGGGCTGTACAAAAATATGCAGTAGGCTGGATTTGGCCCGTGGGTGGCCATGGTTTGTCAATCCATATACTACATGTCCAATAAACATTTAAAATATTTTTAAGCCGAGACCGGTTTGGCTCAGTGGATGGAGCGTCAGACTGCGGACTAAAGGGTCCCGGGTTCGATTCCGGCAAGGGCATGTACTGTGGCTGCGGGCACATCCCCAGTAGGGGGCGTGCAAGAGGCAGCTGGTCGATGTCTCTCTCTCATCGATGTTTCTGACTTTCTATCCCTCTCCCTTCCTCTCTGTAAAAAATCAATAAAATATATTAAAAAATATTTTTAAATTAATTTCAGAGAGGAAGGAAGGGTAGATAAAAGCATTAATGGTGAGAGAGGATCATGGATCAGCTGCCTTCTGCATGCCCCCTACTGGGGATCGAGCCCAATGGGTGGCCTCCTGCTCAGCCACTGAGCCGAGAAACATTTGCTGAATGAAGTCACGCTCAGTGTCCCATTAAAACATACACCTGATCGATTAGCATGACCATGATGTGCTGTGAATAAGCAAATGGGCATCGATGCGTTTCCTATTAAAGTCACACATATTGAAAATGCTGCTGAATTAAGTAAAAGTCACACTGGATGTTTTTAAAGTAAGTCCTAAAGGACTTTTAGACAGCTTTACTGAGATAGAATTAACATACCATACAACTTACCTGTTTAATGTGTACACTATTTTTTTTTTTTTTTACATCTTCACATGGCTGCGCAACCATCAACTTTAGGATACAATGAATTTTAGATTATTTTATCCTCCTCCCAAAATAAGTCCCGCCCTCATTACCGGTCAGTTCCCTCCCCGCTCCAGCCCTGGCAGCCAGGCACCCGTGTTCCGTTGTGGATGGATCCTGGGGCTGGTTCGCTCTTAGGCCTCCTTGGCTTCTCTCTGTGTCCTTCGTGTGCGCATGTGCCCCATGTCCCTCTGTGTGTCCAAATTTCTTCTCCTTTTTAAAAATGCATTTTCATTTTTTAAAATATGTTTTTATTGATTTCAGAGAGGAAGAGAGAGAGAGATAGAAACATCAATGATGAGAGAGAATCATTGAATGGCTGCCTCCTGCACGCCCCCTACTGGGGACTGAGCCCAAAACCTGGGCATGTGCCCTTGACTGGGATGGAAACCAGGACCCTTTGGTCCATCGGCTGATGCTCTATCCACTAAACCAAACTGGCTAGGGCTATTTTTATTGATTTAGAGAGAGAGGAAGGGAGAGGGATAGAGAGACAGAAACATTGATAAGAGAGAGACATCTGTCGGCTACCTCCTGCACACCCCTTCTGGAGACCAAGCCCTCAACCTGGGCATGTGCCCTGACTGGGAATTGAACTGGGAACCCCTTGGCTCATGGGGTCAATCTACTTATTTATTTATATTTTTATTGATTTCAGAGAGGAAGGAAGAGGGAGAGAGAGATAGAAACAACAATGATGAGAGAGAATCATTGTTTGGCTGCCTCCTGCACACTCCCCACTAGGGACTGAGCCCAAAACCTGGGCATGTGCCCTTGATCGCAATCGAACCCAAGACTCTTTAGTCTGCAGACAGACACTCTATCCACTGAGCCAAACCAGCTAGGGCTCAGGACCCCATTTTAACTTAATCACCCTTTAATCACTTCCAGATATAGTCACATTATTTTTTTAGATAATTCTTTATTTTTAAAAAAAATATATTTTATTGATTTTTTTTACACAGAAGAAGGAAGAGGGATAGAAAGTCAGAAACATCGATGATAGAGAAACATGTCCTTGACCAGAATCGAACCTGGGACCTTTCAGTCCGCAGGCTGATGCTTTAGCCACTGAGCCAAACCTGTTTCAGCTAATTCTTTATTGTTGAAAATATTACATATGTCCCCTTTTTCCTCCATTAATTCCCTCCAGCCGGCCCCTGCTCACTTCCCTACGCCTTCCCCACCCCATGGTCTGTGGCCGTGAGCCATGCATACATGTATACAAGGTACTTGGTTGATTACTTCCCACCTACCCACCCTCCCCTGCCTTCCCTCAGATTCCACACTCTATTCCATGCTTCTGTGTCTCTGGATCCACTCTATTTATTTTGTTACTTAGGTTTCACATACGATTGAGATTGTGTGATACTTGTCTTTCTCTGACTGACTTATTTCACTTAGCATAATACTTTACAGGTCCCTCCATGCTGTCTCAAAGAGTAAGAGATTTTTTTTACTGCTGCATAGTATTCAATGGTATAAATGTGCCACAACTTAAAAAAAATACTGGTATATATATATTTTTTAATTAATTTCAGAGAGGAAGGGAGAGGAAGGGAGAGATAGAAGCATGAATAATGAGAGAGAATCATTGATTGGCTGCCTCCTGCATGCCCCTGACTAGGAACTGAGCCCACAACCCAGGCATGTGCCTTTGACCAGAATGGAACCCAGGACCCTTTAGTCCACAGGCAGATGCTCTGTCCACTGAACCAGACCAGCTAGGGCTGCCACAGCTTTTTTATCCACTCCTCTGCTGATGGGCACTTGGGCTATTTCCAGATCTTAGCTGTAGTAAAGTGTGCTACTATGAACATAGGGGTGCATACATTCTTTCTGATTGGTGTTTCGGTTTTCTTAGGATATATTCCTAGAAGTGGAACCACTGGGTTAAATGGCAGTTCCATATTTAATTTTTTGAGGAAACTCCATACTGTTGTTTTCCACAACAATTGCACCAGTCTGCATTCCCACCAGCAATGTACTAGGGTACCCTTTCTCTACATCCTTGCCAGCACTTGTCATTTATTGATTTGTTGATGGTAGCCATTCTGACAGGTGTGAGGTGATACCTCATTGTTGTTGCTTTTTCCAGATATGCCTCAAGTTTGTTAAAGATGTCCTATACACACATTTGCTACTAAAAATTGAAAGAGTAAATAAAAAAATGTGTTACAACTCAAATGAGTACAAGAATACAGCGTATGCCATGTCATAATTCCTTTTTAAGGTGTGAGTTTTGTTATATATATATATATATATATATATATATATATATATATATATATATATCAAACATATATACATATATTTGATTTCAGAGAGTCAGGGAGAGAGAGAGAGAGAGAGAGAGAGAGAGAGAGAGAGAGAGAGAGAGAGAGAGACACATCCATGATGAGAGAGAATTGTTGATCAGCTGCCTCCAAATGCTCCCCACTTGAGCATGTGCCCTTGCCTGGAATTGGACCCGGGACCCATCAATCCACAGGCTGACACTCTATCCACTGAGGCAAGCCAGCCAAAACATGTGATAGGCAATGACTACAGCCACATTGAAGTTCTGGTTTACTCTTGTTCTTGCGGTTTTGAATAGCCTCATTCCTTCTCCTCAGCCATATTGGAGACAGTCTTTTGAGGTCTCTTTTAAGACTTGCCATTGTCCTCACTCTACATCTCCTCCTGTAGACCAGGCCATAACTCAGCGTCTGTACATATTTTTCTCTGTCCTGTTGGGGTGAAAGTTTTCCTGAATCTTCTTCTTTGGACAGCTGAGAAAATGACCTGGTGGAGGGGGCATTAAGCTCTGTTATGTTGTTTTAATTTGCATCTCTCTGATGATCAGTGCCTTTGCGCATTTTCCCCACGTGTCTCTTGGCCATCACTTTGGAGAAGTGTCTATTTAGGTCCTTTGCCATTCATTTATTTATTTATTTATTTATTTATTTATTTATTTATTTTAAAATATGTTTTTATTGATTTCAGAGAGGAAGGGAGAGAAAGAGACAAATAGAAACATCATGCCCCCTACTGAGGATCGAACCCACAACCTATTCATGTGCCCTTGACCAGAATAGAACCTGGGACTCTTCAGTCTGTGGGCTGATGCTCTATCCACTGAGCAAAACCAGCCAGGGCTCTTGGCCCACTTAAAAAAAATTTTTTTTTTTATTGATTTCAGAAAGGAAAGGAGAGGGAGAGAGATAAACATCAATGATGAGAGAGAACCATTGATTGGCTGCCTCCTGCACGCCCCTCTTTGCCCATTTTTAAATTGGGTTGTTTGTTTTCCTTTTGTTAAATTTTATGAGTTCTTTATATATTTTGAATAATAACCCTTTCCAGATGTATCATTGCCAAATATGTCCTTCTATACAGTGGGGTCCCTTTTTGTTTGTTGATGGTTTCCTTTGCTGTGCAAAGGCTTTTTTATTTTGATGTAGTCCCATTTGTTTATTTCCCCCTTCGTTTGCTTTGCCTTAGGAGATGTATCTATAAACGTATTGCTGGGAGAAATGTCTGAGATTTTGCTATCTGTGGTTTCTTCTAGGATTTTTATGGTTTCATGACTTACATTTAAGTCTTTAATCCATTTTGAGTTTATCTTGTGTATGGTGTAAGTTGGTGGTCAAGTTTCATTTTTTCCCACGTATCTGTCCAACTTTCCCAACACCGTTTATTGAAGGCCTGTCTTGACACCATTGCTCTTATCTCCTTTGTCAAATATTAATTGAGGATAACGGCTTGGGTAGATTTCTGGGTTCTCTGTTCTGTTCCACTGACCTGTTTGCCTGTTTTTGTGCCAGCACCAGGCTGTTTTGATTATGGTGGCTTTGTAGTATAACTTGAAATCTGGTATTGTGATTCCTCCAACTTTGTTTTTTTCCCCCTCAAGATTGCTGCAGCTATTTGGGGTCTTTTTTTTTTTTAAGTATATTTTTATTGATTTCAAAGAGGAAGGGAGAGGGAGAGAAAGACAGAAACATCAATGACGAGAGAATCATTGAAAGGCTGCTTCCTGAATGCCGCTACTGGGGATTGAGCCCACAACCACCAGAATCAAACCTGAGACCCTCCAGTCTGCAGGCCGCCGCTCTAACCACTGAGCAAAACCGGCTAGGGCCAATTTTTTTTTTTTTTTTAAGAAAGCTGATAGAAAATTTCCCCTCTGGGGAAACTGCAACTGCAAGTAACCCCAAGTAACCCCAAGCAACTCCTGGGGTCATGTTGCTATGGGTCCAACAGGTGGAGACTGCCCAGAGCTCTCAGTCTCGCCCCTGTGCCCCAAGAGGCCACCAATGAAGCAAGGAGAAGGGACAGGAGGGTTCTCTTTGGTACCTCAAATACAACAGGCTGAACTCCAACAGTTAAAAAAATAGGATCAGGTTTAATACTTAAGCTGCTGTGAGGTTACAGAGGCATCTCAGGGCGGGACCCCAGGGCCCTGAGATGCTGGGCTGTGAGTGGGCCTCCACTCTCATATGTACAGACATCCACAAAGGAAAATGGTCGTGCAGTATCTTGCTGGGACGCCCCCAGCCTGGCCGTACTGTGGCCGGAATTGTACGTGTGTCTCTCCAGTCCAGGGTCAGGCCCCTCTGCCTCCCGCCATACTAGGAGTGGTTCAGGAGCCAGTTCTGAATTTCCTCCAGGACCTGGTGGAAGAGCTCCTCACGGGACTTCATGCCATCCAGGTACACTGAAATCAGAAAGGCCAAGGTCAGGGCCGAAACTGCTGGGCCACCAGGAGGAGGCGGCCAGCGCACAGGAGCCGGAAGACTGGGGCCAGGGGGAAGCTGACCTGCAGTCAGGCTGCTGGACTGGAATAGCCTCCGGGGTCCAGAGCAAGAGGGATTGGCAGTGAGACTTGAGGAGGGACTTCTAGGTTCCCCAAGTGGTCCCCAGGGGGAGGGGCTGGGCTCAGGGTCTCCCCAGGGCCAGGCCTCATCTTACTCAGGGCCTTACCTACTTCCACGCCATTGGCCTCCATCTCTTGCTTATATTTCTGGTACATGGGCCACACGTGGCCATCAAAGAGGCCGGGGGGATCGGGCACCGTGTAGCTTCGAGTACTGGGGAGAGAGATTGGCAGGAATGAGTGATGCCCGTGTTGCCCAAGGTGGTACCATGAGCAGAGCCTGGGGGATGAGAACTTGTTCGGGGATAGTACCACTGGGTCAGGGGCCATGGCTGGGGGCTGGGTGCCCCAGCTTCTGCCATTTTCACCCCCTGAGCCTGGGAGATGCGGAGGGCAGTGCAGAGGTGAGCCCTGCCTCCAGGGCCCTGGCTGGGGCCTCTGGAACAGAGCACGGCAGCTCGGTGCCAGCCGGTGCCAGAGCGGGTTCAGGGTGGCCTGTGTCCGGGGGCATCGGTGGTTTCCTGGCCCCACCGGGGAATCCGACAGGCCCGCCCGCTCACCTCCTCCTCCACTTGCACTCTTCGTAGGGGACGGTCAGGAAGTACCGTCGGCTGTATAAGTCCACCAGCGGCCTGGCAGGGGAGGACACGGTCAGCGCTGTGGGCCTTGCTTCATGGGGGCCAGAGGTGCACACCCCCACAGCCTTGGCCTCTGGGGACTTTCCTGGGTGATGAGGGCCCGGGTGGGGGTGGGGTCTGGGCTGCTGGATATAGGGGTCAGGGAGGGGACCAGCATCGGCCCGTCTCCTACTGGGCCCAGGAACATCCCCACCGCAGCCCCCAATGTGCATGGGCCGAGAGAGGTGCTAGGTCTTGGCCAAGGTCAGTGAGGCCAGGGGTCCAGCCCAACCTCCTGCTCTGCCTGAGAGGACTGAGTTCAAGAGGGAGGACTCAGGTTCTCCAAGAAGTGGGGGTTTTGTCCCAGACCTCTGAGCTGGGCCTAACCCCTGGGAGGGTGCAGAGTGTCTGGGGGCACCTGCCCCCACTCACTTGTAGCTGTACAGCAGAAAGCCTTCCAGAATGAGGATGTGGGTGTCCGAGGCGTTGGGCTGGACGCTGACCCCGTGGGCGCGGGCGAACTTGCGGGGGTTGCTCAGCCAGGCCTGCACGGTGCTCAGCATGGCCTCCATGTCCAGAGACTCCAGAACTGGGGGCAGAGAGAGCGGCGTTGGCAGAGCTGGGGAAAGGGGGGGGGGCAGTGCAGGCAAGGGGCGCGGGGCCGCCAGCCATCCTTACCATCCCACTGCTTGAAGCCGTCCTCCCCAACTGCGATTTGGTCTTGGGGCTGAAACAGAGGAGCCCGAACCCCGGGCTCAGTGCCCGCCTTCCCGCCTCACCACCACCCTGGGCTGACAGGATCTCGGTGGGCCCCTCGGCCTGGGGGGCTGCCTGCCCTGACCCTCTGCAGTTGGTGCTTACAGGCTCTGAGGTGCCTGGTGGGGTTCAGGCTGGCACTGGGACACTCCCTTCCCCAGCTCATGACTCTTGGGACAGGAGGGAGGAGACTTTACGTCCATCACCTCGTTACCCCTCACCCAGAAAGCATGGAGGGTGGGCTCAGCCCCTTTGGGACCTGCAGGGCCTCCATCCGTCCAATGCCAGACCAACGTGGCAGGTGCAGAGTAGCTGCTCAGTGAGCGAGAACACCCGTCCCTCGCTCTCCTGACTGCGGAGGGGCCTGTGCCCAGCCCACAGTGGGCAGCGGAGGACAGGGTAGCCTGGGTGACTCTGCCTGACCCCGGGTGAGGGCAGCCACCTTGAAGAAGTCATCCTGGTGGATCACACAGCAGTTGGGCAGCACCTTGAGCAGATTGTTGGTCAGGGTGGTCTTGCCGCCGTTGGTCATGCTGTGGAGACATCACAAGGGTGAGGCTGCCTGGTGGGGTCTGAGCTGTTTCTCCCCCCATCACCCCCCAAAGCAAACTCAGATATAAACACAGAACTGTGAAACCTTGGAGCTAAGAGGATTTGTTATTTGCCTAGAACCGCAGGGAGGACTTCTTAGCAGCGAAAAGGAGCAGAGAGCTTGAAGACAAACAGCTAACACAGTCTTGGTGGTACAGGACCATCCTGAGCACAGAACTCATCTTAGCGTCTTTGCAGATGAGGAAACCGAGGTCCAAGCATGATTTAGGCTTAGTGGGGCTTTTTTTTTCCCCCAAAAAGGTCAAAATGTAAAACAAGTGCCAACTGGTGGAGGAAAAAATATTTGCAATAGAAAAACCAGTAGTTCACTGCAAAACTAAAAGAGGCACTCAACCTTATGAACAGGAAAAGAAAAAAAAAAAAGCAGTTGTAAAAGGAGGGTGACCAACTTGTCCTGGTTTGCCAAGGACGTCTGCTTTTAGCACTGAAAGTCCGGAATCCTGGGGGCCCTTCAGTGCCAGGAAAACCAGGACGGGGGAGGGGGTCACCCTGTGGCAGAGGGAGCAGGACTCTGGACTCCTGGAGCTGACAAAGGACATGGAAGGGTAACTGAAAGACCTTTCTGGAAATCACGGTCCCTTCGACCTTGTGTCTTTACTCTAGGAATCACAGGCAGAGAGCCAGGTGTGGAACAGGGGAAACCTGCAGTCGATTACAAGGGCTGACAGGAACAGGGACTCTGGGGTATTCAGGGAGAGCAGTTTAGAACATCCCTTACATTAGTTTGGGTCCTTACTAAAGGGCATACCTATCACTCATGGTGGCTACAGAATTTGTAGGGCCTGGAACAAAATGAAATGCAGGGGCCCTCCTTCAAATGTATTAGGAATTTAAACTGGGCGATGGCAGAGTAAGTGGGGGAGGGCCTGGCTGGGTGGCTCAACTGGTCAGAGTATAGTTGGATACACCAAGGTTATGGGTTCAGTCACAACCCCCCAAAGCACACCCCATCAGGACACATACAACAACTAACCAACTAATGCATAAATAAGTGGAACAACTAATCTCTTTCTCTCCCTTTCTCTCTCTCCCTCCCTCTCTCAAATTTAATTTTTAAAAAGTCTAAACCAAGTGAGGGAATGGGGCCAGGACAACTCCCCAGGTAGGACTTTCTCTCCCTCAGCCCCTGCTTATCTGCAAAATGCTTCCCTTAGCATCATCTTAAAAGGCCTGATGATTGGTAATAAAATGGAGATTTATTTTTTATTTTCCTTTTCATATATATTTTCATTCATTTCAGAGAGGGAGGGAGAGGGAGAGAGAACTAGAAACATCACTGATGAGAGAGAATCATTGACCTGCTAGCTTCTGCACGCCCCACACCGGGGACTGGGCCCGAAACCGGGCCTGTGCCCTGACCCGGAGGGAACCGTGACCTCCTTGTTCATAGGTCAACCACGGAGCCCACCCAGAGGGGCAAAACGGAGACTTTAAAAACCCCTGGGAAGCGAGGCCCCTGAGTGCCGGGCGCTCTCAGAAATCCCACTGGAATGCCATTCTGGGGCTGCCCCACCTGCCCATGTGTCTGCCTCCAGGAGGCCCCATGAGGGTGTCTCCCCCACCTCCCGCCCAGATGGCCCCAGCCTGCGAGAGGGTCTGTCTGGGCTTCCTAAAGGCTTCTCTCCCCGCTGGGTTTTGGTTTTACACTGAGCATAGCGGGGAAAAGTAATTCCCTTTGGGAATTTAAAGTTGGGCCTCTGGGCGCGCCCAGGCCCCACTCACTCAGGCCTCGGGCGGCAGGCCCTGCGCCCCAGCAGCCCTCCATTCATCCGGCCGCCTCCCCGTGCGCCCCTCCCGCCCCCCGCGAGGCCGCCCCTCGCGCCCAGGCGCTCACCCTCCGATGCCCACGATGAACTTCATTTCCTCGCGGAGGGGCGGCGGGGATCGCGCTCGGCCTGCTGACTCCCGACTCCGGGGCACTCCTCTGGGTCCAACGCTGCACGGCGCTGCGTCCCGGCTTCATTGAGAAAACCGGGCACCTTTATAGGCCCGGGAGGCCCCGGCCGCCACGAGGGAGGCCCCAGCGGCCAGCTGGCAGCACGGCCGCGGGGTGGGAGCCGCGCCCCGCCCGCGCCCCGCACCTGTTCCCACAGAAATAGCTCCACGGTGCCTTTTGCCTAAATTAGTCATGGGCCCGCTGGGCGGGAGGGGTGCGGTGGATGTCACCCGGCTGCCTCCTCCCTCCTCCCGCCCCCTCTCCGCTCCTCTGTCCCCCACCCCCCCACCCCCCGGTGGCAGATAAGGCGCACACACCTTCCTTCCTAAAAATATCCCGCCCAGCGTGTCCTCCGGCCTGACCCTGACATTGACTCTGGTTCTGGCGGCCTGAGGAAAGGGACCGCAGTGCCCACCCGCCCAGTCCCATCACCAGCTACCGCAGCGGTGCCAGCACCGCACCCCAACCCCCCTGCGCTGGGAACTTCCTTTTCCAAGGAGGCTGCGCCAAGATGGGCTTAAGGTCCAGAATGGCCAGTGCCAGGATAGCTGTGCTCTGGTGACCTGGGCCCGTCAGAGCCTCTCAGCGTGACACCGGCCGTTCACCCAGTGATCATGTGAGGCCTGGAGGAGTCACGGTGCTTGGCCTCATGCCTCTCAGCAGCCTGGGGATGGGGTGGGTGGAGCATGACCTTGCTGCCCTGCGCTCTGTGCCCCTGGAAGCTGCGGGATACCCTTGCCCAAGTTCACACACCTGCTTACTGAGGGTGCTGGGAGGCCCATTTGGACTGAAGGTTCTGCCCACCCTGTGAAGGTTCTAGTCCCATCACTGTCCTGTGTGACCTTGGTTGAGCCATGTCATCTCTCTGTGCTCAGTGTCCCCCAGTAACAGGAGGACTACATGAGTGGGGCACAGGCTGTTATTTTATTTTTTTAAACAAAGTTTCTCTTCTTTTTTTAAAAAAATATATTTTATTGATTTTTTACAGAGAGGAAAGGAGAGAGGGATAGAAAATCAGAAACATCGGTGAGAGAGACACATCGATCAGTTGCCTTCTGCACACCCCTTACTGAGGATGTGCCCACAGCCAAGACACATGCCCTTGACCGGAATCGAACCTGGGACCCTTCAGACCACAGGCCAACGCTCTATCCACTGAGCCAAACCAGCCTGTTTGAGCCAAACCAGGCTGTTATTATTATTATTGTGATTTATATTAAATAGATATTTGGTCTTAGTTCTAGCACACAGTTCCTGAGACCCTTGTCATTTGCTAATGACAAGTGAGAAGAGGGAATATCTTTTGTTATAATAGTTGGACTTTTGTCCTTGCTTCCTGAAATGGCTCTGGAATGAATGGTAAAGACGAAAGAGGCGTCTTTTGCTCTTTGTAACAAGTCCTGTCAACCACCCCTGAGTTTATGCTGAGGCTGTGGCCGGGGAAGGCCCCGGGGCCGCAGGATGGGGGCTGATGGCGGGGAACCAGCGTGTGGTAGAGGATGGAGTGTTCAGGGGAGAGGGGCTGGGGATTGAGTCAATCACCAAAGGCCAACAATTCAATCAACCACACCCACGTGACGAAGCCGCCACAAAAACACCAAATAAAGGGGTTCGGGGCGCTTCCAGGTGGGGAGCACACCCATATGCTGGGAGGCAGTGCCTGGAGAGGCAGCCCCTTCCCAAACCTGCTCGGTGCGTCTCTCCCAGCGGTTCCTGAGCTCTCGTCCTCATCAGAACTGCTCATCCAGCAAGCCAGCTGTTTTCCCGAGTTCTGTGAGCTGCGATAGCAAACGGTCAAACCCAACATGGGGGGATGTATGGGAACCCAGATTTGCAGCCAACTGGGACAGAAGTGTGGGTAACCTGGGCACCCACTACTTTTGACCGGCTTCTGATGGGACAATTGTGGGCTCTGCACTAACTCCGGGCAGCGTTAGAATTAAGTGAAATTATAGAACATTCAACTGGTGTCTGCTGAGAACCGGAGAATTGCTTGGTGTGGGAAAAACCCCACATCTCATCTATAGTTGAGTGGAAATAGTTTTCCCACTCAGTAGTAGTAATAATAAGATAATAATATATTTATAACAATGCTATAGTAATAGAATGTATAACTATACATGCATAGGTAATCATTAATATATTATTAATACTGGAGGCCCGGTGCACGAAATTCGTGCAGAGGCGGGGATTGTTGTCCCTCAGCCCAGCCTGCACCCTCTTCAATCTGGGACTGCTGGCTCACAACTACTTGCCTGCCTGCCTTCCTGATTGCCCCTAACCCCTTCTGCCTGCCAGCCTGATTGATGTCTAACTGCTCCCCTGCCAGCTTGTTTGCCCCCAACTTCCCTCCTCTGCTGGCCTGGTCACTCCTAACTGCCCTCCCTTTCAGGCTTGATCACCCCAAGCTGCCCTCCCCTGCTGGCCATCTTGTGGTGGTCATTTTGTGTTCACATGGGGTCAGTCATCTTTGATCACATGGGGGCAGCCATCTTGTGTGTTGGAGTGACAGTCAATTTGCATATTACTCTTTTATTAGATAGCACAGAGGCCTGGTGCATGGGTGGGGGCCAGCTGGTTTGCCCTGAAGGGTGTTCCGGATCAGGGTGGGGGTCCCTTGGGGCATGGGGCAGCCTGGGCGAGGGGCCTGTGGTGGTTTGCAGGCTGGCCACACCCTCCAGCAATCCAAGTGGAGGCCCTGGTACCTGGACTTTATTTATGTTCTACAATTGAAACTTTGTAGCCTGGAGCAGAGCCAAGCCTTCTGCTCGCTCAGTGTCAGCAGCCGTTTCTGTTCGTTTATTTACCTTCAATAATTGAAACTTTGTAGCCTTAAGTGGAGACCTAAGCCCAACAGGGCTGCAGAAGCTTGGCTTCCTCCATTGCCCGGGCAACCCTAGCCTCTGCTCTCCTCTGTGGCTGCTGTCATTTCTGTTGGGATTATGTATCTTCTATAATTGAAACTTTGTAGCATTGAGTGGAGGCCTAGGCTACAAGGGCAGGTGGAAAGCTTGGCTTCCTCCATTGCCAGGGAAACCCAAGCCTCCCTCCTATTCTCAGTGGCTGCAGCCATCTTGGTTGGGGTTTATTTGCATAGTTGCTTCTGATTGGCTGGTGAGCGTGGCTTGTGGGTGTAGTGGAGGCGCAGTCAATTTGCATATTACTCTTTTATTATATAGTATTATTATTACTATTAGCCACTGACTGGGTTTGATTCCAGAAAGGATTAGGGGCAGGAAATGAACTTGAGTCACAGAGAGGCAGTCAGAAGGGGCATTGGGAATAACTCCTCAGGCTCCCAGTCTACAGATGACAGATGGAAGCCACACAGGACAGATGATGGCTCAAGGTCATCCAAGGTCACCCACGGCATGGAGCTGTTGAAATTTCCTCCTCTGAAACTCACCTAAGACCAGCAAGGCCACAGCCCTAGAAAATAGGCAAAACTGGAAGCTTCTGTTCTCAGTTATAGTTTATTTCACATAAAAATCCCCCAAAGTTTATGGAAATAATGTTCTCACATCACAACAGTAATCATAATGAATTTTTTTTTTGTCTTTAAAAACTGAAAAACTTGCCATGGGAAGGATGGGCATGTGAACTTTGACTTTGGGGCAGGACTTAGGGTGCCCCCACATGTCACAACAGGAGAGTCCATTCATTGTTCCTTTATGACAAGGGACCCAGGTCCTTTGCATTTGGGCCCAAACTGCCCCACAGATACAAATCTCCCCCAAAGCCAGTTTCAGAGGGTGAGGGTAGCAGCCTGGCTGGACATGGTGGCCCTATTTGCACGGAACTTTGCTGCAGAGCGTCTCACACCTGTGACAGGTGGCTGGCCGGGGGAGGGCCTCCTCAGGGGTGGTCTCTTTGTTCTGGAAGAGATGTGGCAGAGTTGGGGTCCTGGTTCTGCTTGCCCAATGGTTGTCTGAGGTGCTGGTGGTCCGGAGGGGTGGTGGTAGACCACGGCAAGCCTGTTGGAATTGTGTGTGGCCAGAATCTTTAGCCTGCAGGCTCCTGGAAGGCTGAATGGGGTCAGCACCTTTGTCCGTCTATAGCCCCTGCAGGTGTTTACTAATCCTGGGGTTGGGTGGAATGAATTGCTTCCTATCCCTGGCTCCTTCCCCCCTCACCCCCACCCCACCCTTGCAGCAAGGCACCGGCCTTCCAGGGGTTACTGGATTCACTGGGGTGGGAGTTTAGGCCTTTCAGGACCATGTCGGTCTCAGATGAGCAAGGCTGGCCGCCTGAGCCTGGAGCTTAGGGCCTGGGGTAGAGGAGCCTTTCACAGGGCAGCCTACAGCGCCGGTCCTCCAACCTCTGCTGCCTCGGGCTCCAGGTGATGCACCTGGGCCCAGAACAAGGTCCCTGTTCTTTATGTGACATTTGGGAAAGAAAGCAGAACTGCGAATTAAAAAACCCCACCGGGCCCCCACGTGACCTGGCCTCTGAGGGCAATGCTGGCTCCCAGAACATGCAGGCCCAAAGCAGCTCAGAAACCTGGCGTTTTTCAAGGCCAGGAGCTGCTGGGGTTGGGACAATTCCTCGCTGTGGCAAAGTGCTGGGCATCCTTTTTCTTAGTACTAAATGCCACTAGCTCCCTCTTGTTGTTGGCATAGCTCTAAACACAGCCCCCTGCCATGCCAGGTGGAGCAGCATCAAACATTTCTACTGAGGCCAAGAACCTCATATTCGAAAGCTGGGGTGGTTCAACGGAACCTCGATGACGACCAGCTAAGAAGCCAGCTTCAGAGCCAGAAAGAGAGGCCTGGGGTATGTGCCTGCTCAACTTTCCCCCAGATTCATAGAAATAGAGACTCTTAGGATTGGAGGAGGCACAGAGGACCATTTTCTGCAAACATTGTCCAGCCGTTTCTTAAACACCTCCAGAAACGGGGAACTCACTGCTGCCGGAGGCCACCTGACTGGTGTTTGGACCCCAATAGAGAAGTCTGCCTCCTTTGAATGCAGATGGCTGAGCGTCCAGTCCACTGGAACTTATATCCCCAGGTGACCATCGAAACAAACACCAATACCCTGTTTCTTCCTTTTTTCTTGGTCTGTGTTTCCAGGATGAGCCTGTTTCAGAGTCAGCTTCTCCGGCTCTGCTCTTGGTGGAGTCCAAGGGGCACACCCCAACACTCTGTGTTGGGTTGTTGGAGAAGTGGGGACAGCGCATTCCCTTTGGACGGATTGATCGATTGCCCTGTAGCATGGCATCAGCATGAAAGGGGCTTCAGAAAGTTCTGGATTGAGAGGGCGCGTGATTTTGCGACTGGAGGGCAAGGATGACCAGTGGCAGCTTCACTTGTGCTGAGGGCCCCAATGCTCCCATGTGGATGTCACAGGAGAAAAAGGGGGCCGGTCAAAGGGAAAGCCATGAGGTTGAAGGTGCCCAGGGCACAGCTCTGTTGGGGGGCTGGGCTTCCTGGCCAGATGCCCAGGATTGCGGGAGCCATTCTGGGAGGAAAGGCACAAGAACGAATTCCAGATCTGGCCAGGGAGCCGGTGGGGGAAGTGGGCATCTATGGCTCCAACCTGGGTCAGGGTCAAGCAAGAGAAGGGTCTTGAACCAGGACTTGGTGGAGTGCCTGGACTCTGTGGCCGGAAGACACAGGGGCCATGCCCTGTGCTTCTTGGCTGTGAGCTCGTGAGTCTGGAAAGGTGGAGGGCTGAGAACCGGATTCTTTTCCAGAATGCGTTTCTACTGCATCATTAAAAAAATGTTTTCAAGCAGCTAAAAAGGATGCTGGGTTTCAGAGATGGCGGAGGAGACAGGCACCCTCCGAGGACAGAGTCAGGAGGAGGTGGGACGAGATCCAGGGCCAGAGGGCATCGGGCAGAGGTTTCTTGGCATGTGGTATTTTCTTTTGTGTTCTCTCTTTCTCTCATCACCTCAGGACATGCTGGAGAGGGAAAAACAGGCCACGTTATTATTTTTATTTTATTTGTATTTTTATACCTTTATTTGAGTCAACTTGATGACATATGCTGGGAAGCACACTCTCAAATGCTCCCTATTATTATTTTTATTTATTCATTTAAAAATATATTTTATTGATTTTTTACAGAGAGGAAGGGAGAGGGATAGAGAGTTAGAAACATCGATGAGAGAGAAACATCGATCAGCTGCTTCCTGCACATCCTCTATTGGGGATGTGCTGCAACCAAGGTTCATATGCCCCTGACCGGAATCGAACCTGGGGCCTTTCAGTCTGAAGGCCAATGCTCTATCCACTGAGCCAAACTGGTTAGGGCCCTATTATTATTTTTAAAGAAAGTGGAAAATACTGTCCCATGTACTTGGAATCCAAAAGAATGATCTAATCTGATCTTGCACCCTTAGCAGCAAGAGTGGCCCCTGTTGCCGAGACCGGTTTGGCTCAGTGGATAGAGCGTCGGACTGCGGACTGCGGGGTCCAGGATTCGATTCCGGCAAGGGCGTGTACCTTGGCTGCGGGCACATCCCCAGTAGGGGGCGTGCAAGAGGCAGCTGATCGATGTCTCTCTCTCATCGATGTTTCTGACTTTCTATCCCTCTCCCTTCCTCTCTGTAAAAAATCAATAAAATATATTAAAAAAAAAAAAGTGGCCCCTGTCTTTCAAGGCCTACCATCTGCTACCCACCTTCCAAGCATGGTTTTGAAGGGGAACTCTCTCTCGGTGCCCTGGCAGAACAGACCTCAGATCTGGTGCCTCCAATCAGACTGGAGGGAAACTTCAACCCATCTACCCCCCAACTCTGTACCACATCCATCCGTTCATCCATTCATCCATCCATCCACCCACCCACCCACCCACCCACTCATTTGTCCATCCAACCACCCATCTGTCTGTCCATTCATCTATCTGTCACTCTGTATAATTCCTTCTTTTATGTCTTTAATCATTTCTACCTGAGGATACCCAGGAGGGGATCTAATTCTGTTGATTATTGGATCTGCCGACTTCTTCTCATGGTGGATGATTTCCTTGCGTATTTTATGTCTGTGGCTGTGAACTCATCTCCAGAAGGCATGGGATGAGAGTCTTTTCAAAAATGCATTGAGAACTTGCATTCTCTTAGTGTCCCCTCAGCAGAATCTTTATCTAAGATTGTTTCTGGGGTTTATTTCTTAGCTTGGGGCTTCTGTGTCACCTGGGTAGGATCAGGGCAAGTGGCCAGGCCACATTACAGATGTAGGAGAGTGTGTGGTCAAGGATGAACCCCACACATTCCAGGGAAAAGTGTGGCTCTTGCCTGGCTCCTGGGAAGCTACCGCTGAGTCCTGGGAAGGTCCTGCCTGGTAGGACTGACTTTGTTTACCTGGGCCTTGGCTCCTGTCGGATGGTCTATGCTAACCATGGGATTTGGGGTGGGAGGTGCCAGCGTGACCTCTGGAGGGGCTGGAGAGGAAGGGCAGTCAGCTGCGCATGTGACTGAGCCCAGTAAACACCCTGGACACCAGGGCTCAAGTGAGTGTCCCCAGTTGGTAACACTGCCTGTGTGTTGCCCACATTTTTACTGAGAGAATTAAGGGCTGTCCTATGGCTGACTTTCACCCGACTCCATCCTTCCACCGTAATAAGCTGTCACCATGCGCACAGCAGTTCTGTGAGTTCTGAGTTGTTCTCGCAAACCACCGAACTCGAGGGCGGTCTTCAGGACCCTGACACGCGAGAAGGCTTTCCTGGCATCCAGAACCAAGCAGGGACACCGAGATGGCTGTGGGCAGACGGTGCGCCCTCTGGCTGGGGTGGGCTCCACTCAGAACATTAAAAAAAAAAGGCTCCAAGATTGCCCTGCTTCCTACCCACCTTGTTTCCTGATCTTCTGTGACCGGAGCAGACCTATGGAAGAGGGAAGGAGTCTTAGCATTACTTGCCTATTTAGGGGAGCCTGGGCATTCGTCTGTGAGCCCCATGAGGGGTGAGCCAGCTTCAGCCTCATCTGGTACAAAGCAAGTGTCAGCCTGTGTCTGCTGCGTGACAAACGAGCCGGGACGGGCAGTCATGAGGAGACAGGCCGAGGCCTTCACTAATACAAAGCAGAGCCACTAATGTTGCTCGGGACCCACCAGGTCTGGAGACGCCAAACATAGCCGCAGGGACTGGCACAAAGATCACCTCCTGGGACCTTCCTCTGAGAGCAAAACTCGGTCTCTCAATGGCATCACTGCCCAATGGTCCCTGTGCTTGGCTTGTGCTGAATACAGGGAAGAGGAGAGAATGGTCCCAAGACAGACCGGCTGCCCTTGGGGAGCTCAAGGGCAAGAGAAGGAGGGTTTCACAAGGGCCACATGCAGGAGGCAGACTGACAGAGACAGGAAACTTGGGAAGGACTTCCAGAGGCGAGGGAGGGGCCGGGCCAGGCCATTGGTCTACAAATCCCAGGGCGAGGCGCTACAGGACTTTCAGTAGATCTCTGGTGGATTTTAAAACAAGAAGGGGGAGGGAGGGAATGGGAGTAACTGCTTACGGGTCTCCCCCTGGACTAATGGGCGGCTCTGGAACTAGAAGAGGTACTGAATGCACTAAAAGGTGTACTTTATTTTTTGAAAATATACCTTTATTGATTTCAGAGAAGAAGAGAGAGATAGAAACATCAATAATGAGAGAGAACCCACTGATCAGCTGCCTCCTGCACGCCCCCTACTGGGGATCAAGCCTACAACCCAGCGCATGTGCCCTGACTGGGAATTGAACCGTGACCTCCTGGTTCATAGGTTGCCGCTCAACCACTGAGCCATACGGACCAGGCTACATGGTGTGCTTTAAAATGGCTCACTGCATGCTGTGTGAGTTTCACCTCAATTAAAGATAAACGAGCGAGGAGAACCCAGGAGAAGGGAAGGGCCTTACGCCGACCAGCAACATGCTGTTTCCACATTGTCCAGCACAGGAGCCCGGAGCCCCGACACGTGGCCAGTGAGATCGGGGAGCGAACTTCTGCTGTTTACTGTTAACTTGTCTAAATTTAAATAGTGGCCTCTGCAGGTGGCCCCAGATGGGACAGCTGAGAGTGGAGGGAAAAGTGACCCCAACACGGAGCATCTCTGGGGGGGGGGGGGGTAAGCATCATGCTGGCTGGTTCATACCCTGGTTTGTGTTTCATCGTCCTGGTAACATGGAGATCATGAAAACACAATCACATCGTGATCACTTTTATCGGACGTTCTGGGGGGCCCGCAGGCCTGGTGGTATCAGCTCTCGTCCGGGGTCACCAGCCTATTTACCTGTGCTCTGCGGGCGCTGCCTCTGGCTTCTCTTCCGGCCGGGGCAGGACCAGCTCCGGCTGCGGCCTTGCGCTGGGGACACAGAGAGGAGATTGGGATGACGAGGTGGTGTGGATGAAGGGGGATCTCGGCTCCCACTGGCCTCTCTGACCTGGGCCCCCCGTGGCCTGAGAGCAGTGAGGTTTTGGCTGCCCCCAGGAAACTCGGGGCCCGAGAGAATGGTGAGAAGTGGTCACCCAGGGGTTAATGAAGATGAGGCAGCTGTGAGGAGGGGAGACAGAGAGGGGGAAAGACCCTGAACCATTCCTTCTGAGCATTTATCTCAGTGTGTCCCCCAGAGGCATCTATGCACGTGCTCCATGGATGCTGGCTCCCCTGTGCCACGATGCCAGCAGGGAGGTGTCCTGTTTGTGTTAGTCTCTATTCCTGTTCATGGCTAAAGCTTGGCAGGTAGGAGGAGAACAATGAGAGAGAGAGAGAGAAAGAGGGAAGGACAGAGAGAGGGAGAGAGAGAGAGAAGGGAGAGAGGAAGAGGGGAAGGGAGAGGAGGGCGGGAGGAAAGAGGAAAGAAAAAGAAAAAGGAAAGCGATATTACCACTTCATGGCCATTACGATGCTACTCCCATAAAAACAGAAAGTAACAAGTCATGACAAGGATGTGAACTGGGACGCTGTGCGCGGCCGGTGGGAAGGCAAACGCGAACAGCAAGCAGCATTCAGAAGCTCGCTCCTCCTTATGAGGCCCCCAGAGGAGTCAGATCCGTGGAGACAAAGGAGATGACGGGGCCAGGGGCCGGGGGAGAAGTTAGTGGTTCACAGGGAAAGCGTTTCAGTTTGGAAGGTAAAGTTTGGGAGATGGATGGTGGTTGTGTTCGCACAACAACGTGAATGTACTTAGTGCCTGAGCGGCATTCTTAAAAATGGTTAAAATGGTGAATTTTACATTATGTGAGTTTCACTACAAAATTTTTTTAAAAAATGACAGGATGAAGGAAGAAAGGGAAGGAGAAAGGAAGGAAGAAGGAAGGAAGGAGAGAAGAGCTAGGAGAGGAAAAATCCCTGAATGGCAAGGGATGGAGAGCCCACCTGCCCTCAGCCTCGCCTCCTCCACGCTGCCTCTGCCATTATTAAATGACGCTGTGTGACCCCGGCATTCTTTTGCTCATGATGTGTCTCATCTGGCAGCATCACCCTGCCCTGTCCCCGGACCCGCTTTCCTCACTGGGTGAGGTGTCCCTCTTTTTTGCCATTTAAAGAAACTTCTGCACCAGGAATCTCTCTTAGTCGCTCGCCTCTGTGTCCCTGGGTGCTAACACAGAGCCAGGCAGTGATACATGCTTTCCTCCTCTCTCACAGATTTGCTGTGTGGCCATGAGCAGGTACCTCCCCCTCTCTGAGCCCCACATACCCGGGCGGTAAGATGCTGTGAGTATCCTGGGCCTGCCTGGCTTTGGAGGGGGGAGGGATGTCAAAGTGTCCGGCGATGGGCTAAGTAAGGGCTCTATATTGGGTGGGACCAGAATAGTCTTGAAGGTCTGTGACATACTGGATCTTATTAATGAAAAATGAGCCAATAAGGTATTAAATGGGCATGTTTGGGTCTGTTGTGGTGAGTGTGGGGCTTGTATTTCCTCTATAAAGGGAGACCTTAATCATGACTAGAGGCCTGTGCACAAAGATTCATGCAAGAATGGGCCTTCCTTCTCCTGGCTGCTGGCTCTGCCTTTGTTCTGGCCAGAGCCGCCTTTCTGCCTTCCCACGCTGCCCAGAGGCCCGGAGAGGGTGGGACACTTGCATCATCATGCCAGCATATGCAAATTAACCCCCTCTTTGCTGGGTTAATTTACATACTCACTCCTGATTAGCTGGTGGGTGCCACGAAGGTACAGTCCATTAGCATGTTGCTCTTTTATTAGTGTAGATTACCATGAGCCCACCACTTTTGCAAGTGGGCTACACTGCTCCTGACTTTTCACTGTAACCTCCAAGGCCACTGTGAACTTTTTTTATTTGCCTAATGTCATTTTGTGACTCAGTGGGGAAATCTGGATTTGAACTCGGGTCTGACTCAAAGTTTTCATGAGAAGTGCAAGGCCTGTAGTGTGACCTCGGTCCCTGCAGAGCCAAAGACATCGGCTGCTCCCCACATGCAGGCCCAGCTCAGCGCCAGCCCCCACCCGGACCGGGCCATTCCGCACAGACCTTTCTCTTCTGGCCTTGAGCCTTTCCTCTTCATACCTGGAAGAGAGGAGGAGCAGCCTGTCAGACACAGCCCGCCTTCCCTGCCCGCACACAGGTGGGTTATGTTCAGGGAGTTCTGAACATAAACCAGGCTTCAGAGCAGAAAGGACAGCCGCAGCTGATGCCCTGCTGCCTTTCCATGTTTCCTGCAGCTGCTTTGCAGGCCCCCGAGGGCAGGGAGTATCTGTGTTATTCATGTATTCCAGCATCGGGTGCTGATGCGACTCAGCAGACATTGGGCCCGGCCCAGCGATGGAACAGTGCTGGGATAAAGCAACACACTCACTGACGTGCACCAGTCTACACAACCAATATTCACACAAAATATTTCTGTAAAGGGCCGGAGAGTAACTATTTTCAGCTTTGCAGGCCAGTCTTGGTTGTACCAATTCAATTCAGCTGTAGCTTAAAAAAAAAACAGCCCTAGGTCATCTGCTAATAAATGGGTGTGGCTGTGTGCTAATAAAACTTTATTTATAAAAACAAGCTGTGGGCTATGGCTTGCTGGCCCTGCCCCGTGCTAGGTCCCCAGGCCCATTGTACTACCTAATTTCCACATGTTTGTTTCACTGATTCCCTCTGTCCTGCTGCCTCCCGCTCACGCCTGGTTCTTGGGCAGCTGAGTGGGACCCTGAGGAGCCTGGGGGTATTGAGGATGCAGGTGGGGGCACTCACAGGGCATGGGGGCACTTACTGTAGCACACAGTCTGGGATCTGCACATGTTCCATGGGGATGAGTTGCTCCAGCTCTTCCAAGCTATGCACGTACTGGATCTTGTTGATGAACTTGACACTGCCAGGAGGAGAAGATGTGGTTACCCAGAGCCAGAAGGAGCGACGGCAGACAGGGTGGCACGCAAAACCCAATTCAAGGATGCCCTAAGCACCTACTCTCAAATCTCCCCCCGCGCCTCATTGCCAGTCTCCACCCTCTACCCCTAGTGGGGTGGACAGAGAAAGGCCTGGGGTTTCCCTGGCAAGAGGAGAAGGGTCCTGTCCTGATCCCCACTAAGCTGAGGCACTTGTTTAAAGGAAGCAAAGAGGCAAGAGGTTCTAATAGACTAAGTATCCTCTTCATCCACCCTAAAAATTGCTCCTCTGCGTTCATTTTCCCAGGAATGCTTTCCTGGCACTCTTGTCCCTGCTGGGGACACCAGTTGTCATTTGGGCCCAGAAAGGCACAGTTGGGGCTGCTGATTCACCCTCCATTCCTTCGGGGTGACTGTCCCCACCCGGACTCGGGCTGCTGCACCAGCCTATGCTTTCTCACCGGCACACTGCCTTCACCTCACAGTTATTAAAAAATATTTTTTCAACTTAAATCTAGTTTTGGCGATGTGTAAAATATACTTCTTTTAAGGGAAAAGAAAAAATTTTAACAATGAGAAATGTAAGGCCAAGAGAACACAACAGTACAATAAAGAAGAAAACAGCCCCAGCTGGTGTGGCTCAGTGGCTAGAGCATCGGCCGGTGGCCTGAAGGGTCCCGGGTTGGACTCTGGTCAAGGACACATGCCAGGGTTGTGGGCTTGATCCCCGGTGGGGGGTGTGCAGGAGGCAGCCAATCAATGATTCTCTCTCATCAATGATGTTTCTAACTCTTTTTCTTCCTTCCTCGCCAAAATCAATAAAAAATATTTTTTAAAAGTTTGCTAAATAAAAAATAATAAATTTTAAAATAAAAACAAACAGAAAATAAGTGATAATAATAAAAGAAGATACAGCAAAAGGTCTACAAGGGTATCAAGATGTATATCTATTTTTAGATTAGACAAAAATTCAGCTCAAGCTCTCTGGCATTCGGCGGTGAGTTATGCAGCTCACGGTGCCCCCAAGGGGAAAATAAAGCAGTTTCTCCGCAGAGGCCGATGGTAACGGGTCGGGAAAGAGTATTCACAGGGGAAGGCACAGCCTTGTGCCCCGGCATGAGCAATGCCAGCTGCTGTCGTGCAGTCCAAACGCATTTTTTATTTAAAAAATTATCCTCAGAGCACGAGGCTCCCTCCGTAGGTGGGACAGAGGGTAAAGGGTGAGCAGGCAGAGAGCCAATCTCAGACTCGGGCAGGGACTGCGTCCCCCGTCTCCCCGGGCTGTGCTCTGGGCCTGAACGTGCCCGGGTCCGCGGGCTCAGGGCGGACTGGCTGGATTTGTCAGGAAGGGTTTCTTTGTGGTCCTCAGAGCCAACCCCTGCTGCTCTGAGAGCTGCTTTGTAAATAAATACAGGCAGAACTTCCGTCATGAGGGTGTGGTCCCACCTGCCGTGCCCATCCCTGGAAAGAGATACCCGCACCTCCGCTGTGACCCGCTGTCTGCCTGTGAGCCGAGCTTTCTGCCTCATGTTGGGGTCGGGGAGGGACGGGGGGCTGACACGGGGGAGAATTCCAGTTCAGTGGCAGCACATCCCCAGCCTTCGATTAGCGTGGAACACGCAGGTTTTCTTGGAGACACAATCACAGAACCTCAGGGTTGGAATGCAGGTCAGAATTGGTCTCCATTTTCCTCAGCTTTTCTGTTATAGGTTTTTAAAATGGACTTTGAGAGAGAGGAAGGAGAGGGAGAGAGAAACATTGATGTGAGAGTATAGATTGGCTGCCTCCTGCACGCCCTTCTGGAGATCCAGCCCGAAACTCAGGCGCTGAGCAGGAATCGAGCCTGCAACCTTTCATGCCCCAGATCATGTCCAACCAACTGGGCACACTGGCCAGGGCCACTTTCCTCAGCTTTTTAAAAAATATATATTTTATTGATTTTTCACAGAGAGGAAGAGAGAGGGACAGAAAGTCAGAAACATCGGTGAGAGAGAAACATCGATCAGCTGCCTCTTGCACATCCCCTGCTGGGAATGTGCCCGCAGCCACGGTACATGCCCTTGAGTGGAATCGAACCTGGGACCTTTCAGTCTGCAGGCCGACGCTCTATCCATTGAGCCAAACCGGCTTCGGCAACTTTCCTTGGCTTTTAAATGGAGTTCAATTTTCTCCCCTCTCCCCTCTTTTTTTTTTTGAAAGCTCAAAACAAGATCCTCCAAATTTGCCATGGGAATAGCAACCAAGAGGGAATGAATGATCTGCCTTTATGATGGGATATTGAGGCCAGAACCAGTTCCGTTTTGCCCAGTGGGCTCATCACTAGCACGAATGGTCCACAGTTAGTGTTATTCAGCTGCTTTCACTACTGCGAGTCCTTGAGCACAGAGCGCCCTGCAAATCCTTCAAAGCAAAGTACGGGCCAGACTCTTTCTTCCTTTTAAACTTCAGAGAGGAAGGGAGAGGGAGAGAGAGATAGAAACGTCCATGATGAGCAGGAGTCATGGAGCAGCTGCCTCCGGCGCGCCCCACACAGGGGATTGAGCTCACGACCTGGGCATGTGCCCTGACTAAAAACTGAACCGTGACCGCCCGGTTCCGAGGTCCACGCTCAACCACTGAGCCATGCTGGCCGGGCGGGGCCCGAGCCTTAAACACATCACCGATTCTTAACTGGGAACGTGGAGATGAAGAAGGAGCTTGACTCAGTTCAATGCCTGGCATGGTATTAAGTGAAATGCACATTCAGTTTGTATATGATGGACTAGGGCACGTAACACGCCAGATTTGGTTTTCCTTTCTCTGTTTTTCCAGGGGCTTCTATATGGTGCAGCTGAGGGCAAGCCCAGCAGGCCTAGAGGACCCAAACCCTGCACATTGCCAAGAAAGAGCTGGTGAGAGAGCAGCTATAAGCTCAGAATTGTCCTGCCTGGTAAGAGTGTCTTAGGTTATGTGGGGTCTCAAACCCTGCCGTGTAGTCTATGCTAATGGGGTGGTTTGTGCGGGGGGCCTTGAGTCATGTAATGTCCCTTTGATCTCTGGAGTCACTGAAGACCGAGTAAGTTTGACCACCTGGTGCTCAGTTCCCATGGGCTCCCCCCCGAAAAACCCTGGACACCAGGCGAGCTTCCTAGTTGTCACATGTGCTTGCGGGGAGAATAAGGGCTTCTGGCACAACTGGGAGGGGCTAACTGGAATCTCATTTCCGGTTTCTCCTAGACTCCCATATGCACCCATTTCCTTTGCCAGTGTTAACCATCATCCCTTCGAAGTAATAAACCAGAACCATGGGTGTAACAGCTTTTCTGAGGCCTGTGAGTCCTTTTGGTAAATCATCAGTCCCAAGAGGGGGCTCACATGTTGGTTCATTGAATTATGGGCCAGGAGTAGGTCAGACGCTCTTGGCATCCTAATGGCTCCCCCACAAATTCTGGAGCGAATGGAGCCGGGCTCCCTTCTGGGGTACTGTGGGGGGCTAGTGACCTTGCTGTGTGACTCTGGGTGCGTTCCTTGACTTTTCTGAGCCTCAGTTTCCCACCCATGAAATGTACATAATTACACCAGCATCTCAGGGTTAAATGATTAAAGGTAGCCAACATTCAACATGGGAGAGCTGATGATTATTTTTCTCGTATTTGTTGCTTAATAGCAATGCCTGTGATTGAAAGGCGTGTAAATTAATAACACGCATTTAGCATAGAGAAGCCGGGAAATGCAGATTAAAAATAAAAGCCACAGCCGAGACCGGTTTGGCTCAGTGGATAGAGCGTCGGCCTGTGGACTGAAGGGTCCCGGGTTCGATTCCGGCAAGGGCATGTACCTTGGCTGCGGGCATATCCCCAGTAGGGGGCGTGCAAGAGGCAGCTGATCGATGTCTCTCTCTCATCGATGTTTCTGACTTTCTATCCCTCTCCCTTCCGCTCTGTAAAAAATCAATACAATATATTAAAAAAAATAAAATAAAAAATGAAAGCCACAACCCACGCCGGCATCTGGGCGCAGGCGAGTCTCACCTGATGAAAGGGCGGGAGATGGCCAGCACAGTGCGGATGAACCAGGACGGGTGCACGATGATTAGGGACTTCAGGTTTTTCCGTAACCTGCGTGGGGAGGCAGAAGCAGCAAGATGGGCTCCTGGGGCGAGCCCTGGGGGGAGGGGCTGCCTCCCCCGTACCCCCTGGAGGCGCCACCCCTTTATAGGGAGAAGGCAGAGTCTCGTAAAGCTAAGCCTCTGGAGTTGGCGAGTGGCGGAGCTGTCCCTCTCCTAAATTAGTCTGAGCAATTTTAATTTGTCATGTTGAATTGCATCCTCCTCCCCCCCCCCCCCCCCCCCCGATTCATAACCCCTAGGTCCTGAGAATGGGACACTATCTGGAAAACAGGGTCTTTGCAGATGGAGTGATTTCAGGTGAGGTCAGACCCGAGCAGGGTGGGCCTCAAATACATGATTAGTGCTGTCCTTGTAGAAAGAGGAAGTTTAAGACACAGACGCACACGCGGGGAGATGCCGTGTGGAGATGAAGGTAGAGACTGGGGTGAGGCATCGATAAAGCAAGGGGCACCAAGGATCGCCAGCGACCACTGGAAGCTGGGGGAGCATGGAGCAGATTCTCCCTCAGGGCCCCAGATTCTCCTTCTCGAACCAGCCCTGCTCCGGTCCCCTTGCACCAGAGGCGGGCCCCACCCCTCCCCTTCACCTTCTGTCGATCATCTGGTAACACTTCTTCAGCCAGCTGATGCCCGGCATCCTCCGCCGGGGGGTGGCGCCGTTCAGGTACACGATCATGTAATCCTCTGCCACCAGGAGTTCCAGGCTGCTGATGACGTACCTGGTCACGGGCACAGAGGACAGACAGCCCCGTGAGAGCACCTGAGTTAGAAAGCCCCAGGGCCTGCCCCCGCTGTGCCTGCCACACCTTTCACACCCTCCAGCTGGGGTGGATGTGATTAACACTAGCCCACCCCAAAATTCGTGTGAGTATAATGAGCATAGTAGCTACTATTTAACTGAGCACTTACTATGTGCCATGTTTTATATGCATGACTTCACTTACTATCTCCACTAATTCTGGGGACGGCTCTCAATAGTCCCAGATACAGCTGGGGAACAGGCACCCACAGTGGGTAGTTCACGGCACCAGATGTTAGGGGCCTGGGGTCCCTCCTGGCTCTCTTTCTCTCTGAGGGAAATTTCAGAAAAATCCTTTCCTCTCTCTCAGCCTCTCCTTTCCCGTCTGTAATGGGGGACTGGGTTCCCTGATCTCTCAGGCCACTTCCCATTCCGACCCTCCCCAGGTACCTCCTCACCCTCTGACCCCACCGGGCACCCAAGTCCTGCTGTGTAAGAAGGAAATCTTCCTAATAACGACAGGGAGTAATCATGCCGTCCTGAGCTCTGCCTGTCACCTGCCCGGTGCTCTACATGTATCATCTGTCTCCGTCATAATGAAACGGTACCTGTGTGTCCTTGGGCCAGTGCCTTATGGTCTGTGCCTCAGACGCGGCCCCTGTCGAATGGGAGGCGCTACCCCACCGGGCTACGGTGAGGATGGAACGCATTGTCACCTACGCGGCACATGGCCTCTTGGCTGCCACGTCGTGAGTACTCAACACAGGACAGTGGCGATGACGACCATGATTGCACCCATGAGGCCCAGCGGGGGAGCAGGGGTCTCAGACCCAGGTCTGCTGGTGGCCCAGCCCCTGCCTGGTGCCAGGCAGAGCCCCCTCCCAACGCGGCTCTCACAGCCTGGTCCAGCCCACTGCTGGGACCCTCAGGCATGCTGGTGGCGGGGTGCAGCCGCGGCCACTTACAGGAAGAGGTGCTCCATGAGGTAGTGGTAGTCGGGAGAGCTGCTGTCTGGGAGGAAGCAGGCAGCAAAGACGATGATGGCACTGAGACCTTCGCCATAGTACCCTGGGGGGAGGCAGCCAGTGAGTGCTCGGGCAGAGGTGGGCAGAGCCCTCTCTGAGCTCCAAGCTCGGAGCCGCCCCATGCCCCTGACCTGTCTCTGCCTTTGATAGGGAACACCAGCCATCTTCCTAGGCACCCCCACGTGCACCCGGCCCCCAGGTCTCATCCTCATGCGAGTTTCACCCCCACCCACCCAGAGACGGGAGCTCAGCTTCCCCGAGGCTCCCGAAGAGACCGAGGTCCGCATAGGGCCGCCGACTCCCGTTGCCCTGCGGGAGCCAGGAGGGGCCCAGGCGTGGCCTCACCTCCGTGGGTCACCACCCTCATGTAGGGCCGGATCATGTGCAGGTCGATGCGATGCTCTTGCTCTCCAATGATCACTGTCCGCCACAGGCGCCCGTTGGCAGCGCTGCCATCCTCCGCCGCGCCGTCCCCAAACAGGTCGGCGCTGGCCCCGGGCATGTTCTTGGCAGCGGCCACGGGGGTGTCATCTGGAAGGGACCCCCGAGTTGGAAGTCTCGTCCCAGCCTCTCCCAGCTCCCTCTGCTGCCCATGGCCGCAGAGCCCCCACCGCTCTCCCCAGGCCACAGGCAAAACACCTATCCTCCACCTCACTCCCCAGCGGTGTTAGCCTGAGGCTGCAGGGAAATGAGGGGCCTGGTCGTTAGAGGGTCACACCCCAATAACTTTTTCCGAGCCTCGGCGTCCAGGACCGGGCCCAGGGTGGGTGTCAGGCAGCCAGCCTGGGAGAGCCCATGTCTGTAAGCGCCTTGCTGTGTGACCTTGCCCGCCCTCTTCCCTTCTCTGGGCATGGTTCCTGCTCAGCCCACTCTTAAAACACCCACCACTTTCCCACCTTTCGCCCCGCAGGCTTCCTGCCTCAGGAAGTGACTCAGCCGTATTCCCAGCTGCTCAGCCCCCCACCATCCTCAGGCATCGCCATTGGCCTTCCTTCCTTTATGTTACACACACACACACACACACACACACACACACACACACTCTCACCCAGCAGGCTCTGCAGCTCTCATTCCATCCCCAGGGCCACCACCGATCTGTGCCTTGGTCTTGAGATGTCAGATCAGCTAACACCTCCCCAGCGAGCCCTGCTCTGGCCACCTTTCCAGAGGAGCCCCCCACACCCAGTTACCCCAGCTGAGGGGGTCTCACCCTGAGCACTTAGGAGATTTTGGCCTGGAACATTCTCTGTGGGGGCTGTCCTGGGCACAGTAGGGTGTTGAGCAGCACCCCTGGTCTCCACCTCCAGTTGTGACAACCACAGATATTACCAGACATTGCCAAGTGTTCCTTGGGGGCCAGAATCACCCCTCAGGTGAGACCCCTGCCCTAGGCCTTCACCTCCCCGGAGTTGCTCAGAGCCTTGATGGCCAGCTGCCGTGACCTCACGCTGCCTTCTTTCAACACCCAGCGTCTGTCTCTGACCAGCGTGCGTGCGTGCAGGCACCCTTTCTTCCTGCCGTATTCCCTCCACACCCCACGTCCCAGTTGAGAGCTGCTCCTGAGCAAATGCCCCGCAAACACGCGTGGGGTCAATTGGAGGCACTGTCTTTTGGTCTCGGTTAGCTTTGAGAACAATGTCCCCCTGAGAAACCCAGGTCTACAAGGAGAACATGCCTGGCATTGCAGGTGGATCTGGGGGTATCCCGTGACCCCTGAGTTGGGGTACCTGCCTACCTGAGCCTGTAGGGACAGAGGGACTGCTCAGAAGCCAGCTGGGCTGCTGAGTGCGATGTGGAGCCGGGCAGGTGCCATGAGCAAACCTCGGGCTCACCCACCTTCCCACTCCAGCTCATTGCCGTTCCCCAGGAACTCCAGCGAGTCCGTCTCATCGGGGGTCTCGATGTCATCCACGTTGATGTCCAGGTCATCGGGGGTGTCCAAGAAGTCGTCCGACAGCAGGGAGCCCTCGCTCTGGTCCAGGGAGATGTTGATCTCCGGGGCGACCAGTGTCTTTCGCTTGCGGTGGGCTCCGTTGAAGTTCAGCGTGTTGGGAGGGGCTGTGGGGAAACAGGAAAACAGAAACAAAAGCAAAACAGGGGCTTTTTCTTTCTTTTTCCTCCTCTCCACTCCCTGACCTGGTGGGAGCCGCACCCTGTGGTGTGGAAGGCTCACTACCCATCCTTAGTAAATGAGAAACTGGAAGCACAGAGAGGCTGAGTAACCAGCTCAAGGACACTCAGCAACACCACTGCGCCGGCTTCATGTCGGTGCCCACACGTGTCTCGCCCACCACGGCTGCTTTCCTGGCGGGCCCCGGAGCAGAACAACCCCCTTCCCTGACATGCCATTCAGAGTGACGGCCTCGGACATTTCTACAGTCTTGGGTAGAGCACCCCTTTCTGCGTGTGCGGAAACTCACAGGATGTGTCTTCTACTGGGCTGCCAAGCGCGTCCATCCCCGTCTCTTCCCGGAGTGGCCTGTGAGCCCAGCCAGGGGGGCATCCATCACCAGGCGCCGAAAACCCGCAGGCGGAGCATGGAGTTCAGACAACAACAACAAAACAGCGCCCTTTTAGCTCTGGGAATCGTTGGCACAAAACGTATCTGTGCATCAGCACAGAGAGCCGGAGAGCCCCCGTGCCAGAGAATATAATGTATACTGTCTTTCCATTAGGGAAAGCCAAAGCCGAGAGGGGGAGGGGCTCGTCCGGGGTCACACAGTTTTACACTCTGGGGTATAAGCAACGTTCTTCATGGCGTGACTGCAGAGTTCAGATGCAGTAAGACGTTATCCAATGGGCATAGCAGCCCACCGAAAGGGCTCTCTTCAGCCAAGGCTGGGACAGTTATTTGGATTGTAAGCCAAAGTGGAAAACAAAATGTCCATGAGACCACTTGGGTCTACAGAAATGACGAAATAAATAATGACAGGGGAGAAGAGACAACTTATCTGCACAGAAAAATTCCAAATAATGTACGTAGATGCTCTGCCCTCGGGAGACGGAGAGTAACTCCCTGCTCATTCATGTGGGCTGGACAGAGTGACTTCTTTCCAAAGAGGACGGCATGTAGGGGGAGACACCTGACCAACACCCGCGGGCAGGGGCTCAGGTCAACGTCAACAGTGCTAAGTCTTTTTAAAAAAATATATATTTTCATTGATTTCGGAGAGGAAGGATGAGGGAGAGATAGAAACATCAATAATGAGAGTTATTGATTGGCTGCCTCTTGCACGCTCCCTACTGGGGATCAAGCCCACAATCCAAGCATGTGCCCTTGACTGAAACTGAACCTGTGACCCTTCAGTCCGCAGGCTGACACTCTATACACTGAGCCAAACCGGCCAGGGCAGCAGTGATAAGTCTTGCTGACATATGACCCTGAATATGATGGGATGAGAAGGGCCCTTCATTGTGGGGTCTTCCTCTCAGAACCCATCACCTTGGTCTAGTCCTGAGAAAAACATCAGACAAATCCCCAGTTTAAGGATATTCTACAAAATTCCTGACCTGTCCTCCTTAAAACTGTCAAAGTCACCCAACACCAGAAAAGTCTGAGAAAATGTCACAGCCCAGAGGGGCCTATGGAGAGGTAAGGACTAGATGTTACATGTCATCCCTCACTGCCTCCCTCTGCCGGCCTGGTTGCCCCTCACTGCCCTCCTCTGCTGGCCTGGTCACCCCTCACTGTCCACCCTGCTGGCCTGGTTGCCACACACAGCCTGCTGTTCGGTTGTTAATGTGAGGGCATCCCGACCAATTTGCATATATGTTTATTAGTATAGATAGTCATTCTGACAGGTGTGAGGTGATATTTCCTTGTGATTTTAATTTGCATTTTGCTGATTAGTGATATTGAGCATCTTTTCATTTGTTTATTGGCCATCTGTATATCCCTTTTGGAGACATGTCAATTCAGGTCCTTTACCTATTTTTTAATGAGGTTGTTTGTTTGTTTGTTTTTGGTGTTGAGTTGTATGATTTTTTTTTTTTAAATAAATTTTGGGCATTAAATCTTTACCAGATGTATCGTTGGTGAATATTTCTCCCATTCAGTGGGTTGTCTTTTTGTTTTGTTGATGGTTTCTTTTGCAAAGCTTTTTAGTTTGAAGTAGTCCCATTTATTTTTTCTTTTGTTTCCCTAGCTTTAGGAGGTAGATCAGAAAAAATATTACTGTCCTGGCCAGTTTGGCTCAATGGATAGAGCGTCGGTCTGCAGGCTCAAGGGTCCCTGGTTCAATTCTGGTCAAGGGCATGTACCTTGGTTAAGGGCACGTACCCAGTAGGGGGTGTGCAGGAGGCAGCTGATCAATGTGTCTCTCTCTGATATTTCTAACTCTCTATCCTTCTCCTTTCCCCTCTGTAAAAAAATTAATAAAAAATATTTTTAAAAAAGAAAAAGTATTACTAAGATAAATGCCTGAAAATAAAATATACTTTTTAAAAATATAGAAATATCAAAGATTTTACTGCGTATGTTTTCTTCTAGCATTTTTTAAAAATATATTTTATTGACTTTTTACAGAGCGGAAGGGAGAGGGATAGAAAGACAGAAACATCGATGAGAGAGAGACATCGATCAGCTGCCTCTTGCACGCCCCCTACTGGGGATGTGCCCGCAGCCAAGGTACATGCCCTTGCCGGAATCGAACCCGGGGACTCTTCAGTCCTCAGTCCGACGCTCTATCCACTCAGCCAAACCGGTCTCAGCTCTTCTAGCATTTTTATGGTTTCAAGTTTTACATATAGTCATTAGTCCATTTTGAGCTTATTCTTGTATTAGTATATGGTATAAGAGAGTAGGCTAGTTTCATTTCTTTGCCTGTATCTGTCCAATGATCCGAACAAAATTTTATTGAATAGACTGCCTTTAATTTCTTTGTTCAGCACCTTATACATTTCCAAACACAGGTCTTTTCCGTCCTTGGTTAAATTAATCCCTAGGCATTTTTGTACACAATTGTAAATGGGATTGTTTTCTTAATTTGCCTTTCTGGTGGCTCATTGTTGGTATATAAAAGTGCAACAGGTTTCTGGATATTTATTTTGTATCCTGTTACTTTCCTGAATTTATCTCTCAGTGCTACTAGTTTTTTGGTGGGATCTTAAGCATTCGTTATATGCAGAAAAAGCAATTTAAAAAAATGCTGCCACCTATGCATTTGTGCCTCTTTAAGGCTTGGTGGAGCACAAATGTGCAGACTAAGGCCTGTCTCTCTGGCAATGACCAGATGGTTTTTGGAGCAACAGCTTCTGCCTGAGCTTCACCCACGAGCTCCAGGTCCTGTGCTCCCCGGGGACCTGTCAGTTCCAGGCCGGAGGATTTGCAGAGTGCACGGGGCCGTCCGCGACTCCAGCTGTGGGGCGTGCGGACTCTGGGAAGCACTTCAGCCTTCATTCATTTCTGCCACTTCAACGGAAAGGGGGGCTGTTTAGACGGGGAAGGACAGTAGAATGCGCTTTCCTTTCCTTCTCAAAAACTCTTTATTCCTCGCCTCTGTTCCTTATAAGGGACGATCTGGCACCCTTTGCAGGGTGGAACCTACCCACGCTTCTTCCTTTTCCTCCCTCCCACCTTTCCCCATTCACCACGCATTGAATGTTCTTTGAGTAACTACTCCCTTCTAGGTGCTTTGATGGGTTTTGGAGGTAAAGGATGAATCAGATGTTGCCCTGCTCTCCTGGAGGTAAAAAATAGAGCTGAGGCCCTAAAAAAACGAAGACAGCTATCCACACAAAAACCCACACTCGAATGTTCAGTGGCATGATTCATAATAGCCATAAAGCGGGAACAACCCAGGTAGCTATCAATCGATGAATGAATAAACAATGGAATGGGATATTCCATACAAGGGAATATTATGCAGCCATGAAAAGGAAGGAAGCACGGACTCATGCTACAACATGGATGAACCTCAAACACTTTATGCTAAGTTAGAGATGACAGACCCAAAAGGCCGCCTTGTATGTGATTCGTTTATGTGAAATGTCCCGAACAGGCACACCTAGAGACAGAAAGTGGGTTAGTGGTTGCCAGGGGCTGGGGGAAGGTGTGTGCGTGGGGGCAACTGCTGAGGGGGACAGGGATTCTTCTTGGGGGATTGGGATGTTTTGGAACTAGACAGAAGTGATGATTGCACAATATGTGAGAGAACCAAATGCCACTAATCCGAGCATTTAAAAAAGGTTAATTTTACGTTATGTGAATTTCACCTCAACTGTGTTTTTTAAAATATATTTTCAAATGATTTCAGAGAGGAAGGGAGAGATAGAAACATCAATGATGAGAGAGAATCATTGATTGGCTGCCTCCTGCATGCCCCACCCTGGGCATGTGACCTGATCGGGAATCGATCCGTAATCTTCTGGTTCATAGGTTGATGCTCAACCGCCGAGCCCTGCCAGCCCGGCTCAACTGTGTGTTTTTGTCTGTTTTAATAAAGGCAAGCTTCTAATAAAGTCAGAAGATGGTTTCAAAGAGGCATTTCATGTACGCGTTGCACTGTTGCTCTTCTCTGTAGCTGCCACCCTTGTTCTCCACATGGGGGAGGGGCGGGGCTGCTGACTCCTGACTAGGTCCGGGGTCGGGGAGTACAGGAAGCACACTGCCATGTGCAAGGTGCCTCCAAACTGCAGGCCGATGGCAGATGCACCACCCCTAGTTCCATCCAGCCCACATGGCATAGCATTTAAAAACTTTAAATTTGCTGACACAAAAATTCTAGCTTTCTGTCTTTTCTTGAATCAGATCTGCCCTTACATGTGGCAAGCACCACCAGGAGCTGACGGTCCGCCTCTCCTGTTCAGCTGGGTGTTGGGATTTTCTTCCAGCTCCTTCTCTCATTTACTCTGCCTGCCCGGCTCCCTGCAACGTCAGAGGCTGCAATTCCTGTTCTAGAATCAGCTGGAATCATAACTGACCCCATGGAATGGGCATTCGCTCTGTGCCAGGTTGGAATGCCCAGGGCATGATCTCCTCTACTCCTCACAGCAGCCATAGGAGGCAGGGAGAAGCCAATTTCACAGAAGAGGAAAGTGAGGCTGGGCTAGAGGACCCCCTCCCGGTTGAAATGAAGTTGGCAGAGCTCATTCCAGTCGTTGCCCTTTACTGCCCCCTTGTGCCCAGTCAGCACATGCTCATCAGCCCGAGGGAGGACAATAGGGAAGCAGCCCTCAGGCCCGGGGAGCATCTCCCATCCGTGGAGCAGGGAACCCGGTTTGGCCACCAGCTCCTCCTGACAGGAAACTGCCCTGTTGGGCGGCCAGCACTGTCTTCAGTTCTCATCGGGATGTGAGTCAGCCTTCCAACCCTGGACGGTGCATGAAGATCCTACTTGGCCTTAGATCTAGTCCAAATGTCAGGGTGGGGAAAGCATCCAACTGCTCAGCGACTGGGACCAGGAAACCAAGGAACTGGGTATAACGGGGTGTGTGTGTGTGTGTGTGTGTGTGTGTGAGGGCGGTGGGCATGTGTGAGAAGGTTGGAAGCAGACATCGCTCTGCAGCTCTGCAGCACTGCGGCTCGGTGGTTCCCTTCCCTCTCTGAGCCATCGTTTTCCCTGTCAGTAAAATGGAGTAAGGCGAGTACCTACTTCTCACTAAGTTCACAAATCTCTTAGTGCCTGGCTCTGGGAATGGACAGGACTCAGCTGTAACACACAGTTTGGGGGCTGGGGGAGGGATGGGTTGTAAGGAGCTTTCTGCCAGCGTGGCCAGGCTCTGCCAGGTGTCTGATCAAATGCTAGTCTGGGTGTTGCTGGGCGGTATGAGGTAGATGTGGTTCAAATCTATAATCCGTGGACATTAAGTAAGGGACTATCCTCAGCAGTGTGGTGGGCCTCATGCAGCTGAAAGGCCTGAGATTTTCCTGAGGAAGAAGGAATTCTCGCATGGCTTGGTGGCTGAGCATCAACCTATAAGCCCAGGAGGTCACAGTTCGATTCCCGATCAGGGCACACACCTGGGTTGCAGGCTCCATCCCCAGTAGGAGGGCGTGCAGGAGGCAGCCGATCAATGATTCTTTCTCATCATTGATGTTTCTAGATCTCTCTCCCTCTCCCTTCCTTTCCAAAATCAACTGAAAAAATATGTTTTAAAAAATTACAGCATCAAATCCAGCCTGAGCTTCCAGCCTGCCCTACGGATTTTAGACTTGACAGCCCTACAATTGAGCCAGGCAATTCCTTGGAATAAATCATATATATATAATATCCACAATCATATGTACAAAATAAGTTAAAACATATCTATATTATGAATAAAATATATGTATATATGTATAATTGTACAAACATAATATAAATAAACACAATAGTATATATTAATTAATAATATATAACAATAAATACAACCATGCAAATATATTTTATATAGGTAATGAAAGCCAACTGGTTCTGTGTTTTTTTCTTAAGAACCCTGATGGATACAAAAAGGAAGGAAGGTGATAATGAAGTAAATAAGTAGATGAACAAAGCAGATAGTTCCGACAAGGGAAATAAGCAAGATGAAGGAGGAGGGGGCAGGGTGCCATCAGGGTGGCCGGGGAAGGCTTCTTTGTGCAGGTGACTTGTTGTTGTTGTCGCTAATCCTCACCCGAGGATATTTTTCCATTGATTTTTAGAGAGAGTGGAAGAGCGGGAGACAGAGAGAAACATCGATGTGAGAGAAACACATCCGTGGGTTGTCTCCTGCACACGCCTCCATCAGGGCCGGGCCGGGGAGGAGCCTGCAACCGAGGTATGTGCCCTTAACCGGAATCAAACCCGGGACCCTATAGTCTGCAGCCTGGCCCTCTGTCCACTGAGCCAAACCGGGCAGGGCAAGCAGGGGCCTTCTGAGTGGAGACTGAGGCGAGAGGCTGGCATCATGGGAAGACTGAGGAAAGGGCATTCGGATGGAAGGCACAGCAGGTGCGAGTTCCCTGAGGTCGAATAAGCTTGGGGAGTCGTAGGAACCGATCAGACCAGGGTGTCAGGAGCAGAGAGAGCGGCGGGGAGGGACAGTGGATGGAGGATGTGGGCGGGGAGAAAGGCAGGCCCCAGGGGAGGTGCTGTCCTGGGAGTGGAAGGAGATCAAGAGGCTGAGGCTCCTGGCACAGCCCGTAGAAAGCAATGGATATTCAAGAAATGTTCCAGCTCACGCCGGAGAACTGGAGAAGCCGACTCAGCAGGACTCTGGACTCCTTGGAGGAAAGGCCACGGCTTCTGGCAAAGGCAGAGCAAATGCCCACCCTGCCGGGCCCCAGGGCAGTGGCTTTCCGGGCAGGTGAGACCTTGCTATTTCCCCAAGCCCCAGCAAAAGCCTTGCCATGAACCGAGGTGGACGCAGGTGGCTCCTGGTAGAGCTTGCTCCCAGCGATGGGCGGCCCGTGGAAAACACTGGGCGCCCCGGCGTATGCAAGGCACGAGGCGTGGCTTCATCCTTCGGTTGGGGGCTAATGGTGTCCCCCCAGGACAGTGACTCAGTTACTGACCCTCAGTGCCTGGGAATGGGACCTGTTTGGAAACAGGGTCTTTGCAGATGGAATTAAGTTGAGGTCATTCTGGATGATGGGGGCCCTGAATCCAGTGAGCGATGTACTTATAAGGAGAAGAAAATGTGGATACAGGCACTCAGAGGAGAAAGCTGAGTGCAGATGGAGGCAGAGGTTAAAGTGACGTGTCCACAAGCCAAGGATTGCCAGGAGGCACCAGAAGCTGAAAGAGGCAGGAAGGACCCTCCCCTAGAGCCCGAGGGCGTCAGAGGGAAGGAGCAAGGTCCTGCTGGCACCTTGATTTTGGATGGCTGGCCTCCAGCCTGTGAAAGAATCCATGTCTGTGTCTTAAGCCACCCAGCTGGCGGTACTTTGCTATGGCAGCTCCAGGAAACTCATGCCCCCTCTCAGGGTGAAAGGAAATCCCTTGCCCGGCCAGCGTGGTTCAGTGGTTGAGCGTCGACCTATGAACCTGGAGGTCATAGTTCAATTCCCGGTCAGGGCATATGCCTGGGTGGCAGGCTCAATCCCCAGTGTAGGGCGTGCAGGAGGCAGCTCATCAATGATTCTCTCTCATCATTGATGTTTCTATCTCTCTCTCCCTCTCTTTTCCTCTCTCTAAAATCAATACAAATATTTAAAAAAAAAAAAAAGAAATAAAATCTCTCACCTGGAGGTCGCAGTGTGATTCCTGGTCGGGCACATGCCCGGACTGCAGGATTGATCCCCAGTGTGGAAGCAGGAGGCAGCCGATCAATGATTCTCTCTCATCACTGATGTTTCTGTCTCTCTCTCCTATCTCCTTCCTCTCTGAAATCAATAAAAATCTATTTTTAGAAAACCCCTCACCTGGGCATCCCTCAGGAGGTGCCATCTGCGAGCCCTCCAACCTCATCCCAGTTGGGCCCTCCTCCTGCATTCCTTACCAAGCTGAGGTCTTCCTTGCCCCAGTGCCATGGCACAGCCTGTCCCCTCTGCCTCCAGCCCTGCTTCCTGCTTTTAGCTATTCTGTTAGATCAGGGTTACACAGAACAAACATTTGTAAACAAGCAGAACCCACGGCCATCTGGCTGACGCACCAGTCAGACATCTGCACCTGCACTTGCCTCTCCTGAGCTATGAGACCGGGTCACACCCTTCTCGCCCTGCTTCTCCGTTTCTCCACTCAGTCTTCCGTCCTGCTCCTGCGGCTCAAGGTCTTCACGTGTGTTGCTCTCTGTGCGTGGAATGCTCAGCCTCTACCTGCTCAGACCCCACCCAGGAACTCTCCAAGGGCCAAGAGCCCACCTGCAATTTCTCAGTGGGTTGTAAGGTTAATAAGGGGACAGCCTGTCTCTGACCCAGACCTGTGAGCACCCTATGAGGGTGGCTGGTTATTTTTTTTTAAATGCTAGATCTCTCTCTCTCTCTCTTTAAAATATATTTTATTTATTTTTCACAGAGAGGAAGGGAGAGGGATAGAGAGTCAGAAACATCGATGAGAGAGAAACAATCAGCTGCCTCTTGTACACCCCCTACTGGGGATGTGCCCGCAGCCAAGGTACATGCCCTTGACTGGAATCGAACCTGGGAATCTTTCAGTCCGCAGGCCGATGCTCTATCCACTGAGCCAAACCAGTTTCAGCAAGGATGACTGTCTTTTTAAATATATATATGTACAATTGATTTCAGATGGGAAAGGAGAGGGAGAGAGAGATAGGGAATCATTGATCGGCTGCCTTCTGCAGGCCTCATACTGGGAATCAAGCCTGCCACCGGGCATGTGCCCTGAAGGGGAATCAAACTGTGACCTCCTGGTTCCACCCTCAACCACTGAGCCTCGCCGGCCGGGCAGAGGGTGGCCGTCTTGTTCTCCACCTGCCCCCACGTTTCACCCAGGGCCGGACGTACAGTCGGTGCAGATCATTCGACTGAATTAAAGGAGAACACTAGGCAGTGAGAGAGATCATCCCCAGGCTGCCCTCACCTCAGACTCCATAAGGATCTGCAGGAGGGCAGAAAGTGAAGGAAGAGACTGCAAGATAGTGGCAGCAGGAGGGGGCTGTGGGCACAGGGCAAGCGCTCCCACAGCCACCAGAAACGTGGAGACGCCCCGGGGAAGGGCTCGCTGAGCTGGAAGGAGTAGAATTGTGGGTTGTCTGGCATCAGACAGAGGTGCTTATGTTGAAACGCAGCTGGACGCAGCATCAAGGAGCTCCACTCACTTCTTCCAGAACGCGGAAGACGGAAGCCCTGGCCAAGGCACGCTCACCACCAGGGCTGCACAGCGAGGCCACTATCTCGCAAACACTGAACTACTGGAGAGAGAGAGGGCCCCTCTGCAGCTGGGGGGAACTTACTTGAAACTCACATTTGCAACTTTAATCAGCTCCGATGTTTGTCTCCACAAGACTTTCGAGAGGGGCTATCTTTTAAAATTGAGTGCGAAGACTAGAGATACAAACAAATAGGAAAAGCCCAACTCGCATGGCTCAGGGGTTGAGCACTGACCTACGAACAAGGAGGTCCTGGTTCGATTTCTGGTCAGGGCACATGCCCAGGTTTCAGGCTTGATCCCCAGTGGGGGTGTGCAGGAGGCAGCCAATTGTTAATTCTCTCTCATCATCATGTTTCTATCTCTCTCTCCCTCTCCCTTCCTCTCTGAAATCAATCAATCATATATATATATATATATTTAAAGCCTATTAGGAACCATACTGAGGGTGACAATGACTCTGGGCAGCCTTCATCATTTAGACAGCCCATCTTAACCATCCACCCCACACGCCTCATTGAGTTCTCACAACTTCCTGAGCCAGGGATGATTGGCCCTATCTTACAGATAGGAAAACTGAGGCACAAAGATGCTTGAAGAGTTGCCCAAGGTGGCCGAGCATTCAACCCTTTCTGTTGGGGTTTGAATCAGAAGGTTCTTGAAGTCCAGACCCGGGAGTGCTTTGGTCTCAGCAAAGGCCAGAGATGCTAAGATGATCAAAGGCCGGACATTTGGTGCTGGAAGGAACCCACTGCAACCACCCCATCTGATTCCACTTTTTATGGGAAACAGGCCCCTCCCCTGCCACAGGAGCAGGTGACTGCTCTCAAAGCCACTTATCGGCCATTTGGGAGCCTTTTTATTTTATTTAAAAATATTTTTATTGATTTCAGACAGGAAGGGAGAGGGAGAGATAGAAACATCAGTGATGAGGGAGCATCATTAATTGGCTGCCTCCTGCACGCCCCCTACTAGGGAATTGAACCTGCAACCAGGGCATGTGGCCTGACCTGGAATATACACCCATGACCTCCTGGTTCATAGGTCAACACTCAACCACTGAGCCACACTGGCGGGCTAGAGTCTTTCTAACCACAGCAGGACTTCCTTGCTAGAAAACGATCCTTAATTTGCCCAAACTGCCAAGTCTGGGTGTCAGGATTCCCCCTTTCCCAGGCATTCGCTGTGCCTATCTTATAGAGTGGAAGAGAAAGACTTATGGGAGGGAATGTGGAGAGGAAAGAACATCCTAAAGGTGAAAGGGCAGGAGGTTGGCCCTAACGCAGCGGGCATCTCTTACCCAACATACTTCTCTTCCTGGAGACAAACTGCTACAGACGATGGTACTGAGCAGACCAGAGATTCTCAGCTCTGCTGAGAACTGGCACCTCTCGCTATAAAGAACCACACACACCTGTGCAAAACACAGACTGGAAATGACCAGCTCCGGGAGAGGCCTAAATTCAAATTCAGCCGGGGCTCACGTCCCCCACACCGCGGCTCCCACTTGGATACAGTCAGTAGGGAGTGCAGGACCTCCCACAAGCCCGTTTAGCTCTGAACGGGACCGGTTGTAAAAAGCGAATCTCGGATCATTTGAGGCACATGTTCCATGTTGGACTCAAACCCGAGTCCCTTTCATGCCTATTGTTCATCAGCCTAGTTTCTGCCCTCAGGGCTCTGCCAACAGATTTCTGGAGCCGGAGAGCCTCTTTAAAGTCTCTTTCCAGGGGTGAACATGCTCAGTCTCTTTGACTATTTCTTCCCAGGTGGTTATGTAACTAACTCTTGGGCATCGTCTCCTAGGGGGTAAAGTCCTTGCATTAAAGGGAGAGGGAGATGAGTGGTTGTATCCAACCAATGAAATGGGGAGCCTGTGCTAAAGGTGGTTTGTGTTATACAAGCAACGCCTCACTGGAGGAAAAATCAGAAAAGGGGGGGGGGGCGGAGAGGAGCCCTGGTAGTTGTTGCATATCAGCAGTGGATGCTGTTCAGGGCTTTCTTCCTACTTGTTTTTATTCCTTCCGGTGACTGTCATTTATTCATCCTAACTATTGAGCACCAACTGTATGCCAGGCTCTGTCCTCATGCTGGCATACAGCAGTGGTCAAACCAAAGGGCCCTGCTCTCATGGAGTTGCCTTGGGGGGTAAATAGACTTTAAAAAAGAGAAATATATAAAATGTTTAGTGTAGTAGATAGTCTGGGTCTCCTACAGCTGCTATAACAAAGTATGACAAACCTAGTGGATTACCCCAACACACATATATTCTCATATGATTCTAGAGGACAGAAGTATGAAATCAGTTTCACTGGGCTAAAGGCAAGGTATGAGCAGGGCTAGTTTTTTTCTGGAGGCTCCAGGGGAGAGTCTATTTCCAGTTTCCAGAGGTACTTGCATCCCTTGGTTCATGGCCTCTTTCTCCCATGACTCCCATCTGTTACTTCCATCATCATAGCTCCTACTTCTGTAGTCAAGTCTCCGTCTGCCTCCCTTTTATAAGGACTACCTGGGTAACCCAGGACCATCTCCTCATTTTAAGATCCTTAACTTAATCACACTTGCAAAGTACCTTTTGTTATTAAGGGAACATTCTCAGGTTTCAATGCGTTCCCTTCTTCAGAAACTTGGGAGAGGGTGATAAAGGGGGCAGGAAGTCCTCTCTGAGCAGGTGGCCTATGGGCAGAGACCTGAAGGAGATGAGGGAGGCATGGGTGTTTGGGGAAGAGTGTTCCAGGCAGAGGGAACAGCCAGTACAAAATCTGAAAGTCAGAGGCAGCCAGATATGGGTAAGGAACTGGAAGGAAGTTACTGGGGTGGAAGGGCATGAAGGGGACAGATAGCGATGGGAGTAAGCTCAAAGAAGCAGGAGGAGGCTGAACCCCCGATTCTCTGTCGGATGGACATTTGCCCCAGGGGTTTAAGCAGGGGTATGACTCAGTCCCTCTGACTGCTGCAGGTAAAAATACACTATCACCCAATTCATGGGAACCCAGGTAAGACTGTTATTCTAGTCCATGAAATGGGTTTGCAAGAATGTTTACAATTCTCAAAATAGTGTGGAAATGGGAGTTTTTCAGGGGAAGGAGTGGGGTGGAAATCAATCTTAAATAATGCAGCAAATATTCATTATGGGCCTGGCCTGGTCAACTGGCAGTTCTCCTGCATCCTACCGTGGAGAAGAGCTGGGCCCACTCCATCCATGGCTGACACAGAGACCTGGGGAGCTGTACCTGGGAAGATCTTCATCCTGCCATTCATCCTTCACTTCCACGTTTTCCATTCGGAGTGTGGCTTCTGTTGTCCCCATGGAATCAAGTGTGGCTTGAAGCAGGAATGAATTCTGAAGGAGAGCCAGGGATGGAGGTTTCACTGGACAATCAACACAATAATAACCCTTCACCCATATTCAGCATTTCAGATCCATCTGCAAAGAGCTCTTGCACCCATCGTTTTTTTAAAAATATATTTTATTGATTTTTTTTACAGAGAGGAAGGGAGAGGGAAAGAGAGTTAGCAACATCAATGAGAGAGAAACATCGATCAGCTGCCTCCTGCACACCCCCGACTGGGGATGTGCCCACAACCAAGGTACATGCCCTTGACCAGAATCGAACCTGGGACCTTTCAGGCCGCAGGCCGATGCTCTATCCACTGAGCCAAACCAGTTTTGGCAGCACCCATCATTTTATTGAATCCTTGCCCAGCCCCATGAGGCTTCCTGTTTCACAGGTGATGAAACAGAAGCATAGAGATCTAAGAACATCCATGTGGGTCTGGAGTTTGAACTCAGGTGAGAGAATGGGTCTCTAGCTACAAGTTTCCCTTCTTCTAAAGCTCTGAAATCCACCTTCCCCAGGGCTCATAATCCTTTCATTTATCTTAGTCTTCAAATGGGAAGCCATAGAGCAATTAAACCCATTTACACTAAAGTGTTGATGACTCATCTACTTAAGCTTCCTTGCTGGGATTGACACTTTCAAACAGGACTTGATCAACCCCAACCCATCTCTCCAACACACCTCTATCTGCTCCAGGCCACCCACCCTGTCCCTTTATCTTTCCCCTCAAATAAGAAAATTGTGACAACTTGCTGACCTGAGGGCTAACGAAGGCAGTGTGGAAAGTGACTGGGGTTGGGAGTCAGGATTATAATTGTTACCAACCACGAAATGCCGGTTTGTTTTTCTTGTTCCAGGAGCTGGCTGAGGGCAGGGGCGGGTAGATACAGCACTCTGGATGATGGCTTAAGTGCTGGGCTGTCTGGGAGCACAGCCAGCTGCTGAGTGAAGCTGAATTCGGGTATAACCTGGTCTATGGCAGACTCTCAGGCCATTCACCTCTCCAGGCTTCAGTTTCTCAGTTTGTAAATGAAAGAGTAGTGCTAGAAATAATCTCTAGGATACCTTTGGGCATAAAAAACCAGGATTGTAGACTCAAATGACACACAGGTTCTGTGCTTTTAAACCTGTGGTTCTCCACTGGGGGCAATTCTGACCCCCCCCCCCTCCAACTCTACCACCGCCACCAGCAGGGAACATGTGGCAATGTTTGGAGGCATTTTTGGTTGTCACAACTGGACGGGGGTTGCTCCTGGGACTGAAAGGGTAGAGGCCAGGGATGATTCTCAACACCCTACAGTGTCCAGGATATTATAATCTGGCTCCCAGTGCCTATAGATTTGAGATTGAGAAACCCTGTTTTCATCCGCAGATTTGTGAAAGGATTTCAGGCATGGCTTTGGCTGTCATGATAGAGGTCCTACTGTGCTCATGTCCCATTCTCCTATCCTCCAAACAGCCCCAGTGTTGTTATCCTCACTTGCGAGTGTCTAAGGTCCTCACCTCCAGCCAGCCCCTCACCTTCCCTGTTGCCCAGCCACCCCTCTGTGGCCTGGTGCACAGCTACCAGCTCAGGTGTGACATTCAAAGCCCTGCCCCCACTGGGCCATGGTCTCCGCAAAGGGTGAGGGTCTGCGTTTGGAATCTTGGCTGAGAGGGAAGACCCAGAAGGAGCCCGAGACAAGTGAGGGCCAGGCAGGGAGGGAGAGGATGGCTGCAATTTGAACCCTCTCCCCACTTTCTGAGAGTTTCTCACTCTCTTTTCACTGTCCTCAATGTCGTCATTCATTCATGGACAAGGGACAGCGAGCCGCAGTTCACCAAAAAATAAGAATCCTCCTGATGGTGTAGGCAACCACAGACCACCCAGAACCTTCCTGCAAGTGAACTACAGCACAATGGAACTTCATTTCCTGTCGGAAGGGAGTGGTCTTTTGCACCAGTTTTCCTTATCCTGAGTTGGGTGTGACCTCAGCCCCCAGGAAGGATTCCCCCGACCCCTTCACCCCCACCCCCCAGCCCCCACCACACATACCTACAGCCCAGACCTTGGAGCTACACACGTTGTCCCCAGACTCTCTACATGTGGGTGTGGGTAGGCCCCCATAGGGCCTGTCCACTCCCACTCTCCCATCCTGACTTCACATCTAAGAATGGCAACGAGGCAAAGGCTGGGAGAGCTGCGAAGTGTTCCTTCGCGCTGCTGTGCTGAATTATCAGCACATCGCATTCAAGTTCAGGGAGAGGAGGCAGCTGCCTTCAACCGCCTCCCTTCCTCCCACCCCACAGGCAAGCCTTTATATACACACTGGCAAAGCCTTTTGCCGGATCGCTCCCAGTGTTATAAATAGGAAAGGCACAGAGGTGGGACGTGGACATTTGGGTCTGGTCGGAAGCGTCCCGGAGAGGGGCTGCGCGTTTTTATCCGCCTCATCTCCAAACACGTCCTGAAAAGTGGGCGAGTCTCTGCTTCCAGGTGAGCGCCAGGCACGGAAGGGGAACGGCAGGTGTGAATGCGGGCGGAGAAATGGCTGGGTTCCCACCCAAAAAGTCAGGACCGTGCTTCCTCTTCCTACCAGCCCCATCAGCCGGAAGGGGGATTGCAACAGCAGTTGCCTGGGGCACCCTCCCGGACAGGGTGGGGGATAGCAGGGGGGCTCACCTCCGCGGTGAGTGCAGGTTACCTCCGAGGCCTCTCCCGGTTACGCGCAGACAAAGGCGAGCCCTGCGCGGCTGCAGCCCGGCATCCCTAGTCTTCCCAGCCGGTCCCCGGGCTGTCAGAGCATCCGAGGGAGATGCGCGCAGGGGCGGACTCTGCATCCAAGCAAGGTCACCCCGAGCGACGCGGCCGGCGCAGAGGGCGCTTTTGTCCAGGGGTGCGAGCGGTCTGCAGCTAGCTGTCGGCTCCCCCCCGCTCGGAGGCAGCTGCGTCCCCCGTCATCGTCGCAGCCTGTGACTCGAACGTATCTTCTCTCCCCGGCTCGAGGCTGTCAGAGGCTCGGCTTCCTTAAAGATGGTTAATTACGCCGCTTTTGTGTGCGGGGTGGGTCGGTGGGGGCAGGGCTGGCCGAAAAGCACAGCCCCCTGCCGGAATCCGCGGCTCTCCATTGGCTGGGAGGGAACCTTTCCAAGAGCCTCACCCGCCGCAGGAGCGGAAATGGTTTTCCGGATGGCGCATCACAGGTTGAAAAACAAAACAAGGGACAAACACAGGAATGAACAAATGGGGGTGGTGGCCTCATCCCTCCGATCAAGAGGAAAGGAGAGAGGAAACGTTGTCCTCGGGACCCATTTGGCGGCGCCTCAGCCGGCCACTCCCTATCGATGGAGCCCGGGACCGGGAGGGATGGGCTGGAGAGCCGCAATCGCACCGGGCGCGCTCGCCCGGCCGCGGGAGGAGAGGTGCTCCTCGCAGTGGTGCACTGCGGTGACCTTGACCTGGAGGACTCCAGGAGGCAGCGGCTCGGTGTAGAGCTCAGAGGGCATCCTCTGAAATCAGACCAGCTGTGGGTTTGAGCCCTGGGTCGGCTTCAGTTTCCTCATCTGTGACATGGAAAATGGCCCTGGCGTTTCAGCATGTAATGAGATAGTGCACTTGGTGCAGGAACGTGAGAAAGGCTGTATACATGTTTCTTGCTTACTGTCTTTTTAAAATAATTTTTAAAAATTGATTTGAGAGAGAGAGGAGGAGGGAGATGAGAGAGAGAGAGAGAGAGAGAGAGAGAGAGAGAGAGAGAAACATCGTTGTGAGAAAGAAACGTCGATCCGCTGCCTCCTGCACATATCCTGAAGCTGAAACCTGGGTATATGCCCTGACTGGGAAGCCAACCAGTGACGTTTTGGTGCACAGGACTTCACTCAACCAACTGGGCCACACAGGTCGGCTCTTGCTTACTGTTTATTTTTAGACTTGTCCCAGGTTGAATAGAGTCTCTTCCCCCTCCCCGCCCCCCCAAAAAAGATATGGCCATGTCCTAACCCCTGAATGTGACCTTATTTTAAAAAATAGTCTTTGCAGCTGGAATTAAGTTAAGGATCATCAGGGATTTAGGATGAGCCTTAAATCCGATGACGAGTGCCTATGAGAGAGGAGAAGGAAGGGCACATGTGAGAGGGGAGCACCGTGTGACATGGAGGCAGAGGTCAGGTGATGCATCTGTAAGCCAAGGAGCAGCAACAATTGCCAGAGGCTGGGCGAGAGGCCTGGAATAGACGCTCCCGCACAGCCTCCAGAGGAGCCAGCCCTGCCACGCCTGGACTTCGGACTTACGTCCTCCAAAACTGTGAGAAAAGAAATGTCTATAGCTTTGAGCCATCTTTTTTGTAGTACTTTGTTACGGCAGCTAATGTCTGACGCCAAGTAGGACCTGGAAGGAACTTATGCTGACTCTTCTCTCCACCCCCTTAATCACCACAGTGGTATTTTCCAGTTCTGTGAATACATCAAGTTTATTCCCACCACAGGGCCCTTTCACATGCTGTTCCCTCTGCCAGGAATGCTCTTCCCCAAATGTTCACATGATTCAGGTGTTACCTCAGAAGTAATCTCCTCAGAGAGGCCTTACCTTATCACCCCCTACATCCTACTCCATTGCCCTATATCCCATTGCCCAGTCTGATTTTTTAAAGTGTATATACTTAGATTGTGGTACATAACATAAAATTTGTCATTTTAACCATTTGCAAGTAAGTACATGGTTCAGCGGCATTAAATACATTCACATTGTTGTGCCACTATCCCCCTTATCTAGTTCCAGAACATTTTCATCACCCTCATTGGGAATCCCATGCCCATTAAGCCCTCCCTCAATCCCCGCTGCCCAGCCCCTGACACTCATGAATCCACTTTCTATCGTTGTGGGGTTGCCTGTTCTGAGCATTTCCTACAAATGAAATCACACACTAACTGGCCTTTTTTGTGTTTGGTTTCTCCCACTGAGCATCATGTTTTCAAGTTTCATGTACTGAGTGTCAGAGCTTCACTCCTTTTCATGGCTGAGTAATATTCCACTGTGGGGATAGACTATATTGTGTTATCCGTTCGCCAATGGTTGTTTCCACTTTTTTGGTTATTGTGAATAGTACTGCTGTCAACTTCGGTGTATATGGACTCACTGAGAAGCCTGATGATGTTTTTTCCTCCCACAGCACTTCCTACTACTTGAAATGATTTGTTTCTTTGTTTATTGTGTGACCTCCCTAATAAGACTATACATTTCAGGGAAAATTAGACTTGGTGGGTCTTGTTCACTGCAATATTCTCTGTGGAGGGCGGCTGCACCTGACACAGAGGAGCTGTTGGGGAAACATAGGTAGAATGCATGAATGCTTCGTCATAAATACCACACAACACGATTGTGGTTGCCTCCCTCTCAGCATCAGGGTATGTACCCCTCCAAGCCAAAGGCATAAAAGCAACTGCCCACAGCAGACAGGGATTGGAGCCCAGAGCCTCCAGCACAAGATCTGGACTTTGCAACTCCGGGCTGGAGGAAGTAGAGCTCTGGGAAAAGATTCTTGTGTTACCTGAGTGGGAAATTCAGACCAGTCCTGTGGTGGGCACTGGGGTCTGAAACACAAATAAGACTACTTTCATAGGACTCCCACTATGAGAAATCAGTGGGCAAAGGGCTCGGCTAGAGACATCTCTGAAGCAGAGTGGCTTTGGGGGAGGGGTGTGCATAGGAAGATATCCCAGGGCAGTGAAGATGTGAGGTAGACCCTGAGGACTGAGTAGGAGCTAGAAGGATGGAAAAGGAAGAAAAAGGCATTCCGGACAGAGGGCTCTTTGAGAAGCCCAGCCCCAACCCCATGAGAGGGCGCTGGGAGCTGTCCGTGGTGCTGCAGCAGCCACCCGGGAGCCCTATGCGCGGCCCAAGCTTGGTGTTTGGTGTATTTCAAATGCATTAAAATATGTCTAACAGAAAATCTACCATTCGGATTATTTCAAGTGTAAGGTTAAGTGGCATTAATTACATTTCACAGTGTGCAACTATCACCACCATCCATCTCCCGAACTTTTTCATCTTCTCAAACTGAAACTCTTTCCCAGGTAAACACTAACCCCTAATCCCATGCCCCATCCCCAGTAAGGTAAACTTCTTGAGAGCATAGATGTTGGAGTTTGTTATTACTGACTCTAATTCCTAGGCTAGTGTTTATAACTGGGAAGCGATTCTGCTCTCCCCCACACCCAGGACATTTGATGATGTCTGATGACATTTTTGGTTATCACAACTTGAGGGATGCCAGTGATACTGGCATTGAGTGGGTAGAGACCAGAGATGCTGCTCTACACCCTCCAATAGACAGTTCTCCACAAATAGGGAATTATCTGGACACAAGTTTCAATAGCGCTGAGGTGAGAACCTGCCCCAGAATTCCTGAAACATAGTTGGTGCTCAGTGAAGTTTGTTAAAGGCTTGAAATTGTTAAATCTCCTCAAGTCTCATTTGTCTGGTTTGTAAAGGAGATTAATACAAGCACATTTGATCCTCATTAGTTGTTGTTTTCTTATTTGTGAATTTGCCTACTGGCTGAAATTTATTTGTAACATTTGTAACCCCCAACTCAATATTCATGGTGCTTTCAGAGTCATTTGCAGGCAACCCAAAGTGGTAAAAGAAATTTGAGTGCAGGTTCCCACCTGCTCTGTCTTCTTATTCCAGTTCAGACTGTAAATGATGCCAGGGTTCTTAATCCAGCATCTAGAAGGGGTTCAGGAATCTGAAAAAGGGACCGGTGTAAATTGATCAAGAGTCCAGAGACAAAACATAATTTTGGAAGGCATTTTGGGGAGCCAGAGGAGACTTAGCTAAAGAAACCAAGTCCTCCTGTCTCTCTGGACCCCTTGCTTTTTATCAATATGAATTGTCCTAAAGCAAGGTAGATATACATATTAAAGGCCAAGGTTTAGTATACAGGATCCATTGTCGGATTGGAGGAACTGCCTACGGCTATTCAGGTGTTTGGCCAGTAGGAGGCAATAACATGTAGATTGAAATGCCCTCAGCTGTCTGGCAGGAAGCAGTCATTTATGCATCCTTTTCAGGTTTGGGGAAATGCGCTCAGCCATCCCAAATGATTCAGCCCTGCTGACATGCTGGAATTGGCTTCTGCCAAAACGACTTCCCTTGTCGGGGTTTATTTAATGCTGTGCTTTGCATTTTTGTGATTATTGTTGGTGATTTCACTGTAATGGCCCCACTCATGTTGCTTAAGAGCTATCTAGTGTTCCTAAGCACAAGTAGACTGGGATGTGCCTTATGGAGAAGATATGAATATTATATAAGTTTAATTCTGGCATGAGTTATAGTGCTATGGGCTGTGAGTTCAATGTTAAGGAATCACAATGTATATTAAGATCTCCTTAAACAAAACATACACGTGAAACAAGGTGATGTATTGATCAGTTGATAAGAATGTTGCGACCAGAGGCTCACAGGAACCCAATCCTGTATTTCCCTCCTGTAGACAGGAGGACTTGGTTTCTTTAGCTAAGTCTCCTCTGGCTCCCCAAAAGTGGTTCAGTGTTTGCTAGTCAGTGTTTGTAGTGACTTTACAGAACTACTGCCGGCAGTGAGAACTGACTGTATCTACTTTTGAGGGCTAGTGTGAGGACTAGTTATGATGGTGCAGGTAAAGTATTTTAGCACAATGCTTGTAGTCAATAACAGGAAAGAGGTGTTATGCAATCCAGGGAAAACAATTAAAACAGCTCTGCTTTTGTATAAAGCATGCAGCCTTCATCTAGTTAGAGCTGCAGAGACTTGGAGGGAGGCCATGTACGAGTATAATTACCATGCTGGACTTTAGCCAGCACATGGAGGGAGAACTGTGCTTAGCAGATTGTTCCTCGAGGCCACACATGGTCATACAGACACAAATGGAAGAATGCCATCCACTAAATTACCCAAAGGGCTTTCCTTGGCACCCTGGGCTTGCCATGGTTTCTGTCCAAGAATTAACTGACCCCCTACTTGCTTAAATTAAGGGGCAAAAGAACACCACCCCACCACAGTCAGTAAATCTACTTTTTTGGTCTTTCCTAAAATTAAGTTTAAAAAATTGAATTTTAGAATCCCATGTGGTTGTAAGAAATAACAGAGAGAGATCCCGTGCACCCTTTTCCCTCCAAGTTACCCAATGGTAACATCTTACAAAATTACATTACTATTTCACTATCGCTTTTGATAGTCAAGATTCAAAATTCTTCTATCACCCCAAAATCTCTCATGTTGCCCTTTTATAGCCACTTCCACTCCCCATCTCCTGTCTCTATGTCTTTAATCCCTGGAAATCACAAATATGTTCTCCATTTTTTATAATTTTGACCTTTCAAGAATTTTATGTAAATAAAACCATAAGAGTATATATGTAGCCTTTTGGTATTGGCTTTTTCCACTCAGCATAATTATCTAGGACTTCACCCAAGTGGTTGTGTGTATTAAGAGTTTATTCCTTGCCTGGGCCAGATAGTTCAGTTGGTTAGATCATTGCTTCCAATATGCTAATGTTGCAGAGTTCAATCCCTGGTCAGGATACATACAAGAATCAACCAATGAATGCATAAATGGAACAACAAATCAGTGTGGGTCCCCCCTCTCTTTTCCTCCCTCCCTTCCTCTCTCTCTCTCTGTCTCTGTCTCTCTCTCATCAATCAATCAATCAATCAATCATCAATAATAGAGAATTTATTCTTTTTTGCTGCCAAGTATTCCATTGGTATGAAATGTCTAGAACAGGAAAATCCATAGAGACAGAAGAAAGCACATTAGTGATCGCCAGAAGCTGGGGGAGTGACTGCTAATGGGTACAGGGTTTCTTCTTGGGGTAATATAAATGTTTTGGAGTTAGTGGTGATGGTTGTACAACTCTGTGAAGGTACTGAAAATGATTGACTTGCACACCTTAAATGGGTGAATTGTACAGTGTGTGAATTATAGCTCAATAAAGTTGTTATTAACCAAGAAAATACCATAGTTTAATTAACAATTTGGTTTTGATCTGCTTCCCTGATTCCCAAAGTTCTTGAGGACTGGTACCATGATCAGTCTTGCTCACTGCTGCATTCCCCAAGATGGCCTGTGTCAGCTGATAATCATTGGCATCAATTCAATAGCAATAGGAATCCCAAATTGGGGTGCATTGAAGAAGGAAACTATATTCAGTGCAAAACAAGTAAATTGTGATACAGCACAGCTGTGAAAACAGCATAATTGTGGGATAGCCCTGGGGCCAGACCCTCTCTGGCTAGACAGCTCTACTCTGCTCCTTGCTAGCCTGCCTGGAAAAATCAGTGTTTCAGCTCAGTGAGGCAACATCTCTGATGGAAAGGAAAAGTTAGCTCTCTAAGCCAATGGAAAGTGGCTAAATGGACAGAGGTCCCCACTCCTGGTCCCTGATGCAAATGAAGACTCCATATCCTACTAGTTTGATTGGTCCAAAAGGCACGGTCCTGATTGGTCAGAATATAGCCACTGAGGTTGATCAGAGCTGCACAGCTCTGATTGGATGGGAAAAGAAAGACTCAAGACTATTAGTTTAAAGAGGATTCTAGGAACTCCTGTATAACCATTGATTCAGATGGCAGGCAGGTGGTTTGGTGCAGGCCTCTCCCTGAAGCACAGTTTGCATGAGAGGCCTTGTGTAAAAATGGCTGCTAGGCTATCTATCTATCTATCTATCTATCTATCTATTTTTGGTAATTTGAGCCCTGTACGCCACCAGGAGCCCTTCTTGATATCTTCTTTCTTAGGGTCTAAGAAATATCTCTGTAATAAGCGGGTCAAGAAATATCTCTCAAAATTTATTTCACTTAGAGTAAGTTTCTCCACATTGGCACTAGTGACATTTGGTCAATAATAGGAAAAAAGATGTTATGTAATCTCCATCCTAAGGGTCCACTTTGGACACTGTGGGGTGTTAAACAGTACCTCACCCTCTCCATTCCTCAGTCATGAAAACCACAAATGTCCCCAATACTACCTAATGTCCCCTGGGCAAATCACTTTAGTAGAAAACTACTAATTCAGAGCCACTAAATTTTAAGTGTTGAGTGGGGCAGTGCTTGGGATGAGAGGCCAAGAAGGAGGCCCATGAAGCAGAGAACCTCCAAAGCTGAGTGGTTAAAGGGAAGACGGGGCTCCGAGATGAGGCAGGGCTTGAAGCTAGGGACGGGGCTTGAGCCCAGACTCCCCACATTTGAGTGGTCAAATGGAAGGCGGGGCTCTGGTGGGGCCATAGAGCTGGACTCGAGCAAAGACTCCACATGTGGCCAAAACCGGTTTGGCTCAGTGGATGGAGTGTTGGCCTGTGGACTGAAAGGTCCCAGGTTCGATTCTGGTGAAGGGCATGTACCTTGGCTGCGGGCACATCCCTAGTGGGGGTTGTACAAGAGGCGGCTGGTAGATATTTCTGACTTTCTATCCCTCTCCCTTCATCTTTGTAAAAAAAAATCAATAAAAAAATTTTTAAAAAAGGAAATGTTTAAAAAAAAAAAGACTCCAGATATGGAGCAAGATACAGGTTCTCTCAGTATGGGGCGGGGCCTGGAAGCGGGGTGGGGTCCGAACCAGAGTCCTCGGAGGCGGAGCCGTTGGAGGGAAGGCAGGGCTCCGAGTAAGAGGCGGGGCTTACGGAGGGGCGGAGCTAGAGGCGGAGTCAATCCCCAGACAAGGAGTAAGACAGGAGCAGGCTCGAGCCGCGCGCGAGGGGCGGGGCCTGGCTCTCCGCGGGCACGAGTAACTGGCGGCCGGGGTTACGTCACGCCCGGAGGCCCGGCCTCCCGCGGAAGCCGTGCCGCGGGGACCCGCGGGTCGGTGTCTTGGAATAGGGCGGGACGCGGGTGGGGGCTGCTCCGCTGAGAAGGCCGCGGCACTCAATTGTGTCTGTCAAGGGCCTGGACCATGAACTGTGCTGGGAGGCCCGAGGCCGGGCAGGGGGCGGAGCAGACACCTTGGTGGGGGGTGAGAGGGGAGTGGCGGCGGGGACTCGACCCCTGCTTGGGAAGAAAGACCCAGTTGGGAGGGTACCTGGCCAGGCAGGAGTATGTGGGCTGAGAGAACACGGACACCTGGGAGGCTACCAGGAGAGGCAGAGGCGTGGGGAGGGGGTAGCCGACTGGACATAGAGGAGAGGTGGCACCTGTGGCTTCCCGGGAGGGGGAGCAGTTTGGAGGGGTACAGCTAGGGCAGGAAGGGTAGAGGGTCTTGGGACCTGAAACTGAATGGAGTAGGTGCCAGGATATTAAAGACTAGAGGTCCGGTGCATGAAATTCATGCACAGTGCGGGGAGTCCTTCCGCCAGGCCTGTGCTTTCTCACAGTCCAGGAGCCCCGGCGGTGGAGCGCCTCAAAAAGGTAGGCCCTGCCCACCTGGCTGGGGCTTCATGATGGATCGCCTCCACAGCGGAGGCCCCACACACCTGCTGCGGTGCTCCACAGGCTAGCCTGGGCCTCCCTCTTTGGGGTGATCGATTGCACCTGGCAGAGGGAAACCCTACTCACCCACCACAGCCTGCCAGTCAGTGGCCTGGGCCTGTCTCCCTATTTGGGGCAATTGTGGAGCCCTCCCCCAATTGACTGATCACCCTGCTGGTCAGTGGTCCGGGCCTCCCTCTGCAGGGTGATCATGGGGCCATGGCTGCCCCTGACCAATCCCATCGCTCCTGCCTTGGGTGGCCTGGCGCCAGTGGGTGTCATAGCGTGGTTGTCTGGATGGTCATTCCGCTATTTGGCTGATTTCCATATTACGCTTTTATTATTATAGATCTGGAAAAGGGCCGGGCCCCAGGCGTTTGGGAGAGGAGGGAGAGAAAGGAGCCTGGAGAAGAGCCGGGGCAGGGTGACAGGCAGGCCTAGGAAGCAGCCAGGCGAGAGAGGGTTCTGGGGGGAGAGACGGGTGGGTATCTCATGTCACAAATGTACAACCCCCGCCACACACATACACCCACATTCTTGGAGCATCACTGCCATTGCTCTCCTTCAGCCATCAAGACCAAGTCCCGGGCAGAGGTGCAGGTGGCATTCCTAGGAGGCAGTGCCTGCTCCCATCCTTTGCATTTATCACCCTTTTGTCAGTTTCCAACTGGTAGCCTGGCAGAACCTCTTGGGCCAGTTTCTCCCAGATCTTGAGGAGCCAACTTATGGGGCCCAGCCACCCCACAGGCAACAGGAGAGATCGGTGTCTCTTCACTAGGGGCCTTTGCTGCAGGTGTTGTTCATGCTCTATGTCAGCACACTGCAAACAGACGAGGTTAGGGGAAATGTGTGTTAGCAGACAGAGCGTCAGTCTGTGGACTGAAGGGTCTTGGGCTCCATTCTGGTCAAGGGCACATGCCGGGGTTGTGGGCTTGATTCCCCAGTGTGGGGTGTGCAGAAGGCAGCCAATCAATGATTCTTTCTCATCATTGATGTTTCTATCTCTCTCCCCCTCTCCCTCTCTGAAATCAATAAAAATATATTTTAAAAAACCATTTGGCTTAATTATATTTTAAGGACAACCTTTCAGATGAACAATGCTATCTTAGATGCTATTGCAAATACATTTGGTACATTTCAAATATCTAAAGTGTGGATTTTGAATTTTCATCTTTTTTTCTGTTTCAGAACCAAAAGTCAGCTCATCAACTTTGGAGCGTAAGTAAATTCCTATTAGAGATTTTTTTCCCCCTCCTAAACATGTTCTGTTTCTGAATTTTTAGTAGTTTTGCCATATTTTGTCTTTTGTCTGGATTTACCAATGTGTATATTTAGAATTATCAGAACAAATACATCAAATTTATTTATTTAAAAATATTTTTATTGATTTCAGAGAGCAAGGGAGAAGGAGAAAGAAACATCAATGATGAGAGAGAATCATCAGTCAGCTGCCTCCTGCACGCCCCCCCCCCCCCCCAGAGATTGAGCCTGTAACCCAGGCCTGTGCCCTGACTGGGTATTGAACCATAACCTTCTGGTTCATAGGTCGATGCTCAACCACTGAGCTGCACCGGCTGGGCACAAAAACATCAAATTTAAAAGCACTTTCAAATAGTTTTTTTAAAAAAATTTTTTTTCACATGAGTGCAATTGGTGTTATTTTGTGTGGTTTTAAAGGTAAGGGGACAAAGACTGTTGATCTGGATAAATAACAGTAATCCTGGAAAAATATGGAAAACATGTAGAAAGAGCATTTGTAAACCTGTATTCATTCTTTTTTATCTTATACTAGAGGCCCAGCGCACGAAATTTGTGCATGGGTACAGTCCATAGGTGATCAGGGCCATCTTCCGCAGCTGCTGGCACCTGGCCCCCCACTGCCACCCACCCCTGGTTTCCTGTTTGCCATCAGGCAATAGGAGCCTAACGGTGGGGTAAAGGAGGGGTGCTGAGAAGTCAGCTGTTCCTGTCTGCTTGCCAGCCCCTCCCCCGACCATGGGTCGCCCTCTGTATGTGGGGTGACTGGTAGGGCGGGGGCCTTGGCCTGGCAGCGCCCCCATCCCCCACCACCCACTCCTGGTTCCCCATTCGCCATTAGGTGATGGGAGCCTGCCCACTGGGGAAAGGGACTGAGAGGTGGTCAGTGCGCCTCATAGTGACTGGTCGAGTGGTCATTCTGGTTGTTCCACTGTTAGGGTCAATTTGCATATTACCCTTTTATTATATAGGATTATTATATAGGCTAGGAGTAGAGGCCCGGTGCACCAATTCGTGCACTGGTGGGGTCCCTCGGGGTGGCCTGTTGGGATCAGGCCCCACCTCACACCCCTATTCCCAGCCCCAGCTTGAGCCTCCAGTCTCGCAGCCCCGCAGCCCTGCCTGGCACCCTGCCTTGGCCTGGTGCCTCCTGCTCACCTGCTCCACCATTCTGCTGTGGTCCTGCTCTCATCAGGGCTCATCAGGGCTGGCAGTGCCTCCCCTGCTGCCCACTGCCAGTTCCGCATTGCCAACGCCCATCGTGTTCCGCGCCGCCCCCTGGTGGTCAGCGCACACATCATAGCAAGTGATTGAATGCCCGGTCTTCTGGTTGAACTACGGCCCGAGGAGATAATTTGCATATTAGGCTTTTATTATATAGGAAGGATTGGTAAATTGAAAGTTCGTGAAACTTCAAATTAGGGATTACAGGTGGCCCTATAAGAGCCAGTTCTATACATAAGTGAAGTGAGTCTAAGATGATAGAGTATGGGGGCACAGGAGGACCAAGACAGACCTTGCAGCACACACGCCCCACTTGTTGTTGACATGGGGGTTCGAACCCAGTTTGGGGAGTCTTCCCATTTCCCCAGAGAACACCAGTCCCCTTTCTATGTGAGACCCTCCCAAGTTTTAAATACCAGCACCAAAGCTGACACCGGTTTGGCTCAGTGGATAGAGCGTCAGCCTGCAGACTAAAAGGTTCCCAGTTTCGATTCCAATCAAGGGCATGTACCTTGGTTGTGGGCAAATTCCCAGTAGGGGGTATGCAAGAGGCAGCTGATAGATGTTTCTCATCAATGTTTCTAACTTTCTATCCTCTCCCTTCCTCTCTATAAAAAATTGATAAAATATATTTTTTAAAAAAATAAATAAATAGCAGCACTGAATTTAGATGATGTGGGTCTAGTGACACCTGCCTCCACTTTAATCTCTGCTTTATGTTTTTAAAAGTTTGATCATGGCCTGGCCCGTGTGGCTAGGGGTTGAGCGTCGACCTATGAATGAGGTCATGGTTTGATATACAATCAGGGCATATGCCTGGGTTGCAAGCTCTGTCCCCAGTGTAGGGCGTGCAGGAGGCAGCCGATCAATTATTCTCTCTCATCATTGATGTTTCTATCTTCTCTCCTCTTCCTTTCTCTTTGAAATCAATCAAACTATATATATATAGTTTGTGTGTGTGTGTATATTTAATCATGTATATGTATTAAAAATGTAATCATGAAAGGATACTGCAGAAGATATAGACACATTTGATAATTAAAAGATATGCTACATATCCCAGCTAGTTGGAGGAACACTCCATTTTGACTGGTTTTAGTCGATTAAGATGATTCTGGGGGGTTTTATTGTGTTAATATCAGCTTTTGTTTTCATCACTAAGACAGCTTAATCATCAAAGCAGAATAATGCTGCATAATTTAGAACAAAATTAGGAAAATAACAAATTGGAGAGGGTTTTTTGGTAGGTTGTTTTGTGTGTGTATGTGTTGTCGTTGTTTTTTGCATCTCTTTTTCTATGTTTATAATGCCTTAAATTTGAAGTGTGCTTTTATTCATAGATTATTTAGAATCTTGGAAGGAAAAAGTTTTGGTATCATCGAATGTCTAATTGGTTGGTAATTGTTTTCTTGTTCTGTTTCATACCAGGGTATCTGCCAGAAATTCTCTGCTTATTCTTTTTATACTTGTGTTCTATGTTAATTTTATTAAAAAAATTTTTTATTGATTTCAGAGAGGAAGGGAGAGGAAAAGAGGGAGAGAGAGAAATATCAATGATAAGAGAGAATCATTGATTGGCTGCCTCCCACATGCCCCCTACTGGGGATTGAGCCTGCATCTTGGACATGTGCCCTTGACCAAAATTGAACCTGGGACCCTTCAGTCTGCAGGCTGACACTCTATCCACTGAGGGACTTCTTTTTGGGAAGAAGATGTTTTGCTCTGGCAAGTTTTTTTCCCTAGCGGATACCTGTTTGGCTCAGTGGAGAGAGCGTCGGCCTGCGGACTGAAAGGTCCCAGGTTTGATTCTGGTCAAGGCCATGTACCTTGGCTGCGGGCACATCCCCTGTAGCGGGTGTGCAAGAGACAGATGATCGATGTTTCTAACTTTCTATCCCTCTCCCTTCCTCTCTGTAAAAAATCAATAAAATATATTTTTTAAAAAAGTTTTCCCCCAAAGGTAAATTGCATTTGTGCTATATCACTGTCCCTTTGCCTTTTTAAATTATTGTATACCCCCAAATTAATTAATATATCCCAAGTGCCTCATCTGATGCTGTTGACTAAAAATTGAGAATTGCTTTGATTTGATTCTGTAGTGTTTTGTATTTCACAAAGTCAATTCCATTCACTGAAGTTTATTCATTGATGAGGTTTGCTCTCCAGGAGCAGAATGAGCTATAATATCTAAGACCCTTGTAATGATTGTTTTTAAAAAACCAGTGGTACCCTAACCGGTTTGGCTCAGTGGATACAGCATTTGCCTTCAGATTGAAGGTTCCCAGGTTCAATTCTGGTCAAGGGCATGTACCTTGGTTGCAGGCACACGCAGCTGATCAATGTTTCTCTCTCGTCGATGTTTCTAACTCTGTATCCCTCTCCCTTCCTCTCTGTAAAAAAAAAATCAATAAAAAATAATATATATTATTATATATATATACACACACACATACACACACTGAGTGTTGAGATTATTTGATCTCTGAATGCTTAATAATCTGGCCACTCAATATACACACATACACACACAGACACACACACACACACACACACACACACACACACACTCTAGAGGCCTGGTGCATGAATTCGTGCCTGGGTGGAGTCCAGCCAGCCTGGCCAGGGGAGGGGACATGTGCGGTTGGCTGGCTTGCCTGCTGATCGAACTCCTGGTTGAGGGGACAATTTGCATATTAGCTTTTTATTGTATAGGATATACATTGAGTGACCAGATTATTATGGGTTCAGAGATCATAATAATTTGGTCACTCAGTGTATATATAAAAAGCCAGTGTCTTCTTTTTACCTTTGAACGTCATTGGTTGAATCCACGGTTGGTGGTTCCATGTCTGTTATACTTGCTCATGAGAATCTCAGATTGGCTGTCTAGTCCTCCTCTATTGACACCAGAGAAGCACAGGTTAGACTAGTGTAGACATGTCTGTGGAAGTGTTTTGGTTTTTTGCCCCTTAAATCAGCAGGGGAGGGCCGGAACCACAGGTGACCCCTTGTCATTCCTGAAACGCTGGCCATTCATTACTGACTGAGGTTCACAGCAGCAAGCAGGCATGTGCTATTGTTCCTGGTTGGAAATTCTTTCACTGCTTCTGGGAGGGCATATTCACAATCTCTCTCTTTAGTTTAACCAGTATAATGTCATCAAGACAGTTATTAAGCGCGTGATGAGCAGGGCTAACCACATAGCCACCCTCTGTGTGGGGACCATATTTCTGTTCAGAAAGATGGAAGAGAATTCCAGAAGTTTCCCTGCCAAACAGAATCTGGCTTACCCTCAGATTCAGGAAAGTCACCAGTCTCTGGAACCCCTGCCTTGGGAATACCAAGCAGCCCAGTGGCTGTCTTGAGGAGCCAAGTGGCTCTGATTTGGAGCTTGAGACTGCTGAGTACATTTAAAGAAGGTTGCAAATGGGCCTGGAGGGAATAAATCCTGCCACCCTCCCAAGAGCCCAAGGATTTAGTTCACCGAGCCCTTTCCAGTATGTCAGAGTGTTTTCTGGGCTCTCTGGATTGACATGGGCATTCCACATGGAGAATACACATGGGCTTTCATGGTTAAAAAGAGAATTCTGCTGTTAAAAAAATCAGAATTGTTATGGGTATGAATGTATAATATATAAGTGTTTTAAATATAAAACCCTTGTGAACCAGCATGTAAAACGAAATGATTGCTGGGTGAGCAGATGTGTGCATACACATAAGTAATTACATGTGATCTTACTGCCAATAAAATAGATTTGAAAATATCCTCCCTGATAAATGTCTTTAGTGACCATATTTAGCAGTGGGTGTCATACTTCACAACGCACCATCCTCGCTATGAATGTTATTCCCTTGTGAAGTAGTCACAGATGCTCCATGAAAATTGAGCTAAGGCCGGGATACTGGAGCAGAGCTTTTCTCTCAGCACTGCAGAATAGCTGATATTTGGTGTAGAGATTTTTAACTGCTTGGCACTCAGATTTTATCTTAGTCTGACTTAATTTACACATCACCTGGGGGGAGTGTTAGGAGAAGTAGATGAAGAGCTCATTGCTTAAGGGGAAGCTTGAGCAACAGTAAGTCTCTGACTTGATTTCCCCTCCTTGACTACCACTTCCAAGTGCTCAGTCTTGGTCACAGGTTGAAATGGGCAGCCTGCAGACCATGTTTGCTTCTCACACTAGCTTTCTTTGGAGTGGGGTGTAAGTTTTTTCCCTTTATTTGAATTAGTTGCAAGCATTTAAAAATTGGGAGACTTAAAAAAAAAACACGGTTTTGCTGAAACCAGTTTTGCTCAGTGGATAGAGCGTCGGCCTGTGGACTGAAAGGTCCCAGGTTCAATTCCAATCAAGGGCATGTACCTTGGTTGCAGGCACATCCCCAGTAGGAGGTATGCAGGAGGCAGCTGATCGATGTTTCTCTCTCATTGATTTTTCTAACTCTCTATCCCTCTTCCTTCCTCTCTGTAAAAAAAATCAATAAAAAATATTTTAAAATAAAGTGTTTTAAAAAAACAAAAAACAGTTTTGCTCAGTGGATAGCACATTGGCCATGGACTGAAGGATCCTGCATTCAATTCTGGCCAAGGGCACATGCTTGGATTGCCGGCTCGATCCCCAGTAGGGGGTGTGCAGGAGGCAGCCTATCAGTGATTCTCTTTCTTCATTGATGCTTCTATCACTCTCTCTCCTTTCCTCTTCAAAATTAAAAAATATATATTTTAAAAAGACAGTTTAAAAATCCTAATTTAGAGAACCAAGATGGCGGCATAGGTAAAACACCTATCTTGCCATCATACTCAACAATTTTAATACTACAACTTAATGAAAGAACAAACACTTTCCAGAATCACCAGAAAGCTGGCCGAGTGAAAATTCCACAAATAAAAGTGAAAATAAGACACTGTGACTCGGAGGAGCAGCAGCGGACAGCGTTGAAAGATGCGCGCGGAGAGAGGTTTGGAGAACGTACCAGCAGAGAGGGCGGCGGCTGAAAACAGGCCAGTTTTCTCGATCGGGGAGACAAAGACGTCCCACTGGACTGATTCTCCAGCTTTGGGCGAAGTCCAGGGAACCCACTATCATACGGGGTAAAAACTGGACAGTGGGAGGGCACGCCGAAACTTGGGCACTGCATGGGGTCTCCTGGCTTGTGGAGAAGGCAGCTTGTGCGAACAGCTCAGCTGCGTGACCTCGCAGAGAGTGCTCTGCGACTTGCTCTCATTCGGGAAACCATCAGACTGCTTTGTTTTACGACCCTGGGTGAGACATTGGGCGTGCAGAGTCATTTGGGGAGAGTCTGAATTCCCCGGCAGCCGGTGGAGCTCCGCAGCGGCTCTCTCTCAGAGGTGCTGGCAGCCATTGCCCCCGGAACAGAGTCCCTGGGGCCACATAGGGCGGAGCTAACGCTGTCTGCTTGGCCTGGAGACTCCGCCCATCCAACCTGAGCACAGCTGAGCTTCACAGACAATTGGCTTGGAGGTCAACCCCTCCAAGTGCTAACAACGATTAACCTGAGCTTAACTTCAGCAAGACTGTGCAACCCATATCCACCTCAGGTAACCTGGGAGGTTGAGCCACTGTCCCTAGTAGGAAGTCTACCACACAAAGCTAATTGACCAACTCAGGGAAACAGCCACCATCCAGAGACATGGAAAGAAATCAGATGTGAAAGAAATGGAGGAAAAAAAATGACTGGACATGGAATTCAAAACCACAGTTATAGGGCTTCTCAAGAGGCTCCAACAAAAGGTCGAGGCCTATAAGGAAATAAGCGAGACCGCAAAGGAAATGAATGAGTCCTGCAAGGTTATGAACAAGACCTGCAAGGAAATGATCAAGACCAATGTGGAAATGAAGGAGACCCTCAAGGATATAAAGGAGACTCTCAAGGATATGAAAAAGGACCAACCAGAAATTAAGCATACACTGACTTAGGAGTCCAAGAAGCGCACCGAACCCCAATATATAGGAACCCTAAGAGGACCACACCAAGGCACATGAAAAAGGACCAACAGAAATTAAGCATACACTGACTTAGGAGTCCAAGAAGCGCACCGAACCCCAATATATAGGAACCCTAAGAGGACCACACCAAGGCACATGATAATTAAAATGCCAAGAGCAAAAGACAAAGAGAGAATATTAAAAGCAGCAAGAGAGAAACAGTTGGTTACCTATAAGGGAGCACCCATACGATTGTCAGTGGATTTCTCAACAGAAACGATGCAGGACAGACGGGAGTGGCAAGAAATATTCAAAGTGATGAACAGCAAGAATCTACAACCAAGATTACTCTATCCAGCAAAGCTATCATGCAGAATTGAAGGCCAGATAAAGTGCTTCGCAGATAAGAAAAAGCTAAAGGAGTTCATCACCACCAAACCAATATTATATGAAATGCTGAAAGATGTTCTTTAAGAAGAGGAAGAAGAAAAAGATAAAAGTGTAAATTAGGAACAACAAATACACATCTATCAACAAATGAATCTAAAAATCAAGTGAATTAATAAGCTGATGAACAGGATAAACTGGTGAATGTAACAGAACCATAGACATAGAGAGGGAATGGACTGACAACTCTTGGGGAGAAAGGGGGTGTGGGAAGTGCAGCAAGAAACTGGACAAAAATCATGCAACTATGGGAGAGGACAGTGGAGGGGGGTGAGGGCAGAGGGTGAGATGGGTACCAGGTGGAGGGGAAATATGGGGGGGGAAGGAACAATGTAATTAATAAACTGAACAATAAAAATTAAAAAAATAATAAAAATAATAATAAAAAAATAAAAATCCTAATTAAAAAATATATATATATATTGATTGATTGATTGAATTTAGAGAAAGAGGAAGAGAGAGAAAGATCATTTTGTTGTTTCAGTTATTTATGCATTCATTGGTTGATTCTTGTTGACCGGGGATCAAACACACACATTGGTGTACTGGGTTAATGCTCTAACCCAGCAGTTGCCAGCCAGTAGGAGCATCGGTTGCCACCAGTGACCTGTGGACCACTGGTAGTTCGTGATCCAAAAGGCTGGCGACCACTGCTCTAACCAACTGAGCTACCTGGCCAGGGAAACCCTGATTTCTAGCATTGCTTAAAATTGGAAGATCTGACAAACCTGGACTGCATTGTAAGCTCCTACCATGTCCGAGGCACTGTGACTCATCAGTTCTTGTTTAGTTATCACACCATCCCAAGAGATAGGCGTCCCTATTTTACAGGTGAGAAAACAGGCTAGGAAAGAAGAAGTGACTCACTCACCCACAGTGAGCAGAGCTGGTGTTGGAAGCCAGGTCTGGCTCTGGGTCCTACTCACATCCTACTGGCCATAGCTCTGCAGCCAGTTCTAAGCTTCAAACCCCCGTGAGCGCTAAGTCAGTCCTTGTGTAGAACATTCACATCTTCAATTTTTCTCCATCTTGGTCTAAGGCAGTGGCCGGCAAAGTCATTAGTCAACAGAGCCAAATATCAACAGTACAACGATTGAAATTTCTTTTGAGAGCCAAATTTTTTAAAGTTAAACTTCTTCTAATACCACTTCTTCAAAACAGACTCGCCCAGGCCGTGGTATTTTGTGGACGAGCCACACTCACGGGACCAAAGAGCCCCATGTGGCTCGTGAGCTGCGGTTTGCCCACCACTGGTCTAAGGGAATGTCTCATTTGTACGCACGGGATTTTAATCTGTGGAGGTGCCTAAGTGATGACACAGAGAAGTCAATGCCATTGAAAGACTTTAAAAAAAATCTCTCTATATATTTTAAATTTATTTTTATTGGTTTCAGAGAGGAAGGGAGAGGAGAGGTAGAAACATCAGTGATGAGAGAGAATCACTGATCAGCTGTCTCCTGCACACCCCACGCTGGGGATCGATCCCACGACCCTGGCATACGCTCTGGCCGGGAATTGGACTGTGACCACCTGGTTCATAGGTCAGTGCTCAACTACTGAGCTACACTGGCTGGGTGCCACTGAAAGAATGTATTATGTTTCCTGAGAGAAAAGACTGTGCCTCATTGTATGAGGCCAGGCCACATGAAATTTGCCATTTAACCTCAATTATTCTCTTTTGACTCACCCCCCATTCCAGCAGGGATTCTTAACCTGGGGCCTGTGAAGTCCCAGGTGATTACAGGAAAAACTGTAGGATCCTGGCTGGTGTTGTTCAGTGGTTAAGAGTGTCAGTCTGCACCCCAAAGGGTCTCAGGTTCCGTATCTGGTCAAGGGCACATACCCTTGGTTGCAGGTTCACTTCCCGCCCCCAGTCAGGGCGCATGTGGGAGGCAACCAGTTGGCGTGTCCCTTTCTCTCCCTTCCCTTTTTCCTCCCCCAATTCCATTTTCTCAGGAAAGCAGTGGGGAAGAATATCCTCAGGTGAGGATTAACAAAAATAAACACAAAACTGTAGGAATCAGAGAGGTCGGGGAGTCACAGCTCTCATCTGATACTTAATAGGACTCGGAACAAGGCTGTTAGAAACTGAGAGAAGGCAGTGACCAGCGACCTCCCAGAGTGGGGAGCCTGCGAAGGGGCGTGGGCCACTCTCCCTTCAGACGTGGGGCAGGGAGCCTGGGCAGGAGCAATAGCTCCTGACTCGGAATTGAATCTTGATCTCCTGGTTCACTCAGCCATTGAGCCACACCAGGCAGGCTAGACTTCTGTATTTTAATAACCAGGTCACCCATTTGTTTTTGTTTTTGTTTTTTGTTTAAAAATACTATTAAAGTTCAACTTTGAGGAATCTTGATGTTGAAATACAAAAAAGACTACCATCCACGTGGTTGAGCCACATACTGTGCCTCAGTTTCCTGTTCCATAAAACAGGGGCAGCCATGGTCCCTGCCTCACAGGGTTGTTATGAGATTGTGTTTGTTAATGGAGAGGCTTATGGCTGTGCCCATGCGCATTGAAAGGTCTCAGCAGGTGTCAGTGGCTGCAGAAGGTACTGTGTGGCCCTGGACAGTGTGCTCAGTGGCTAAAACACCGGCTCTTGTCCTGAAGGATCTGGAGTTTGATTCCCTGTCAAGGGCACAAACCTGGGTTGCGATTCACTCTCACTCCTAGTTGGGGTGCATGCGGGAGGCAACCAGTTGATAATGTCTCTCTCACATTGATGATCCTCTCTCTCTGTCTCTCTCCTCTCCCCTCCTTCCTTCCACTCTCTCTGAAAAGCAACGGGGGAAAAAATCCTCAGTGAGGATTAACAAAACAACAAAAAAGAAGGGCTGTGTGAATGTAGGCATCTGAAACAGCTGGCGGCAGTGTCTCCTGTGATTTATGTGCTCAAGTTCTACATAGAGCCCCATTAACGCAGCTGGGCTTTCCTGTTGGTTGTGGTTCTCGCACTCGGCCTCCCGTGGCTTTCCCCATCCCTGCTGCTGGAGGCAGCGTCACCGCCTAGCTGGAATGGGCTCTGCCGTGACCCTGCCATTTTCCTCCATGGCCACCAGGTCCGGTGGCCCAGCAGGGCATGACAGGCGCCAGCCCCACTCCAACCAGGACTTCAATTATGACAGCAGATCCCTGGCGTCTGCCCCCACACCCACCACTGCTCCCTCTTACCAGGTATCATCCCACCATTCTCTGACCAGCAACAGTCCTTTCTTGGAAGCATGGATGGAAGTGAGTGGAAGAGGCATGTGGGCAGCTGGTACTAGCAGATAGTCCAGGACATGCCTTCATCCCC